>CM031595.1:95648662-95662616 GCA_018398815.1 Conus ventricosus | reverse complement strand
ATTCCTTCTCTCACTACACCACCACCTTCAATGACAATACAACCCAGTCTTGCTAACGTGGCGGCCACAAAGTGGGAGTGACACGTAAACGACACCTGGCGCGCTGTCAAACCTGAAATGAATACACCCCCCTCACCCCCACCCCTCACCTGGCAAGCCAGTCACCCGCTTTATTGATTGTTTGGTCGCTTGCCGTGCGCTGTGTAAACAAGGTCGCGCCTATCTGTTACACATAGTTTTGTAGGTTGTAGTACATCCGTCATTGTATATTTAAAGCATTTATATGAAGATAGTGCTGGCCACACACTACTCCTCTCCATACTGGTAGATGTACTAAGGTCTGCCTAACCCTATCTAGTTTGTTTGCCAGAACATTCGAAATCGCCATTCAGTTGCATAAGGGCACACTTAAAGGCAAATGAACTGGTTAGAATTAGAAAAGTAGAAAGTATACACATCTTAATACACAGATCAGCTTGCACATGAACACTGAATCTGTAGTTAACAATCAATCAAGTCACGAATCAGCCGTGTTTACCTTCGCCTAAGAAATGAACGCCATGTTTTTTAACGTGGCTTTTAGCTGTCTCAAGCCAGCTCCCAACAATCAACGCGTAATAGATTGTTTTGCTTCGGCCAACTTTCAACAATGCAGCGCCATTTTTTCTCATCGATAGCCAAACACGTATTAAAACTGGCTGTATCTTTGTCACAATATTGTCTTCAACGAGCCAACAAACCTTTAAGATACACAATTCTGTTCTTCAGTAACCGGTTAGACACCCACCAGCCCGTAAAACACAACCTGCTTGCACAGCTGTCAGTGGAAGAATGTGTGAGTTAATCTAGTCGTGAGCGGCCGCTCATTGGCTAGGCTGTGACAGCGACGCCACGCGGGCTGATGTCATATGGGGCGATCGAGCAAGCTAGGCAGGAAGGAGTGGGGGGAGTGCAGCAGTATTGATTTTTTGGCCGGATACACACCTGCAATGTAAACAGGGAGCACGCCACCGTAGGCGGGGGTATGCTACTGTAAACTAGGGCACATTTTTTAAATAGTGTGTGTGTGTGTGTGTGTGTGTGTGTGTGTGTGTGTGTGTGTGGTGTGTGTGTGTGTGTGTGTGTTGTGTGTGTGTGTGTGCGTGAGTGAGTGAGTGTGCGTGCGTGCGTTCATGCGTTTGCATGTGTTGTGTTTGTGTGTGTGTGGTGTGTGTGTGTGTGTGTGTGTGTGTGCGCGACGTATTTTGTAAAACGCAGAACACGTATGTCTATGGCTCCGTGTCTAAATGAAAATATCACAAAGAATCCTTCGCCACACGGTCAGGTTACGCCAGCCCTACCTTATGGCGCCATAATTACAGGCCATAGGATCCGTCCAGGGTACTGCCTGCCACAAACCCAAGCCCTCTAATTAGGGGTGTGTTCGCACAGTGTCTCAGCCAAGTTTAGTTTGGTGACTGTCTCCGCAAAAATGATAGTATTGAAAATGACTGTCTGCGCGAAAATGATGTTATTGATAATGATCAGAAAAACGCGGAAAACTGAAATCTGAAAAGTTTAGTAAATTAGTATTAAAAACGGATACCCTGCACAGTATGTTTGTTTGTAGATAATCGTTATTTTTTAGTTATTGAAGTCTTACTTGTCAGAGAACAGGGAAAGGGGCATTCTGGGTTACTTTCGCCCGAAACTGGGGTGAGGGCGGAAGTGGCCCAGAATGCCCCTTTCCCTGTTCTCTGTGTGGATGACCTTCAAGGTCATTACACGTACATAGCTGATAATGGTATACAGTGTAGATGATTATTTTTTACTGTCGTATGATTTGTATTCAAGAGTGTCTGATAGCATCAGAATGAATGTGTCTGATAGAATTGAATCTGACCATTTGTCTTTGGAATTATATATTCACTTTCCTATGAATAATGAGATTTGTGTTCAGGATGATGTTCAAATTCTCGAAAAGTTTGTATGGGACGAAACCCATAGCAATGTGTTCAGAGACAAACATCTGTTCAAACGACATGCAAAGGCAGTTTGAAATGGCGATCAGTTTAATAGATATAAATATCAACGAAGCACTGAGGTTTTTAATCATTGTATAAAAGATGCAGCAGACTTTATGAAGAAACAAATATACATTGGTAGGCACGTGAAGATGACGACTGGTATGATAAAGAATGTCGTGCAGAAAGAAAAACTGTACGTAATTTGTTGACGAAATTTAAGGTACTTTGTCTCCACCTGATCGCACTTCTTATGTATAGCAAGACGTGAATATAAACATTTGTTAAAGAGAAAAGAGAAGCAATTTAATGAGACTCTATTAACTGACTTATTACGATCTGTAAATAATCAAAAGATTTTTGGGAATCTGTGCGTAAAATATCTACAACAAGAAGGCAGACATCGAATGATATTAGCATAAGCGATTGGTATGTACACTTTAAAGAATTGTTAGAAAGAAAAGACAAGTTTGATAATGTTCTGGTTCAGGGAGAAAGTAATAGTGACCAAAGTGCTTATGATGCTGTTAAGAATGATGATGTTTATGACAATGTTGATAATGATGATGATGATGTGACATGCTGCTGCTGCTGCTGCTTTTGATGATGATGATGATGGTGATGATGATGGAGAAAATAACGATGGTGACGGTTGAAATAATAATTTGAATCAACTATCTTAGTAGGAGAAGTTTTGATTGCGCTGAAAACTCTGAAAGTCGCAAGGCTGCCGGTCCGGATAAAGTCATAGGGGAATTTATTAAAAATGCCTGCAAATCAAACTTGGTAATGGAATTTTTTGGTAAAATTTTTTAATTCTCTCTTTGAGAGAGGCATATATCCTGAAAGTTGGTGTGAGTCAATTGTTGTGCCACTATATAAAAAGGGTAATGTTACCAATCCAAATATATTACAGAGGAATCTCGTTGTGCAATGTTTGCAGCAAACTGTTAGTGCAATTATTAATAAAAGACTTCAAGTGTGGGTTGAGGACAATAACATTACAGGTGAGTTTCAAGCTGGGTTTAAACAGAATCGTTCCACCATAGACCATATGTTCACATTATTGGCTTTCATCCAAAACAATTTTGTCTGAACCGTAAGTTGTATGTTGCTTTCATCGATTTTGAGAAGCGTTTGACTCTATCAATAGAACATACTTTGGCCTTCTTGTTAAAAAACGGAATTCGTGGAAAGATACATAAATGCATTATGAGTATGTATGATTGTGTAAAGGCAAAGGTACGATGTGGTGCTGCTTTAACTGATTATATCAATTGCACATCGGGTGTTAAGCAGGGTGATGTTTGCAGCCCAGTTTTGTTTTCTTTATTCATTAATGAGCTGACTTTGGAGGTAATAAACTCTGGAAGGATGGTGGCCCATTTTGTAAATGATGCTATGGAAATATTTATTCTATTGCTTGCGACGACGTGGCATTAATGTCTGAGACAGTAATAGGCCTCCAAACTCAACTAAATAGTTTGCAAAGGGCAGCTAATTCACTCCAGTGAAAGTAAATTTGAGTAAAAGTAATATAATCGTTTTCAGAAAAGGGGGTTACCTTTCCTCTCGGGAAAAATTGGACATATGATGGGGCAAATATGCTGTTGTAAATGTATATAAATATTTAGGTGTATATTTCTCTACGCGATTAAGTTTCACTTTCGCATGTAAAGATATTGCTTGCAGAGCCAAAAATGCATTGTGTGTTTTATGAAGAAGTTGTCGAAGCTGAATAATGAATCTCTTGCTTTGTTTTTGAAATTGTTTGATGCTCAAATCTGCCTATACTACAATATGGGGCTGAACTGTGGGGTCTTGATGCCGCCGCTGCACAATGCGAAAAGGTTCATTTGTTTGCTTTGAAAAAGTTCTTGGGTGTATCATCACAAACCCCAATGATCTTGTGTATGGAGAGACTAACAGATATCCCATATCTTTGCATTTTACTGTTAATGTATCAAGTACTGGCTCAAATTAACTCAGATGGCTGAACATAGATTACCCTATAAAGCTTATAAAATGCTAGTAGAACTAGATAATAGAGGCCAAGATGAACTGGGTGTCACGTGTTAAGGCGAATTATATGAACATGGTTTCGGGTACGTATGGCTTAACCAAGGTGTCGGAGATATGAACAGTTTTCTTCGTATCTTTAAGAAAGACTAATTGACTGCAGGTGGCAAGACTGGAATTTTCATATTCAGATAGTGACAGGTTTAGTTTCTATAGAACATTTATTGATGTGCATTCTCTGCCAACGTATATGTCAATGACCATGGACAGGCACTTGAAGTTTGTGATGACAAAATTTAGAGTTGGTGTTTCTGATATTCTTGTTCATCACTGCCGTTATAGACAAGTAAATGTTTCTGGTCTGCTGTGTCCATTATGTCGACAGTCAAGAGAAGATGAAGTACACTTCGCATTAACTTGTCAGAGTTACAGGATATAAGAGAAAAGTTTATTCCCCCAAAATTTTATACAAGACCTTGCTTATTCAAGTTACTTGTTAATGTCATCTGCAAATGAAAACACTGTAAAGCAGTTCGCAGTATTTTTATTCAAAGCTTTCAAACGGCGAAGCATTTGTGGATTGTAATCATTATTATTAGTTTCGTATAGCGACTTTGTTATTGTTTCATGTATATCCCCCTTCTGAGGGGCCAAGGCCTGTAAGAATAAAACATCTGAATCTGAATCTCTCTCTCTCTCTCTCTCTCTCTCTCTCTCTCTCTCTCTCTCTCCAAACCCACCAACCCCCCATCCTTTCTCGTGCCACTTTTCCATGTCTTTCCAAGACGCATACCTGAAAATAGGGCCATGACATATTTTCTGACCAAGACGCACTCACACAACCGAGCCAGCAAGGTTATTGGCGCCAAGGGAACCCATCTCCGCCAGTCATGAAGCTTTTGCTGGTGACAGGGGCCACAGGGATCAAGGTGATCTACTGAAGCTTTTTTTTTTCCTTCTCAGAGAAAAAAAAAACGGGCTGGACGGAAGACATTTTGCACTTACCCTCGTACAACTGTCTCCAAGGAAGAAAAAGAAAACAGGAAAAAACACTTAAGTTGGAAAATCTTTAAACTGTTGGAATCGGCACGGCGAGGGAAGAGCGAGCGAATCGGGAACACACGCCACGAGTGTTACTCACCAATCTGTGATGAATTTTTTTTTTCATTTCACCAGAGATTTGATAATTTAACATTAGTTGCTTTGTTTGTTTATGCAGTCAATGACTAATCCTCAAAACGTGTATTATTTTATGTGTCAATGTGCATGTGCGCAAGCAAGAAGATAGGGATACTTGAACAAACGTTCCCACAGTTCCCTACCATACCTTTCCCCTTTACACACACACACACACACACCACACACACAACACACACACACACGCGCGCGCACGCACGCACGCACGCACGCCGCACACACACACACACGCACAAACAGAGAGAGAGAGAGAGGAGAGACAGAGAGAGAGAGAGAGACCTAGTACAGATGCGTAGGGCGTAGTATCGTTGTACATATGCAGCGCAGCATTGTTTAGCCAACAGCGGGAGGGGGAGCTGCTTTTGAAATCGCTGACACGGACAGTCCACGCCTCGTTCGGCGAGGGTTGATTAAAGAGAAATGGGCGGCGTTGAGACTTTCTTTCCACCTTCAGCGCTGAGGGGGCGAAGACCGATGAGCAGTCTGATGAGATGATGAGCTTTCTTCAAAATCGCCGATAGACACTATCAGACTGCTGTATTGCAAATGCCGGATAAGAACACGGTTTTGGGAGCTTTAGTGACCTATTAGTGGCGAATTCCAGTCTTAGCCACTAAGACAAAATTGACATTAATTTGTTTACTCCTACCCATGTTAACGTGAGATTCTGGTTGTTCCAGTGAGATGTCAGACTGCCCCAAGCCCCCTCCCACCCTCATCCCCTTCTCCTTTGGTTGATTATCCACAACTGTCAGAAAAAATGTTGAATGATGACAAAATCAATACAAATGACAAACACATCAGAAAATGAAGATAAAGAACAATAGATGAAATAGTAGGAAAATACTAAACAAAGAAACTGGAACGTAATATTGAAGCACACCCACACACACACACACACACACACACACACACACACACACACACACACACACACACACACGCACACACACACACACACTTCTCTAGCATACTCTCTCTTTCTCTCTCCCTGTGTGTGTGTGTGTGTGTGCGTGTGTGTGTGTGTGTGTGTGTGTGTGTGTGTGTGTGTGTGTGTGTGCCTTCCTCCATCCCTCCCTCTCTCTCTCTCTCTTTTTTGTCTCTATCTTTGTCTCTGTCGCTGTCTCTGTCTGTCTGTAAGTCTGTCTGCCTGTTTGTCTGTCTGTCTGTATCCTCTCTCTCTCTCTCTCTCTCTCTCTCTCTCTCTCTCTCTCTCTCTCTCTCCTCTCACACAGGAAAACAGTTTACTGTAAAATAAACCCATTCTGGCATGAAAAAAAAATGTATCACTGTTTTTTATTCTGCACTAACAAAATGTCTCGTTCCTTTTTTTCGCATAAAATTGGTTTCATATATTTTTGATTTGATTAATTGGAGCTAAAGCATAATTTCTTTAAAAAATTTTTTGCACTGACGATATATACTGAAAACTGAACACAATTTTTGTGCCAAAACAGTACATCTGTTGATTATACCGTTTTGGCAAGAAAAAAATTAAGTAGTACGTGTACAGAGGTACTGTTTGGCATCAAAATATGTGGAGAATTCTTAATGTTAAAAACAAGACACCAGTCACTGCTTCTTTGATAATTAATATTACAAAAACAAAAATGTTCCGCAAGCAGATTTCTTTTAGAGTATACTTTCATACCAAAAAAAAGTATATCTGAAGATACATGGTTTTGGCTCTAAGTCATTGATATATTTCTGTACAACTGGATGTACATCCACCGAACAGTTTCCGAGCTGGAATGCTTGCAAATAGGTAGACAGACAAACAAGGAGACAAAACCAAAATCAATACCAGTTCCACAACGCTTGGCTTGCGTGCAGAATGATAGCTGAAAGGTGTCCACTGATGTCCTCTGCCGATTCCTCGGTCCTTGGAGACCAGTCAACACGAAACCTAATGTCTCTGTGGACACCATCCCAGACTGTACGAGTTACACACACACACACCACACACACACACACACACACACACACACACACACACAAGCCGCGCGTGCGCGCGCACACAAACATACACACACACAAAACACACATCACACACACACTCACACACTCAAAACACACACACACACACACCACCACCACACCACCACTTCCTCTCTAATGTCAGTGGTCTCTTAGAGGAAAAACGTTAAATTGGGCGGAGGGAAGGGGGGGGGGGGGGGGGGGTAATTACTTCTAGGCTGTCTGCCTTGGAGGTAAGAAATATCCCCGCCTTTGTGTTTGTTTTTTTTTTGTCATGCCCTCTCTCTATCTTCACCAATTCCTCCTGATTCACACTGTTTTCCTTTTCACCAGGTAACTATGCATATAGGCAGGTGGATGTGCACACCACACACACACACACACAAAACACACACACATATATAATATATATATAAAATATATATATATATATATATATTTATATATAATGCTGAACAATTAAGTAGTGGGGGGAAAGAAGTGCAGGTTAACAATTCTTCAGTCGTTACAGTAATGACTTGGCAAAGATTTAAACTTTTAGAGAGAAAAAAATGAAGATAAAGAAAATGGGGAATGTGCTATAAATTTGAGAAACCCTTCACTAGCTGCCTGAGGGAACCATCGTAATCCCTCTCACACATCTATTGTATTGCCTGACTCCAGGCCTTCGTCCGCTGGATCGGACTCATCAGGGAGACACGGCTGGTTGTGTTTGTGCTCTTGGTTCAAAGAAACACCACAGTCCATAATTCTGTTATATACACAGACGTAGACATACACCACACACACACACACACACACACACACACACACATTCTCTCTCTCTCTTTCCTCTCCTTTTCTCTCTCTCTCTTTCTCTCTTCTACACACACACAACACACACACACACACCACACACCCACACACACAACACACACACACACACACACACACACATACACACGCGCGCGCACCCACACCACACACACACACACACCACACACACACACACACACCACACACATACATGCATGCTCGCACACCACACACACACACACACACACAACACACACACACACACACACACAGACCGCGCGCGCGCGCGCGCGCGCGCACACACACACATACATGCATGTTCGACACACACACACACACACCACACACACACACACCACACACACCACACACACATACACACACACACACGCTTGCACGGCACGCACACGAAACACAAACGAACACATACACACACGCAGCACGCACACACACACACACACACACACACACACACACACCACACACACACACACAACGCGCGCGCGCGCGCGCGCGCGCGCGCGCGCCACACACGCCCATACGCACATACACGTACACGCTCTCGCACACACATCCACACTCTCTCTCTCTCTCTCTCTCCTCTCTCTCTCTCTCTCTCTCCTCTCTCTACTTCTCTTTCTCTATCTCTTCTTTCCCTCCCCACAACTCACTGACACTGACCAATAAGTCATACTATTATATCAGTCACTGCCTCATGATATCCAGTACGTAAGATCAGGTACTGTCACCTTCTTTACCATGCGTTTTGCCTAATCTAGAGTAGCAGCTGTCCAGGACATTCGTTCGCTTGCAACCAGTGTTGTCCAGCATGGTTATGCTTGACTGTCTGGTCTGCTGATGACAGCATGGAGAAAAACACGATAAGAAACCTACAAACAGAATTCGGAAGGGAGATGCTCACGGCCGCCTGTCACACAAGTGAAGACTCCATCCCTTTACCATATGTTGCATTTATCCTCTGTGAAGCGTTATCATTTACATTAAGCTGAACCTGAGGGACCCCAAACTCAACATGTTTACATACTGATCCACCTAAGTAACCTGTCAGTTTTAAGAAACATCTGCTTTTGCACACAGACAGACAGACACACACCACACACACACACAAACACACAGACACAGACAGACAGACAGACAGACAACAGACAGACACAACACAACACACACACACACACACACACACACACACACACACACACACACAAGATGCACAGCACATACACACACACACACACACCACACACACACAACACACACACACACACACAACACACACTCACCACACACACACACCACACACACACACACACACACACACCACACCACACACACAGATGCCAAGATGCACAGGCATACACACCACTCTTCTCTCTCTCTCACACAACACCACACACACACACACACCACACACACACACACCAACACCACCACACCATCCCACCCGTACTATGTCAATATACTAAAGCAGCAATCATTTGGTTTTTTCTAGTAGCAGAGACACCAACCCAACCAACAAACAATCCCACAAGCATCTACCAACCCCCCACCATTCCTCACTTCCTCTTAATCCCCCCCTACTCTTACTCTCAATCTCTTCTCTGCCTCTCTCTCTCTCTCTCAAACGACAGACAGGGCAGACAGACACACAGACAGACAAACACAGAGACACCAGAACGCAGCCACACAACACATACACACACACGCGTCGACCAACTCAACAACCACACACGGACACACATGCAGAAAGAGAGAGAATCTCTGAACTCTGAAAAAGTTTACTGCAAGGCACCGCCTGTTTGCAATGGAGGTAAAGTATCATGTAAAGACACAAGATGAAAAAAGAATCAACAGACCAAACTTAAGAATTCTACAAAACAAAATATATTTTCCTGACTGATAGATAAACAACTGGGAAATTGCTTTCAGTATTTTCTATACAGTTTCCCCATTTTACCGTTTAATACTAAAAAAAAAATATTACACAGTTGAAATAGATTTTGCAGTTTCTTCTTCTTCTTTTTTAAGCATAATAAATAAACATTGCTACAGAACGTGTAATAAACCTGCTTTCGTCTGCAGATAAAGTAAAGAGAGAGAGAGAGAGAGGAGAGAGAGAGAGAGAGAGAGAGTTTCTTTACTGGTGGTAGATCAATATAGATCCATCTGGGAGCGAAATCCCGGATAATGTTTCAATAAATCATGCTACTCTCTTCTGGCTGCCGTCATAAACGGGGACACAAGATTGGAAGGCTTCCGTCAGATTACCGTGGTTGTCAATAAAAACCGGTGGACCAGGTTTGCGTTTACTCGCGTTATTGCTGGTCAATTGACGTTATGGTCTAGATACCTTTGGTAAGAGTTTTTATGGAAATTCCGTTGACCTTTTGAGAAAGTCCTTATATGTGATTTTTATTTTTTTTTCTCCTTTTGACGTTTCCGCTCATTTTTCCCGACTTGTCCTTTTCATAGTAAAGAAAATGCAATACCGAAACATAGGAAGGAACTAGGTGAAGTGGAGTCACAATGGTGTCTATTTGTTTAGTTGTTGCTTTATTATACAAAAAGAAGTATTATGTAAATCCTGATAATTTCAGGGGCATTTCACTGCTCACCATTGTCAGTGAAATGTTCACACTCATTTTGGATAGGAGTCTATGGCGAGACAAAAGACAAAATTTACGAGGATCGAGTGGATTTTGTAACCCTAGAGCATCCTAGTAAGCAAGTGTCTTACGGGAAAACTCAAAAGTATGCTGTATGTTGCATTCATAGACCGCCAAAAGAGCATGTGTCACTTGATTGCAACAAATCATGGAGTGCATCACAAAATACTAAAATATTACCAGCCGCCGTGGCAAAGTGGTTAGCCTCGCAGACTCCGGCTGGAGGTCATGGTTCGAACCCCAATCACAGTCATGTGGGTTTGTCTGCCCCGACCGGCTCCTACCCAGAGTTGAGTTTGCTGCTGATTCAGTTGGGAAGACTGGGACCACACAGTCGAGTTTCATCCACTTAATGCATGCGTTTCTGAGAGTGTTGCTCAAATTTCCTGACCAACTGCAGGTGCCTGTATCTCTCGGGCCTGGTTGACACCAGGATATATTATGAAAGGAAGCATAGAGTACAGCTCTGTCATGTAGTCTCAGCCCGAAATGGAAATCCGTAGCATCATCTTAATCATCCTCATTCTCATCGATCAGCCATAAAAAAACAAAATGTCTCAAATTCTGTGGCCCTTCATGCCCTGCTCTCATGGTGACCTCAATTTTGATGTCCTCTCCACCTCTGTGGCCTTGGTTTTGTTCCGACGGGTCACCAGTATCGGCGAGTCCATGGGGGCTGTCGTTTGACGGACGTTGTGGCGCCCTCCGGAGGGAGAGCTCACTCACGCCGGCTCCGCGACTAAGCGATTATTGTCGTCAGTAGGGGGCTTAGTAGGTGGTGTCCTGCGTATGTTAGATCAGAACAGGTGCCACTGAACACCACCGAAGTGACCTGGCAGCAGTGCAGTATCTCCTCCGGTGGGTTGCCTCTAGACAGCTTGACATTGACTACTCCCTGTGGATTGCCTGTGCCAGGGCTGCGGCGGGGCCGACCGGGCTGTGACTGTGGACGGGGTGTCGGAATGAGCGGCATGGGTGCACTGCCTCTGAGGTGGCGCAGAGGTTGGGAAAGCAAAAGAAAAAAAAAATTGACAGAATTGTTAAAGCACATAAATAAGACATGCTTCGACGCAGGTTATGTTCACAGCGGTGGAGAAATTGCAGACTTCTTTAATCCTCTAGCAAGGGTAAAACAGGGCTGTTTATTCCCCTTGTTTCCTCTCTCTCTCTCTCTCTCTCTCTCTCCTTTTCTCTCTCTCTCTCTCTCTCTCTCTCTCTCCCTCCTCCCCCTTAGATTGCATTGTCTATCCTCCTTCTCGTCTTCCTCCTCCTTGTTCTTCTTGCTCTCTCTCTGTCACTCACTATCCCTCCCACTCCACCCCCCCCCCCCCCCCCCCGCTATCTCTCTCAGACACTCACAGACACGCATACAAACACACACGCACGCACGCACGCACGCACGCACGCACGCACGCACGCACGCACGCGCGCGCGCGCACGCACGCACGCACACACACACACACACACACACACACACACACACACACACACACACACACACACACACACACATTGTGATCATTTCAGAGTCTATCTGATTCACAGAGAAAACCTCGGGATGATGCGGACGAAAATATTTCTATTCAAGGATCAGACGAAGATATTGCTGAGGCTGTGGTAGAGTACGCAGTTCATGGACTTAAATCTGAAAGTCGTTTGGTTTAGATAAGTGTCTTAGTAGTTCTCTAAAGCACCAGAATATCAAATCGCAGTGGACTTAAAATCATACAGTGTTTTGATGTATCCCGACAGAACGAAATCGGTATGCAAACAAATAGATAATGCAAATCCTGGTAATTAAAGGGGATTTCGCTCTCCAGTATAATCGGTAAAAGATTTACAACCATTTTGAATATAACTTTATACAGATTGACAGAGACAGAGCAGAAAGTTTGTGAGGACCGAGAACATTTTCGAACTGACCGCATCAGACCCTAGTATCTATAGATAAGTAACTGTCTAAATGGAAAAGGCAAAAGTAAGTTTTATGCTGCATCCATATATCGCAAAAGAGCTTCTGCTGCAGTGGATTGCAACAGATTGTGGATGTATCCTAAAGGATCGAAACACTGACAGAATGTTGGTAAAGATACTGACTGGAACATACGCTTGAATGAAGACGTGTGTTCAAGCGGAGAAGAGAGAAACGTCAGACTTTTCATTCGTCCAGTAGTGGTAGTACAGCGCTGTTTGTTATATTTCTTGATGTCCTTTTTTTAACTGCTTTTTGCAGATATAGCTAACACGATGACAAATAATGGAAGGCACGGACATCAATTTCTACTTGGCATTCCACACATTTTATATCATATACCGACGAAATGGCTTCGATATCTACCATTCATTCGGTTTTTAAAATCAGATAAACAATTTACAGTATGCGCTGAGTCACTTGGTTCAGGTGTTTTTTTATTTTTTTTTTTTTAAGAAAAACAAGATGGTCTTTAAAATGGTTTACAAAGGGCAAGAAAACGAAACTGTAAAGCAGTAAAAACATTTAGGGCTTACTTCAAGAGCGAAAGGCAAAGCAGCTGAGTTCATGAAAACTGTTTAGTCTCGGAAATATTTATGCATTTTTTCTTTCTTTCTTTTTTATATTTTTATTTTTACTTTTTTCGATGCATAAATTGAACCTATGTTGCTCTACTTATCTGAAATCTGGGGTCCAACACGATTTACAAAGATAAAAAGCATATATTATTTGTGTATCAAAACTTCATATTGGAGACTTTTTAAACAAACAAACAAACAAACAAAATCGAAAAAACAAAAAAAAAAACTCCGATTAGGTTCGCACGTAGAGAGACGGGCAGATATTCATTTCACATTGACATTTCTCTGCGCATCTTCAATCTGAAATTCAAAAGATAATGTTCATCAGACTGCCAATACAGGCGCTTGAAATCAATAAGAACGAAAGAAATATGGATTGAAATTGGACGTGTTTAGATAAACAAAATTGTTTGGACTCTTTTTGGAGTTTCAGAGGTGCAGTTGAATGGGAGGGAGGTGAGAGAGCAGGTATGAGAGCTTGTAGTCAGAGAAAAGAGGATTGCTTCAAAACCGAAGACAGGAACATTATACTTGCACAAGCTTATCGTTATGAAGTATGTAATACATTCAAATCTTCTTTACACCAGAAAAAAAAGTTCGGAACATCAGAGTTTGGAACCATTACGAGCAGCTGTGGTTAAGCCTCTGCTAGGAATAAATGCTCTGAAAATAATCCCGCGGTGTTCTAATAGCAAGCAATAAATGCTCTGAAAATAATCAAGCGGT
>CM031595.1:95631162-95646162 GCA_018398815.1 Conus ventricosus | reverse complement strand
TCTGATTTTGTGGGCTACATTGCAAACACGGCTACACTGTGAGCTGTCTTTGAAGAGCCCACTGTCAGTGGCCTGGCAAGAGCAGGTTGTTGGAGGGCCACTTCACGGTCTAATGAACACGTGATGAAGCTACACTGAAAACCCTCGAGACGTGGGTAGTGCCCCATGACGTATTCATTTAAAACCACTTGTTATAGTTCATTAATGGCTAGTTTTCGCGCAGCCAAAACGCCAAGCGTCAGCGCATTGTCTTTCTATTTACTTGTCTGTCTGTTTATCTGTCTGTCAAGGGCGAGCGGTCAAACTGTTACAGCGTTCATCTGCAAAGCCTACAGCCGTGAATTCGAACCATTCATGGCTTCAAAACCCTTTGTGTCAATCTGTCCTACTGTAAACAGGAATTCAGTCTGGGGAGGAGAGGATTGCGTTCCACCTTTCTTATTGTACACTGCAAACCTCTAGTGTTTCACCACCCCTCTGGCTATTACGCTGTGGGGTGTGAACCTGTTCTATTATCTGTAAGAAGACTTGATTTGGGTGGATCTTCCTTGTTCAGATACACAGATGTTTATAGGGTCACCATTCAGAAGCAGTTAAATGCTAAGACTTCAAGGCATGCAACTTTTCAGAAAATGAAGTATGGAACGATGTTGAAGTATGTCTTTCTTTCCCCACGGAATAGGTCCAGAGCCTGCAGGATTTGCGTCCATTCTTTTTTTCTTCAAAACGCTTTCTCACAATCCTTCCTGTTTACTCAGAAGACAAGTGGATAGGGACGTTACTCAACACAAGCCAATACACAAACAAACTACAAAGCAAAGTTTGATCAACACACAACATATAACCAGAAAAGTCATTTTCCCCACAAGTATATCTTCTTCTGAGGTCACAACTAACAAACAACAACCATACAGCAACAACAACCACAACAACCACAGCAACAACAACAGCAAAAACACAACAACAGCAACAACAACACAAGCAGCAGCAACAACAACAACAAACAACAACAGCAACAACAACAATAACAACAACAGCAACAACAACAGCAAAAGCAACAACAGCAACACAGCACAGCAGCAGCAACAACAACAACAGCAACAACAACAACAACGGCAAAAACAACAACAACAACAACAACAACAACAACAACAACAACACCAACAACAACCCAAATGAGACTATCCAGATGGCTGTTGGTAAAGAAAGGTGTTTGAAGAAGGCAGAATTGCCGAAAATGTATTCGTCACTTTTGTGTTCTGTGTTAACCAAATGTTGCTCGACACTAACATTTTTATGTGTTTATTTGTGTCTGGGTCTGTTTATTCAATTAAGAAAGTGGTTGCGCGGTAGAGTCCAATAACTGATACATTTCTAAAGGGGCAGATCAACTGAAACCATGTTTTGTTCTCTCTCTCTCTCTCTCTCTCTCTCTCTCTCTCTCTCTCTCCTCTCTCTCTCTCTCTCTCTCTGTGTGTGTGTGTGTGTGTGTGTGTGTGTGTGTGTGTGTGTGTGTGTGTTCAATATCATTGTTTAATCGCACATTTATCACATACACTCAGTGAAGTCTGAACAGATATAAACCTCAAAACCAACAAGAATTGCTTGATCATTTACATTTTTTTTCCAGCTGAAGTGAAACCATGTACCTGACGTATAAAGGCAATGTGATGAGAAACGATTCATTCTTGTTGCATATTCTTTAAGTGACCGAGCATGGCATGGGGATATGGGAGTGCGACTGCATTACAGAGAGAGTGCATTTTAGTGAAGAGAGGCATAAAAGCATTTGAGAGAGAGAGAGAGAGAGAGAGAGAGAGAGAGAGACAGTGACAGAGACAGTGACAGAGACAGAGACACAGACAGACAGACAGACAGACAGACAGACAGACAGACAGACAGACATATGTGAATATTTCAATGACAATAAAAAGATGGTTAGGAAGGTTCGTTGATATTATACCTTGCAGTCAAGTATACAAAATCAAAACGTTTACAGCGTGAGTTAATAAAAGAAGAGCGAGGGGAAAAATATCTATGTACGTAGGTATATATAAATACACACAGTTAAATCGTTGATAACAAAGATCATCATTAAAAAAAAAATCAAATCGCCGCCCTATCCACCCCCCCCCCCCCCCCCTCCTTCCAGCCAGTCTTACAGCAAGAGAGAGAAGAGAGAGAGAGAGAGGAGAGAGAGAGAGAGAGAGAGAGAGAGAGAGAGAGAGAGAGAGAGAGAGAGACGACAGACAGACAGACATACAGACAGCAGACAGACAGACAGACAGACAGACAGACAGACAGACAGGCAGACGGACAGACAGAGAAATGGACAGACAGACAGACAGACAGTGTCTGACAGGGTGTCTGACAGAGGCACAGTGGGGAAGAAGAGTGAATCATTTAACCCGAAACCTCTTGCTACACATCGGTCACCTTTGGTATTTCCAGATGAAGCTGCATAGAGAATTGAAGAGTTTTTGTTGCGAAGGTCAACCGTCTTGGATATCAGCTCAAAACGGTTTTTTGGCGGTTCCAGACTTCGAAACACATAGACCAGCCATTGACGTCACTTTGTCTCTGGAAGAAGACGTGACTTTTTCTTTTTTTTGAGTTGTTATTCAGAAAGAGCTTTGTGGGTGTACGTTTCTGATACCGATTTTAACGTGTTTGGGAGGCAGACTTACTAACTCCCGTTTTATTCTTTATTTTATTTTCAAGGTTAACAATTTTCCCTGACATGACCAATAAGGGAGAGAATGAAGTACACATACTCTCTCCCTTTGTCCTCCCTGCCTCCCTTCCCCTCCGCCCCTCCCCCTCTCTCTCTCTCTCTCTGTATCTCCCCACGTCTTTGTATGCCTGTATATTACCTGTCTGTCTGACTTTCTGTCTGTCCATCTGTCTCTCCCTCCCTCCCTCTCTCTCTGTCTCTGTCTGTCTGTTTGTCATTCTCCCACTTCCGAAGCCCCCTCCCTTATCAATCCCGACAGAGAGAGAGAGAGAGGAGAGAGAGAGAGAGAGAGAGAGAGAGAGAGAGAGAGAGAGAGAGAGAGAGAGAGAATATTCACACAGACAGACATAACCGTATAGATATTGTGGAAGAGGGGAGGCT
Source organism: Conus ventricosus (assembly GCA_018398815.1). NCBI lineage: Eukaryota > Metazoa > Mollusca > Gastropoda > Neogastropoda > Conidae > Conus > Conus ventricosus. Next base: position 95,643,047 of record CM031595.1, on the reverse strand, counting down.
GAGGTAATACAGTCATACCATACACCTTGTCCCCTCAGCCCAACCTCCCCTCTACCTGACTTCCTCCCCTCCCTTTCATTACCTCACCCTTACCCATCCCCAGTCATAAAGGAACAGAGAGAGAGAGAGAGAGAGAGAGAGAGAGAGAACAGTTGATCAGTTACATTCTAGGTCTCCGTGCCCACTCATTGCTCCCTTTCCAATCTTCTCTGTCCCTCTCGTCAGAGCTCCCATCTCCCATCTACCTCTTCTTCACAACTCCATCTTCTCCTGCCCATGTGACCTCCACCTCTCTTCTTTCTCTCCATCTTCTCCTGCCCATGTCACCTCCACCTCTCTTCTTTCTCTCCATCTTCTCCTGCCCATGTCACCTCCACCTCTCTTCTTTCTCTCCATCTTCTTCTGCCCATGTCACCTCCACCTCTCTTCTTTCTCTCCATCTTCTCCTCCCCATGTCACCTCCACCTCTCTTCTTTCTCCCCATCTTTTTTCTGCCCATGTCCCCTCCACCTCTCTTCTTTCTCTCCACTTCTTGCCCATGTCCTCCACCTCTTTTCTTTCTCTCCTCTTTCTCCTTCCCTCACCTTCCTTCTATCGGGCAAGGTGCACTCCACCTCCTTATCTTTCTCTCATCTTCTCTGCCCATGTCACCTCCTCCTTTCTTCATCTTCTCCCTGTCCCTCTCTCATGCTCCCATCTCCCATTCCTCACTCTCTTCTTCTCTCCATCTTCTTCTGCCCATGTCACCTCCACCTCTCTTCTTTCTCTCCATCTTCTCCTGCCCATGTCACCTCCACCTCTCTTCTTTTCTCCTCTTCTCTGCCCATGTCACCCCCCCTCTCTTCTTTCTCTCCATCTTCTTCTGCCCATGTACCTCCACCTCTCTTCTTTCTCTCCATCTTCTCCTGCCCATGTCACCTCACCTCTCTTCTTTCTCTCCATCTTCTCTGCCCATGTCACCTCCACCTCTCTTCTTTCTCTCCATCTTTCTCTGCCATGTCCCTCCACCTCTCTTCTTTCTCTCATTTCTCCTGCCCATGTCCTCCACCTCTTTCTTTCTCTCCATCTTCTCCTGCCATGTGGCACTCCACCTCTCTTCTTTCTCTACCCAACTTTGCAAAATAAGAAATTCATTATGTATGATGTGAAAAGAGACAGCCCTACGCTTGTGACAAAATTGTTTCACTAATCTCCTAAAATGATGTAGACAGCCTGCTGATTAGGCAATGATGTTCACGTGCATGTCAGATGTGTTGTCTGTGTTCAAAGTCACGTCGCCACCTATGGGAATGAGGTTGCTGAAATACTCCAGCAATCGTACACTATTGGAACAGTTTGTGGTAATGAGTTATTATTTGAATCAAGCAGATCCCGATTTAGATATTTTGAGAGTGTGGTGTACATGGTTGCCATGCGTGTGTGTGTGTGTGTGGTGTGTGTGTGTGTGTGCGTGCGTGCGTGCGTGGTGGTGCGTGCGTACGCGTGCGTGCGTGCGTGCGTGCGTGCATGCTTGTGTGAATGCGTGCGTGGTACATGTATTGCATGTGTGTATGTGTGCGCATGTGAGTGTTTGCGTCGTGCGTGCGTGCGTGGTGGTGGAGTGTTGTGGTGTGTGTGTGTGTGTGTGTGTGGGTGTGTGTGTGTGTTGTGTGTGTGTGTGTGTGTGTGTGTGAGTGTGTGTGTGTGTGTGTGTGTGTGTGTGTATGTGTGTGTGTTGTGTGTGTGTGTGTGTGGTGTGTAGTGTGTGTGTGTGTGTTCGTTCTTTAATTTAATGTCTATCCACTTTACAGTGATCTTAGACAAAAACAGAGACAAACGAACAGGCATACAAACAAACAAAGCAAAACAGAAAACACATGTAAAAGGGGCGGTGTGTGTATGTCGGTGTGTGTGTGTGGGGGGGGGGGTGGGGGGGGGGGGGGGGGGGGGGGGGGGGGGGGAGGGGGCATACATGTGTGTGTTGTTTTAAAAATGTCATTAAAAGTGTATGGAGTGTGGAGGTAGTGTATTATACTAAACTTTGCATGCATAGTCTATTTAATTAATGAGATACCATTAAGTGACTATCACTTTAACCCCATTCTAATCTACCAGCATAACGGTAAACTGCTTTAGCCTGGATTCATATCTGAACATTTTTAAAGAAAACAAAACATTTTTAACATTGAAATAATAAAAAATATAAATCAAACAAATAACTCGAGAATCAAAGTAATGTCCAACTGGACTCTTAACAATAGCCTAACAACTTCTACAGCCTTCGCTTCGTTCCAAAAATGTCCCAAAATTCGCGATTGATGGGTTCAAACTTAATAACCAAGTAGGTAAATATTTTTTAGTATTTCTGCAAAGGAGATGACATGGAATAGTGTAATATTTTGGCCACAAATGCAAGTGACATTTTTACAATATTTTGTTTTGTATGCATCAAGTCTGAGTCTAAATATCAGACTCTTAAAAGTCGTTCCTGGTGGAGGATTGTGTCCCGTTTTATATTTTACGAGCTTCTTAAAGAATTTTCCCTTGTTGTCCTTTATTATGTTTAGACACTCTTTTTGTCTTCCTATCACCGAATCCCATGATGCTTTACCTAAAAGGCTATAGTTTTCATACAAGGATAAGGAATATTTATTTTTGTAAAGATCTTTTCCTTAGCTGCACCATTTTTGGCTAACCGATCAACCCTTTCATTTGCTGCTAAACCACAATGTGATGGAATCCAACAAAAGTCAATAGAAGAACCACGTAAAGACAAAAATTAATTAAATGGTATATCTCAGTATCATTTCTCCTTCACGCTTGTATGAGAATATTTTAAAGCTTGTAAGACAGATTTTGAATCGACACAAAATAATATTTGAAATATGGAATATGGAAAATAAGAAGATAGTTCAGTGCCATAATAATGGCAATTAGCTCTGCTGTGAATACAGAGTAATTTTTCCAATGTGATACGATTTTTCTCTATTTTTAATGATGGAATATGAATGCAGCACCTGATAATTGGTTTTCAAGTAGAGACATCTGTATAATATTTTTAAGATGATTTATATAATTTTTGTTATATGTGCCTTGACATATTGTTGGCAGCATGGTCCCATCACTTTTCCTTAAATCTGTATTAATTAATATCGAAATTAGCACCTTACTAAGCTCCCATTGAGGAACATTACTGTAATCGTTTAGGAGCTACTGTTTGGGTTCAACACCAGCATCTGTAAATAATTGGGACGTATAGGAGCCTATAGTTTTTACAGAGTCAAAACTCTGTGCTCGCTTTGGAAAATGTATTTCTGATTTTAAACAGTTCCTTGATACATGAATTTTGCGTTGAATGACTCCTTAATATATATTTTGCTGAAGCAAGGTTTTATATTTTCGGTAAAGAGCAAATTCCTATTTCTGTGTAGGTTTTCAGTGTTGAGGCATGGACAGGGACACCGAGAGCTATCTTTTATAAGCTTTGCTATCGATGCTTTGCATCTTTGTTATCAATATTTTGGAGCTGAAAAGAATATTTCTGAGCGTAGATAATTTTGATCTCACAAGCGCAGTTGCTAAATGAATAGGTACTTACTATCTTTTCCCAGACTGTCGATTTTATCATTTTTATAAATTTAATCCTTTCTGGCTTTTGTCAGAATATTTTCCAAATGGTAGTTCCAATTCAATTTAGAAGTCAGGCTTACTCCTTGAAATTTAACAACTTTCGTATATTCAAGTGGCATTCATTTATTTGAAAAGAGGGTAGAGGTTTAGGATCATACCCAGAGTTGAAGAGAACCATATGCGATTTTTCATATGAAAGGGTTAGTCCGTTTTCAGTCATGTATTTGCTGATTTTGTCTAGTTCATTTTGATATACCTTTTTAATATAGTTGATTGATCTAATCGGTCTAAGCTTTTTTAGAGTGACTTTCATCCATATGCAAATATCATCCGCATATTGTGCCAGCTCGACATTGTTTGAGACCACTTTTGGAAGATCATGCATCAAAATGTTGAAAAGGATTGGGGCTATTACACCTCCTTGTGGGGTTTAGACATAGCATTCTGTTGAGGTGTCTGCCGATGTTACGGGCAACGACGCTGGTTCCCGTCCATGTCAGATGAATGCCATCACGCTGGGTTCAGTGTTTGCCCGAAGAGTGTCGTGACTGACGAAGCTCACGTTTGGGGTGTCAAATAGGTCTGCCGTGGTGTCGCATTAAACAGGTTGCGTTTCATCTCCAACTCTTCGTGTTTAACAGGAGCGATTTTGCTCACAACGATCTTTGAGTGGGGGTTTTCTTTTGAGATCTCCTTGATTGTTTCAGTGAAGGTTTTGCTCGTCTTGGTAGCATCACTGTTTTTTTATTTCGTTTATGCCGCAATGGATTACGATTACTTCTGGGTGTTTGTCTGTGGAGGTTGCTGTTTGCAGGGACGGTTGGATTTCTTTGGTCGTAAAAGTTTTCATAGATGTTGATTGAAAACCATATGAGGCTCCCAGTCTTTCCCCATCCACTCTTTTCAGTACAGAGTTGTGTAGAAAAAGAACATTTGGCAAGTCCTGCTTGTTTTCTTTTTTTTACTTCCTTCCTTCCAGAGTTCGAATTCGTGACGTCATTCTTCTTCTTTGCGTCATTTTTGGAGAACATTTCTGCCGTAGTGGTCGGAGTAGTTCGATTTGTCGTTTTTTCTTTATCTTTTGAGCTTTTATTTTGTTTTTCTTTATCAGCATCTTTTTCTGTTGGAACCGATGCCACCACCTCAGCAAATGTAGCCATACATTTTGAGGGACTCCAACGCGAAGCAGTAGGTTTTGGATTGTTGGGTGGTACAGGAGTGTTCCATTTTCGGATCAACTCGTTTTGATTTTCTATTGTTTTTTCGAGCACAGAAATGCGATCAGACCTACTTGTTATAAGTGTTTTTAAAACACCAACCTCATTTAACAGATCAGGCAGTGCACGAGCGGAGCAGATGTTCTCAGGCCGTTGCTCTGGGTTGCCTGTGGTTTGGCAGGCCTTGGTTTTGAGTTGATTGCTCCGAATTTTCACCTCCAAAATTCAGAGTTGTTGTAGATTTCTTTGGGCACCTGCATGCATTTTCTGATTTCAGATTTGACGCGTGACTACACGAAATCTTTGTTCTCCGAGATCTCCTCATGTTAGTTGTAGAGTTGCAAAATTCAGCAGAGCAGCTTACAGTTATTGTTTTGATGTCGCCATCTTGATCACGTGTGTGTGTGTGTGTGTGTGTGTGTGCTAGTGCGTGCTTTTATCTGTGTGTATATGCGAAAAGAACGATTGTTACTCGTAAATTAATGGTTGAAGCTTATGTCCCACTTACTTTATAACCCTTTAAAGATTTACGCCATTTCCCGTTGACAATCCCAGTGAAATATATAGACACGAGCACAGTGGGTTGAACGAGTCGTGATTCTTTAATGCGTCGCCCCTTTTCATTTGAAAAAATACCAAATCAATTAAGACATCCCCTTAATCAAGTTTTGCAGATATAACTGTAATTCTTCATCATCCGTCTTTAATGTGAAATGCAGTGAAAAGGTTTCCCCCACCCCTAACCAGCTATGAAACAAGGAGCTGTTTTGCATTTTCTTTTCGAATATTGACAAAATCGTGGCTTCTTTGACCTTAATTATTATCGGTCATCATTTTTCATTCAGTATTGCAATGGCAGACCAAACATCTACACCAGTAGCAAAATAGGCAAATAATGAATTTTTGATTTTCCTATGCACTCTACCAAAAGCATTGGACAATTCGGTTGTACCTTACTCTGTAAGGAAAACACCTACCAATTTTAAATGGGATAATCAATTAAATCGGTTTACTGGAGGTCAACACCTTGTAGAACTATCAGGAAATATCAGGACTGGCCTTTCTGGTCAACTGTTCTATATGCAAATCAGAATGGTTCAGTGCCCTGGTGGCTACGGAAACTGTTTGCTTCCCCACCTCATACCGTCCCCTGAATTAGGTGAACACATTTCGGTTGTTCGATTCCCACATTCTGTGAATAAGTATTGTCCCGATTGTGGTTGGAGCTTCACGAAACTCTTCTAGGAAAAGGTTCGTCTCTCTTCTCTCTCTCTCTCTCTCTCATCTCTCGAGCTCTCTCTCATCTCTCTCTCTCTCTCTCTCTCAAGCCTAGCTTACTCTGGACCATATGTCTTGAACCTCACTTCCACCGAATCTTCTACAAACATGAATACTTTAAAACTTTCAAGGAACATTTGCATAAAACATTATGTCTCAGTAGTTAAAAATTATTCGATTACAATGATTATCGTCCATTCGCTAAATCTTCTGTGAACCATACTTTGAATAAAATCGTCTCAACATAAAAACCTACTCCGCCAAAATCGGCTCAGCCCCACTCCCCTCTGTCTAACCATCCCTTTCTCATCCCCACCCAACCTACCATTCTCTCTTCCCACCCTCCTCTAACCTCTCTCTGTGAGTTTTTGTTTGTTTGCATGTTATTTCTTTGTTTTACCATCCCACATCTCATGAGTGCTTTATGAATAGTTTGCTTATCATTATAGAATTAGAATATCATGTTGCTATGTTGAATTGTCTGTATGAATGATAGTGCTGAAATAAGTTAGCTTGACAAGGACAGATTGTAAGACTATGGTCTTTGGCCTAAAATCTACATCCTTGGGTATAAAGATCAATCAATCAATCAATCAATCAATCTCTCTCTCGGTGGTGGTTGGTGTGTGTTGTGTGGTGTGTGTGTGTGTGTGTGGTGTAGTGTGGTGTGGTTGCGCATTCGTGCGTGCGTGTGGTGTGTGCGCGTGCGTGTGTTGTGTGGGATCGCGTGCGTGTGTGTGTGTGATGTGTCTGTGTGTGTGTGTGTGTGTGTGTGTGTGTGTGTGTTGGTGTTGTGTGCAGGTGTTTGTGTCATTTGTGTTGTGTTGTGTGGTTTGTGTGTTGTGTGTGTGTGGTGTGTGTGTGTGTGTAGGTTGTGTGAGTGTGTGTGAGTGTGTGTGTGTGTGTGTGGTTGTGTGTGTGTGGTGGTGCGTGCACGAGCGGGGCGCACTGTGTGTGTGTGCGTCTGTGTGCTGTGTATCTGTGTGTCTGTGAATGCGTCTGTAAATGGGCAATGACGAAACACACTTTGGGTCCGTTTTAGGGTTTAAGAAACACAGAGGTAACCACACAGTGAACATTTACCTCTGCCGTGAGTAGCTCCATGAACATATGAAAGCAATAATCACTAAACCGTATATGGAGTTTCCCTTACACAATTTCTGCCCAAGGAAAAATCAGATGATCAGTTATGCCAAAAATCCATCTTTCCTAGTCCACAACGTCCTCGCCTCTTCTCTATTGCCATTTCTCTCTCTTCTGATCCTCCGTCGTCCGCCTCTGATCTACTGACACCCCTCGACTTTTCCTTCTTTCATATCCACACCAAATAGGATGAGCAAAAATAAAATAAAACAGCATTATCAGTCAATGTGAGAAATGACAGGGCCGTGTACTTTACAGGCGTACTTCCACTGGTCACCTTAAATAATGTAGGGCTGCAAACCGATCGGGCAGCACCGTGCACGTGTGAAGCTAGTCTGCCTTGGATCATGTTCTTAATCACATGTCACCCGTATGCAAAATAGGCTCCCGAAATACCCACCAACCTCTCCTGGCCATCGGAAGAGTCGTGGAATTTTGGAATACTATTTTGATAGAAAAGACCCGATTATAGATACCAGCAATGCTGGTTACCATCCTCTGTGTGTGTGTGTGTGTGTGTTGTGTGTGTGTGTGTGTGTGTGGTGGGGGGGGTGGGGTTGTGTGTGTGATTTAAGTATTTTCCATATTCACTAATGAATATTGACACCCTCAACCCCGCCTTCCATTCACACTTGTATTCTCCAGCGATGCTTCCACCTACACCCACCCTCACCCACCCTTTACCACAACCATCTACTGAAGGCAATGCATAAGACAAGATTTGCATTCAACTACATAATGACGTCAGAAATGGGACAACAAAAAAGTAAATGAAAATCACAATAACACAAACGGCATTGTTTCAACCACTTAACGATGCAGAAATTGTCATTAAAAAATAATACTCTAGTATGGTAAGATTACAGTTCTGTTCCCAGCTCCTAGTATATATTTTTTATGTGTAAATCGAGCCAGTTTCATTTTCATCATTTTCAACACATTCCACGCAAATTTATTGTAAGGTAGACGTAAATATCATCTGGCAATGTGAAAATGCAACAGCAATCAGGTGTTAGATTCTGGAATGTAGCCTCTGAATCCCACCATTTCTAAACCTCTCGTCGTCTGTCTGTCTGTCGTCTGTCTGTCTTAGACTGTGTCTGTCTGTCTGTCTGTCTGTTCTGTCCTCGGTCCTGTCTGTCTGCCTCTCTGTCTGTCTGTCTGTCCGGGGCTGTCTGGTCTCTCGACTCTCCTCTCTCTCGCTCGCTCTCTCTCCACCTCTTCCGCCCTCCGTCATCATCTCTTCTCTCCACTCTCTCTCTCTTTCTCCTCTCCTCCACATACACCCAAACCATCATCCATCCGCGTGTGGACTCCTCCATGCCTTTTCCCAAGATCTACCGTTTTCAAAAGAGATTGTGGACATACTTTTTCTGCCCAACAAGCGCTCACAACAAACAGACCCTGCAAGGTTACTGCCGTCGCCAAGGCAACCCAGCTCCCGCCAGTCCTGTACTTTAGCTGGTGACAGCGGCCACAGAGTATCAAAGGCGATCATTGAAAGCAATTTTCCCCTGGCCTGTAAGTCCTTAAACGGACTTTAACGTTTTCATTCATCCGATAATGGCTTGATTAAAAATACTGCTATCAGAATGAATGTTTGATATCCATACTAAACAGTTACACGTGTTTTTTATCTTCTCCAAAAACACAACACACGCACGCACGCACGCACGCACGCACGCACGCACGAGCACGCACGCACGCACGCACACACACACCCCAGCACACACACACACACACACACCACACACACACACAACGCACCCCACCGCACGCACGCACACCCACACAACACACACACACACTTGAACGCGCGCACCACACACACCACACACACACAACACACACACACACACACACACCGACACACACACACACAAACACACCCACACACACACACACACACACGACACACACCAAAACCACGCACCACGGGCACGCACAGCACGAACGCACGCACGCACGCACGCACACACACTCACACACACAACACACACACACACACCACACGCACGCAACGCACGCACACACACACACACACACCACACACAGATTGGGTGGGGGCACACCCCCCACACACACTAATACACACACGCACGCACGCACACACACACCACCCACCACACACACACACATCACACACACACACACACACACACACACACACACACAAACACACACACACACACAACACATCTTGATTTCCGTATAGTTGAGACGTAAAACTTCTAGAAATGTGGTGTTGAGTAGAGAGACGGGAGGCGGAATAGATGCACAGAGGCAAAAAGACAAGAAAGAGTAAGCGAGGAAAAAGAATGGGAATTGGAGGAGGGAGAGACCGGGAAGAAGAGGGGGAGAGAGGGAGGGGGGGGGAGAACAAATAGGCGTCAAAAATGACGAATGATTGCAAAGAACCAGTCCCACAACAGACTGGAAGTCTAAAATGAACAATTTAACATTCTGTATGGCCTTCGTCCTTCAGATAACCAAAGACGTTGGTCTACTTGGCATTGTGCACAAAAGGGCTGGTCCTGATTCAACCTCATTTGCCTTTGGACCCCACTTCATATTTCTGTTGACCTAGCCCCAGTCCTTGGTTTATGTGTGTGTGAGTGTGTGTGTGATGTTGTGTGAGTGTGTGTTGTGTTTGTGTGTGTGTGTGTGAGTGTGTGTGTGTGTCCGCTGTTATTTCCCTATCCTTGAGATTGTTCTCTTGCGCGCGTTCATTGCCTCCTGAACTTTCGTTTTCCTGTCCAGGCCAGTCTTTAGCTTGGGCTGGACCTATCTGTAGTGCCCTTGTTCCTCCCCGATTTCTCAAGCATGTCGTAGCCTTTGCTTTGTCCACTGTCTTCTTCTTGACGATGGACTTCAAAAGAGCCACGTCAGTGAACACAGGTGAGACAACAGGCCTAACCTTGTGAACCAAGGTGAGACAACAGCCTGTGAGACCAGGTAGACACCAGCGGGCCCTTGGTGGAGACCAGGTGAGACACCAGGCCCTGTGAGCCCAGTTGAGACAACAGCCTTGTGAGACCAGGTGAGACAACAGGCCATGTGGAGAACCAGGTGAGACAACAGCGGCCTTGTGAGACCAGGTGAGACAAACAGGCCCCAGTGAGACCAGGTAGAGACAACAGGCCTTGTGAGACCAGGTGAGACCAACATGCCCTGTGAGACGGAGGTTGAGACATCAGGCCTTGTGAGACCAGGTGAGACAACAGCCTTGTGAGACCAGTGAGACAACATGCCTTGTGAGACCAGGTGAGACAACAGGCCTATGTGAGACCAGGAGAACCACAGGCCAGTGAGACCATGAACAAACGGCGCCTTTGAAGATCAGTGAGACAACCGGCCTTGTGAGACCAAGTGAGACAACAGTGCTCTGTGAACCAGTGAGACAACCAGGCCTTGTGATACCAGGTGAGGACAACAGGCTCTGTGAACCAGGTGAGACAACATGCCATGTGAGACCAGTTGAGACAACAAGCCATTGAGACCAGTGAGAACAACAGGCCTTGTGAGACCAGTGAAGACAACACGGCCTTGTAGACCCCAGTGAGACAACAGGCCCCTTGTGAGACCAGGTGAGACAACATGCCTTGCGAGGCCAGTGAGACAACAGGCTCTGTGTATTTGTATCGTAAAGTCGAAAATATAAAAAGAAAACCTATTAAAGATTACAAGTGCTGAGGGCCAGTTCTCTGGAATGAATCCGCATAGTACTAAATACAATAAACTTATAAACGTCATGGATACATTGAAGAGCTAGAAGGAGATTGTCCCCCCTTGAGACTATAAGCTTGCTGAAGGCTCATTTTGATAAGGCATTTATTATTTCCGCCATTCACGCCCCTCAAGCAAACCTACTGTAGTTAGGCAGAATATCTACCACCTGCAGGAAATGAATGCTTATCTCCCCTATTTCTCAATCTAAAGACATAAGAGAAAGCTTTGTTTATAATTGAATATTTTATTGCAGTCATTGCCACACAAAGCTGCACTGGTAAGTTGCTGGAATGGTGCACGGTATTTATCCTTGGAAATTTATTAGTTTAATTGTAATTTATCCCTTGTGGATTCATCCCAAGAACTGGCCCTCACACTTGTGTCTTAAGAGCGGTATTCCTTTTATATTGTCTACTTTTCACAAGGAAAATTTAGCTTGTTTTGACTCTTTCATGGTTTTCTTTCTTCTTAGTGGCACATTTGGTTGGTTTTTGAAAACCCTCAACAAACATACTACGGTATTGCACATCAGCCTTTTTCTGGGATAGCAGTCTTCTTAAAACCGAAAAGGCAGAGAGACAAGTTACAACTTTCCGCGGTCACGTGAGGAAGAACAATCAGGTATCGTAATCTCGAATCTGACAATGAGTTACATGTTAGTAGTTCCCTCCCCATTGGAGATTTGTCTCCCCTTGGGAGACTCTAAGCTTGCAGAAGGCTCATTTAGAGAAGCATTATTATTCCCACATTTACCCACTCAAGCACATACTTTTTAGTTAGGCAGAATTAATCTACAATGCGATATGAATACTTACCTCCGCCCCAATTTTCTTCAATCTTAGACATAAGATCAAGCTTTGTTTATAAATGAAATAAAATATATATATATATATATAAATATATAAAGGA
>CM031595.1:95603933-95626062 GCA_018398815.1 Conus ventricosus | reverse complement strand
GGTTGTTCACCAAGGTCTTCACTTCTGTTTTTTACATCTCCAACTTACTGTCCATCCTTGTTTGGTTGTATTCCAAAGCTTGGTCGTTCGGCCTTTGGGGTTCGGCGCCGCCCGGTTGGACACAGAAGAGTTCAGAGGGGGCAGCCCCCTTTTCCCGCACTTCACCGCGTGCGTACCCCACCGGGTTTTTGCGCTGTCTCCTTCACCGCAGGTGAGACCCGGGGTTCTGCCATTCCCCAAAACTGCAGTAACAGTCGCCCCAAAACAAAAAGACGGGGGAAAAATTGCCAGCCGTCACTGGTCTACGCAGCGTCAAAAGGGAGACCCGATTTTTCTTTTGCATATTTCTCTGAACATGGATGCAAAAAAAACCCCCAAGAAACAGCCACATCTTGAACAAAAAGATAGTCCCCCCAGGGCATGGTACCGCCCAGTCGTAGTACAGTCTCAGACACAAGAATTCGGGAACCGTAGAAATTTGAAAGAAAACTCGGAAAGACTTGCACCATGCGTCTTCCCCAACACTGCGCTGAGTCACCCCCCCCCCCCCCCCAAGCACGATGCTACACGCCACCCACGCCGACAATACACGTGCTTTGTGACAAGGAATACTACGTGCGTACCATCGTTGTAGAACCACACAACAACACACACACCACCCACCACACACACACACACCACACACAGGATTGACTTTTAAAGAGACACTACTCTTTCTGCTAGTTTTTGCCACATATTTGTAGGAAGAGAGAGAGAGAGAGAGAGGAGAGAGAGGGAGAGAGAGAGTTGAGGAGGGAGAGAGAGAGAGACAGACAGACGACGACAGACAGACATAGAAACAGAGAGACAGGAATTTTACAGAGACCGGACAGGGGGGAAAAAAATCCAAAAAAAAGGGACCGGAAAAAGGATGAAAGAAAAAAACACAAGACAGCAAACTGCCAACAGAGACAAACCGAAAAGGAAAGAAGAGAATAAAAGAGAAAAAAGAATAAAGGAAAACAAAAATAAAAAAAACGAGATAAATTAGAGAAAAAAAAAGAAAGAAAGAAATGAAGTGTATAAAGACGGCGTGGTGTCAAAAAACCCGAAAAACAAAAAAAACAAAAATGAAAAAAAACAAAGCCAAAAGAAAATTGGGGGGGAACAACATTCTATTTTCACTAATTTAAACCCGCTATTGCCTTTGCATGGATGATACAGTTCGGTGAAGGTGAAAAGTGGGTATTTCTTTCCTTTTTTTTTTTTGGGGTGGGCTGGGATCTTATTTATGAGGAATGTCCTTTTTCCGTTTTCCCATTTCCCTTCTTTTTTAAACTGTAAAAGCCCTTCCATTGCCTGGTTTTTGGGGTGTCCCCAAGTGTCCTAAAAGGGAAAACCCCCTTTTTTGTAAAAAGAAAGAACAAAAATGGCCGTTTTTCCCCCTTTCCTTAGCCTTTGTTTTTTTTCATCTTTCTGAATTTTTGTCTGTGTTTTTTTTTCCCCCCTTTTTCTGCACTATAGTCGATTTTTTTTTTTTTCATCCCCCTTTTTTATGTAAAGTCGAGAGGTGATGGAAGAAAATTCTGGTGTGTCGTTTTTTTTGGTAAAAATGTTTTTATTAAAAAACAAAAACAAAAAAAAAACCACGAAAAGGGGAAGAGAGGGAGAGAGAGAGAGAAAGGAGAAGGAGAGAAGAGAGGAGAGAGAGAGAGAACGTCATCAATTTAATTAGACGGGGGTTTTCCCTTCTTCACGAACGCTTTTCAGTTTTATCGAATTTTCTTAGGCATAAAAAAACATTAATCATGACTATCGATTCCCTCCTTCTTTCATGGCGCGCTCGGGAATACACACGAACACACCAACACATTTTTCCGGCAGACAGAAACAGACGACAGACAGAAACCCAACACACACACACCACACACAACACACACAACACACACACACACCACCACAAACACACACCTTTTCCCATAGCAACTCACGGATTTTGGTTTTTTTTAGCGGTACCCAGATGGAGAAAGCCCCCGCCTCTTTTGGATTAACATAGTCTCAGCCCTTTTCTGCTAAGGTTGTTCAGGGTTTGTTGTCTGCGTAGTTGCCAGGTTAGTCCCTTTCACATGAGCGGCGTGGTGGAGGGAACGAGTGTACTAAGTGACCATCTACTTCACTGTCTGAGCTACATGAGCAAAACCGGAAACGACGAGATCCTAGGGGCATTAGGTTTTAGTTTTAACTTTTACATTGTGTTGTAAGGGGGACGCAAATTGTAAAGCCCCAATTGTCATTTATAGAAATTCCAAGCGCACGTGTGACGCGGCGGGGGAAAAAGGGGAAGAGGAGAGGAGGAAAAGGAAGAGGAGGAGAGAAAAGAGAGAGGGGGAGGAGAGGGGCTCACACACACACGCCCCCGCCCGCCGCCGCACGAGCCCCGCACGCACGACGCACGCACGCACGCACACCACACCAACACCACACACACCAACCCCACACACAACACACCCCTTCGGACCTTACGGCCACCTGGATTAAGTCTTCATGACGGACAGAACGGGGTCACAAAGATCGAAATTGGAAAGGCACTGTTTTTGAAGTGTTGCAGTAGTCCCTGCTGTTGAAAAAAGGGCCCCAGAGATTTTCAATGCAAGCAGGCCCCGTTTGCGCGTGGGGAGGTAGAGAAAACGTTCAAAAATTTCTTCCCTTGAAGCCCCTATTTTTTAGAAATAATAAAATTCAGGATTTAAGCAATCAGCTATTTCTGTGCACTTTGCATTTCGTGGGTCGCCCAACCTTTTGATGACTGTAAAAAAAAAGCAAAAGGGGCAGTAGTTGTTACATTGTTTTATACCTCCCCAAGGATGAGATGTTTTGATTCAGAGACGTTGGGTAAGTGTTTTCCGCGCGCTTTTCAATGGAAAGACCTTTGTGCACAGCGGTTTTTGAAAAGGGGGCCCAAAAAAATCTAACCTAAGTTTATGAGTACGTGTGGTTGTTTGGCACTTGGTTAAGGTCTTTTGTGGACATGAAAAAAATATGATGGGGGGGGCATGAACAAAAAAAGTCCAGTTTTTGGGGGGGAAACAAAACTAAGTTTTATGCGTTCTTTGGACAAAGGGCTTTGCTGTTCTTCAATGAGTGCTAAAACATTTGGGGACCATCAGCAAAAAAAACCTTCTTTTATTTCAACGCCAGCTGGAAAATGCGTCAGTACCTCTGGAGAGATGCTACCTGATCCCGATTTACAAGAAAAAGAAAAGCAGACCGGGGCGACGCTTCAAAAACCCTTATCTGACCGCTGCGTAGGGAAGCTCTTGGAAAAGGTGTCAACAATGGCTGACTGGTACCTGCCGGCAAAAATAAACACAAGCAAAGTTGTGGCCGTCGCCAGCCAAGTTGGTTTGGACAAACCCAAATCAAATTTTCTGGGGCCAGAAGAGGGTCCTGCTTTCCACCCAGCCTTTAAGCAAGGAGGAGCAGCAACAGTTGAGAAAGCTGACCGACAGGTCCGATGGGTTGTCAGACGTCTCGGCCCTACCCGCCCTTCTAGCCAATTTCGACGTCGCCGGAAAGGGGGGGGAAGGTGTATTGGGGGGGGGTTAAAAGAAAAGCAAATCAATTAAATGCAAACTGACCACCACGAGAGAAAGCTTTTGTAGGGTGACTGTCATGATTTGAAATCCAATGGAATTGAGGAGTAATTTCGGAAACAAAGGTGGTAAAAAATATCCCAATGGTCTCGCCCTTGGACCGGAGTTAGGGCATAAAGGAAGGGGTGGTGAGAGAGGGGGGGGAACGAAAAAAAGAACGAACAACAGAGAGAGAGAGAGGAAAGGTTCTGGGTGTAGGTCTGTGAAAAGGAAGCAGGAGAGAGGGGAGGAGAGAAGAGAACCAAGTTGAATTAGCTGAATAGTTGCAGGGGAAGGACTAAGGAGAGATGTGGAGAGGGAGTTGCTAACTAATAAAGGGAAAAGAAAGAAAAGAAAAAGAAAAGAAAAGAACCCCATGCCATTTGATAAGCAGATAGAAGAGAGAGAGAGAGTGCAATGCTTTAAATGCGGAAAGGAAAAAGGGAAACAGTTCGATGTTGATGTACTGTTAAAATTTTAAACCCGGGGGTTCGCCCTAACCCTGGCGCGTCACTTCTTTCAAGCAGAACCACAGCCCAACCCCCTTTCCAGCAGTCAAACCCTGACCAGCGCCCAGCAGCCCAAGACCAGTGCAGGTTGTGTGTGCTTGCGAAGGACAGTAAAAAGAAAAAAAAAAAAAAAAAAAAAGAAAAGACAGTGTTCGTGAATATTTAAGATCACTGGCGGGTAAAGTAGAAACCTATTTTACCCGGGGTTGTTAATGATTTTTTAGAAAAAGTTTTTGTAGTTCGGGAAAAGGGAAATGTTTTATTTTTTTTTGTTCCCTTATGCATTGTTTTTCTTTTCAAAGATCATGTGTATAAAGTTATAGACTTTATAGTGGTTTGATGGCGAATGCTGTTTATAAATGATTGAAAGAAAGGGGTTTGAGTGTGTTTGGGCTGGGGCTAGTCCTTCCTCCACTGACATCACCCGAGGTTGACAATTTTTTGGGCGACCCTTGCCGGATATTCTGGCCCTTTATTATAATTGTTAATTCTCAGAGAGGGCTGGGTGGGATTCAAGTTTTGTAACCCTAAGACAAGGGTTGTCTTCGTAGTCCCAAGATAGTTAAATACTAGTTTGGGATTCTTCCAAAAGTTAATACTAGGTTGGCTTTCAGCCCCAGAGTATCATTTCGCCAGATTGCCTTAAATTCGCCCTTAGTTGGGTAGGCGCTAGGCGTTTATAAAAACTAATTTACGTTGTCCAAGCTTATTATCTTATGGGATTTGCTATTACGTCACAGTGTCGGAAACACCTTTTGGGCCGTCGTAGTAATAAAATCTTGTTCAAAAAAAAAAAAGAGATATAAATGGCGGAAGAAAAGAAACCCTATTGAACAACAATTAGATTGAGTGGTAAAAGAAGGGTTCGCTGAATTGAAAGGCTGGTTATGAAAAAACAGATTTTGCAGGTTGCAGCCCTGAGTTAACCATAATTTTAAAGAGAGCAGCCGGACGCGGAAGTTTTTGAAGTTCGCAGAGGTGTATAGGAGGGGACGTTTTTGGGGACTAAGGTGCAGGAGAAACGGTGCCCGGCACAGGTGGGAAAATGCAAGGAGACTGGGGAGTTTTCTGCAAAGTTGAAACCCCGTGGGGGGCAGAAGGAAGGGCAAAAGGGGCATTAGTGTTTTTTTTTCACAAGAAGGACATGTGGCGGGGATTTTGCTGAGGGTTTCCCGAAGGCAGCAGCCCTTTCAAGAGGTGGATAAAGGGGCGTCGGGAAGACCCGCAGTGGAACCCAAAAGGGGTTCAGTCTGAAGGGTGGGTGAGCTATGGTGCACTGGGGCAGCAGTCAGTGTAGGGATGGAGGGCCTAGGCTGAGTGGTTCGTTACCGTGGAAAAGGGGGTTGGCCAGCAAGGGTGAAAGGGTTGAGACATGGTTGTTCAGGGGGTTTTGTACGAACAACGTGGTCGAGAAAGGGGGTTTGACAGGGCAAATCCCGACCTGAAATCTAACGATGGCACTGTGGGGAGTTTCCGTTGTAAGAAGAAGTACACCCCCCTTTCTTCTAGGGGGTTGTCGCGTTGGGGTGGAAAACCCTATGATTTGATCATGGAAAATTCCAGGGGAAGGGATCAGGGATCCGGTTGTTTATGCTACAGGGGAGCAGTGCAACCGGGCAAGAAGGAGGGGGAAAGGTTGATAAACGTTAGTGTTCCCGCAAAGGAAATCGGGGTAGATGTGTCGCCTGTGAGTTTTGGGCGTGCAAACAGACCCTTGTCGTAAGTCTTGGGAGTTTGGAAAAGGTGGAGAAAAAGGGGTTAGAGGAGGTGAGATCAGCAATGGCGCAGCAGCAATCATGATAGGTGAAAGGGGACCCCCCAGAAGAAGGGGAATTTTGTTCCTAAGTTTCCAGAAGAGAATACGGGATGTGTCACTGTATGAAGGGCTAAAAGAGGAGTTCTAGGTTTTTTTGTCGGGGCGACACAAAACAGCCGAAAAAGGGACCCGGAAAGGGGAGAAGATGATAACTCAGGGGAAGTCGTCATATCCGGGGTGCTTTGTTGTTAATAGTGTTTATTTCGTTTGTTGGGTTTGGGTATGGTTCTTCCGTTGGGGTATGGTTCATATTTTTGGTGGACTTGTTCTATTTTTTTTGGGCTTGCTATGTGAATTAGTTTGCTTGGAGCATCAGTCGTTGTGTAGTGATGCTTATTTTCAATAAGTGAGGGGGATTTCCCCATAAGTGTTCAGGTCGGGTTCTACTTAGTGCTTTTCAAAGGGTTGTGAAGGAAAATGTGGCAAATCCCCGGTTGGGGAAATTTTATAAGGGGCAAAGGTTGTTAAAAAAGAGTCAAAAACGCAAGAGCGCACTCAAAGATTAACTCTTTTGGGGGGGTATTCCCCAAGAAATTTTTTAAAAATTTTAAACCCTTTGTTGGAAAATTTTTTTCAAACTTTGACGTGTGCTTTTGCAGCAAATTCGGTTGTTTTTCTTTTTTTTTGTACCGTTGTTTTGAGGACAATGCGGTGCAAGTCTTTGCAGGGGGAATGTCCGGTCAAAATAAACCAGCAAAGTCGTGGTCCGTCGCCAGCGAGTTGGTTGACATAGCCTAATCAAATATTATGGGCCCCACGAAACGGCCCCATGCGTCTCATCAGCAATTAAGCACGCGAGGAGACGCAGCAGTCTGGTAGCTGACCGACAGGTCTCGATAGGTCTGGTCAGACGTCTCGGCGCCTACCCAGACTCATCTACCAATTTACGACATCGCCGGAAAGGGAGAGGGAGAAGGTAGTATGTGGTGGGGGGTGAATCAAGCTAATCAATTAAATGACCAACTGACCACCACAGAGAGTAAGGCGTGTAGGCGTGACTGTCATGATTTGAATATCCAATGGAATTAGAGGGAGATAACTTCGGGTACGAGGGGGTAAAAATACTGACCAATGGTACTCCCCCATTGGACAGGGAGTTAGGGCATAAAGGAATGCGTAGTAGAAGAGAGGGGGGAACGAAAAAAGAACGAACAGACAGAGGGGAAGAGAGGAAGAGGTTCTGGGTGTAGGTCTGCTCGAGAGAGAAGCAGAGAGATGAGGGGAGGAGAGAAGAGAACCAAGTTGAGAGATTAGCATGGATAGTCTGCAGAGGAAGGACTAAGGAGAGTTGTGGAGAGAGAGAGTTTGCTAACTAATGAAGAGGAAAAGAAAGAAAGAAAAAGAAAAGAAAAGCAACCATGTCCTTTGTAGAGCAGACTGAAAGAGAGAGAGGAGTGCAATGCGTTAATGCAGGAAGGAAAAGGAGAACAGATCGATGTTGATAGTCACTGTTCTCTTTAACTGGGGTTCGACCTAAATACCTGGCAGCGTCACTTCGTCAAGCAGAACCACAGACCAACCCCCAGTGCCAGCAGTCTAACCTGACCAGGCGCCAGCAGACCAAGCCCAGTGCCGCAGTTGTGTCGTGCTTGCGAAAGTGACAGTGAAAAGAAAAAAAAAAAGAAAAGAAAAGACAGTGATTCGTGAATAGTTAAGATCACCGGGCCAGGTAAAGTAGAAACCTATTTATCCCCGGGTTAGTTAATGATGTTTTAGATAAATGATTTTGTGAAGTTGGGAAAGAGGAATGTTTTATTTTGTTTGATTCCATATGCATTGTTGTTTCGTTCTATGATCATGTGTAGTAAAGTTATAGACTTTACTAGTGGTTTGATGTGACGAATGCTGATTTATGAATGAGATTGTAAGCAAGCTGTGAGTGTGTTTGGGCTGTGCGCTAGCCCTTCCTCCACTGACATCACCCGAGGTTGACAGTACCTGGAGAAAAAGAGATCATCTCTGACAAGCAGGCAGGATTCAGGAAAACACCGATCCACTGAAGACCAGGTCGCTTACATTGCGAAAGAGTGGAGGATGCACTACAAGACAAGAAGCATACCATTACAGTCTGGATCGACCTGGAAAAGGCCTTTGATAAAGTGTGGAAGATGGGCTGAAGCTAAAGATGCACCAGTACGGTATTTCAGGTCTCATGTTCAGTTGGATCAGCCAATACCTGACCAACAGAAAAGCCCGGGTACAGAACAGAAGGCACCAAACCAGACAGAAGACAATGAAGAAAGGCGTTCAAAAGGTGGAGTTCTCTCCCCTACGCTTTTCATCATCTTCATGAACGCATCCTTGATGACATCCCTGCATGGATCCAGGGGTGCAATCTACGCAGACGATCTTGCCTTTTGGGTGCTCTGAGCAGTACATAACAACAGCCACGTAAGGATCCAGGAAGGTCTGAGGAAGATCGAGACATGGACAAAAAACGTGGCTCGTAACAATCAATGCAGAAAAACCACATACACCATCTTCAGCCTGGCTACAAAAGAACAGAGTGCACGCCTCCAGGTGAATGGTCACGTCCTCCCACAGGATAAGTCACCCACTTACTTAGGAGTCACTTTTGACCCCAGAATGACTTGGAGACATCAGATCAACAAGTGCACGAAAGAGCCAGGCTACGTCTGGCATTGATGAAGACGTTACAGGAACTTCCTGGGGAGCCGACCCCCAACACCCAGAAGAAAACTGCACCTTGGACGAGTGAGACCTGTCCTAGAATATGGTACAGCTGCCTGGGGACAGCACCCCAAGACCAGCCTAGACAAAGTTGCCAAGGTCCAGAACCAGCGTCCAGGATCATCACGGCACTCTCAAATCAACCCCGATCAAAGCCTGGAAACTCTGAAGGTCTTCAAGCCTGAAGCAGGAGAGATGCCATAGTCCTCACCCAGGCTGCCAAATTCAAGAGGATGAAGAATCACCCCATGAACAAAAGAATGTCAGACCCAAACCCAAGTACAGACTAAAAGCGCAGCAGTTTTGTGCACAACGCTCGCAGACTCGAGAGGCAGGACCCTGAACCGCTACAGCCAGGGACAAGCAGATCCAACGCCACAGCTCTGTACCTGCTTGGAGAAGGGCCCCAGTTTCCGGAAGTCTGAGAGACAGTCCCAGGCATTTATCACAAAGGGACACAGTCAGAACCAGAGAGACAGCACTAGCCCTAGACAATATGGAATGGGCATTCCCAATGAGCTGTGGAGTATGCATACACGGACGGCTCAGCAGAGGAGGCTACCAGAAATGGAGGTGGAGGAATTTCCTAACCTTGATCAAACCTTGATCCTAACCTTGATCAAACTA
The DNA here is from genome assembly GCA_018398815.1 of Conus ventricosus. Classification (NCBI taxonomy): domain Eukaryota; kingdom Metazoa; phylum Mollusca; class Gastropoda; order Neogastropoda; family Conidae; genus Conus; species Conus ventricosus. The sequence continues at coordinate 95,616,808 of CM031595.1, read as the reverse complement.
TTAGATTCGTATTGTCCTTGGGATATGGGAATGGGAAGAAGGGGGCAAATACCTGTAAGTAGGAGGATATAGGTGGGTCAGAGCTAACAGTGTCTTCGCTTCCAGGAAAAGGTTCCCCCGACTTTGACTTTCTTAGGTCTGATCTGGTCATTATTCTAACGTTGAGCAGTCGGGCAGAAATTTGTAGACTTGCCAGCCATTCTCTGATTAGCTCGTCTGGGGGTGGGTAGTCCCGTGCTCGGAGCCATTGAGGACAGTGTATACATGTCTGGATCACAACACCCTCGCATACACATTGACACAGACACAGACAGACCCCCCCACCCCCCCCCCCCCCCCACACACACACACACATACATAGACAAAAGACAGCAGACAGACAAACACACACATACATATGCAAAGGCAGAAAGTCACAGACAGAGAGAAAGACAGTCAGACACAGGCGTGCGCGCGCGTGCACAGACACAGACACAGGGCACACACACACAAAACACACAGACACAGACACACACACAAAACACACCACACCCACACCCACACACCCCACACACACAAAACAAAACACACACACACACATTCTCTCAAAATGCATATATTTACCTTTTTTTATTTTATATTTATTTTTTTATTTTTTTTGGTCTAATGTCTCTTGAGGGTGAAGAGACGTTAAATTAAAGTACTACACACACACACACACACACACACCACACAACACACCCCCAACACCACACAACACACACACACACACACACACACCACACGCACACACACACACGTAAACGCACACACACAAAGACTGACAGACAGACACACACACACACAAGGCAGACAGATACAGACAGCAGGCAGACTGACAGACACACAAGGCAGACAGATTTCAGAAAGGCAGGCAGAGTGACCGACACACACACACACACCACACACCACATACATCACCGCACACACACACACAAACACACACACACACTCTCTCTCTCTTCTCCCCCCCCCCCCCCCCCCCCCCCCCCCCTCCTCTCTGCCTGAAAAGGGAAACCATCAGGTACTCCCATCATCAGTCCCGCCATCTATTGTAGTTCTTGAAGAAGTGCCTTTACACTCTTCCTCGTCGAAAGAGTCGATACCAGCGCACATCACTATCAAAGCGCTAAGCAGGCACACACACACACACACACACAAACACACACACACACACGCACACGCACACCACACACACACACACACGCACTCTCTCTCTCTCATTCTCTCTCCTCCTCTCTTCTTTCTCTCTCTCTCTCTCTCTCCACATGATGAACAGCTGAATGTCGCTACTTTATCTTTGCCGGTTCTTAAAACAATTTGTGCGCGTGCGTGCGTCGTGTGTGTGTGCGTGCTGTGTGTGTGAAATGTGTGTGTGTGTGTGTGTTTTGTGTGTGTGTGTGTGTGGTGTGTGTGCGCGCACGCGCGCATGTGCATGTGTGTGTGTGTGTGGTTGTGTGTGTGCGCGCGCGCACGCGTGTGTGTGGTGTGTTTAAATCGTATGTATTCGAGGGATGCCTGGTCCCTTTAAAAAATCATATTTTTTTATTTCAATCTTATTAAACTGAATATATTTAGATAGAGTATGTTGCTTGCTTTTAAAGATGATGATGATGCTCACTTTTAAAATTTTAGGTTCCATGTTTTAAAGAGAGTGGATGTGTACTGTAGCTGCGCACGCACATGTATTTGTAGTGTGTGTGTGTATGTGTGTGTGTGTGTGTGTGTGTGTGTGTGTGTGGTGTGTGTGTGGGGTGTGTGTGCGCGCGCGCGTGTGTGTGTGTGTGTGTGTGTGTGTGTGTGTGTGTGTGTGTGTGTGTGTGTGTGTGTGTGTGTATGAGATGTGGGGTGGGGGGGGGGGGGGGGGGGAGGGGGGGAGAGTGTTTGTGCTTGCATGAAGATATTTTACTGATGGGATTGATTTACTATGGATTCTTGCACAGGCATTTTAAAGCCTTTTGTGTGTGTGTGTGTGTGTGTGTGGGGTGTGTGTGTGTGTGTGTGTCTGTGTCTGTGTGTGTGTGTGTGTGTGTGTGTTGTTCCTGGTATATGGCTGCGTGCTGTCGAAAATGAATTTTCCATCTCTTGGACAAATAAAATTGTTATCCTGTTTCCTGTTATCTTGTCTGTGAGGGGAAACCCCGCTCAGCTAACTCTAATTTTATCAAGCCCTCGCCACCTATTGTTAGTTCTTGAAGGAAGTGCCTCTACATTCCCTTCCTCGTCGAATACAGTCGATAAACCCGCGCACGCCACTATCGAAGCGCTCAGCAGGTTTTGATTCATAACCTGGATTTCTTTTCCGCGAATTTTTCTGGAACCGCGTTACTTCTCACAGCATACTGAAGATTGATCCTGATGATTAGAAACGATCAAAATGAGAGTGAATATAGGATGGGAGAGGAGCTGTGAGTGCTTTTGATAATAGGCTTAAAGTAAAGATAATGTTTCTACACATTATTATTGACATAGAAGAATATAATTATGATAATTCAATTATGTTCATGTTGAGATGTATTACGACGGGAATTTGATATGTTGCCCTGATACTTGATTTCCTCGGTGAGTTACGTCATAGTGGACCAGGAGAATGCACTGGATCACTGAGAAGGAAGAATAGTGCACCGTATAAGATGTACGAATTCGCCATTAAAAAAAGAAAAGGTCTGATGATGTCCCTTTGCGAAAGCTGGAGAATGTGTGGTGCGTGTAGGAGAGAGAGAGTGAGAGAGAGAGAGAGAGAGAGAGAGAGAGAGAGGAGAGAGAGAGAGAGTCTGTCTGCAATTATTCAGTAAATGGAAAGATATAAAGATATCTAATTCTTATTCCTTTGGGTCCACTGTACAGATAAAATCACCTATACCACTAATGAAAATGCATTTTCCAAGGGCGCGCACACAACTCACAAAGAGGATAAATTATTTGGCTTCACTCACATGAAACGAAGCTCTCTGCATGAACTTGTCTGAGCGGATAACTCTACAGAATTTCAAAGAGATACATATGAATAGTGGACTGGCGTGATCAATCAGTTTAGATCTGGCTTGATAATCAATTCGAATAAGGACCAAGGTCTAAGGAACGTACACAGTTCAATGACATCATCGTTGTTGTTGATGCACGCTTACAATATATAAAGGGATGTGTGGAAACACTACGTGCTGATGTCTAGCAGTATAGACACAACATTCCTGAATACAAGAATTTACCTTTTTGTGTAAGGTGGAAGAAGTTTGCGTTCTCTACCATCCATGTGTGCGTACACATATGCATTGTAAGACACGCAGTAATCATTACTTTCTAAAGGAGTTGAATGCGTATGGATCCTAGTTTTTCACAGACTGAAACGTCAGTATTCCATTCTGAATAGAATGGCTGTGCACACACCAATACTTTTTTTTTTAATTGCTTCTGATAAGCAATGGGTATGTACATACCCACATTATGCAGAAAGGCTTCATCATTGTTCCGTTTGTTTGTCTGTTTGTTTGTTTGCTTTATACATAAAGTAGGCAGATGGATAATAAAACGCCATAAAACATAAAGAAGAATAACTATGTAACTTCTGGTGGTTTGAATGCATTCTGATGTTTTAGATGCATGTCTGAACACACCGTGACCTACAACATTAGGCTACAACATGATGTCATCCAGGCAACGTGCTCTCAGAACTGTTCTCACTGAACTATGGCGAGCGACACAACAGTCGGATGAGTCGTTGGCGAAAAAGTCTGATGATGTCCCTTTGCGAAAGCTGGAGAATGTGTGAGTGCGTGTAGGAGAACGAACGAACGAACGAACGAACGAAATTCTATTTTACCAGGGTAATGAGATAAGCAAATTGCGCATGCTTTTTTCCACCCAGCCCTGGGGAAAAAAAAGCACATGGACAACACACAAGTCAATATGGCAACAAAGAGGAAAAGTGAATACACTAAGTCAACTTGCAAACTGTAAGAAGTAACAGACTAATACTACAAAGCAAAGGACACAATCATGCAAGCATCCATATGCGCGTGCGCACGCTCACACACACACACACACACACACAACACACACACACACACACACACACACACACACACACACACACACATGAAGGAATTGATCTAATGACAACTCAGCAGTCTGTACAGTACTGTTTAAACATAACAATGGTCACAATGTCTGTTATATTCTTTCTTTCGCATTATATGGCATGAAGAGAAATATCATGTCTAAAATATGTAGTGTACTTTTAAAAAGTTTTTAGTGCCTGAAAGAGAAATGCTTTGTAAGCTGATTTAAATGAGCTAATGCTTTCTTTATCTTTCACGTAATTTGGTAAGGAGTTCCAAAGGGCCCCTCCTGAATAGGCGAGACTTGTTTTAAAAAGATCAATTCTGGGTTTTCTCATTACAATATTGTTCGTGTATCTTGATTGATTTCGCGGAAATCGTGTGGTTAGTGTACAAGGAGCAAATCCGTTCATTATTCGATACATTACAACGGCTTTGTTAAACTGTAGTTTATACGATAATGGAAGGATCTCCAGCGCTAAGTAGTCTTCAGTCGTCAAACTGGTAGTTTTTAAAAGTAGTAACTTCAGAGAGCGTTTATAAATCCTGTTTAGATATCTTAATGTGTTTGCACTGCATTGATCATAGAGTGTTGACGCATAATCGATGGATGATGAAATAATGCATGAAAGAATTTCTTTCGAGCATGTAACATCGAGGAAATTCTAATTTTTGAAGTTGAAATAACCTTTGGGATATAACGTTTGCATAACTATCGATATGGGGTGACAGGAAAGATTATTGTCGATAGTAACACTAGAACTTTGTGAGTATCAACTTCATGAATGACTGTACTACCTATGTGTAAAGAAGGCAGACTGAATGTTATTTTTTGCCGTTTTTGTCGCGAAGTTATTATCATGTATTAGTTTTTTGGTCGTTCAAAGACATGTGGTTCAGCTAGTCCAATCAATTAAGTTACTAACATTGTTCTGCAGAGTTGTAGATAATTGCTTCAAATTAGAATAGCTCGAATGAATAGACGTATCATCTGCAAACAGTTCACATACCGCCTCCTGTAACGTATAAGGAAGATCATTAATATAGAGAGAAAAAAGTAGAGGACCAAGAACGGATCCTTGGGAACACCAAATGTTTGTGTCTGGAATTTGGATTGTTGGTTACCCCACGAAAACCTTGTGATGACGGTTAGAAAGAAACGATGTAAGAAGAGAAAGAGTTTGGTCGGAAAGTCTATATAAGGCTAGCTTACGTAGCAGCAAATATGGTCAATGACGTCGAAAGCTTTTGCAAAGTCAACGAACAATACTCCCGTGAATTTGTTGTCATTGATATTAACGAGCCAATCCTCGACGAGGTTAGTTAAAGCAGTGTGGCATGAATGGTTTTCTCTAAATCCTGATTGATTGGGATGAAGCAAATTGTTCTCCGAAACATGTGACATTAGATGTTTATAGACATGTTTTTCCAAAGGTTTCGACAGGACCGATAATATTGAAATAGGTCTGTAATTTGATGGGTTAGTTTCATCTCCAGATTTAAGATAGGAACAATTTTGGCTTGCTTAAGAATATAAGGAAAATAGCTTTTGTCAATGCAGAGATTGTACAAATAAGTTAAAGAGTCTGTGATGATAGGAGCACATGATTTAAGAATCTTACCATCTAAATTATCAAGGCCACGTGTGCCTGTCTGCTTGAGTTGTGTAAGATGAACGTAAATGTCAAACACCGTAATAGGAGGAACGACAGCGTCTGATGTTATATTTTTAGAATAACAAAATTCTTTTAGTAGCTCGAGATTATTTAATAGGACCTATCATTTGTTATAGTTGAGGAAGATATATTAGAAATGGTGATTTAATCATCAGTTGAAAGCCCTTTAATAGAGGCAGACATTTTTTGGACTTTCTTTTTTGTGAGAATGTTAATAGCTTTCCAAATCGACTTAGAATTATTAGAACCTTCCAATACAAGATCTCGGAAGTATTTCTTTTTCGCTGAACGTATCATTGCCGTAACTTTAATTCGTTGTTTTTTGAAATCTTGAAATTGTTTTGCTTTTAACAGCATGTCTCTTTCACGCATCGCATCATTGGATGACATCAGTCAACCAAGGAGGCTTGGGGAATGTTTTTACTCTTTTTGTTATAAAGGGAGCATGTTTGTCATAGATATAAGTAAATGACTTGTGCCAGAATTGAAATGCTTCATCAGGATCAGTGAACTGATACACGTTTGGTTAAAGATGAATGAGCTAAGTCGAAAAGAAATGCGTCTTTATCAAAGTGAGCAAAAGATATATAGGTAATACATTTGTGTCCAGGCTTGGGAATTTTGTTGCCTTTCCTGAACCAAGTAAGGCAAACAGGAAGTGATCACTGCAGCCACAATGTGGAGAACACATTCTACAATGTTTTGTTGTGTGTTGCTATAAATGTGATCAATCAGTGTTTCAGAAAGCGGAGTAATTCTAATGGGCGTTTCAATTAATTGATGAAGTCCAAAATTCTCAACTGTTTGGATCCATCGATGATTGGGCTTTTAAAGATCAATGTTTAAAATCACCGAGAAGGATGATTTCATTGTCATTGAGTGTTACATCTTCAAGCATATCATTAAATTTGTTGACCCATTATATATGTTCGGCGGGGTTTCTGTAATGAATCCAATGAATAATGGCTTGTTTCTTTTTAGATTGATTTCGACCCATATACATTCTACATATGTGTTTTTCAAACGATATGATACGTTTATACGTAACAGACTGACTGATATATAGGATTAAACCAGTTTGTTTTGGTTAGAATGGGATCAAGTCTCATGGTGTTGTAACCTGGAATAGATACGTCTGCATCAGATATATTCTTCGATAAACGTGATTCGGCACAACAAATACGTGAAACTGTCGGCCTGAGTTTATATATAATGGACGATAACTGATCTAATTTGTTGAGAACATGGTTGATATTTAAAAACCCTACTCGGAGGCCGTCCCTAGAAGGCCACGCATTCACCGTGGGCATTACGACTGCGTGGTGATCACAGCTAAATGATACAGGTTGCAGCTTCAAGGACAACTAGTATCTGATTCAGCCAGCGTAAATGGAAACACGTGCAATGTATGCAACTAACCGAGAATCTTGATAGGAATTCGCGAAAGGAAGATAGCAATGTAACACAAAAACTGGGTAGCACAGTTGCAAGACACAATTAGACTCACAGACAAAAGAAGATGAAGAGAAAAAAAAATCCAATAACAAAAAACCTTAAATGAAAATCAAATTATCAGATAGCAACCTCACTAATTACCACAAAGCAAGCAATCATGCATAGAGCACGTAAACAGATCAAGAAAATAAGGAATGATACAAAGTATGCTATCAAATATTTCTGAAAATATCTACAAATCTAAACCCACGTGTTTAGGTATACAATGAGATCAAAATAGCCGCCTTCAAGTTACAGTTGCAAATGTAATGCATTTATGTCAACGAGTACGGCAAATCTGCAGCATAAACACACTAATGTTCTCACTCATACATATCCACGCATATATACCAACATGCAAACATAGACGTATATTATGCTCTGACATAAAGGGTTAGAAGCCTGAATTATGCATGATTCTATCTTTGAATGTTCTGCTGCAGATTTAACATGTGAGACGTCATCATGTTTAATAAGTAAAGGTATTGATTGATATTTTGAGGAGTAACTGCCCGTGTATTCAGTACTGTGTTTGATTCTGGGAGTAAATAGGAAAACACTGGGTTTTCTTTGACACAATAGGGGGAACTGGATTCCCCCTCCAGGTTGGGAATGAACTGTTCTCTTGTGAAGAGGGTGGGGTGGATTAGAGGGTGGTATGTCAGAGTGCTGGGTTCGGGGATTGATCAAGGGAGGATAGTGGGCCATGGACCGCAGTGAGGGAGGAAAGGGGTCCATAATCAGGACCACGACCGGATGCTGTGTTGTCGCTGAGTGAAGGCAATGCTTTGTGTTGGCGCCCTGTACCCCGTACCACTGTACTGAGAAGGGGCTTGCCTGAATTGTGTTGCCAGCCAGCATTACTATCAAAGTGGGGGTCATAGGAATTACGGATACTGGGATTGTGTGCGTTCGTATTTCGGGATTCATAACCACCTGATTCAACCCGAGTCGTAGGTACAGCATAAACAGACTCTGCATTGCCATGATCAGGTCTATAGGCACCTGACGTTTGCCGGTTTGTACTATGGTACGACTGGTCACGTTGCCACCCGGCTGCAGACCACTGGTTTAAACCATGTTCTGATTCTTGGAAGTTTTTCTGGGTTGGGAAGGTGTCTACGAGCCAGTTAATGAAAGTGCGTTTGACGTTGGCAGCCAGTTGAGCAGTCCCTTTAAAACTAGGATGAATAAAGTCCTGATACAGAGAGAGAGAGAGGAGAGAGAGAGAGAGAGAGGAGAGAGAGAGGAGAGAGAGAGAGGAGAGAGATGAGAGAGAGAGAGAGAGAGAGAGTGAGTTATACTTTGATGGAACTGACGAATGAATTTGAGATATGGCGTGATTAGAATGGCCACAGCTTGGATTTTTTTAAAGAAAAAAAAGCAAGAAGGGGAAAGAAAAAAAAAAGTAACGGGTAGTATTGATAATAAACACAAGGACAAAAGAGCAAACAAACAAACAACTGCAAACTTGTCAGGATTGAAGCAGCCACGCGAAGGCAGCCACAGAGGAGAGAACTAATGTGGTTAGTGTGACGAGGCGTCCCAGGCTATGTGCGGTGGATCCCTTCGGGGAGGCCTGTCTGACACCTCATCTTGGACGCCTGTTCACTCCCACTGTACATGCCGGTGATTGTGGTAAGTCTGGCTTGTCTGTCCGTCGTGGGTAGCGCAGGCCACTCACGGCCTCCAAGAGCTGGAAGAACCATTTGTAAGCTGAGCTTTCAGATTTGCCTTCAACATTGATACGTCTGTGCTGCCAGACACTGACACTTGGTTGCCTGGGAGATCGGGTTGACTTGATCTGAGAGGATGATATCATCCTGCAGTAGCATTCATATGACCGGGAAGCGCGAGCGCGCGCGCGCATATGTATGTGTGTGTATGTGTGTGTATGGATGTGTGTATGCGCGCGCGCGTGTGTATATCTATGTGTGTGTGTGTGTGCGTGTGTGTGTGTGTGTGTGTGTGTGTGTGTGTGTGTGTGTGTGTGTGTGTGTGTGTGTGTACGTGTGTGTGTGTGTGTGTGTGTGTGTGTGTGTGTGTGTGTGTGTGTGTGTGTTTGTGTGTTGTTGTTCTTCGATTTAACGTCTTTTCACTTTAAGTGATATTAGACAGGAAGTAAGCGTTTACTTGTATATGTGCATGTGTGTGTAGTATGCTGCGTGCTTGCATGTGTGCGTGCGTGCGTGTGTGTGTGTGTGTGTGTGGTGTGTGTGTGTGTGTGTGTGTGTGTGTGTGTGTGTGTGTGTGTGTGTGTGCGTGTGTGTGTGTGCGCCTGTATGTGTGTTAAATATTAGGGGAAATACTATATAACAACAATCCTTAGAAAAAGCAACATTAACAAATCAAACTGCAATAGTCAAAACAAAAAGTCTAAAATACGCAGAAATCATAAAAACGAGCCGACTGGACTTATCATTAAGTTCTGAACAAAGTTCAAAAGAAATACAGGTTCTTGGAAAATGCATTTAGATTCATCTTTTCTGAATTTTGTTAGAGCTGATTCAAAATAAGGACAAAAGTACAAAAATATGTGTTGTTGTACAACTATCAACAGCCCTGCATACACACTGGATGTTTTTGTGAACTTGGTTTTGAAAGCGTTTAACCTAAGTCTGTAAAACAGTGAAACAATTTTTTTGCGGTGTTTGGGTGTTTATCGACATTTTTGTGATAAAATGTATAATTTATTAATGAGTTCTTTTTAAAAAAAAATTGTGATCGAGCGTTTAAACAACACTTTATTGAAGAATTAGGCTTGTGTTACTTTGGGAAGCATGTAGTCTTTATATACCTTTTCAAAATTTTCAAAAGAAGCTTTTTGTAATAGAGAGTAACCTTCTTGTAAACTCAAAAGAATGGGAATATCCTTGGATTTAAAAGATTTGTTTGCACCTGCTCGAGCAGTACGATCTGCCCATTCATTTCAGATATTGAACAATGAGATGGGATCCAACAAAAATCAACTGCGATACCCCTTGATATGAGAACATGAATAAGTACTTTAATTTCTGTGATTATTTCAGCCCGGATTTTCGGATTTGTTGATTCTAAAGCTTGGAGAACTGATTAGAGTCTACACAAAACAGTGCACCATAAAAATTGCATGGTGTATCAATGACATAATTGAACAGCCATTAAAATTGCTATTAATTCAGCTGTGAAAATGGAGAAGTCCTTTCCAAGATAAAAAGATTTCTCAATTTTAAAGTGGGGATGACAAACCACAGCCTGCCTGATTGTCTAATAAAGAACCATCAGTGAAAATTTTTAGATGATTGGGATAAAAATCATTCATGTGGGATCTAGCTTCATATGCAAGTACATTGATGTTATCAAATTTGGACAACTGTGTTAGTTATAATCAAACTTAGCTTAAAAAAGCTCCCAGTTTGGGATGGGACTTATTGGAAAACGCACAGCTAATTTCTTTTGATTAGTATTTAATTTTGTCAATAGTTTAGAAGAAAATGTAAGAATAGTTTTATTAGATCGGTACGTTTTGCACGCTTAGGAAAATGAATATCGGACCTAATTTCAGTTCCATTTGGTTTGAATTTTGAATGGTTAGAGCATCTTAAAATGTATTTCGCACAGGCTAGTTTTCGCTGATCATCAAGGGCAATACACCTGCTTCATGGTAAGATCCTATGATGGAACCATGAAAAGGAACGCCAAGGGCTTTCTGTATGCTTTACAATCTATACTCTGCAGTTTTTTCAATAGATATTTTGGAGCACTAAAGAATACCTCTTGTGCATACGACAATTTAGACTAACTAGAGCAGAGGACAAATGAATTAATGTCTTTGTGTCTTGACCCCAGCTTTGTTTGCTTATGACTTTAGAAGGTTCAATGACTTTCTTGCTTGATTTACAGCATGTTCTAAATGCAGGTTCAAGAGAGCTTAGACGTTATATAACACCAAGGAATTAATATTTGAAGCGTATTTAAGTGTGATGTTATTAACTTTGAATTCTGGGGCATTGTGAACAGATCCACTTGCATCAAATAGCATCATGTGAGATTTTTGGGGTGATAAGCTTAAAACCATTTTCTGACATAAACATGGCATATTGTCTAGATCATATTGATATGCTCTTTTTATAAAATTTATAGACCTTTTTGATGTTTTCTTTTTAAAGTAACATTCATCCACAACAGATATCATCGGCATACTGAATAAAGTTACTTTTTTTGGAGATAGATATTGGTAAATCGTAGGTTAGGATATTAAATAGGATAGGAGCAATTACAGAGCCTTGAGGGATACCCATATCAACGAATCTTTTAGAGGAATAAATGTGACCAATTCTTGTTTGGATACTTCTGTTGGCCAAGAATGTTTTAACATAATCATAGATATGACCAGAAGCCCAACCGTTTTTAACTTGTATAGTAATCGTTCATGCCAAACCTGATCGTATGCCTTATTTATATCAAAGAATGTGGCAAGAACATTTTGTCTTTGGCAAATTGATGTTTGATTTGAGTTGTTAATTTCACTAAATGATCAATGGTTGATCTGCCTTTTCTAAAGCCTCCTTGGTTTACAGGGATAATCCCACATTTTTCGCAATGATAAGACAATCGATTTAAAACAATTTGCTCCATTAATTTGCATACATGAGATTCAGAGAGATAGGTCTATAACTATTTACATCGTGTATTGTTGCCCTGCTTTAGAATAGGGACTATAATTGAATCTCTCCATATGGATGGGATGATGTTACCTTCAATCCAGCATTTACTAATAATTCCGTGTAAAAATAACAAAAAGTTTTCTGGAAGATGTTTTATCAACTCATTGGAAATGGCATCCAGACCAACAGAAGTTTTCTTGGTCTTTGGTAATGAACAGATAGCAGACAGTAATTCTTGACAAGTAATTTCAGCATTCAAGTAGTGATCATTATTTTTCTCAGGATCATTGTATATGTTATTTTGTGATTGATTTTCCCTAAAAGTTCTGTATTTATCTGATAGACTATTGTAAGAGCTATTCTTTACAAAGGTGTCAGCAAAATGCCTCAGCTTTTTGATATTCTGAAGGAAATTGTTCATCACCTAGAATAACTGGATATTCTGGTAGATGAACCCCATTTTTCATTCATGGATCTTTTTCCAAATTTTACTTTTTATCTTTATGGTCACTTATTTCATTAAAACAAAACGTTGACCAATAGTTTCTTTTAGCACTTTCTATAACCCTGTTTCTTTGGTTTTTAGCAGATTTGACAGGAACACTGCCTTTCACTTTTTTAACTTTAGCATATGATTTAAAGGTGTTCTTGTTTTTGTCTACAGCATTTTTACATGAATCTGTCCACCATACTTTACCAACATGTTTCGAAGAGTTTGACACATTAATTTTGGGAATTGCTTTGCCTGCAGCATTTAAAAGTGCCTCTGTAAAATGAGTATACATAGATTCAATGTCTGATTTATCAAAAGAACTAACATCGTAAGACCTTAGAACAGATTCAAATTTGGCCCAGTCAGCTCGTTTATAATCAAATTTAGGAATTTTATCCTTTACATCATTTTGCTTAACTTCAAATCCTCTAAAAGTAAGGATAATAGGAATATGATCACTTCCCAAAGTGTTATCGTGTAATTGCCACTT
>CM031595.1:95584696-95595433 GCA_018398815.1 Conus ventricosus | reverse complement strand
AATACAGTCGATACCAGCGCACGCCACTATCGAAGCGCTCAGCAGGTTTTGATCTCATAACCTGGATTTTCTTTTCCGCGAATTTTTCTGGAACCGCGTTACTTCTCACAGCATACTGAAGATTGATCCTGATGATTAGAAACGATCAAAATGAGAGTGAATATAGGATGGGAGAGGAGCTGTGAGTGCTTTTGATAATAGGCTTAAAGTAAAGATAATGTTTCTACACATTATTATTGACATAGAAGAATATAATTATGATAATTCAATTATGTTCATGTTGAGATGTATTACGACGGGAATTTGATATGTTGCCTCTGATACTTGATTTCCTCGGTGAGTTACGTCATAGTGGACCAGGAGAATGCACTGGATCACTGAGAAGGAAGAATAGTGCACCGTATAAGATGTACGAATTCGCCATTAAAAAAGAGAAAGGTCTGATGATGTCCCTTTGCGAAAGCTGGAGAATGTGTGAGTGCGTGTAGGAGAGAGAGAGAGAGAGGAGAGAGAGAGAGAGAGAGAGAGAGAGAGAGAGAGAGAGAGAGTCTGTCTGCAATTATTCAGTAAATGGAAAGATATAAAGATATCTAATTCTTATTCCTTTGGGTCACTGTACAGATAAAATCACCTATACCACTAATGAAAATGCATTTTCCAAGGGCGCGCACACAACTCACAAGAGGATAAATTATTTGGGCTACTCACTGAAAACGAAGCCTCTGCAGAATTTGTCTGAGGGGAAAATTACAAAATTTCAAAGAGAACAATGAAAGTGGACGCGTATAAATCTTTTAATCGGTTGATAAAAATTCGGAATAAGGGCCCAAAGGCTAAGGCGTACCATTCAATGACATCATCTTTTGTTGTTGATCACGCTTACAAATATAAAGGATGGTGGGGAAACACCGTGGAGCAGATAAGACACAACACCCTAAATAAAAAAGATTTACCTTTTTGGTAAGGGGTGGAAGAAGTTGCGTTCTTTACCACCTTTGGTAACACATATCTTGTAAGACACCAGTAATCATTACTTCTAAGATTGAATGCGAAAGGATCCTATTTTTCTACAGGGTGAAAACGTCGTTTTCCCATTCGAATAGAATGGCTGGCACACCAATACTTTTTTTTAAATTGTTTCGAAAAGCAAGGTAGACAACCCAATTATCAGAAAGGCTTCATCATTGTTCCGTTTTTTTGTCGTTTGTTTGTTTGCTTTATAATAAAGTAGGCAGAGGATAATAAACGCCATAAAACAAAAGAAAATAATAGTAACTTCTGGGGTTTGATGCATTTGATTTTTTAAATGCATGTTAAAAACACCGTACCTAAACATTTAGGCTACAATGATGTCACCGGAACGTCCCAAAACTGTTTCAACTAACAAAGGCGGCAAACAACAGCATGGTCGTTGCAAAAATCGATAGCCCTTTGCAAAGCGGGAAAATGTTGAGTGCGTGTAGGAGAACAAACGAACGAACGAAGAAAAAATTCAAATTTTCCAGGGTAATGAGAAAACAATTGCGCATGCTTTTTTCCACCCCCCCCGGGAAAAAAAGCCAGGACAAACAAAATCAAATGGCAACGGGGAAAAATGAATACACTAATCAACTTGAAAACGAAGAAGTAAAAATAATTAAAAAAGCAAGGCCCAAAATCTAAAGCATCCATATGCCGTGCCCGCCACACACACACACACACCACAACACACACACACACACACCACACACACACACACACACACACACAAAAGGGGAATTGTTTAAATGACAACATCACGTCTGTCATACTTTTTAACATAACGGGCCAATGCTGTTATTTTCTTTCTTTCGCATTATTGGATGAAGAAAAAACATGTAAAAAATTTAGTGTACTTTTAAAAAGTTTTGTGCCGAAAGAGAAATGCTTTGTAAGGTTTTAAAATGGCAAATGCTTTCTTATCTTAGAATTTTTGGGTAAGGAGTTCCAAAAGGGCCCCCCTCCTGAATGGGCGGATTTGTTTAAAAAGATAAATTCTGGTTTTCTCATTACAAATTGTTCGTGTATCTTGATTGTTTTTCGGGAAAACGTGTGGTTATGTACAAGGAGCAAATCCGTTCATTATTCATAATTACAACGGCTTTGTTAAACTGTAGTTTATCGATAAGGGAAAGGTTTCCCAGGGAAATAGTTTTCATCGAAAACGGGTAGTTTTTAAAAATAACTTCAGGAGGTTTTAAATCCTTTTAGTATCAAATGTGTTTGACTGCATTGATCATAGATGTTGCGCAAAAATGGGAGGGTGATAAAAAAAATCAAAAAATTTCTTTGGCGAAACACGGGGGAATTTTAATTTTTAAAATTTGAATAACCTTTGGGTTTTCTTTTGCTAAACTTCGATTGGGGTTACCGGAAAATTTATTGTCGATAGAAAACACCTAGAATTTTGTGAGTACAACTTCTGAATCTGTATCCCATTTTAAAAAGGGCACTGAATTTTTATTTTTTCCCGTTTTTGCGCGAATTTTTTTATGTATTTATTTTTTTTGGTGTTAAAAGACATGTGTTAGCTCCCAAATCAATTAAGTTACAAAACATTGTTCGCAAGTGTAGAAATGCTTAAAATTAAATAGCTCGAATAATGACGTTCTCTGAAACAGTTCACATACCTCCTGAAGTAAAAAGGGAAGATCTTATTAGAGAAAAAAAGTAGGGACCAAGAACGATCCTTGGGGAACACCAAATTTTTTGGTCTGGAATTTGGATTGTTGTTACCCACGAAAACCTTTGATGAGGGTTGAAGAAACGATTAAGAAGAAAAGATTTGGCGGAAAGTCATTAAGGCGTTACGACAGCAAAAAAGGTCAATGAGTCGAAAGTTTGAAAAGCAACAAAAATATCCCTTAATTTTTTTCATTGATTTAACGACCAATCTCGACAGGTAGTTAAAGCATGGGGAAATTTTTTTCTCTAAACCTGATTATTGGATAAGCAAATTGTTCTCCAAACATGTAATTAGTGTTTATAGACATGTTTTAAAAGGTTTCGACAGGACCGATAATATTAAAATGGGTCTGTAATTATGGGTTTTTTCATTCCAAAATTTATAGATAAACAATTTGGCTTGTTAAAAAAAAGGGAAAAATAGCTTTTGTCAAGCAGAGTTGAAAAATAGTTAAAGATCTGGAGATAAGCCTATTTAAAATTTTACCATCAAATTTATCAAGGCCCGTGTGCCTGTCGCTTGATTTTTTAAGTGAAGAAAATGTCAAACCCCGAATAGGGAACACTTTTGGGTTTTATTTTTTAAATAAAAAAATTTCTTTATGCTCGAGATTTTTTTAAATGGCCCTATTTTTTTAAAGTTGGGGAAATTAATTAAAAAAGGGTGTTTTAAAATCATCAGTTGAAACCCTTTAAAGAGGCGACTTTTTTTGGACTTTCTTTTTGTGAAATTTTAAATAGTTTCCCAAAAAATCGATTAGAATTTTAGAACCTTCCAAACAAATCTGGGAAATATTTCTTTTTCGCTGAAAGTATCATTGCCGTAAATTTAAATTTTTGTTTTTTGAAAACTTTAAATTTTTTTGCTTTTAACACATGTCCCCTTTCCCCGCATCGCTTTGGTGACATCAGTCAACCCAAGGGGCTTGGGGAAAAGTTTTACTCTTTTTGTTTTAAAGGAATGTTTGTCATAGATATAATAAAAACTTGTGCCAGAATTGAAATCTTCACAGTCAGGGAAAGATACACGTTTTTTAAAAATAAGAGCAAGCGAAAAAAATCGTCTTTATCAAAGTGGCAAAAGATATTAGTAATAATTTTTGTCCAGGGGTTGGGGAAATTTTTTCCCTTTTCCCAACCCAAATAAGGCAAACGGGGAAATGATCACGCAGCCACAATGGGAAACCACTTCTACAAAAGTTTTGTTTTGTGTTGCTTAAAAAGGAACAAACAGTGTTTTTAGAAAGCGGGTAAATTTTAAGGGTTTTAAATTTATAAGTCAAAAAACTCAACGTTTGGATCCACGATGATTGGGGTTTTTAAAAACAATGTTAAAAACACCGGGGAAGATAATTTTTTGTCATTGAGTGTTAATCTTCAAGAATCATTAAAATTTGTTGACCCCTTCATATTTCGGCGGGTTTTGTAATTAATCCCAAAAATAAAGCTTTTTTTTTTAGATTTTTTTCGACCCCTAACATTCTACATTGTGTTTTTCAAAAGATATGAACGTTTTACGTAAAAACTACTGATTATAATTAAACCCCGTTTGTTTTGGTAAAATGGGGTCAAGTTCAGGTGTTTTAACCGGAAAAGATCCTGCATCAATTTAAAATTTTCATAAACTGATTCGGGACAAAAAAATACTGAAACTGTCGGCCTGATTAAATAATGGACATAACTGATCTAATTGTTGAGAACATGGTTGAATTTAAAAACCCTATCGGGGGCCGTCCCTAGAAGGGCCCGCATTCACCCTGGGCATTACACTGCGTGGTGACAAAGCAAATGATAAGGGTTGCAGCTTCAAACAAAGTATCTGATTCCCCCGCGTAAAGGAAAACGTGAATGTAGCAACTAACCCCGGGAATTTTTGATAGGGAATTCGCGAAAAAGGGAAATAGAATGTAACACAAAAATGGGGCCGTTTCAAAAAACAATTAGACTCACAGACAAAAGAAGAGAAGAGAAAAAAAAAAATCCAATAAAAAAAACCTTAAATAAAATCAAATTATCAATAGCAACCTCAAAATTTACCCCAAAAAAAGCAAACATGCATAGAGCACGTAAAAATCAAAAATAAGGAAGAAAAAAAGTTGTATCAAATATTTTGAAAAAAATCACAAATCTAAACCCACGTGTTTTGGATACACTGAGATCAAAATCCGCCCCTTTAAATTACGTTGAAATTAATCATTTTGTCAACGAGACGCAAATCGCACATAAAAAACAAAGTTTTCACTCAACTTTTCCCCGATATTCCAAAAATGCAAACAAGAGTATATAAGCTTGACAAAAGGGGTTTGAAGCCCAATTTTCATGTTTTTCTTTAAGTTTCTGCAGATTTAAAATGTGAACGTCATCATGTTTAATAAAAAAGGTAATTTATTGATATTTTGAGGATAAACCCGCCCCTTATTTTACGGTTTGATTTGGGGTAAATAGGAAAAACTGGTTTTCTTTTTACACAAAGGGGGGAAATGGATTTTCCCCCCCCAGTTTGGGTGAACTGTTTTCTTTTGGAAGAGGGTGGGGTTTTGGGAAAAAAGGGGGGTATGTCAGAGTGCGGGTTCGGGATTTTTCAAGGGGGGGAAGTGGGGCCCGGACCCAGGAGGGGAAAGGGTCCATAATCAGGGGACGACCGGGGTGTGTTGTCGCTAGTAAGGCAATGCTTTTTTGTTGGCGCCCGACCCCTAATGTACTGAGCGGGGGTTGCCTAAAAAGTTTGCCAGCCCCATTACTATCAAAATGGGGGCAAGAATTTCGGATAGGGTTGTGGCGTTTTGTATTTGGGGCATAACCACCTGTTCAACCCCAGTCGTAGGGACAGCATAAACAACTCTCTTGCCATCAGGGCTATAGGGACCTGACGTTTGCCCTTTGTACCAAGGGACGATGGCAGTTCCACCCGGCTGCAGACCACTGGTTTAAACCAGTTCTTATTCTTGGAAATTTTTTTGGGGTTGGGAAAGGTGTCTACAACCCGTTAAAAGAAATCGTTTACGTTGGGAGCCGTTGAGCATCCCTTTAAAACAGGAGAATAAAGTCCTAACAAGAGAGAGAAGAGGGGAAAAGAGAGAGAGAGAGAGAGAAGAGAGAGAGAGAAGAGAAAGAGAGAAGAGAGAGAAGAGAGTGATTTACTTTTTGGAAAATGACGAATAAAATTAGATATGGGGATTAGAATGGGAAAAGCTGGGGTTTTTTTTAAAAAAAAAAAAGCAAGAAGGGGGAAAGAAAAAAAAAAAAAATAACGGGGATATTTAAAAATAAACACAAGGGCAAAAAAGAGCAAACAAACAAAAAACTGCAAACTTTTAGGATTTTAATCCCCCGCGAAGGGAGCCCAGGGAGAGAACTAAAGTGGTTAGTGTGACAGGTCCCAGGGGTTTGTCGGGGGGGATCCCTTTGGGAGGCCGTCTGACACCTCATCTTGGGCGCCTTTTCACTCCCACTGTACATGCCCGGTGTTGTGTAAGTCTGGCTTGTCTGTCCGTCGTGGGTAGCGCAGGCCACTCACGGCCTCCAAGAGCTGGAGAACCATTTGTAAGCTGAGCTTCAGATTTGCCTTCAACATTGATACGTCTGTGCTGCCAGACACTGACACTTGGTTGCCTAGGGAGATCGGGTTGACTTGATCTGAGAGGATGATATCATCCTGCAGTAGCATTCATATGACCGGGAAGCGCGAGCGCGCGCGCGCATATGTATGTGTGTGTATGTGTGTGTATGCGTGTGTGTATGCGCGCGCGCGTGTGTATATCTATGTGTGTGTGTGTGTGCGTGTGTGTGTGTGTGTGTGTGTGTGTGTGTGTGTGTGTGTGTGTGGTGTGTGTGGTGTGTACGTGTGTGTGTGTGTGTGTGTGTGTGTGTGTGTGTGTTGTGGTGTGTGTGTTTGTGTGTTGTTGTTCTTCGATTTAACGTCTTTTCACTTTAAAGTGATATTAGACAGGAAGTAAGCGTTTACTTGTATATGTGCATGTGTGTGTAGTATGCATGCGTGCTTGCATGTGTGCGTGCGTGCGTGTGTGTGTGTGTGTGTGGTGTGTGTGTGTGTGTGTGTGTGTGTGTGTGTGTGTGTGTGTGTGTGTGTGTGTGCGTGTGTGTGTGTGCGCCTGTATGTGTGTTAAATATTAGGGGAAATACTATATAACAACAATCCTTAGAAAAAGCAACATTAACAAATCAAACTGCAATAGTCAAAACAAAAAGTCTAAAATACGCAGAAATCATAAAAACGAGCCGACTGGACTTATCATTAAGTTCTGAACAAAGTTCAAAAGAAATACAGGTTCTTGGAAAATGCATTTAGATTCATCTTTTTCTGAATTTTGATAGAGCTGATTCAAAATAAGGACAAAAGTACAAAATATGTGTTGTTGTACAACTATCAACAGCCCTGCATACACACTGGATGTTTTTTTGTGAACTTGGTTTTGAAAGCGTTTAACCTAAGTCTGTAAAACAGTGAAACAATTTTTTTGCGGTGTTTTGGGTGTTTATCGACATTTTGTGATAAATGTATAATTTATTAATGAGTTCTTTTTAAAAAAAAATTGTGATCGAGCGTTTAAACAACACTTTATTGAAGATTAGGCTTGTGTACTTTGGGAAGCATGTAGTCTTTATATACCTTTTCAAAATTTTCAAAGAAGCTTTTGTAATAGAGAGTAACCTTCTTGTAAACTCAAAGAATGGGAATATCCTTGGATTTAAAAGATTTGTTTGCACCTGCTCGAGCAGTACGATCTGCCCATATCATTTCCAGATATTGAACAATGAGATGGGATCCAACAAAATCAACTGCGATACCCCTTGATATGAGAACATGAATAAGTACTTTAATTTCTGTGATTATTTCAGCCGGATTTTCGGATTTGTTGATTCTAAAGCTTGGAGAACTGATTTAGAGTCTACACAAAACAGTGCACCATAAAAATTGCATGGTGTATCAATGACATATTGAACAGCCATTAAAATTGCTATTAATTCAGCTGTGAAAATGGAGAGTCCTTTCCAAGATAAAAAGATTTCTCAATTTTTAAAGTGGGGATGACAAAACCACAGCCTGCCTGATTGTCTAATAAAGAACCATCAGTGAAAATTTTTAGATGATTGGGATAAAAATCATTCATGTGGGATCTAGCTTCATATGCAAGTACATTGATGTTATCAAATTTGGACAACTGTGTATAGTTATAATCAAACTTAGCCTTAAAAAGCTCCCAGTTTGGGATGGGACTTATTGGAAAACGCACAGCTAATTTCTTTTGATTAGTATTTAATTTTGTCAATAGTTTAGAAGAAAATGTAAGAATAGTTTTATTAGATCGGATACGTTTTGCACGCTTAGGAAAATGAATATCGGACCTAATTCAAGTTCCATTTGGTTTGAATTTTGAATGGTAGAGCATCTTAAAATGTATTTCGCACAGGCTAGTTTTCGCTGATCATCAAGAGGCAATACACCTGCTTCATGGTAAGATCCTATGATGGAACCATGAAAGGAACGCCAAGGGCTATTCTGTATGCTTTACAATCTATACTCTGCAGTTTTTTCAATAGATATTTTGGAGCACTAAAGAATACCTCTTGTGCATACGACAATTTAGACCTAACTAGAGCAGAGGACAAATGAATTAATGTCTTTGTGTCTTGACCCCAGCTTTGTTTGCTTATGACTTTTAGAAGGTTCAATGACTTTCTTGCTTGATTTACAGCATGTTCTAAATGCAGGTTCCAAGAGAGCTTAGACGTTATAAACACCAAGGAATTTAATATTTGAAGCGTATTTAAGTGTGATGTTATTAACTTTGAATTCTGGGGCATTGTGAACAGATCACTTGCATCAAATAGCATCATGTGAGATTTTTGGGGTGATAAGCTTAAACCATTTTCTGACATAAACATGGCAATATTGTCTAGATCATATTGATATGCTCTTTTTATAAAATTTAGACCTTTTTGATGTTTTCTTTTTTAAAGTAACATTCATCCACAAACAGATATCATCGGCATACTGAAATAAAGTTACTTTTTTGGAGATAGATATTGGTAAATCGTAGGTTAGGATATTAAATAGGATAGGAGCAATTACAGAGCCTTGAGGGATACCCATATCAACGAATCTTTTAGAGGAATAAATGTGACCAATTCTTGTTTGGATATTCTGTTGGCCAAGAATGTTTTAACATAATCATAGATATGACCAGAAAGCCCAACCGTTTTAACTTGTATATAGTAATCGTTCATGCCAAACCTGATCGTATGCCTTATTTATATCAAAGAATGTGGCAAGAACATTTTGTCTTTTGGCAAATTGATGTTTGATTTGAGTTGTTAATTTCCACTAAATGATCAATGGTGATCTGCCTTTTCTAAAGCCTCCTTGGTTTACAGGGATAATCCCACATTTTTCGCAATGATAAGACAATCGATTTAAAACAATTTGCTCCATTAATTTGCATACATGAGATGTCAGAGAGATAGGTCTATAACTATTTACATCAGTGTATTGGTTTGCCCTGCTTTAGAATAGGGACTATAATTGAATCTCTCCATATGGATGGGATGTTACCTTCAATCCAGCATTTACTAATAATTCCGTGTAAAAATAACAAAAAGTTTTCTGGAAGATGTTTATTCAACCATTGGAAATGGCATCCAGACCAACAGAAGTTTTCTTGGTCTTTGGTAATGAACAGATAGCAGACAGTAATTCTTGACAAGTAATTTCAGCATTCAAGTAGTGATCATTATTTTTCTCAGGATTCATTGTATATGTTATTTTGTGATTGATTTTCCCTAAAAGTTCTGTATTTATCTGATAGACTATTGTAAGAGCTATTCTTTACAAAGGTGTCAGCAAATGCCTCAGCTTTTTGATATTCTGAAGGAAATTGTTCATCACCTAGAATAACTGGATATTCTGGTAGATGAACCCCATTTTTCATTTCATGGATCTTTTTCCAATTTTACTTTTATCTTTATGGTCACTTATTTCATTAAAAACAAAACGTTGACCAATAGTTTCTTTTAGCACTTTCTATAACCTGTTTCTTTGGTTTTTAGCAGATTTGACAGGAACACTGCCTTTCACTTTTTTTAACTTTAGCATATGATTTAAAGGTGTTCTTGTTTTGTCTACAGCATTTTTACATGAATCTGTCCACCATACTTACCAACATGTTTCGAAGAGTTTGACACATTAATTTTGGGAATTGCTTTGCCTGCAGCATTTAAAGTGCCTCTGTAAAATGAGTATACATAGATTCAATGTCTGATTTATCAAAAGAACTAACATCGTAAGACCTTAGAACAGATTCAATTTGGCCCAGTCAGCTCGTTTATAATCAAATTTAGGAATTTTATCCTTTACATCATTTTGCTTAACTTCAAATCCTCTAAAAGTAAGGATAATAGGAATATGATCACTTCCCAAAGTGTTATCGTGTAATTGCACTTGCAGCTAGGAACTAACTTTGGAGAGATTAGAGTCAGATCAATTGCTGACGGTTTGTGGCTGGGAACATCAGGCAGTCTTGTAACACTTCCGTCATTTAAAAGAAAAAGTGGAGAATCTGAATATTCTCCACCAAGCGATTGGAGGTTACTTTGGTGCAAGATAGATCCCAAAAGGGGCATGTCATTAAAGTCCCCCGCTATTAACCATTTATCATTTGTAGTATTTAACGAACGTAGCCAGTCAGAATTGCAATCAATAATACCTTTTGGAAAATACACTGAAACAATGTTCAAAACTAACGATTTGTTGAATCGGACACACGCTGCACTGGAATACAAGTCTGTTGTGTCATTTGGTACAGGCGATTGGATTGGATGGTAAAATAACTGGTCATTAATATAAATGGCTACAGAATTTTCGCAGCACAATCACTTTCTTGGCACACTGGTGGATAGAAGAAATGGTCCAATCGTGGCAAGTCCTTCTTTGTCACATTTAGAGATTGAAGGATGATGACCATATAAGTGTTGTTCTCAAGATGTTGTTGAAGGTGTATTATATTGGTAGTGACT
>CM031595.1:95574696-95577196 GCA_018398815.1 Conus ventricosus | reverse complement strand
TGAGTGGCTACATTCGTTTAAAAATTCTAATGAAAAATGGTTGGTTGGTGGAGACTTTAATGCCCACTCTCCATTCTGGATAAAGACTGCTCAATTATAACCAGCAATCGCTTCGTTGAAAATGTGGTGGACTCTTCTTTGTGCTTGCTAAATGATGGCAGCATCACTCGAATACCAGATATTTCTACCCACAGAGCAAGTGCCATTGACTTGTCCTTGATTTCTCCACAATTAGCTTTTGACTGCATCTGGCAAACATACCAAGACACTCTTGGAAGTGATCACTTTCCACTAAAGATTGAATTAAATAAAAATTCTGAAATAACAATTTTCCAGAAGACAAAATACCAAGTACAATTATAAATTCGCAGACTGGAAGACATTTTCATCTCTTCTTTCTCACATGGATGTGGATGATATTTTTGACAATGAAGATGATATAAATGTCTTATATAGTAAATTCAGTGAAATGATTCTCTCTGCCGCAAATGAAACTATTCCTAAATGTAGAATTAACAGGAATAGAAATTATGCTGGAAATGTGTGGTGGACAAAAGATTGCGAAGAAGCCGTGAATAAAAAGAAAGAGAAATATAAAGCATACCTTAAAATTAAGTCTGAGGAAGTAAAACAAGAAAAACATCAAATGTGGAATGATTCAAGTGCACATTCCTATAGAATAGAAAAGGCACACGAAGAAATGAAGGGAGCCAACGCATATTCTAACAGAGTTGTAGCCAAAGCTAAACGTTTATATTGGTCATCCTTCTGTGACAAAGAGGTTTCTCAGCATAAAGATTTTCAGAAAGTGTGGAAAAAGTTTCAGGACATGAAACATGGGTTAAATCTTCCTCGATATCCCATTAAACTGGATAATAACAAATTTCCAACTTCAGCGGAAAAGGCAGAAGCATTTGCGGATATATTCTCAAGGACAATGCGAATGGAAAGTCTTTCACCAGAATGTAGACAGCTTCGAGAAGAGGAAGAAAAGAAACATCCCTATGATGAGCCACATGCAAATAGTGATCTTTTTGTCAATGCACCCATTACAATACATGAGGTGAATGATGCTATTTTTTCATTAACTAACAAAACATCATCTGTAGGGTTAGACGCAATTTCAAACTCTATGTTGAAACACCTACACATAATTTCATAAATTTTTTGCAAACAATATTTCAACAGATTTGGTCAGAGGGTATTATGCCAGGAATATGGAAGCAGTCAGTAGTAATTCCATATTAAAACAAGGTAAATCTGCAACAATTGTAAGTAGTTATCGACCAATAGCTTTAACCTCTCATGTCTCTAAACTAATGGAAAAAAATAGTTCTGAATAGATTGATATATTATTGTGATAAATATGACGTAATACCACACAATCAAGCCGGTTTTCGAAAAGGAAGATCAGTCATCGATCATATAGTTAAAATAACCACACAAATTAAAAACCAATTTGCAAAACGAAAAAGTGTTTTGGCTACATTTTTTGACGTTAAAAGAGCTTTCGATAGTGTCTGGCATACCAGATTGTTATCAAATTAAGAAACATAGGTCTATCTGGCAATCTTTATTATTATATCAGAGAATTTGTTCAAGACAGAAAGCTACAGGTTAAAGTAGAAAATACGTACTCTGAATTTAAATCATTACAAATGGGAATTCCACAAGGCTCTGTGATAGCTCCAATGTTGTTTAACATTTTACTCTGTGATCTTCCAAAACATATAAGCAAAAATATCACAGCTGTGCAGTATGCTGACGATCTGTGCATATGGATGGATACTTCAATAAGGAAAAATTGTCCTAAAAGAACACTTAATTACTACAAAAAACTTTACCAAAATGAATTAGACAGTCTTGGTAGATACATGTTTGCGAATGGTCTAATGTTTTCTTGTGAGAAAACATACATGGTGTTATTTTAACAATGGCGCCGATACAAGCGATTTGCCCTCTTTTAAAATGAATGCAGTCACACTTGACTACAAACCTTTAGTTAAATTTTTAGGAGTATATTTAACATCTAAATTAACGTGGAATGTTCATATTCAGTACCTTCTGAACAAAGCTAGAAAAACACTAAACGTTTTGAAAATTATCAGTAAACAAAGCTGGTGTCAGGATATAATCACTCTAAAACATTTAGCTACATCACTGATCCGATCAAAATTATGCTATGCACAAGAGGCTTTCTTCAGTGCCCCTAAATACTTGTTACAAAAGCTGCAGAGCATAGATAGTAAAGCCTATAAATTATGTCTTGGTCTTCCTTTCCATGCTTCAACTTACCGAACTTACAAGGAAATTAATATCTTAACCATTAGACGAACTAGAAGGCAACACTTGCCAAATATGTAATGAAATGTTCAACGCTCACAGGTGTGAACGAAAATGAGATTGCTATAAAAACCCTGAATCTCATTATCCAAAAAGAGCTCAGACTATTTCATCATATTCTACCATGGTTCTTGTACAGAAAATCTTTTGAAAGAGT
>CM031595.1:95550836-95568336 GCA_018398815.1 Conus ventricosus | reverse complement strand
TTTCTCCAACCTTGATATCTGTCTTGCGGCAGAAAGGTAAGTGGGTGTGAAAGTGTTTTGGGAGCGCAACTGATCAGGGGGCTTTGGCGCATATATCCCATGACTAGGTCTGCCAGGAGCCAGCTATTAATTGAAGGGATTGTGCTTAACGGACACACAGTGACCCTACATGACAAAAACCCTTTCATTTTGAGAGGGGGCTCGATGGAGACCCCAGTTACCAAATCTTCATCTCTGATATCCCCATCTCAGTGGCCGATGGGGATATTGAGTCAGCCCTGAAAAGACTAGGGTGCACACTCAGGTCTTCTCTTCTGATGGAGAAGATACGGAACAAAGACGGAAAGCTAACGCGTTTCATCACTGGAAGGCGCTTTGTTTTCATCAACTGTCCATCCACCCCTTTAGAGCGCTTTGTGAAGGTGGGGAACTTCACAGCCAGGCTGTATCACAAGGAGCAGCCAAAAGCCGCTCGCACAGTGCAGTGCTCTCGGTGTCTACAGACTGGCCATCTCCAGCACCAGTGTCAGAACCTGATTACATGCAGGCAGTGTCACCAGAGTGGGCACAGGAGTGGAGACCCCGAATGTGGTGTTTTTCCTGATCCTCCTTCTCTTTTAGAAGAACCTGGAGAACCGTTTCAGACAACGTTATGTCGCCTTCGGAGCCTTCAACACCACTGAAGTCCCAGAACCTGTTTGTGGATCCTCCAGAGTCTACCGAGGCTACGGAGGAAGACGTCTTTGAGGACTCCCACACGGACGTAGTGACAGAGTCCCAGCCAGAGTCGACCTCGGAGTGGTCCATAAATACTGTCCCCCATGACCACTTTGACCAGGGTGACAATTTCAGCGAGGAGGGGGAGCCCTCGGACCAGACACCGTTAGTAAACGGCCGCGCTCAGATGACAGCCTTTCTCCTTCTTCCATGCAGGTGTCAGGGAAAGTGATGAGGCAATACGCACGGAAATCTCGTGCGTTGTCACTCTCCAACTACGATACGTGTGATGATGGGTAAAGGGGAAGCCTGCCAACGTTGCCTTTTGTTGACGATCCTTGCTTTGTTTAACGGACATGAGAATGGGCCTGCGAACGGGAAACTGACCACAGCTATGTCTATCGGACTTGCATTATGGATTGCGATTCCAACTTGTATGTTTTCTCATTAAATGTACGCGGATTACGATCTCGCACTAAGAGAAATTATTTATTCAAGTACATTAAAAATAAAAAGTATGACATAGTTTGTTTCCAGGAAACTCATATTACAAAAGAAGTAGTTGATCAATGGAAAAAAGAGTGGGGTTCTGGTACACTTATATGTAATGACCACAGTGCTTATAGCTCAGGGCAAATTATTTTGTTTAAAAAAGGAATGGTCGATAAGTATAAAATTTTATATAATTCCCGCAGAATTTTAGTGGTAGAAGTTGAATTTTCTCAGAGAAAAATAATCATTATCAATGTGTATGCTCCTAATGATATACCTGGGAAAATGGTCTTCTTTAATGAGCTGGATGAATAATATCTAACCTTCCTTCAGAAAACATCATTGTATGTGGGGATTTCAATTGTGTCTTAAGTAATGATAATGATATTGTTGCAGGAAGACCACATGCGAACACCACAGTAGAAAAATTTAATGATGTGGTGAGTAAACACAACTTATTTGATGTCTGGAGGGTGTTCCATCCGCATGAAAAAGAATTTACTTGGAGCTCAAAATCACCTTTCCTGGCTAGAAGACTCGATTATATAATAACTACTTCTGCTATATTTGATAAGACGCTTGAAGCAATCATTCACTCCTTACCGTTCACTGATCATAGAGCATGTTCAATGACTGTAAAATTCAGTAATATTGTACGAGGACCTGGCCTATGGAAACTCAATAATTCATTACTTGGAGATCAGGTATATGTTGATAAAATGAACAATCTAATTGATACTCACACTTCAGAATTACAAGAAAGCTCTGATTACCAATTGGATTGGGAAACACTGAAAATGAAAATTAAAAACTTTACTATTGATTATAGTAAAATAAAAAGCTTTGAAAGGAAAAATGAGATATCAGACTTGAATAATCAGTTAAATGTCTTAGACAGTAAGCTTGCAGTAAATCCACATTGTACTGATACTCAAAATGAACGCGTTAAATTAATTTCAAAAATTGAGATTTTGGAAAATTACAAAGCTCGAGCTGCTCAGGTAAGATCAAGAGTGAAGTGGATAGAAGAGGGTGAGAAAAACACCAAGTATTTCCTTAGTTTAGAAAAGCAAGAGCGAATGCTAAAGTAATGGAAGGAATTCTAGATGAAAACAATGCATTAGTAACAGATCAATTAGAAATAATGAAAGTGCAAAGAAGTTATTTCTCAAATTTATACAAGAAAAAAGTCATGTCTGATGGCCTGTCGCGAAAAGTAGATACATTTATTGCAAATGCTAATGTCCCTCAAGTATCCGCGTCCCAGAAAAATAGCTGTGAAGGCATTGTTACAGAACAAGAATTACTGAAGGCATTAAAGAGCCTGAATAATAACTCAGCTCCAGGAAGTGATGGCATTTCCATAGAATTCTATAAAGTCTTTTGGATCAAACTAAAAAAAATACTAACCCTATCATTTAATCTAGCTTTTGAGAAGGGAGAGCTGTCTTGTACTCAAAAACGAGCAGTTATTAACTTAATACATAAAGGTAAGGAACTACCTAGAGAAAACTTAAAAAACTGGAGACCAATTTCATTAACAAACAGCGATTATAAAATTTGACTAAGGTTTTAGCTTGTCGTTTAGAAAATGTGATATATGATATTGTGAATGACGATCAGGTTGGATCATTAAAGGTCGTCGTTCAGCCAAGTTGTTAAGGCTTATAGATGATGTCATAGAACAACTTAATGTTAAGAATAAACCTGGGCTGATGGTAAATATTGATTACTCGCAGGCCTTCGATCGAATTTCAAAGGATTTCATGCTTATTGCGTTTAAAAAATTTGGCCTTGGTCCTGATTTTATTAACTGGGTGAAGGTGATCATGTCCAACGCACAAAGCTGTATAAGGTACAATGGCTGGATATCTGAATATTTTCCAGTGGAAACGGGAATTCGACAAGGCTGCCCTTTTTCACCTCTGATGTTTGCAGTCGGATTGAACTCATAGCAATTAAAATAAGACAGTGTCGTAATATTAAAGGTCTTGACTTATGGAGGCATCAAGATGATTTACTTGCAAGTCTTATTAAAATTGCATTGTATGCTGATGATGTAACTTTGTTTTTAAAAGATGAAATAGATATGCAACATGCTCTATATATAATAAACGAATTTTCTCAAATTTCAGGACTAGTATTAAATCAGAATAAATCTACGGCAATGTGGCTTGGGAGGAAAAAACTATGTGAAGATACGTTCTATGGATTTGTTTGGAAAAAAAGAATAAAAATTTTGGGAGTTTATTTTCAAAATGACAAATCAGCCTCGTTTGTTGAAGAAAATTGGCTAGAAAAAATAGATAATGTCAAGAGAATTATTCATTCATGGGAAAAACGGAATCTAAGCATAATGGGGAAACTCTGTGTTATAAAAACTTTTCTTTTATCCCAGTTTGTGTATTTTATGCAGGCTTTCGTAATTCCCGATGATGTACTGATTAAAATTAACAGGCTGTTATTCAGATTTTTATGGAGAAAACAAGATTGCAACAAAAGAGCATTTGAAAAAGTAAAAAGAACAGTTTTATGCAAAGAAATTGAAGAAGGCGGTTTAAATATGATAGACATAAGACAAATGCAGATAGCGTTTATTTTGCAATGGGTAACGCGACTTTGCACCACAAGTAAAATAGAAAAATGGACATTAATCCCAAGAAAGATATTTTCATGTCTTGGCAAACATTTTTTATGTTTTTATGCAAATTCTAAAAGTTCTTCATTCAAAAATCTTCAATATATTCGATCAGCATTCTGGAAGACTGTATTAAAACATTGGCTGGATCATAACACAATCAATGATTTCTCATCTCTGTTGTGGAATAATGCTAACATAAAATATAGAGGGAACGTTTTGTTTTTCTCTGACTGGATTGAAGCAGGAATACTTGCGGTCCAAGATATTTATGACCAAAATAGAATAATGTCATTCCAGGAAATATGCGGTAAAATTGGATATACACCTGCAAGAATGCTGGAATACAATGTAGTAACTGGTGCAGTTCGTAACTATATTTCTTTAGTTGAAAATGAAAACATGTATCAACCAAATTTGTCTCACCCCCCTCCTTTTAGGGGCAAAGTAATATTCACTTGTAAAGACTTCCGTAAACAATTATGTGCAATGAAAAGTTCTACTCCTTGTGCCGTAGGTTTCTGGAAGAATAAACTCGGATTAGAACTAACAAAGCAACACTGGTTGTACCCCCATAAGTGCACAAAAGAAACAAGACTTAGATTATTACACTGGAAGATTCTACATAACATATATCCTACGAATATTTTGTTGTGTAAAATGAAAATAAAAAATAGTAACAAATGTACCTATTGCCCTGACGAAATTGACTATATAGAACATTTCTTTTATTTATGTCCAAGCGTCAATTCCTTCTGGAAATATATTTGCCAATTCATACTCGTAGAGCTTAACATCAAACTAACATTATCAGTTGCGGATGTTTTGTTTGGAAAACTCCAGAGCGGAATATAAGTGATCTGAACATGAAAAAAATTAACCATATCATTCTAATAGCGAAAATGTGCATAAGTATTTTCAAAAAACTGAATCGACATTGCCTTTGTCATTGATATTTGAAAATCGATTACAGTATAGGCGTGTCTAAGGCTATAGGTAAGCCAGTACACGTCTTTCCTCCTCCACTCCTCTTTCTCATCCTTGCTTGCTTTCGCTTTATTTAGAGCAAGGGTGGGGTGACCCATGGGAGATGAGGGACGGAAAAGACTTGTGAAGGAAAAAACCCAACAACAACAAAAAAAAAAAAAAAAAGGAAATTCATGCCTCCTCACTTTCCACTCCTCTGCACTCTCTTTCACACTTTCGATTTTTTCTTGTGCAAGAGATTTGTGCATCTGGGGATGATGCAGACTGAGGAGACATACTCACATGCAAGCATGCTCTCTCTCTCTCTCTCTCTCTCTCTCTCTTCTCTCTCTCTCTCTCTCTTTCTCTCTCTCTCTCTTGAATATCAGTATAAAACACCACCTAAACTATATATTGTGCTGTGTGCAAGTGGAATGAACGGCAAAGTAAAAACAATGCAAGTAAATTACAACACTTAAACCTGGACATCACCTTAACATCTGTACTACATTAAACGTATAGAGAAATGACTGTCCATTGTTTTAAAAACGAAAACAGTGTCTATTGTTTAAAAACAACAGCACACATACACATTTTGAACTGGGCATGAATGACAGTGTGGAACGCGCGTCAGCAGGTGTCTGTGTGCTGGTGTTCTTGTGTGAGGATGATTGACGGCTCTATTATGATTATGATATTGGGAATATTAACAACAACAACAATAACAAAAAAGAAAGAAAGAAAATGAAAAAAAAATAAGAAAAAAAAAGAAAAAGAAAAGAAAAAAAAAGAAAAAAAAATGTGAGAGGTCAAAAAACAAGGTAGGGAAACTGGCATGGAGAGAGGGCTCTTCCTTGAACGAATACGAGAGGGATATAATGATAGGTCAATGGATGGATAGATACAATGATAGCTGGACAAACCGATTTATGATGAGATAGAGAGATGGGGAGTTAGGGGATAATATGAGGGGGGGGGGGGGGGGGGGCGGACGGATGGGGCGAACAGGAGGGGGAGGGGGGGGTGAAGTAGGAGGGGGGAATAGGGTGCATGAGAGAGAATGTTTGCATGTTTTTATATGCTTGTATATGTCCGTGGGCGGACGTGCGTATGAGTGTGGAGCGCACGTGTGAGTGTACGCATGTGCGGACGGGTTTTTTATTATTTTTTTTATTTTTTTTTCTTATATATATTTGTATACGCTGAACTTCACCTTCCAGATACCCAAGCCCTATCTTAGTGAAATCTAGCAATTGTTATGTGTTTTGTTAAAGTTCTTTCCTTCCAAATTCAAAGAAAGCGAAATATTTCATAGTTACATCATGACATCAGGAGCCCAATCTCGATGTAGGTATCTCTGATAGACCGGGAATGTGGTGGGTAAAAAAAAAAAAAAAAAAAAAAAAAAAAAAAAAAAAAAACTTCTTTTCTTTTCTTCTCACGAGGAGTGTTGCTGATTCTCCTTAACAGACTCCACGCACAATCTGATCATTTGATGGCAGTGACTGTGGCTAAACACTGTGTTTAAATAAATGTCAGCGAACCGCCCAGAGAACGTGGACAAACGAGTCACAAGACAAAACACAACGCGTTTCGACCTCTTAGGTCTTCTCGGGTGAGACATAAACGAATAAAACAACGAAAATTCACTTAGCTTTGATCGCTTCAGATCGCTTAGGGTTCAGCGCAAGAAGAAGGCGTTGAAATGCGCTGAACCTTGCGCTGAACCCTAAGCGATCTGAAGCGATCAAAGCTAAGTGAATTTTCGTTACCTTTCTTACTCATTTCAAGCAAAGAAGCACTCGTACTTAATTTTGTGGTAAATACCAGACCTAGGTATTTGTACGTATTTGTTACCTTTAATGCTTCACTTCCGTACACCCCATCTTTCCCTTACTCCAAGGTAGCCTCCTTTACGAAAAACCACTACATTAGTTTTATCTAAATTAACCTCTAAATGCAATCTATCTGCTTCTTTTTTTAGATTGTTTAGCTGATTTTGTAGGCCTATGACTGTATCTGATAGCAAGATTACGTCATCTGCAAAGAGCAGCAGAAATAGCTCGATAGATCCTGGTACCATCTGAATCCCGTGCTTACCCTCCCTAATTAATTTCAGGGCCAATTCATTGATAAAAAAAGTAAACATTATCGGACTGAGTATGCACCCTTGTTTTACGCCTCTCGGGCAGTCGAAGAAGTCTGAATACGAATGTTTGTCTCTGACACAAGCTTTTAACCGAGTTGTAGACACCTTTTAGAGCTTTATACAACTTTCCATCAACACCAGTTTTACGTAATACAGACCATAAAACGTTTCTGTTCACCGTGTCAAAAGCTTTTCTAAAATCAACGAAAGCTACATAGAGTTTTGTATTTTTGCTAGATATTTATGGACAATAGTGTACAGAGTAAAAATATGATCAACTGTACTATAACCTACTCTAAACCCAGCCTGTTCTTCTGCTAGTTTTCCTTCTTGTTCTGCCCACTGAGTGAGCCTCTTATTTAGAATGCGTGTGTACACTTTGCTGACGACACTTGTTAGGGCTATACCACGGTAATTATCAGGTACATTAACATCCCCTTTCTTGTGGATTGGAACTATTATAGATTTGCACCATTCTGCCGGAAAGGTACCCTGTTCAAAAATCTTATTAAAAAAATTTGCGAGAAAGGTAACAATAGCATCGTTTGCATTTTTCAGCATCTCGCCAACTATTTTATCAATGCCAGAGCTTTTGCCCGTTTTTAATTTTCTAATACTAGATTCAACTTCCTCCTTAGAAATAGGATTGTTAAAAAGGGGTTCATGCGACTCACCGGTCGGGTCATCAATTACGATTTCCTCTTGTTCCAGATCAGGAGTTGCTGTGTTGAAAAGATTATGGAAATGTTCAAACCACTGGTCCTTAGAAATGTCGTTATATAGCACTGTTTTTCTGTTCACTGATCTGATGGTTTTCCAAAATAACTTTGGGTCATTAGCCGACAGCTTTAGCTTCATTATTCGTTCTTTATCAAATTCTTGTCTCTTGGAAAATAAAAGGTGTTTATACTGTCTCCTTTCTTCTACGTATATATCCCCATAGGTTCCATTAAGTTTTTTTGACCTTTGAAATAGGTTCAAATACCTTTTCACAGTTCTCTTTTTAGAGCACATTCTTTATCATACCATCCATTTTTGCTTTTTTTCCTGTTGCCAACAGTTTGAATCATGGCGGCTGCAGCTCCATATAACGTTTGACAAAAATATCAAGAGAGGCATTTATATCGACAGAAAGAGCCTGAAGAGCTTTTTTAATACAACATTTACAATCATCGGAATTAAGTTCACGAACATATTCTAGTAAACAATTGTTTGACCAAACAATACATTCTTCTTCATTCTCTATTGACATCGAATTGACCGTACGTTTAACAGCATTTCGTAGGCTAAATTCGACAGGCAAATGCCATGAATCGATACGGTCACTGACATGCAAATGACATTCACACAAAAACAACTCTTTTGAAATGATAAAATAGTCAATAACACTATTTCCATGTGGAGAAATGTAAGTAAATTGACCATCACCATCACCAGAACACGTACCGTTTACAATAACACAATGTAACATGTAGCACAAATTCAATAAAGATTTACCAAAATTATTCACACACTTATCCCTTGACTGTCTGCTAAAGTCATGCAAGTCGTCGTCGTCATCCTCATCATCATCATCATCATCAGTAACAGGAGAATAACAAAATACTTCATCCCAGCTGGGCTGTTCCTGACCTGTCCTAGAGTTGAAATCTCCACATAGTAACAGGTATACATCTTCATTATTTAGAGTTTCAAGAATGTTTTCTTCTAACAGAATGATTCCATCTTTTTGTATTTTGTTGTTATAAACAGGACTACTTTCTGGTGCGACGTACGATGCAATCATCAATATGTCTTTATCAACTTGAAACACGCATTTATCTAGTTTTACTGCCACAGTATTTTCGCAATTAAAATGTAACCTCGTTACATAACTCTCAAAACATTTGCGTATTAACAATAACAAACCACCAGAATTTCTACCTTGCTTAGACAGTTTCTTTGCTGGCACAGAGTACTTTATGTAATCAGTAAATATTCCATTATAATCAAACTTGTCATCCACAAAGGTTTCCGTCATACAAATGAAATCAAAGAGTTCAACATATCTTATGAAAGAAATATCGTTAAGCTTACTGTATAGATTTTCGATATTGTACGACAGGAATTTCAGGTCACATGGATGGTCCTGCCTGTCCTATGGTTTTTTTCCCCCTAGCATTTCTGTCCGAACGACGTGGAAAGTTCTTACCAGGAGTTTTGTTCGCAGGTGTCCTGTTTGGGGTGCGAGACTGTTTATGTTGTGTGCGGTGGAAAAAATCCTGCACGCCATACTGACGCGACTCACTCCCGTCACGGCTTGCACGCGGTGGCCTTGAACTGCAGGTTGGCCGTGACGCTGGCTGGTGACGAAGAGGGGAATCCCCTGCGTTGTTGCGGTCGGAGGATGCACCGTCCTCTCTGACCGAAGAGAGAGAGAGAGAGAGAGAGAGAGAGAGAGAGAGAGAGAGAGAGAGAGAGAGACAGAGACAGACAGACAGACAGACAGACAGACAGACAGACAGACAGACAGACAGACAGACAGACAGACAGACAGACAGACTGACAGACAGAGACAGACAGAAAGACTGGAGAGAGAGATAGAGATAGAGACAGAGACAGAGAGAGATGGACATACAGACTAGACACACACACACACACACACACACACACACACACACACACACACACACACACACACACAGATAGACAGATAGACAAATTGACAAACAGACAGAGAAATAAGATCTCATTAGGAATCAGCTGACTTACCTTTTTGTGAAAGAACATAAACCTGAAATGTCATTACTAAGAGAGAGAGAGAGAGAAAGGGGGAGAGAGAGAGAGAGAGAGAGGAGAGAGAGAAGAGAGAGAGAGAGAGAGAGGAGAGAGAGAGAGAGAGAAGAACTAACGAAGGGGAAAGAATTATCGCAAAATCATGGGGGGGGGGGGGGGGGGGTTCATCCAGCCCTCAAAAAAAAAAAAAAAAAAAAGGAAAGAAAAGAAAAAAGAAAAAGAACAAAAAAAGCAACAACAAACAAAGGAAAAGAAACAAAATTGGAAAGATATCTGTAATTACATGGGGGAAAAGCATCGCACAGAGCTGTATATAACAATACATTACAACCATTAATACACAACAGCTCAGAATGAATAATACAATATATATTTTTAGAGGGAAAAAGCATGGGAGAGAGAGAGAGAGAGAGAGAGAGAGAGAGAGAGAGAGAGAGAGAGAGAGAGAGAGAGAGAGTCTCACTAAGAAACAGCTGACTGACCATTTTTGTGAAAGAACATTATCCTGATATTCCATAAAAGCCAGTTTAGCCTAGCGCCCGACACCGAAAGAGGCAGCCTGGAAGTGTGCTGTGGGAAGCTACTTACACACGTCGTGACTGTCAGAAGAAGCTATGGCCTGTGCCTACCATCTCCTCTTCGTCACAGGATTTGGTTGAAGACGGAAAGAACAGAGTACGTCTCTTCACAGTTCTTCGGTATCAAGGAAGTCCACCATTTGGAGAAAGGCTGTTTTTTTTTCTCTTTAGTTCATTCCTTAACACTGATGTCAGGTTTTCGAAAGAGGAAGCGTGTTCCTTGATGCTGTGGACTGTTTTGCTTGCATGTGTCTTTCTCTAGACACTTGAGTGTTTGCGTGCCTGCACGCGCGCGCGTATCTGTCTCTCTGTCTGACTACCAATTAATCAATGAATTAATCAATCAATTAATAGATCAATCAATCTCTCTCTCTCTCTTTTTCTCTCCTCCCTCAGTCCTTAACTCCATCTCTCTCTCTCTCTCTCTCCTCTCTCTCTCTCTCTTCTCTCTCTATATATATATATAGTATATATATAATATTATATATAGATGTGGTTGCCTTATATTCGAACATACCTCAGGATGACCTCCGTCTTGCTTTAGTCCACTTTCTGAAGGACAATCCTCTACCCAACACTCCACCTATAGAAGAACTCATTCTTCTCATCGATCAGTTCTCACCACAATGTTCTCAAATTTGATGGAGAGACATATTTGCAAACCTTCGGTACCGCTATGGGCACTCCCATGGCCCCAGCGCTGCCAACCTGTTTATGGGTTGCTGGAGGAACAACTTCTCTCCCAGAGTCCTGTGCCCATCAATAGGTCGTTCTGGAGACGTTTCATCGATGACATATTCCTGTTGTGGTTTGACACAGATGAACGCTTCCAGGAATTCGTAGACTTCATCAACTCCTACCACAAGACAATCAAATTCACTTCCCTCTTGGCTGTGAACACCATTCCCTTTCTGGACATTCAATCATCCTTAGAGACAGCTACATACACACCAACCTATTCACAAACCCAACGGATTCGCACGCCTATTTGCATCATAGTTCGTGCCACCCTGCCCATGCATGAAGAACATACCGTTCGGCCAGTTTTTACGGATCCGCAGATTATGCACAGACGAAGCGCCTTTCAGCAACGCTGCAGTGAGTTGGAAAATTACTTCAAAAGCGAGGGGATATTCCTCCACTTGCATCGCAAATGCCAGAGAGAAAGTAGCCCACATCCCCAGAGCAGAAACACTGGAATACCGACCCCCAAAGCTACCAACCGCTGCCATGTTGTTGTCACCCATCATCCCTGCAATCCTCCCCTGGCTGAATGGTTCAGACTATTGCAGTCCAGCATCATCAACCATAGTCCAAAGATGTCCAAAGTTCTACCACGCGTGCTCATCCCTCGGCAGAAGGAACTGCTGCTCACTGAAGTCCATTCTGATGCCTTCCATCCTCCCTGATCCACCAGATGAGTCACCAGATCATTCCGATGTAAAAGCATCAGTGTGTCCATCTGTGACAAACATCTTGTAGTAACGGACAGATTCTTCAGTCACACAACTAATGAGTCTTTCAGACACAGACACAAGTTTACATGTGAAACTAAAAATATTATCTATCTCCTATACTGTAACACCTGCAGGTTCACACAATACGTGGGACAAACTGAAAACTCTCTAAAACAACGTTTTTTATTTACACAGTCCGATATCAAAGCAAAAAAAGGAACTCTTGTAACAAAACATTTCAACTTACCGGGCCACACACTGGATGACCTCCGGTGTCTCGGCATCGAGAAAGTACAGTCTGATCTCCTCTGCAAGAGACTTAAGAGGGAACAATTTTGGATAAATAAATTATGCACACTGACACCACATGGCCTAATACAAAGGACAGAACACACAATGTGGCAAGCAGTGTCATCCCAGTCTCCCGGTAGAGTGTGCGTGCATGTGATCTGGAATCTCATGAAATGCAGGACACTATCTCCATCCCGCCTACTACACTTTCCCCCTTTCCCTTCCTTTTTGTCCCCTCCTTTCCCCTCCACCCTCTTCCATCACTGTGCCCCTTTCACCTGTGCCCCCCTTCCCCCCCCCCCCCCCCCCCCCCAGGTTTCCCCTACCCTTGGTTACTTGAATGACGTCTCCTGGGCAGCAGGGGACAGCTGAATGAGGGTCTCTGTGAGAGAGAGACTTGCGAGATTGAGTATGAATGTCGTAATGTGGGAGTCCATCGTCTTCACCCCTCCACAATATCCCCTATCCCTAACCCTTTCCCCTCACTTCCCCCATCCCCTCCAACTACCTCTTTCCCCTTCCCCCTTGCCCCCCCCCCCCCCCCTCCTCCACCCTCACCTTCACCTCAAAACCTCTGTCGGTGTTGGTAACCTTTGGATTTCAATTCGCCTTGTCCCGTAAGTGACACTGTGTGTGTGTGTGTGTGTGTGTGTGTGTGTGAGAGTGTACAAGTGAGCGATGTTCTTTATCCCGTAGCTGGTTGTGATCTGTGTTTGGCGCAGTCAATAAAGTTTCTCTGAGAAGGCAAGTCTGCCGAAACGTAAGAGAGAGAAATACATACAACTTGTTGTTGTGTCCTGTCATTGCTATGATCGATATATATATATATATATATATATATATATATAGAATGCTGAACAATTAAGTAGTGGGGGAAAACAAGTGCAGGTTAACAATTCTTCAGTCGTTATAGTAATGACTTGGCAAAGATTGAACTTAAAAAAAAAAAAAAATTGAAGACGAAGAAAATGGGGAATATATTATAACTATCAGAAGCCCTTCACTAGCTGCCTCAGGGAACCATCATAATCTCTCTCGAAGCACATTTATTTGTATTGCCTGCTCCTAGGCCTTTCGTCCGCTGGATCGGACTCATCAGGGAGACACGGCTGATTGTGTCTGTGCCTTGGTGTCAAATAGAGACACACCACAGTCCATAATTCTGTGGTTCTCACCACCAAGGGTTCAAAAAAAGAATCCAAACAGCACCCCAAAGCACCACGAAGGTAGTAAAATGGAACAAAACAAAGGTGTGGAGAGGAAAAAAGTTGCTGAAAAACTAAAAGCCTTATTCAAACAGTATAAAATGTAGGGACAATCTTTGACATATATATATATAATATATATATATATAATATAATATATATATAAGTGTGGTGTGTGTGTGTGTGTGTGTGTGCGTGCGTGCGTGCGTGCGTGTGTGTGTGTGTGTGTGTGTGTGTGTGTGTGTGTGTGTGTGTGTGTGTGTGTGTGTATGAGTGCGCGCGCGTATTTGTATGTCCGTGTGGGGAAAAAATAGAGATGTATTACGCATTGGTAATTTTATGTTCTAATATTGCCCCGGGTATACATCCACAACCATACCAACAAATATCCTTCTCGCCTGTCCTACATCTTTCCTACTTTCCTTCCTATCACACACACACACACACACACACACACACACACACACACACACACACACACACACAGAGTTTCTTCGCTGGTGGTAGATCAGTATAGCTCCATCTGTGAACGAAATCCCGGATAATGTTTCAATAAATCATTCCGCTCTCTCCTCTGGCTGCCGTCATAAACGGGGACACAAGATTGGAAGGCTTCCGTCAGATTACCGTAGTTGTCGATAAAAACTGGTGGACCACGTTTGCGTTTGTTCGCGTTATTGCTGGTCAATTGACGTTAGGGTCTGGATACCTTGGGCAGAGTTTTTTTTCATTGAAATTCTTTTGACCTTTTGAAAATGTCCTTATATGTAATTTGTGTTTTCTTTTCTTTTTTTGATGTTTTATTCTCCCCTCGTTTCTTTCTACTCGTGTCTTTGTTTAAAGAAGATGTGATCCAAAAACACAAGAAGAAACTCTGTAAAGTAGAATCCAAGTTGTGCCTGCATGTCTATGAGCCACAAAGTATGTTTTAATGATCAGCAGATGATGACTGTTAATAGCGGGGTTTTTTTTTTCTTTCTCTTTTTGCGTGCGTGAAGAGAGAGAGGGGAGAGAGAGAGAGAGAGAGAGAGAGAGAGAGAGAGAGAGAGAGAGAGAGAGAGAATTTCAATGTGAATGTCTTTTCCTTGCATTTCGCTTCCCCCTCGGCCTCTTCCTCCTCCTCTATTTCCTCAGCCTCTCCCTTCTTCTCTTTCTTCTTCTTTCTTCTCTTTTCTTCTTCTTCTTCTTTCTCTCTCTCCCTCTCTCTCCCCTCTCTCTCCCTCTCTCTCTCTCTCTCTCTCTCTCTCTCTCTCTCTCTCTCTCTCTCTCACGCACGCACGTGTGTGAGCGCGCAACCCCCCCCCCCCCCCCCCAACCACACTCACCATTCGATAGTCGATGAGAACACAGGAGGGAAGACCTTAAGGTGATGATGCTGATGATATCTCTATCTAAGGATTAGTCAAAGACATATGTATGCTGAGGCAGAGGTGAAATAGAAAGATTTTAGGCTTAAATCTGAAAGTCTTCTGGTTTTGATGGAGCGCTTCCAAAATTTTTAAATGACAGAGTTTAAAACTGCACCGAAAACAAAGTATGCGAGGATCAGACAGATTCTCGAATAGTATCTATGACAAATAACTGTCAACATAGAAAAACAACAGCTCAATAGTAAGCTTTATATTACAGTAATATCTTAGTGTCTATGACAGGTAACTGTCAACATAAAAAAGACACAGCTCAATAGTAAGCTGTACATTTGCATTCACAACCCACCAAAGAAATTTTGCTTCAGTTGATCGCCACAAATCATGTAGTCCATCACAAAAGATAAAAAGATTGACAGAAATGTTAGAAATACTTAAATTAATGCATGCTTCCATGCAGACGTATGTTGATAGCAGTGGAGAAATAGCAGATGTTTTTAATCCTCCAGCAGGTTTAAACCAGGATTTTTGTTATCTTCCTTGATTCTTTTTCCTGGCTGTTAAAGGTGGCATGTACTGGGAAGCACGGATATCAATTCAGCCATAGTTTTTTTGTTTTTTTTTTTGGGGGGGGGGGGGGGAATGTTTCTTAAATGTTGTTTGCCGACAATACTGCTTTGATATCTACCATTCCTTTTGGTCTCCCAAATCAGATAAACGATTTACTGTATGTTTCTGACTCTCTTGGTTTACCAGTTGTTTCGCTGCAGACAAACATTGTGGTCTGTAGAAAAGGTGGTCATCTTATCAAACATGAAAAATGGTTCTGCATGGTCAGGAAAACATCAATTTGACCATTTCAAACGTTTAGTCTTTATTTTGTCAACCAGATTACCCCTAGATATGTCAAGTTCTTTTTTTTTTGCACGAAGAGTGAAAAACAAAGCAGTGAAGATAACAAAAACTATATCAGATTATAGTCTTCGAAACATGAATGTGTCTTTAAACTTCTTGACTCAGAAACTGAACATACGTTGCTCTACATATCTGAAATCTGGGGTCTAACACGATTTAAAGTGGCAGTGAATGCACATCATTTTGATTATAACAAGTTCATATGGGATAGTTGAAAAGCTCCAAGTACTTTGACAAATGGAGAGACCGGTAGCTACTCATTTTGCACAGATGGTTCTTTCGGCGCCTTCGCTATCTGGTTT
Organism: Conus ventricosus; assembly: GCA_018398815.1. NCBI lineage: Eukaryota > Metazoa > Mollusca > Gastropoda > Neogastropoda > Conidae > Conus > Conus ventricosus. Next base: position 95,552,484 of record CM031595.1, on the reverse strand, counting down.
AAGGAGCAAAAGATAATGTTCATAAGAATATCAATATAGGCATTTGAAATCAGAAACAAAAGATATGCGTACTACAATGCACATTTCTGACTCTTTGGGGGATTCAGAGGTGTGGGTGAATAAGGGGGTGGGAGATGACAGAGGATTTCAGACAACTTTTAGACAGAGAATGGAAGGGTTCTACACACAAACTGAAACAGAATGCTAGCACAAGCTGATCGTTATGACGGTTATAAACATATCCAAATTCCTTTTACAGCCAGAAAAAAAATCTTCATATTATCACAATGGGACTATCTAGAGCAGGCTTGGGTAAGTTTCTGTTCGGCATCAACGCTTAAAAAATAAACACACATAAACTTACAATAGTAATCAAACACCAGGAAACTGTGCATTATGTGATGTCATAAAACGCTCGATGTCTAATCAACATCTGGAAACATAATATCAACAAGCACTCCTACAACAGCAATAACCGGCCTTTCCCCTTTTTGCAGCGATAGAAAATTATGCACATGGCAATATACGTTGCCATATTTGTTTCTCACGGGTTTCTTTTCGGAAGGAATTCAATCTATATGTAATGTTTGACGTCACTGACGATAAAGAGTTTGATCACCCCATCCTCTCCCCCACCCCGCCGCCCCAAAATTGTTTATATTCATTTGAATTTGTTTTGTTTTCCAACATTGCTTTTGTGTGTTTTTTTTATTTGTTTTCCTCAAATCCTGGTCTCTGTCTGCCTGTCTGTCTGTCAGTCTGCCTGTCTGTCTGTCTGTCCGTCTGTCTCTATACACACAGAAAGATGTTTCATCACCCCCACCTTTATCTTGTCTTTCAGCTCCCTGTCTTCCTTCTCTTCTCTTCCTCTGTCTGTCTTCCTTTACCATTCCTTCCCTCCTTCCCTTTCTCTTTCTCTGTTTTTATTTTCTCTTCTTTAGAGTGGATCAGTCTATCCTTTCCTTACGCTGTCTTCCTCCTCATCCGCTTTCTGCTCTGTCTGTCTGTCATTGTCTTTGTCTGTTTCTCTGTCTGCCTGCCTCTCTGACTCTTTATCTCCATATTTGTAAGTCTGTCAGTCAGAGAGAAGAGAGAGAGAGAGAGAGAGAGAGAGAGAGAGAGAGAGAGAGAGAGAGAGAGAGTGTGTGTGTATGTGTGCGCGTACAAGTGCGTGCGTGCGTGCGTGCGTGCGTGCGTGCGTGCGCGCGCGCGCGCGCGCGCGCGCGCGCGTGTGTGTGTGTGTGTGTGGTGTGTGTGTGGTGTGTGTGTGTGTGTGTGTGTGTGTGCGCGCGCACGCGCGCGCGTGTGTGTATGGTGTGTGTGTGTGTGTGTGTGTGTGTGTGTGTGTGTGGTGTGTGTCTGAGAGAGAGAGAAGAGAGAGGAGAGAGAGGGGAGAGAGAGACTGTTGTCTGTCTGTCTGACTGTCTGTCTGTCTGTCTGTCTCTCTCTCTCTCTCTCTCTGTCTCTCTCTCTCTCTCTCTCTCTCTCTCTCTCTCTCTCGCTCTCTCTCTCTCTCTCCCTCTGCGTGCGTGTGTGCACTTGCGCAGGCATACTTGAGTTTGAAACAGACTGACCAAAAAATAATATTAAAAAAAAACGTAAAACAATCTGTCAGTTGTTGGTGGTTTTGTCAACACATCGAATATAT
>CM031595.1:95539017-95544017 GCA_018398815.1 Conus ventricosus | reverse complement strand
TGGTTAGCCTCGCGGACTCCTGGCTGGGAGGTCGTGGGTTCGATTCATTTGAAAGTCATGTGGGATTTTTCTACCCCGACCGGCTCCTACCCAGAGTTGAGTTTGCTACAGGCTCAGCTGGGAAGACAGGGACCACACAGTCGAGTTTCATCCTCTCAATGGATGCGTCTCTGAGAGTGTTATTTTAATATCCTGACCAACACTGCAGGTGTCTTTATCTCTCCGGCCTGGTTGACGCCGGGATATATTATGGAAGTAAGCGTAGAGTACAACCCTGTCATGCAGTCTCAGACACGGAATGGAAATCCGTAGCATCATCTTCATCATCCTCATTCTCATCGATCAACATTTCAACAACAAAAAACCATGTGGCCCTTTATGCCCTGCTTTCATAATGACGCCAGTTCAGATGTTCTTTCAACCTTTATGGCCTTGGTTTGATTCCGTCGGGTCGGGATATTGGCAAATTTATGGGGGCTGTCGTTGGACGGACGGGTGGCGCCCCCGGAAGGAGAGCTCACTCACGCTGGCACCGCGATTAAGTAGTTATTGTCGTCAGTAGGGGGCTTAGTAGGTGGCGTTTGTTGGATCAGAACAGGCACTACTGAACACCACCGAAATGACTCGGCAGCAGTGCAGTATCTCCTCTGGTGGGTTGCCTCTTGACGACTTGACATTGACTGCTCCTTGTAGGTTGCCGTTGCCGGGCTGCGGCGGGACGGGCCGGACAGTGGCTTTGAACGGGGAGAGGGGGGCTCGGGATGAGCGGTGTGGGTGCAACGCCGCAGAGGTGGCACAAAGATGGGACAACAAAAAACAAACACACACACACACACCACACACACACACACACACACACACACAAGAAACAAACAAAACTTTTTCAAGAAATGGAACGTGCCCTACAGATCAACCTATAAACGTCTGGTGCACTTCCGATGTGCTGATCTTGAAGAAGCGTGGCGTTTCCTGAATCGTTGTTAGTTCTGTGTCATACCAAAGTTACAATTAGATTAGATTCGTCACATTTACAGTGTGACTACATATCTGAAACAAACTGCAGCTAACAGCAAACTCTTGATGACGACACATTCAAGCTGATGTCACATGTGCCGAAACTAAGCCATCAAACTTGCAACTTTGCGTACAATTCTGATGACGTTCATGTGCAATTAAATGTGTGATCTTGGCGGACGTGTGCGTGCTCCCAAGACTCCTTTGTCATGTTATGTTGAGAAGGTGCTTCTTAGCCAGACAGCAAAGATATGGTCTGCTGTACCGAGTCAGACAGCAAAGATAAAGGTCTGCCGTGCAATAACTGCCTAAATGGAGCTGGCTCTTCCTCTGAGCCAGACAGCAAAGATATGGTCTGCCGTGCAATAACTGCCTAAATGGAGCTGGCTCTTCCTCTGAGCCAGACAGCAAAGATATGGACTGCTGTGCAATAACTGCCTAAATGGAGCTGGCTCTTCACCGGTAATTTTATTTTCTTCAATCCATTTTGAAAGAGCGTTTTCTTTACAAATCAGTGTGGTGTTCTATAAATCAAAATATTCAGAAGAGAGATCTCTTGTACAGCCGAGATCACTAAAGCTTCTATTCTGTACAGTGGGTGGACAGCTGACGATGACCCTTCATCTGGAAACAAAAGAAATGTTTAAAGAGTTTGCCCGGTAAGGTAGAATTTGCTCCATGCCATATTTGTGATTGTTTCTCATAAGACCATCAGGACCTGCTGTCTCTCCGGGTTAAGTTTCCGCACATCAGCTGAAATGCCTTTTGCAGTTATTGCCTCGTTCAGCGTATGGCAGTTAAATGAGTTATGGGCTGCACTACCATCTGTATGATCAATACCACCATTACCACCCTGTGCTATTACCATTGCTACTGCCTTTGCCATGTGCTTTCTAAAGCATCTGGCGCTAACTTGATGACATTGTTGAAATGGTCGAGTCATTTATTTCTTGTTATTGTGTTTTCCAGCTAGCTAGCTAGCTAGCTACCTAGAGAGAGAGAGAGAGAGAGAGAGAGAGAGGGAGAGAGAGAGAGAGAGAGAGAGAGAGAGAGAGAGAGAGAGAGAGAAGTTGGGTGGAACTCGGTCGGTGGTGAAGCTGAGGAGAGATGGTAAACAGTAGGAGTTATCCAAACGTTTGTCTTCTTTCGGTTTCTTTTTCTTTTTCCCTTTTTGCCCTACTTTGACCGAGTATACAACATGCGTGCTATATTCACATCAGTGAAGGCAAAGTGTATAATCCAGTAATCATCGGCACAATGCATGCCATCAACAGATCGAGTTATAAGGACAAAAGCAATTCGAGGTAATAAGTGGAAAAATATTTTGAAGTCGTCATTATTTATATACATTTTTAGTTTCGTGTATTTCTTTCAATACGTTTTTTTTTTCTTTTTTTACAAGGACACTAGTTTTTAAGTAATTTTATGATGTGCATAGCACACTTTTACTGATTGATATCAACTTTCTTTTTCAATTCGTTCAAAAATGTTCAGAACTATATTTCAGCTCAACAACTTATTTAGCAAATAGGATAACTGATCAACAAAATTTTTCTTTTTATATGCCAATCATTATCAAACGAGACCATTTTGAAATTAAGCTTCAATCTTACATAGTTTTTGCATCCTTCACTAAACACTATTTCGGAAAAGTTCACAGTGCTAGAAGTTGTGTCGTATCGAATCTGTTTCACAAACTGGAAGCTAATGACTTTATCATGCTCATTAACTTCGAAATACTACCCGTGATAAGATTGTTAAGGCACAGTCTGACCTAAAAATGTCGGATGCTGAATTTTACTACTTTCATTTGTTTCAGAGTCCTTCCACCCCTACCCCCACCCCCCCCCCCCCCCCCACCCCCTTCCCCATTTTATCACAGATCTCAACTTGTGCTCCCACTGAACGTAAGTCTTCTAAACGAACGATAAAGTCAATCCTTGCTTCTCTGTTTACCTCAAATGTAACCTGCAAAGCTTTCGATGTTTGATTACATTCATCATCCATCATTCTAATTTGCTTACTTGTGAAATAGCCTTTTATCGATCGTACACATCCCACACATACAAGATAATTACGTTAATCAGATATTTACAATCCAAGATTTCAGCATTCTGTCTGTCAGTATATATCATCAAAGACGCATGCATGGTCTTCCTTACACTGGGTCAGGTCAGCAATTTTACGTTTGTTTGTTTCAAAGAAGACGTACGCACATATTGTTGTTGACTTTACAACTAATTGAATTTCCAGCGACATGTATTTTCGTGTTTCTTTTAGCATATCAAACAGGTTTGTGTATACACCTGTGTGAAACGCTGATATATAGTTTTTGCTGCCACTTGGAAATAAAAGATAATTCGACGTAGGAAAGACCAGTAGCAATGGTTCCCCGTCTGTCCTATGAAAACAAATCCTTAACAAACAAGCCAACAAAAACGTATGCTTCCGACAGATTTTGAGAAATCAGTTTTTCCTACCTACTTTGCTAGGTGTTCAGTTTCCTTGCCAAATTCGATATTGATCCATATGAGAACGATAGGCCAGATAACGTTTCAATAAATCAGGCCGCTCCCTGTGGTCGCTGCCATCGTAAACGGGGGATAAACGGGCGGAAGGGATCCATCAATGGCTGTCAATAAAAGCCGGGGTACCAGGTCTACGTTTGCTTCGTGTAGGATTGGGGGCCAGCTGACTTTGTGGCCCGGACTGCTTTCGCGGAGCCATTACTGTATGTTGTTGACCTTTCTGGAATGGTCTAATGAAAAACCTTTATCCTGCACGCCCGTGACATGCTGCTATCAATGGCATTGTTTTTTCCCGTGTGTGTGTGTGTGTGTGTGTGTGTGTGTGTGTGTGTGTGTGTGTGTGTGTGTGTGTGTGTGTGTGTGTAGTTCTGGTGGCAGGACTTTTCACGCAGCCCATCTACTTTCAGGTGGCACTCTTCATTTTGCCCTTAGACGTTTACGTTTTGCCCTTAGACGTTTACTTTTTGCCCTTAGACGTTTACTTTTTGCCCTTAGACGTTTACGTTTTGCCCTTAGACGTTTACTTGTTGACTTTTGTTCGGATCTTCTTGTCATTCCACGCTCAGTTTGTGGTCAAGAAGGCAACTTTCCTTACGCGATCAGAACTAAAATCCCAATTTGGACACATGACATCTACGAATTGTGACTTTTGTGTGCGGGTAGACTGTAGGCAAAGCTGACTTTTCATTCCTTTTCCAGTTCCGCCACACCTCAACCCTGCAGAGATAACACATTCTTAGACTCGTGAGCATCCTGATTCCGAAAAGTACAATTGTTTGAGCTTAGCCAGAACACGTGTCACATTGCTTTAGCTCCATCTTCTACTGACCTGGAAAATGGCATAAACAGGCTGTGGTCACTGAGACCCAACAAAGATGAACGAAGATAATGACTGCCGGCGATGGGATTTTTTTCAAAAACATTTTTCTGTTTTATGATCCGTGGATGCCACCCTTGAAAAGAAAGACAGAAAGGAAAAAATCAAAACATAGCATATGCTTGAATTCTGAAAAGCATCAAAAAGAAAATAATTCTTGTGGATTTGAAAATACATATACTAGAAATGAGTAGGTGCGAATACTGGTAGCAAGATACCCACAGCATGCTACTGTTGTTGCTGCTGCTGCTGCTTATGGTAATACTGCTGCCGTTTTAAAGCTGTATCTACTATTGATAATGCTAGGATGTTACAATTACTATTATTATGTTGTTGCAGTTGATGTTGTTCCGATAGCGCACACAAAATTTGCCTTAACCTTTCACGTTTCTTGCATAATAATAACCATAAAGAAAACTGCCGATATTCACGGATGCGATAGCTGGGTAACTTAACAGCGTTGGACTTTCTCCGTGAGGGATATTGGTTCAAAGCCAGACAGCTCCAAGTCTGTTAAGCGTGAAGCTGAATTTTACCCTCTCTCTCAAGCCAACATACTCTAATAGTGGTTGAACTTCAGT
>CM031595.1:95526517-95529017 GCA_018398815.1 Conus ventricosus | reverse complement strand
CTTTTTTTTTTCTTCTCTGGTAACGAGCTGACGCCTGACCGTCAATTTGTCTTCCTTTACCACCATCACCCCCACCCCCACCCCCCACCCCCACCCCCACCCCCCCACCCCACCTTCCGGTGTCCCGCTACCGTCCACCCGTCGCTGATCTGGTGCCTGTGGCCTGGCAGTCACTGTCATGATTAATATCCTGCATTTCAACGAAGAACAGCTGATTTGGTTATGCATACGCATCATTATGTGTTGTTCAAAAGATTTTGCCGTCAATAACGGGTACAAAACGTTTCAGTGCACGCATCTGACGTCAAAATAACAAAGAGTACACGAACAACTCGTCTCCACGTCTTTTTCAGCATGAATGTCGATGTTAAACCACGAAAAGAACGATATGCATAAATGAAATATAAAAGTTTATTCAAAACTTGGAAAACGAAATAAGCTTTCACGGGGTGTACCGCGATGATTCATCTGCCAGTCCACTCGGAATGTCAGGCCCTGACAATGGTGCCGATTTTGAGAACTGCAATTTCCATGATGCGTTTTATACTCTGGAAGTCGAATCCAGCAGATGTAGTGAGACAGAATTTAATTGAGCTCTTTCATTTAAAACAAGGCATATATCTTATCCTGTCTTTTACACACACACAGAATTACAAGTAAGCTACACATTTCAATGAAAATACCCGCCGAAGCTTGCACTATGGTTCTGTAATGCAATGGTAATACCCAAAATGTTTGCAGAAAGAGACAGTGTAAGGTACGCTGCAGTGGTTAAACACACACACACACAACACACACACACACACACACACATACACACACACACACACACACACACACACACCACACACACACACACACACACACACACACACACACACACACACACACGCACGCACGCACGCACGCACGCGAGCGCGACACACACACACCACACACACACACACACACACACACACACACACACACACACACACACACACACACACCACCACACACACACAAACACACACACACACCCACACCACACACACACACACACACACACACACACAACACACAACCACACACACCACACACACACACACACACACACACACACACACACACACACACACACACACACACACAACCACAAGATGGGAGGTGGGCCGGGTTGGATGCGGTAGAAGATGGTGAAAGACCACTGTTGTTTTAAACTTCAACTTCCCATTCTTAAATGGTGAAACACTTTAATGTAGTATATACGGTACTGGCAAGGACGACTAGACTTGCCATTGGGATCAGCATTTGCTTTGCTTTGCTATCCGTTATCACGGTACGCGAGAACTACATCACACAGGTCTGTCAATTAATATGAAGAATAAGCAGAGTCTCATCTGCGGAAGGAATCAAATGGAGGAAGGACAATGCATGTTGCCATTTGTACCTTCCGTTTCTTTATTTCCTCCTTCCTTTTGGCAATATACAGGGCCAACTTTTATCCTCTGCCGTAGACTATCACATGCAGGTATACTATTGTATAATCGACTTTTGAAGGTCTTCTCGTTATGAGACCACCAGCCTGCAGTAAATGAATATGTATGTGTATGTGTGTTTTGGGCTTCTTTAAGTTTTTTTTTCTACACAGAAAAAGAAAGATTTGTGATTGGAAGTATGGACCGAATACGCCGGCATGTGGGGGAGTGTCTATCTATCTATCTGTCTGTCTGTCTACCTGTCTATCTAACCATCCATCTAACCATCCATGTACCTAAATATCTATCTATCTATCTCAATCAATCAATCAATCTATCGATCTATGTATCTATCTATCTATCTATTTATCTATCTATCTATTAATCTATCTAATTGCCTTTTGTCTTTCTATCTATTTTGCAGTCTCTCTGTCCATCAGTCTATCTGTCTATCAATCTATTCATCTTTTTCCCATGTGGGCGTGCGCGCGTGTGCGTGTCTGTATGTGCATGTGTTCATATGTGTGTACGTATACGCTCGTGTGTCTGTGTGTGTTCATGTGTCCGTGTGTCCGAAGCTAACCCTTTGTACAGCATTTCACAACAATCTCTAGATGCCAGAGACACATTTTCTTTCTACCGTGAGCTAGCTCCGTGCAGAGCATAGACCCCTTCTATCTTCGCCGTGCTCCAGACAGGACACTAACAGGTTCATTATCCCCTAGTGCCGTTCCCTGTGAATCGTCTGTGAAGCGAAGGGCGCCGTAGACCAGAGCTAAATCCTGCAGGAGGAGGAACTGTGATTGATTTTCTAACAAGGTCTTCGGGTGCAGTACAGTCAGTTACCCTCCACGTGGGCGATATCGCTGGACATGAATGACCAATTCACACGGCGCCCTCACGACAGTCAATACCACAGATAGACTGAAAGCAACACCATGCGATTGCATGACCTTAGGGGCGGGGGACTGCCTAAATACCTGCGACTAGAAAGTCACAGGTCGAACCCTCCCCTCTATCACCCCCTGAGCGTGTTTGTGTGA
>CM031595.1:95516517-95519017 GCA_018398815.1 Conus ventricosus | reverse complement strand
GAGTTGATTGAATTGAGCATAAGTGGCAGCCAAATGAAGTAATAGAAAGCAAAAAAAAAAAAGAGAGAGAGAGAGAGACAGAGAGAGACAGAGACAGACAGACAGAGAGAGACAGAGACAGAGAGAGGAGGTTGTGGCTGTGAGTGTGAAGAAGGGTGTATTATGTGTAATTTAATACTTCAAATTAAACAAGAATATGACCCCCAAGTAAAAAATGAGAGAGAGAGCGAGAGAGAGAGAGAGAGAGAGAGAGAGAGAGAGAGAGAGAGAGAGAGAGAGAGAGAGAGAGAGAGAGAGAGAGAGAGAGAGAGAGAGAGATCTGAGAATCGTCAAAAATTTAAACAACTGGGGCTGAACTTAATTTTCTCCAAATGCATTCTGATTATCTGCTGCCTTGACGGGATGGCTAACGTCACGGGTTTGGGGATTGGAAATCAGCAGCTTTTAGTCCCACTCCAGACAAGTCTTTTGTGGAATTTGTTTTGTTTTGCCCTGGCCTGTTGCTTCCCGAAGTTGTTTGGTGTTTTGTGGGATCAAATGGTAAAGTTAGAACCACTAAATGGATAGGGTTCTGGCACTTAGCTCAAATTTTCGGACAAGCATTACCGGCGTAGGTGACACAGGCCTACATTTAGAACGGAAACGATGACTACAAATAGAGAGGCCAGTTTGAAACGTGCCTCTCGCAAATGACCGTGGTGAGTTGTGTCAATGTGGTGGGTGTCCACAAGGCCGTACGGACTGTCGTTGGATGTGTGTTGGCGCGTTCTGCCGGATGGGACGCTGACTCATGGTGGCTCCACGACTCACCCATTCTTGTCCTTCATAAGGGATTGGGAGACGGAGTCACGCGTATGCTGAGAGAGAAGAGAGAGAGAGAGAGAGAGAGAGAGAGAGAGAGAGAGAGAGAAGAGAGAGAGAGAGAGAGAGAGAGAGAGAGAGAGAGAGAGAGAGAGAATAAAGCTGACATACAAAATGTCATGTTCTCTCAGCACTTGGCCAACCCAGACCGCCTGAAACCTGTTGCCAACACTGACAACAGCAACAAGATTCAATCCACAAGGACATTAGCTGACATCCACTTACAAGCTGAAACTAGAAAAGGGCGAAAAACGTTGTCATTTGCAGGGCAATGTGGTTTTGAATTAAGAAAACGAAAAGGGAAGACTGGGCGTCGAAAAAAAAATTGCCAATGAAGTGACAGCTGTAGGGAATAATGCCCTAGGGAGGCCACAGTAATCAGTCCATTGATCACAACAATCAGAATGACGTGACAGCTGTAGGAATAATGCCCTAGGGAGGCCACAGTAATCAGTCCATTGATCACAACAATCAGAATGACGTGACAGCTGTAGGGAATACTGCCCTAGGGAGGCCACAGTAATCAGTCCATTGATCACAACAATCAGAATGACGTGACAGCTGTAGGGAATAATGCCCTAGGGAGGCCACAGTAATCAGTCCATTGATCACAACAATCAGAATGACGTGACAGCTGTGGGGAATACTGCCCTAGGGAGGCCACAGTAATCAGTCCATTGATCACAACAATCAGAATGACGTGACAGCTGTAGGGAATAATGCCCTAGGGAGGCCACAGTAATCAGTCCATTGATCACAACAATCAGAATGACGTGACAGCTGTAGGGAATAATGCCCTAGGGAGGCCACAGTAATCAGTCCATTGATCACAACAATCAGAATGACGTGACAGCTGTAGGGAATACTGCCCTAGGGAGGCCACAGTAATCAGTCCATTGATCACAACAATCAGAATGACGTGACAGCTGTAGGGAATAATGCCCTAGGGAGGCCACAGTAATCAGTCCATTGATCACAACAATCAGAATGACGTGACAGCTGTAGGGAATAATGCCCTAGGGAGGCCACAGTAATCATCCATTGATCACAACAATCAGAATTAGTGTCAGTCACATGATTTACCTATTCGCAAAAAAATCCCCTTTTTTTCATTCGTTTGTTTTCCTTTCTTCTTTTGTTTCTTTCCTTATGTGTGGTTACTTATCTCCGGTTCTGAGGCTTCCTCTTTGCTGTCTCATCTTGCGTTCCACCTCAGTGGCTCATTCAGCTCCTTGTCTACAGCCACACCCTAGCTAATCCCGCCATCATCTTCAACGGACAGTCAATATAAAGTCGTCGTGGGGCAACCCACCTGAGGAGACACTGCACCGAATCACTTTGGTTGTTCAGCGATGCGTGTTCTGATCCATCATTCGCAAGACGCCATGATAATTGTAGAGTTGTGGAGCCAGCGTGAGTTAGCGTCCTCTTCCACAGGACGGCACTACATCTGTCCATTGACGTTCCCTGTGAATGTGCTGATTCCGACGACCTCCACATCATTTCACCGGGGATGTGGACAGGAAATCGAACTTGAGATCGCCACGACAGCAGGACATAAAGGGCCACTAAATTTGGCTTTTTCTACTGTAAGATGTGACTGAGCATGATGAAAATGATGCTATAGAATTACAATCCA
>CM031595.1:95514594-95516417 GCA_018398815.1 Conus ventricosus | reverse complement strand
GTCTTAGGGCTTTACTCTTCGCATGCTTTCACGATATATCCCGGTATCAACCAAATCAGGGAGATACAGACACCTGTCGAGTTGGTCAGGATATTTGAGCAGTTCTCACAGAGACACATCCACTAATTAAACAGACGAAAATCAACTGTCTGGTTCTACTCTTCTGAAATAAGGTCATGTCAAACTCAATTTCAGGAAGAAGCCATTGCGGCCCAAAACTCCACAAATAAACAGCCCTGCATTAGGAATCCAATGAGGCAAAGTTCATACACACTTATACACAAAAGACTTGAAATGGATCCATTGTATTAATGTGTAAATCAACTGTCATTTGTAATCGATTTGGTCTCAGCGTCATAAATCACACAAATATCACAAATCAGCTTTACCCATAGTTTAATCCATGCCAGCATTAAAATTCCATCTTTGTGACAAATTGTGTCATTTCACGCTGCAACGAAGTATTTGAGTGCTGATTTAGTTTTGCCTCTGTATTTTTTTTTATATTTACTTTGCTTTCATGATGAATGTTAGCATTTGATGCACACAATAGAGAACACAGGATGTGTAAAATCGCTATAATTAAAAAAAAAGAGAGACAGAATGATAAAATTAATTCTATTAAGGCAACGCGGAGCCTCCGTGTTATTTTGCTGTGATGTTTGTCGGCGCTCTTTTTACTCTTCACATCAAAGACATTTGATTGTGGAACCATAGTTTGAATATCAGCAGTCATCTGTCTGTATTTCTGTGACAGTTTCTGGATTAGAGATAGATATTCTTTACTCTGTATGCGTAAGTGGAAAGCAGGGTAGGTGCAAATGATGAACTTGATTTGTTATAGAAGGACATGGAAGAAGAGCACTACAGAGATTCTCGCCTCCCCTTCCCTTCATCTTCCACTCCCTCCCCCACCCCCACTCCCACCTCCAAAACGTACACTACCTAAGAAAAGTCCATTTATACGCGTGGTCACATATGTTGTATTATTCCTAGTTAAGTTTAAAAAATCTATTTGTCAGTTTTACATGTATTCAAACATAAAACTAGATACATGTGAACATGCATGCATGCAAAGCGCACATACAAACTGCATGGCTGTTATCATCATAAAATGATATTTCAGCTTCTTGCTCTATCAAGCATAATGAAATATATTATTCTGAATAGATGGCAAACATATAATAATAATAATAATAATATTAATAATAATAATAATAATAATAATAATAATAATAATAATAATAATAATAATAATAATAATAATCATAATAATAATAACAATAAAAGTCATGATTATAATCATAACAATAAAATAGTGGGAAAGGAAGCCAATAACAAAAACAAGAACACTAGTAGTAATGATAATAATAATAATGATAATGGTAATAGTGATAATCATCATAATGATGATAATTGGGAAACGAAGCAAAACAACGCATTTCAAACCAAGTGAAGCCCAACAATACAGGGAGAAAAAACAAAGGCTCATTAAGGATAGAATTCTCTTTCTCTGAATAACGAAGCAAAAAAAAGTAATAACAATCAACGAAGGAAGCAACAATCAAACCCTCCAGCCATTCGGAAATAATGATCGTTAACCCCCTTCCTCCCTTTTCCCTCCCGTCACACCCTCCCTGCTCTCTTCTCTCTCTCTCTCCTCTCTCTCTCCTCTCTCTCTCTCTCTCTCTCTCTCCTCTCTCTCTCCTCTCTCTCTCTCTCTCTCTCTCTCTCTCTCCATTCTCACACTTCATTTCCAACATGCTGGCTGCGCCTCTGGAGACTGGGAGCGTGTGGAAACAGCCCGTCAGGCTTTCCTTTCT
>CM031595.1:95502094-95504594 GCA_018398815.1 Conus ventricosus | reverse complement strand
AGGAGAGGGAGGAGGAGGAGGAGGAGGAAGAGAGAAGAAGAAGAAGAAGAAGAAGAAGAAGAAGAAGAAGAAGAAGAAGAAGAAGAAGAAGAAGAAGAAGAAGAAGAAAACGAATCGAAAACAAAATAAAACATTACATGTCCATATAATTATTTTGTTGATACTGGTACCCATTTCATTCGAAAATACATATAGTGTTGATTTATTTCAGCCTGGCCTTAATGGACTTAATCCTTTGAGTTCCCAGGGGAATAGGGCTGCAGAGACACTCCTCCAACAGTCTGGGTTCTGGACTGATCTCTTCGGCCTGGCCCAGGTCATTCCGGCTGTCTTCTGTTGGAATCCATGCACCCCCCGTGCATGTCGAGGTCATCCCAGCCTCCTTTTCTTTCCCCTGTGGGTTCCATTCCAGTGCCTGTCTTGTGACGTTGGTAGGAGATGTTCGTAGTGTATGACTAATGCTGCCCCATTTCCTTTTCTTCATCTCTGTGGCTACAGAAGTTTGTTTGGCTTTTTCTCACAGGGTTTGGCTAAAAATGACTTCTGGTTATTTGATGTTGATGATGTACCTGAGGCATTGATTGACAAATGCCTGAGCTTTGCGAGTGTTAGACTTTGTAATTCTCCAAGTCTCTGAACTATGTGATAGAATAGACTTCACATTCAATCTGGAAATGTTGACCATAGTCAGGGGCGAGCTGTGGAAGCCCATGTGGGTCGCAAGTTGTTCAAAGCATGCCCTACGTTTTTGATGTAACTACTGATGTCTTGGCGTGCTTCATCATCTTTGCTGACAGCAATGCGTAGGTAGACAAATTTCTCCACCTCTTTGATGTTCTCGTCTTTTAGCTGAACAGGTTCTTTTGTTTGTTTATTTATCCGCATTAATTCAGTTCTCTGAGTGCTAATTTTCAGGCATGTTTCGTCTGGTTCTATAGCGTTAGATTTCAAACCCGGATCCAGGCATGTATTTGATTAGCAAAATTATGTTCAAAGGCGGCAATCGACCAGGTTGCCGACCCAGGGTTAGCCAGTGGTGGCCAATGCATTTGCACGCCGTCAATGTTGGCTCTTCGGTGACCGCTGCCAGTAATGCAAATAACCCTTCCCAGAATGCACCGGCACGTGTCATGTGACCGGAGCCTTCCCTGGAGTTTGAGATGGATCGAACTCCCCGTTGGAAATGGGGAAGAAAGACTTGTTTGTGTAAATGACTCTCTCTCTCTCTCTCTCTCTCTCTCTCTCTCTCTCTCTGTCTCTCTGTCTCTCTCTCTCTCTCTCTCTCTCTCTCTCTCTCTCTCTCTCTCTCTCTCTCTCTCTCTCTCTCCACGTGTGTGTGTGTGTGTGTGTGTGTGTGTGTGTGTGTGTGTGTGTGTGTGTGTGTGTGTGTGTGTGTGTGTGTGTGTGTGTGTGTGTGTGCGCGCGTGCGGGCGTGTATGTGTGTGTGTGTGTGTGTGGTGCGTGCGTGCGTGCGTGCGTGCGTGCGTACGTGCGTGTGTGCGTGTGTGTGTGTGTGTGTGTGTGTGTGTGTGTGTGTGTGTGTGTGTGTGTGTGTGTGTGTGTGTGTGTGTGTGTGTGTGTGTGTGTGTGTGTGTGATCAGATTCATCATTATGTGTCACATCTTATGATCTATGACTCTGCAGGTCCTGCCACAGCCACTGTCCTGTGTGATGGACAAATGGTTAGCTATTGATGCCCAGCACGCCACACCACAGCACAATGGTAGACTGTCCAAGTCTCTGTCATCTTCCATGGATCATCATTCATGAATTACACGACGAGGAGTTCACAGCATTCGCATATACAGTCTTGAACTGAAGTTGGAGTTTGGCAAGTCGAAACGCGATGACGAAGCTTTACTTTTAAACAAATATAAGTTTAGAAGTTTTTAAGAATTATGTGATCACAAGTTCGAGTGAATTGGATTTTAAACATTCGTCACCCTCCCACTCACCCACATTCAAAAACACGCGCGCACGCACTGGTGAGGAACCAATAGGAATGTAGGTCAAACCAAACAAATCAACTTGTAGTAAAATGCTTTGGCAAATTGACAGCTGGCCGAACGAATTCAGACGAAACGAAAGTATACGAAAGGATTGTCGGCAAAAGAAGTCCTCTCTTCTGCCTCGCCGCTCTTAACAGGGTTTCCTGCAGACAGTCACATCCCATGTTCGTTCTCTCTCACTTTCAGAGCTAACAACCTGCTAATAAATTATTGTTATTATGACTACTTACATAGCTTCTACCCTCGGCTAGAGACCAAGCTCTAAGCGCTTTACAATCCACACTCTACACAACGGGCTGCCTACCTGGGTAGTGCCGACTGAAGAGCTGCCAGCTGACGCTTCATTCAGTCGTTTCCCGTGTCATCCAGTCAATATTGTTCAATATCGTTCTCTCAATTTCCTTACTTCCTTCATTCTTTCCATTTCTATCGCAGGGTGCATGCTGTGTGTAACGTGTCATCCATGCCAACGGCCAAACTGGCCTTCGCTT
>CM031595.1:95492094-95497094 GCA_018398815.1 Conus ventricosus | reverse complement strand
TCTCTCTCTCTCTCTCTGTCTGTTCTCTCTCTCTCTCTCTTCTCTCTCTTCTCTCTTTCTCTCTCTCTCTCTCTCTCTCTCTCTCTCTCTCTCTCTCTCGTGTTTGATGTTCAACAACAAATGAATTCAGACACAATCTTTCGGATATCGAACACTGGAAATTTGTAGAGCAACTACTTTCGATTTTTAATGAAATAATGCATTTGAACGATCTTCCAAGGCCCATTTTTGCTAATAGCGTGAAGCTGAGAAACATGACACCAAAACAAATACATGATTACATTGTCATCGGTGGTGCATCACAACAACACATTTTGAATGGAATTTTAGAGTATAATTAGAATTATAGTGAATGAACAAATAAAACGTCAAGTTCACTTCAAGTAATCTGATTGTATGATTTCCATTTATTCCCCTCTTGCCTTCCAACACTCTCCCATGTCATCCCCCATCCCATCCCAGTTCTTCCAACCCTCATCTCTTATTCCCCTTGGTTACGATTGTAAATCTGGCTGGGGGCCCCCATCGTCGTCCACCTGATTTCATGTCGTGATAGAAGCTTTGAAACTTTCGTCTTTAAACACTTGACTCTCTCTCCTCTCTCTCTCTCTCTCTCCTCTCTTCTCTCTCTCTCTCTCTCTCTCCTCTCTCTCTCTCTCCTCTCTCTCTCTCTCTCTCTCTGTATTAGCTCTGCAAAGTAGGGGTCAATGTGATTGAGTCCCAGATTGGATCCTCTCGGTTCTGGGACCTGGCGGCATTATCCTGATCAAAAAAGACAGATAAATGTAGGTCATATTTATTGCTCCGGCCATTCGATCTTTGATTAATCATTCTTGGTTTAAAATGTCAAGTTTCGGAAATAATCAAAAACAAAGAGAAGGACGAGAAATCGATTAAAAAAAGAGGCTACGGAGGCGAATAGACACGATAGAATGGATGGGCAGTGTCCACTGTGGACAATGTGGACAACCTCGCTATCAAGTTGCCCCATGCAGGATTAGACTGACGACAGCCCAGCCAATCACCAAGGGCCCTTTGGGGGCTGACTTTACGCAGAACTATGTTTTGCCACCAGAACAATAGATAAATGAAATTACAGACATGAAACAAAAAAGGAAAACAATGTGTTGTCCATATCCGCGATTACAGACATAAAACAAAAAAGGAAAACAATGTGATGGGCATATCCGCGATGACAGACATGAACGAAAGAAAACAATGTGTTGTCCATATCGCGGATTACAGACATAAACAACAAGGAAAACAATGTGAGTCCATATCCGCGATTACAGCATGAAACGTAAGGCAAAACAATGTGTTGTCATATCGACATTACAGACATGAAACAAAAAAGGAAAACAATGTGATGTCCATATCCGCGATTACAGACATAAAACAAAAAAGGAAAACAATGTGATGTCCATATCCGCGATTACAGACATGAAACGAAAAAGGAAAACAATGTGTTGTCCATATCGCGATTACAGACATGAAACAAAAAAGGAAAACAATGTGATGTCCATATCCGCGATTACAGACATGAAACAAAAAAGGAAAACAATGTGATGTCCATATCCGCGGCTCTGCTACAGCCTGTTCCCAAAATGGCACGAGGTCGAGCTAGATGTAGCCTAGGAGTCCAACACACCGACGGATGCATTGATAAAGATGGGTTTGATCCACGCAGCTTGCAAGCTCGTTGTTGGATGCACCAGACCGGCTCATACTCAATTTTGGTGCAGACTAGTCCCCAAATGGCAGTGAGAGAGGCCAGAAAGAGATGTGTACTGTTTGGAACCTACTCATTGAACACATCGACGGACACACTTATAAAAGATTGATTCATAAAGTATCCACGGCTGCTTAGTGCGTGCCCCAGACTGATTCGTGTTCCAGTTTGGGACACATTGGTCCACACAGGTAAGACCAAAAGAAAGGTATACTTTATGCTGTCTATTTATGGAAGACATTGATGAACACGCAGAAAGCAGCCAGTCTGATGCATAAAATATTTATGGATCTGTGGAAGATATCCCAAAGTTCATCACACTCAGTTTGGTTTGAAACCATTGCCTAAGTGACAAAATGTATGGACAGAAATGTTCGTCCCACATGTGGTGTATAAATCTTTTACACCAAGGGACACACTGATAAAACCCAGTTTGACGCATTAACTTGCACTGCTGTTTTCTGCAGCCCCGGAACAGGTCCATACTCAGTGTTGGGACACACCGGTCCGTAAACCACCATCAGTGACGGTGAAAACAGTGGCGTGCATTGAACACACAGACGGACACATTGCTAAAACCCTTGTGACGAGCTGAACATCCATGGCTGTGTAGTTGACAGTTCTGATGCAGACTGATCCCTAGAGAGGAAGAGGACAGGCTAGAAACAGGCCTACATAATTGTAGTTCACTTACTTTCCTGAAATGATTGTTTCTGTTTACAATTCAGATTGTTTCAAAAATAACTTGGTACTGTTAACGACTGAACACGCTATGTCCGTGCATGGACATATCAGTAAATAAAGGATTTAGTACGTACTAATGCAGTGTATGTGTATGCGAGCCAGCGTACTGTACAAATAACCATAATGTTCTTTTGGGGGAGGGAGGGGGGATGGGAGGTAGTCTCTCTCAGTGTGTGGTGTGTGTGTGTGTGTGTGTGTGTGTGTGTGTGTGTGTGTGTGTGTGTGTGTGTGTGTGTGGTGTGTGTGTGTGTGTGTGTGTGTGTGTGGTGTGTGTGTGTGTGTGTGTGTGTGTGTGTGTGTGGAGTGTGTGAGTGTTGTGTGTTAGTGTTGTGTGTGTTTGTGTGAGTGTGTGGTGTGTGTGTGTGTGTAGTAGTGTGTGTGTGTCAGATGTGTTGAGAGAGAGAGAGTCTGTGCAGAATTCATAACAGAAAAGCTAAAAAACGATTATTATTTTAAAAAGTGATACAAAAATGCTAAACAGAAGAAGAAGAAGAAGAAGAAGAAGAAGAAGAAGAAGAAGAAGAAGAAGAAAGAAGAAGAAGAGAAGAAGAAGAAGAAAGAAGAAGACGATGAAGCGTTCTCATTGTCTCGGTCTTTTTTTTTTTAACTATATCTTTCTTTTGTCGCACGTTCAAGTATTTTTTCCATCACTTTTAAGTAATTTCACCAATAATGTCGTGAAAGGGAATCTACTGCATTTTGTTACTTTTCTTTGTTTTAAGCGTTGACAGGAAACCAAACATCTTGCAAGTGGTGTGTTTCTGTTGAAAGCAAATGGACAGACGATACCCCCAATATCAAAGTTTGTGCTTGAGACTTACACTTATGGAGACTAGAATGCACCCTCCCCGCAATGGAAAAACACTGGACAGTTCACTCCACACAAACACGTTTCCGTGGACCCCATATACTGTAATCGATGCTCTCTGTCCGATCTTCCACGCCCACCAAGACAGCAGGACGTGAAGGACCACAGAACCTGAAACCTTTGAATTATGAGTGTTGACGATGCGGATGATGCGGATGCTGCTGTGAAGTGCCATTCTGGTCAGAAGCTGCATGGCAGCGCCGCATTCTATCCTCCTGCATGGCAGCACCGCATTCTATCCTCCTGCATGGCAGCGCCGCATTCTATCCTCCTGCATGGCAGCCCGCATTCTATCCTCCTGCATGGCAGCACCGCATTCTATCCTCCTGCATGGCACCGCCGCTTCTATCCTCCTGATGGCAGCGCCGCATTCTATCCTCCTGCATGGCAGCGCCGCATTCTATCCTCCTGCATGGCAGCACCGCATTCTATCCTCCTGCATGGCAGCGCCGCATTCTATCCTCCTGCATGGCAGCGCCGCATTCTATCCTCCTGCATGGCAGCGCCGCATTCTATCCTCCTGCATGGCAGCGCCGCATTCTATCCTCCTGCATGGCACCGCCGCTTTCTATTCCTCCTGTATGGCAGTGCCGCATTCTATCCTCCTGCATCGCCAGCAGCCGCTTTTATTCTCCTGCATGGCAGCGCCGCTTTCTATTCTCCTGCATGGTAGCGCCGCATTCTATTCTCATGCATGGCAGTGCCGCATTCCATTCTCCTGCATGGCAGCGCCGCATTCTATCCTCCTGCATGGCAGCGCCGCATTCTATCCTCCTGCATGGCAGCGCCGCATTCTATTCTCCAACATGGCAGCATTGCATTGTATCCTTCTGAATGGCAGCGCTGCATTCTATCCTCCTGCATGGCAGCGCCGCATTCTATCCTCCTGCATGGCAGCGCCGCATTCTATCCTTCCGCCTGCATTATCTACGCAGCGCGGCATTCTATCCTCCTGCATGGCAGCGCTGCATTCTTCCTCCTGCATGGCAGCGCCGCATTCTATTCTTCTGCATGGCAGCGCCGCATTCTATCCTCCTGCATGGCAGCGCCGCATTCTATCCTCCTGCATGGCAGCGCCGCATTCTATTCTCCTGCATGGCACGCTGCATTCTATTCTCCTGATGGCAGGCGACGCATTCTATCCTCCTGCATGGCAGCGCCGCATTCTGTCCTCCTGCATGGCAGCGCCGCATTTCTCCTCCTGCATGGCAGCGCCGCATTCTCTTCTCCAAGCATGGCAGCGCCGTCATTCTATCTCCTGCATGGCAGCGCCGCATTCTATTCTCCTGCATGGCAGCGCCGCATTCTATTCTCCTGCATGGCAGCGCCACATTCTATTCTCCTGCATGGTAGCGCCGCATTCTATTCTCTGCATGGCACCGCCACATTCTATCCTCCTGCATGGCAGTGCCGCATTCTATCCTCCTGCATGGCAGCGCCGCATTGCTATTCTCCTGCATGGCAGCGCCACATTCTATCTTCCTGCATGGCAGCGCCGCATTCTATCCTCCTGCATGGCAGCGCCGCATTCTTTCTCCTGCATGGCAGCGCTGCATTCTATTCTCCTGCATGGCAGCGCCGCATTCTATCCTCCTGCATGGCAGCGCCGCATTCTTCCTCCTGCATGGCACGCCGCATTCTATTCTCCTGCATGGTAGC
>CM031595.1:95452094-95479594 GCA_018398815.1 Conus ventricosus | reverse complement strand
CCCTTCCCTCTCTCTCTCCCCTCTCTCTCTCCTCTCTCCCCTCCCCCTCTCTCTCTCTCATCTCTCTCCCCCTCCCCCCTCTCCTCCCCCTCTCCCCTCTCCCCCCAATCCCCCCCTCCCCCCTCTCTCTCTCTCTCCTTCCTCCTCTCTCTCTCTCCCCTCCCCCTCTGCAAATGAACCCTGCCCCCCTCTCTCTCTCTCTCCTCTCCTTCCCTCCTCCCCCCCTCTCTCCCCCTCCCCTTCCTCCCTCTCTCCCCCCCACCCCCTCTCTCCCCCTCCCCCTTTTCCCCTCCCCCCTTCTCTCTCCCCCTCTCCCCTCCCTCTCCTATGCTGCGAACGGCGTGTATTTGTGTGTTCAAAAATATGAAACCAAACTTGTCATTTTCCACTTCACTGTCTGTTTTCATACATGCAATCGTGTACTTTGTAAAAACACTTACTTTTGGGTTTCCCCAGCCCACCTCACCCCTACCCCCCCCCGGCCTCCCCGGGTTCTCTTAAATTTTATTTTATTTTTTTATTTTTATTTTTTATTTTTTTTTGTTTTTTTTTTTATTTTTTTTTTTTTTTTTGTTTTTTTTTTTATTTTTTTTTTCCTTTAAATTTTTTTTTTTTTTGTTTTTCTTTTAAATTTTATTTTTTTTTGATGTTTACCCCTATGGGAAAAACTTAAAAACCGTTTGTTACATTTTTATTTCCCTTAAAAAAAGTTTTTTCATTTTGCCTTTTTTTCCCCCCTTTCCTCCCCCCTTTCCCCGGCTAAAAAAGCCCCTTTTGGTCTTTCCCCCCTTTTCCCCCGTTTTTTTATTCCCCTTTCTTGCTTGCCCCTCCCTCCCCTCTTTTCTCTCCCTCCCCCTTTTCTCCCCCGGCCTCACCTCTCTCTCTCTCTTCCCCTCTCTTTTCTCTCCCCTCCCCCACCCTCCCCTAACTTTTCTATACGCTCTTTTCCCGAAAGGAGGAGGGAAAAGGTTTTAAATGAACTCCTGTGGAGCCCCAACTTTTAATTCTTCAGGAAGCAGAAAGAGAAGAAAAGAGGAGAGAGAAAAAGAGGGAGAGAGAGAGGGGGGGAAGAGAGGGGAGGGAGAGAGAGAGAAAAGAGAGAGAGAAAAGAGAGAGAGAGAGAGGGGAGAGAGGGGGAAGAGGGGAGAGAGGAAAATTTTCCCTTACACCCAAAGATAGTAAAGGGCATTGATTTTTTTAACGGGGGAAAGGAAGGGGGGGGCCAGGGGGGGGTTTTCCCAAAAAAAAAAAAAACACTAAAGTTTTTAAAGGGACTTTTAAAAAAAAAAGCCACCCCCCCAATGAAACGCCCCACACAACACAAAACACAAAACACACACACAAAACACACACACACACACACCCCAACCACACACACACAAAACACACACACACACAAACACACACCCACACCACACCACCCCAAAACAAAACACACACACAAATACTTTGCGGGGCGCACCCCGCCCCACACACACGCTACCCCCTTTCCCCCCACCCCCCCCCCCCTTTCCCCCCCCCACACACACCCCGAAAACAAACACCCCACCTAAACCCATTCTAAAGCCCCTGCGGAGGAAAAAAAAAAACATGCACCTGTCAAAAAATTCTTGAAAACAAAATTGATTAGATTCCATTCCCCAAACCTTCCCACGAAACTTTTTCATTCAATGAGGGAAAAAGGGGGCCCCCAATATTCGGGGCCTGGCCAAGGGTAAGTTTCATTCGCCCCCTTCTCTCAATGTTTGGACTTTTTGCCCTTTAAAATTTCGGGGGGGCAGCACGGGCCCCGGGGTTTTAATATTGTTTTGAAATCTCCACATCTTTCTCACCTGTCTGTTTTTCAGCTTCTTCTACCCTGTCTATCTGCCCTTTTTCCTCTGCCGTCAGCCCCGCCCCTTTCGTCAGTCTGCCCTGCCCTTCTGTTTTCCCTTTTTTGTCTTTCGGGTCTCGGGTTTTGGGGATCTGCCCTATCTACCCTCTCTGTCTCCTGTCTGTCCCTTCGTCTCTGCGCCTCGCGCGCTGCGCGGGTGTGGGGTGTGTGGGTGTTGTGTTTTGTTTTGGTGTGTGTGTGGTGTGTGGGGTGTGTGTGTGTGTTTTGTGTGTGTTTGTGTGTGTGTTTTGTGTGGGGTGTCCCGCGTGTGTGTGTTGTGTGTTTTGGGGTTTGCTTTGTTGTGTGTTGTGGGGTGTGTGTGTGTGTGTGGGGTTGTGTGTGTGGGGTGTGTGTGT
This sequence comes from Conus ventricosus, assembly GCA_018398815.1. Taxonomy (NCBI): domain Eukaryota; kingdom Metazoa; phylum Mollusca; class Gastropoda; order Neogastropoda; family Conidae; genus Conus; species Conus ventricosus. The sequence continues at coordinate 95,477,365 of CM031595.1, read as the reverse complement.
GTGTGCACGCGCTCGCTCCCGTTCATTTTTCCCCGGTAAAATATGCACATAGACATTTTAAAAAAAAAGGCGCGCACGTGAACCCCCCCCTGTGTGTGTGGGGGTGTGTGTGGGTGTGTTTTGGGTTTGGTGTGTGTTGTGTGTGTGTTGTGGGGCGTGGGTGTGTGGTGTGTGGGGTTGTGTGTGTGTGGGGCGTGTGTGCGGCTTTCTGGGGTCCCGCCCAAATGCGTGCGAGGGGCGTGCGTGGCGTGCGTGTGGTGCGTGTGTGTGTGTGTTGTTTTGTGTGTGGGTGTGTGTGTGTGGGGTTTTGTGGTGTGGGGTGTGTGTGTGGTGTGTGTGTGTGGCGCGCCGCGCGCGCGGACGCGCGCGTTTTTGTACTGGGGGTCATATGCCACCCCTCTCCCCCCCCTTTTTAAATTTCTTTTTTTTTTAACCTTTTTTGCAAAGAAAAATTTTTCCATTTTCTTCTTTTTTTTTTTGAAAAAAAAAATTTGATTGTATATATCTGTGTAAATTTGGGGTGCCAATAAGAAAGATTTTGAGAAGAGAGAAAGCGGGGAAGAGGAGAAAAGAAAAGAGAGAGAGGGGAAGAGAGAGAGAGACAAAACGCCAACGACAGACAGACAGACAGACAGACAAACAGCCAAGACAGACAGAGATTTGAAATGTTTTATTCAAAAAGGGCCATGTCCTTAGAAGGGGATATCCATTGGCGTCTTGGGAAAAATTGTTTAGGGTTTTCCTTTATGTAAAATTTACACCCCCCTTCTCTTGTTAAATTTACTTTTTTTAAAATAAATAAAAGATTTACTTTTGAACCACCCCTTTTTCTTTTTAAAGACGACATTAAGGGGGAAAAATTTTAAAAAAGGCAAGGTTATTGAAATACTTTCGTGGGATGAAATTCTGTAAAAGGTTTTTAAATATTGGAGAAGCCAATAAAAAAATGAACTTCCCCCTCTTTTGTAGTTCAAAAGAGGGCAGTTAAAATTTTTTTTTTTACATTTTTTCTGTAAGGGAAAAATAGAAAGTTCGGAGACCCCAAAAATCTAAACTTTTTTAAAAAATGCGTTTTAGATTTTTTGGCCTATTTTCATTGAATGTAGCAGTTAACATCGTAAAGGGGATTATACTTCTGAATTTTTTAAAATCTGCACTAACCCTGAACGAGTTTCCCAAATTTTTAAACCCAAATAAAAACACGAGTTTTTTCCCAGAATCCCTCGAAAAAACCTTTTAAAATCACCAACACTTTGGTTTCTCCCTAAAATGGGGCCCCCCATTTTCACACAATTTCTTTTTTTTTCCTTTTTTCCCCCCCTACGTCTGAAGAAACCTCGATTGTTTTTTTTAATGGTAATCTCAATCCGAAATCTGAATAATTTCAACCCAACCCGAAAAACATTTAGGGGAATTTCAAATCCCTTTAAAAATTTCTACCCTTTTTTTCCCCAAAACCACCAAACCCTTTTGGCGTTTCAATGACACACCAAAGGAAATTTCTTAAAAGAAAAAAAGATGGATCTTCCCTCAAATGTACAAAAAGCAAAAAAAAAACCCATCCAGACCCATATTTCACTCCATCCCTGTCCCATCGGGGGAAATTTAAAGCATCAAATAACTTAAAAAAAACAAAGGGAGTCGTTAGTTGAAAGGGCCTTTTTTTAAAAAATCCCGTCGATGAAAGGGAGGAAGATTAAGTTTAAATTTTACGGATTTCCTTTCCGGTCTGAGATTTTGCGGACGGGGCTTTTTCTCTTCCCGTTTCCCCTTATAATAAAACCTGGCGAAACCAGGCCCGAAGAAAAAAAAACCCCCCCAAAAGGGCTGGGAGGACCCAGAAAAAGCACTGTCTTCATCCCCTTTTAGACGGGCCCCAGAAACCACCCTTGGGGCCTGCGCTGTTTAAAGGGATGGGTAAGGGAAACGCACGGGAACACTCCTTTAAAGAATAAAGGGACATACCTCCCCCCAAAAACAGAGGAAAATTTAAAGACACGGGATGCACTATAACACCCTTTTAAAGTAGCTTTCCCCCAGGGGGGAAACCAGCCCGTTTTTTCAGGGATTTGCAGGGGGCCCACCGGCGAAAAAAAAAACCAAACCCCCCTCCAGCTGCCAGCACACCCCACAGCCCCCAAACCACCCCCGGCCCCCCACAGGCCCAGATAAAAGACAGTGCCCCCTCCAACAACCCAAAGGCTTTCGCCCCATACGGTCTTATGGCCCTAAGAGAAACCAAAAATTTTGGGGTTTTTTTCCCACGGGGCAACGGGATTTTTTCCCTTGGTCAGGGGGGTTTTTCCTCACCGCCCATTTGGACCTTTCCCGGGGGTCACCTAGTTAAGGAAAGAAGAAAAAAAACCCCCCCCCGAAGGGGGCTGGGGGGGAAACCCAGAGAAGCACTGTTTTAAACCTCCCTTTAGAGCGGGGGTTTCCGGGTACCCCCCCTTTGGGGGCCCTGCGCTGTTTGACGTTTTTGGGGAAAAAGGGCCCAACCAAAAAGGACACTAAATTTTTAATTGGGTTCAAGGGACATACCTCCCTAAACCCGAGGAAAATTAACAAACAGGATCCCAGCTCATAAAAACCCAAAAAAGGGTACATCCCCAGGGGTGAACCAGCCCGAATTTCATGGACCAGAGCCCCCCGGCGAAAAAAACCACCCTCCACCCGGCCAACAAAAACCCCAAAAACCCCCACCCCCCCCTGCCCCCCAGGGAAAACAGATGAAGACAGTCCCCACTCCAAAACACACCCCAAAGTTTTCCCGCCAAAAAATAGGGTCTTATTGCCCTCAAGGAGAATCCAAATTTTGTAGTTTTTTCCCCACTGTCAACGGGAACTTTCCCTGGGCAGTGGGCCCCTTTCCTCACCGTCACGGGGCCCTTTTCCCTTTTCCCAGGGTCATTTCTAGTTAAATGGTTTCCCAAAGGACCCAAATTTCCCTTCAACTGAAACCCCAACCATCGTGAAAAAAACGTTTGCTTCCATTTTTTTTTTCCTGCAAACGCAAATCATTCTTGGGTATTTTACCCTCCGGGAAGAAAATGCCCCCTTTCAGGGTTTTGAGAAAATGAAAGACGTTAGTTTTTTTGAAACTTTTCCCCCCCAACCCCCTTTTCCCAGTTCAGGGGGAAATTAGGTTTTCAAAAACCGAAATTTTTCCTTTTTAAAATTTGTTTTTTTTTCTAGAATGTTTTTTTTTGGCTCTTTTTAAAAAAAACACATTTGGGAGGGCAGTTTGGGTTCTTTTTTCCGGGGCCCCTTTTAGATTTAATTTAAGATAAAGCAATTAGACTTATTTAGGTATAGGCAATTGGGCCCTTTTTTATGAAATAAAACGTAAAATTTTTCTGGCCCTTTTTTTTTCCCAAAATTTTCCGCTTAAACCGAGCTTAAAAAAAGGTTTTTTCCGAATTTGGGCCCCCCCTTAAATTTCTGTCATTCCCGATGTGCGACCACTGAGCACCATCCCAACTTTTGGGAAGGGGTTTTCAATTTTTTCAGCGGATGACACCACCGATCCCGAATCGGGCACATGAATCACAACGTGCCACACCTGGGGAAAAAAAAAAAAAAGGGGTTCATCCACCTAATCATTTTTGGCCCTTAATATCTTACCCATTTTCCCCCCACGATTTTCTTTTGACACGGCAATCTTGTCACCCCTTTTGTGTGAATGAGTGAATGGGGGGGTTGGGGGGTGGGGTTTTTCCCCCCCCTTTCAGGGTTTGGGAATGCTCACCCCCTTTTTCATTAAAAGGGGGAAAGAACAGGGACGTTAAAAAAAGGGCAAAAACCCTTGGAGTTTTCCCCAAAGGAATTTTTTCCCCCTCTCCCCTCTCTCTTCTTCCCCCCCATCTTCCCTTTTCCCCCTATCCCCCCTCCCCCCCTCCCCCCCCCCACCCCCTCCTCTCTTCTTTTCTTTTCTCTCCTTTCTCCCCCCCCCCCACTCCCCCTTCCCCCCCCCCACTCTCTCCCCTCCCCCCTCCCCCCCCCCCACCCCGCTCTGTGTGTGTGTGTGTTGTGTGTTTGGGTTTTGTGGGGCCCCCGGCCCCGCGGGGGGCCCTCGGGGCCGTGTGTGTGTGTGTTTTGGTGGGGTGTGTTTTGTTGTTGTGTGTGTGTTTTTGGTGGTGTAAACCCCCAACACTCTATCTCTCCCCTTTTTTCCCTTCTCCCTTTTTCTCTATTTTGCTCTTTTTGTCTGTATTTTTTTTCCTTCTGTCAGTTTGTTTGCCCGCTGTATACTGTGGGTCTTTCCTCTCGGGCCTTTCTTTCCCACCCCCCCACCCCCCCAACCCCCAAAATCCCCTCTTTTCTCTCTTTTCCCCATCCTCCCCTCCCCTTCCCCCTCCCCCTTTTCTCTCTCTCTTTTCTCTCTCTTTTCCCCTTTTCTCCCTTTTTTTCCCTTTTTCCTCTCTCTTTTTTCCCAGGGGCAAAAGGCCCTGCAAAAAAGCAACATTTTTGTTTATCGAACTCATGTGCCCTTTAAAATACACATAAAAAATCGTCAGCCCAAACCCGACCGAAACATCAATTTTAAGGGGCTGGTAAAATTAAAACACTACCCCCACAAACCCAGTTCTGAGTCACCGGGGAAAATCCTGTAAACCCCTCCCGCTGAAATTTCTCCCCGCATGCCCACAATGAGGACCGGGGGGCCAGCCACACTTGGGGTTTTGTCCGGGGGCCAGATCCCAAATTTTTGGACCCTTAAAGCAGCGCTCCCGTCTGACCCGTACTTTCACATTCAGGATTGATGCCTTGTCAGCTGAGATCGCGACAGATGGGGCCCGGGGGCCCCAGTCTCTGGGGGGAATTTTTTCCCTTGTGAGCAAAAAGTCACAGCAGCGAGATCCCAATTGCGGGACATAAAGCAAAAACCTTCATGATTGAGGGCCATTATCATTCACTGTATACTCACATCTGCGTGCCCCCGGGCATACTTACGGGGCGGGTATGCTTGCACGTTAAAAAAACCGGCACGAAAAACCGGGGGGGGGGGCCCAAACCAAAAAAAACAAAATTAATACAAACTCCCTCACTCCTCCTCCTCTCACTCCCCTTTCTCACCTCTTCTCTTTCCTCTCCTCTCCTCTCCCTCTCTCTTCTCTCTTATCTCTCCTCGTTTAAAATTTTTTTTTTTTTTTTTTTTTTTTTTTTTTTCTTTTTTCTGTTTCTCTTTCTTTTTTTTTTTTTGTTTTTGGGGCCCCCCCCCCCATTTTTTGTTTTTTTTTTTTTTTTTTTCCCCCTTTTCTTTCTTCTCCTTTTCCTTTTTCCCCCCACTCCTCGTTTCTTTCCCCTTTTTCCCCTTTTTTTCTCTCCCCCCCCTCTTTCCTTCTTCTTTCCCTTCCCCTTTTTCCCCTTTTTTCCCTTTCCTCCCTTTTTCCCTCCTGACTCAAACAAATTTCAAAACCGGCCCAAAACACCTTTGCGTCCGGCCGAACCAATTTGGGGTTAAAAAGAAAAACCCACGCATTTCTAAACCCCTTTGGTTCCCTTAATGTTGATCTTTGCAGCTAATGGCGGCCCCGGGACGCCGGGGGCGTCCTGGGGAATGTTTCTTGAGCGAGCCAGCTCCCCGACTTCCAATTCTGATGAGCCTTTCTGTGAGGCACAATCCCCTTTTGTTCTGGGGGAAATTTTTTTTCTTGGGCAGTTGCAGAAAGGCCCTTTGGGACGGACAAACCTTTTCATTTATCCACTTTCATCATTTCTCACTCTCTTCTTTTCTCGGGATATTTTTCCCTTCATCCCCCAAAAACCCCCCCCTTTCCTCCCCCCCCCCCTCCATCCCCCCCTCCCACCCCCCCCTCTCTTCTTCTCTCTCTCTCTCTCTCAGAGAACGGGGAAAAACGGTTCAAGCTCACCCGCTCTCAACGGTCTTAACCGGTTTCGAGCGGCCGACCTTAAATCCGTGTTTCCCCGTTCTCTGCCAAGTAAGACTTAACAACAAAATAAAATAATAACCCATACACATTCTCTTCAAAAACCCCAAAAAATAACGCCCCTACAAACAAAACATACGTGTAGGATTGTCCGTTTTTAATACAAATTTACAAATTTTCAGTTTTTTGTTTTTTTTTAAACCTGTGTTTTTTGGGTCATTTTCAAACTCTTTTTCACGAAAATTCATCAATGCCTTGTCTTTTGTGAAATAAAATACAGTCTTTAAACGTTCTCAAAAGTTTTTTAAAAACGGTTATATTTTTGAAAAAAACCCCCAACATTACCCCGCATGTCTTCCGTGAAAGTTTTTCGACAAAGGTTTTTTTTTAAAATTATGTTTTTTTTGGGGCTGAACAGTCTTTTAAAATAAATAGCGTCTGCGTTCCTCAAAAAAAATATAAAAAAGCGTTCTAAAATTTCCCCCTCAGTTTTTTGCTGGGACAAAAAAAAATGTTATCATCTGCCTTTTAAAAACCTTCTATCATGTATGCTTTGTTCCATTTAAGTGGGGGCAAAAAAATCAAAATATGTTTAAAAAATTATAACGAAAAATTTTTGAAAACGGGTTGGGGAAAAAATATTGTTTTTCCACAACCAGTTTGTCCAAAAAAATTAATGAACAATGGGGGTTTTTGTCTAAAGTTTAATGCTCCTGTTTTTTAACAGAATTTAAATCTATTCCGTTATTATTTTTATCTATCTCCGTCAAAACTTTTTCCCGTATAAAAACCCTATGGGGCCTAAATGTGAAAAGTTAATCCAATTTAGTTCTGTAAGATTGTTTTTTTAAAGAAAACTTGATTTGTTGCTTTTTGTTATGATCTTAATATCCTCCCCATTTAAAGAACGACGTGGTAACGTTAAGACTTTTAAACGTCTAAGTTTTGCCAGCTTATTTTCCCCTTTTTAAGGTCTCCCCTACGCCCAAAACCCCCACCCCTTCCCTCTTTAAAGACAGAAATTTAAAATTTTTCATTGTGAACGTGTTCCTAATTTTTGTTTGGGAAAAGAACTGAATTTTGTAGAAGCTTTTTTTAAAAAACCGTTTCTCTTTGTGGAGGAGTTGTTTTTTCCCATACGGCGTTTTTTCCCCAATTTTTTTCCGTTTTGTCGTCCGGCATAAGATTTTACATGTAAAGGGCCCAGGGTTGAATGCTTTTCTGAAACTTTTTTGACGGCAAAAAAAATGAAAGGGTTATAAATTAAAATTTTTATGCCCCATTCTAAATATGGTTCTAGTCCCTTTGAGGGTCGGGTTTTCGAACTATTTTATATTCATACGGGCCCCCAACTTTTTTTCCTCTAGTTTGCGCGTTGTTCTTTTTTAGGAAATTTTTGTTGTCGCCAACCTCTTTGGTTTTAATCACCATCTTTAGTGTACTAAAAAACCATACAAAGCGTATTCCCGTTTGTTCAAAGTCCGCAACATCTGCAAGGTCTTTTAAATTCTAAGTTATACCTCACGGCGTAATGAACTCCTGATTCTTCTGCCCCCCGGGCTTTTTTTTGTAAAAATTTATTTTTTTTTTCCAAAACAATGTGCAGGTACATTCACGTTTTTCCCCTGTTTTGTTGCAATTTTTAAATTAAAAATGACCGCCCTTCCCCCAAAATAATTTTTAAACTGTAATTGGGGAAATTGTAAAATTTTTAAAAATCGCAATATGCGGTTTCCCAATGGAAGAGCTCTTAAAAACAGTTGAGGGTTTCCATCAAAAAAGTTTTCATCAGTGCTAGCTATCCAAATGAACATAGAGTAATGAAGTAAGCGATCGAGCGGATTTTCTCCCTATAAGTTTTTTTTTTTGGGGTAACTTAATCTTAATTGCGCTGCAAGCCTAAATTTTAGCTAGCTTTTTATCAAAATGTAACCCCCTTCTTCTTAGGTTTAAATGTTAACATTGTTTTTAGTTTTGCTTGTTAAGTTTGGAGAAATGCCCCAAGTTACTCTTTGCTTCTTTTAGGAGAAAAACCCGTAAAAAAAACCATCGGTATTGTTAATGGTAATTTTGCCCCCCGTTTTTCAACTTTTAGAACCTTATTATTTCCTTTGGCTTTGCTTTATTAAACCATACGATTTTGTAAAATATTTTGGAGCGCGACCGTTCTGGTTCCGCTTCGTATCAATGCATGTTTAAAAAACGAAGGCGGTTTTGAGTTTTTATGTTACAACTTTTTTTAAAACAAAATTTAAAAATGAGTGCATTTAAATTTTCTGTGAAAAAATTTTTGTTGGGCCGATACAATTTTAAAAAATAAAACAACTGACCCCCTTTGACATTTCTGTGCCCCGATACCTTTTCTTAAAAAGGTGAGTACCCCATTAAGCAATTTATTTTAACCCCCCTTTTAAAAAAAAGACACATCGAAAAGTGTGGTTCAGTCCGATGCGTTTTATCGAACCAGTTAAACTTTGCTGTTTTTTGTGATCAAACTGGGTTGGAGTGTCGTTTGTGATCATTTAAATACCCGATCCTTTGGTGAGGTCGTGTACAGATTTCTTTTTTATTACACCTTCGGCGTTTTTGATGAATGCGAGCGCCATTCCCCAAATGACAAACCTTTTAACCCATTCAGCAACAAAATGACATGAAGGCTTTTGAAAGGATCTGAAACGAATTCATTTTAATGTTAAGACAGACTTTGACAAAAGTTGGACCACAATCATGGTTAGGCACCCTTATTATTGGGCGTGCACGGGAAAGTAAAAGTAGCGGGAAATCCCCCTTACACATTTTCTTCAGGCACAGCGTTCACCTGGGGCCTAGAGAAAGGCATAAAAACCATGGAAAACATTTATTTTAGAATTTTGGGCCCCTAATAAAGCGGGAATAGAACGAATAAAATGACTTTTTTCGACTTAGTTTGGTGTTTGCTAGGTTCACAAGCCGGGAAGATCGGAAAACTACCCTTTACGGGCTTTGAGCACAAAAACAAACTTGCAAATTTGGGACGCCTTAAATTCTAAGTTGATTTACCTTAAGTTAAAAAGGTACCAAGATGTTTTAAAATACGCAAGAAAAAAGTAGACTTTATGTTGGCATGGTTTATACATGCTACCTTCGACCTGACTCCAGGTGGAAAAAAATAATGAACTACAACAATGAAATTCTTGTTGGGAAATGAACAGAAGGTTGGACAAAACGACGTAAATTTGACCCAGAAATTTTGCAAAGCGAAAAAAAACAAGTGAACCCCCCAAGAATAAGTCATCCAATCCCGTGGCCCCCAAAAGCCCAAAAGCCCTTTTTTTGAAAGACGCGGACTTGTTCTCGAGCCCAAGAATATGAAAGAAGCGCGTGTTTTGGGATTAAACTGGCCCTAGGTTACTTTGTCTTTATCTTACTAAAAATTTAACCCACTTTTAAGGAAAAATTGCCATAAGTGCTCGGCCATAAAGCCAATACTTTGCTTGCGTAGACAAAAGCCAGCAAACATTCCCCCCTAATATCCCAGGAAAAGAGTCTATGCTTTCCCAGCTATTTTTTTAATAAACTCGAAAGATGATAGCTGTTTTTTTACCCGATTTTCGGGGGGGTGAGGGAGGCGAGGGGTGGGGGCACTGGATTTTGACCCCCGCCCCCCCTGTAATACCCCAACACCAGTGTCTTATTGCAAATCCTAGGCTGTTATAAGCTTGCTAATGTGACTCCCTGCTCTCTAAACAGTGTTCTTATTCGTTCTGCTAGCTTTGGTTTCTATAAAATTCTTGGATTTTTTCTTTTTCTGTATTTGAGCGTAATTGTTCTGGTTAGTAGAAAAAGCTTCTGTCTTGGTCTTTTTGTTCAAGTCTTTTAGTCTTTGGGTTTTTCTTTCTTTAAACGACCTAAGTTGGCGTCATCAGCCCAACGGGTTTTTCTTTTTCTTTTTTTATGTCATCTTTTCACCAGTTTTGCAAATTGTTTGTTAATTGCCTTGATGCTTTCAAAGCATGATCAAGGGCCGCTATTTCTCGCAGGGGTAGCGGTGAGTCGTGTATGTTTTTTTATGCGTTTCTTCTGAAAAAACGGTTTCTGCTTTATTGTTTTTTTTTAATTCGTTGCCGATTGTTTATTTTTTAAAGTTCATGTTTTTTTTGGGTTTATCGTTGGGATTTTTTTGTAGTGTGTTTTAAAGTTTAGCAACTGCCCCTTATCAAATTTTTGGTTTTTAGTAATGCAAAAGGGTTTTGATCGCTCACACGGGCCCTTTGTTTTTAATTGTCTCTTTTTAAAACTTTGATGGTCGGGTTTGATGTAATGAAAAGTTGCCCTTGGTCGCCCCTCAAAACAAAAGGTCTCTTTTACTTCAAAATTCATTGGGTCTATAAATTGGGAGGTTTTGGCCTAAATTTTTGTAAAAATGATCTGACCTTACTTTCGTTAATTCACCCCGAAAAGAGAGCCCCGAGCGATGTTTTTCCCAAAGGAGTCTTTCCCTCTGTCGTCCAGGATCAAAATCTCATTCTTCATCTTCATTGCTCCAGGTTTCTTTAATAATTAACTTTTTTATTTTGTTTTAAAAAAAAATGTCCAAGCTATGGCTTGTTTCTTGACCGCTAGAAGACTGAAAAGCCCTTTGGCGTGAAGGGAAATAAGGGAATATTACGTTCCAAAAATCCATCTACTTTTGATGCGGATAAATTCCTATGTTAATTTCCAGACCTGGAGCGGATAATGTTGGCCGGCTCTGCACGTCTTCTTTCAAAATAGAATCGCTTCAACAACAGACCTAAACAGGGACGTTTTTACGTCTGGGGGGGAAATCTTTTAAAAAAATTTCTTAAAATTGGGGGCAAAGAAATATTTTCTTTACACAATGCAACTTTTTTAACCTATCTGATCTATGGCAAACCGGGAATGAAAGGGGATCTTGCTTTTAAAGGAATAAAAATGAAGAAGCACAAAAACTAGAATAGGCGCCGCGTATTAAAGACGGCAAAAAAGTATGGCTGAAAATTTTGGAGGGAAAATCGTTTTTTCCACCCCTTTTAGATTTTGAGTTGTTAAAAGGCATGCCCGTACTTTCAAGGGCTTTAAAAAGCCCAGATTGTTTTGAACTAACTTTTAAAAATACAAACGCGTTATCAATTATCAGCCCCGAAGCAAAGTACGCTTTTCGACATCTCGTTAGAGTTTGAGTTGTTGAAACCCTAATTTAGCAAGGTGTTTTGGCAACAATATCAGTCAAAAATTAGAAATTATATTACGAAAGAGTGATTATCATACAACATTCCAGAAGCAGGGCAGACCTTATGGTTTTTTTGTTTTTGTGTCGCGAAAGATCGTTTAAAGGTTTTTTGCTGTTGAAGATGAAAAAACCGTTCAAAAGAGGAAGTGAAAAGTTTTTAACCCTAAAAAAACAAAAGTACAATGTTCGTTGGGGGTTTGTCCTAACCCAAATTTACGCTGGGGGCCCTTAAACCTTTCAGCTTTTGATGAAATAAGAAAACTTTTTGGGGCGGGAGGTGTGAAATCCAACGTTAAACCTTTTGTGTCTAAAGGTTTTCTTCACAATTTTGGGCTTGATGTTTTTTTAAAAACCAAAATTTACGGTTTTTTGGATTGACCTAAGGTAAAAAAGGTTAATCGTTGCTTGGAAGGGGGGGGAAACTGTGAGAGACGTAAAAACATTCAAATTGATAAAGAAGAAAAAGCCGAAAAACCGCTTAAATTACATTTGTTTTTAAATATGTTCCCGCAGCGAATATTCGGGGAAAACGATTAAAAGATATACATTACAAAATTATTTTTTCTTTTTAAAAAAAGATGTCTGTTCGGGTTTATCCAAATGTGCTACGGGCCCCAGAGTCGCCAAAAGAAGGGATTTTTGAAGCCCTAACTAAAAACCTTCGATTAACCAACATTCCAAAATGCAAAAAACTGAGCAAGCCCTTTTTAAAATTCAGCAAAACCAAACGAAGGTATTCCTCCCTGTAATGCTGTTACATTGTTAATACTGGAACATCATATAAGCGCTCTTCGGCGGGGGAAAAGTGTGGGGCCTTGCAACAGGTGTTGGTGCCCTGCAGCTTTCCCTCTGGAGGTTGTCTTTGCTCTTGGTTTTGTTTTTAGCGGAAGTGCTGTAGAAAAAATTTTAAAAACTAAATTTCCAAAAAGCACCACTATGGTTCAACTAATAACAGCTAAACTTGCTCGTTCAAATGACAATAAAAAAAGCGCTAGTGACCAAACATCAGGGAAAAAATTAATCGTTTACAGGCCGATTTTGGGGATAAAAAGCAAAAGTTTGATCTTCAAAAAAAGGCGGGACAACTTTTTCTCAACAGCCGCCCCCGAGCAGATAAAAAGGAAATGTTTAAAAAAAGTAAACGGACTTTAAAACTCTGTTCTAAAAGTCACGTAACAACACGAAGGGTGTTTTTACTTTGTTTATGAGTCCAACACAAAAGCCTTTTGATATTTTTCTGATTAATTTTTTTTTTTTTAATTTAAATAATTTTTTGAGTTAAAAAAGAAACTCAACATGGCAAAGTATATGAAGGACCAGACAAATTTTGTTTGAAGGAATGCTCGAGAAAAAGAGCGTTTGTAAAAAAAAGCTTTAAATGATTTAAATTAAAGAAACCCCCCCCCCCAAACTACAACCATTTTTTCCAACCCCCCCCCCCCCCCCCCCCCCCCCCAAAATAATGTAGCTTTTTAATGGGATATATAAAAATAAATGAAAAAAATTAGAAGTCTGGGTCTCAACTAAAACAACGACTTTCTTTTCATAACGATTAACCCCCGGTTGGGCAGCGACGCTTGCACATTTTTGCGCTGCCGCTGAAGAAGCCAAAATGAGAGGCTCTGGTTTGGGTAGAGGGCGAAGTTTTAGATTTTCGATTAAAAAGGCAAATATGCACGATTGTGGGCAAGGCTTACATTCCGCTCCCCCCGCTTAGCGCAAAAAGAGCGTTCTAAACAAAAGGGAAAATTTCAGACGACAAGTTTTTTGTGGTGGGTTTCGCGGTGATCATGCCCGAAAAAAAGCAGAGAGGTGCAAATATCCCTTACATAAATGATCTTAATTTAGTGGGGTGCCCTTTTCCCTGTTGGTATGACCAAATTGATCGTTTGAAGAACAAAACAAACCAAAATGTTAATGTCTACACATGGGATGAAGAAAAAAAATCTACACCCGTTTAAAAGTGTCAAAAAACCGCCCAACGATTGGCGACCCAGAAAAAAAATCATGGGGATTACTTCTGATGTTTTCCCCCAGCGGGGGTACCGCATTACCTTTGTAAAAAAAAAATGAGTAGTTATTGACGCATACTTAAAAAGCAAAAAAAAAACAAGATTCTGCAGAAAATGTTTAACAAGAATTCCATCTGTTAAAGCCGCGAGCAAACAAAAGAAAACATTGTTGGGCCCAGTTGTGTAATACGGAATAATTCCCCCCCAGAAGGGGTAAAGTTATTTTTAAGAACTGGAACGGATGAAAAATTTTCTCCAATGTTGTTTACGCAGATTTCGAATTATTTTGTTCCTTTTGAGGACCCCCCCACAGGACTTCCTAAAACCCCATAGTGGTAATCCCCAGATTTGTTCATTTGCCTTCATTATTGTCAGGTGGTGGCTTTCTTTCAAAGCCAGAATTAATAGGGGGGCCAAATGCTGCAAAATCTTCTTAGAACGATGCAGAAGGCGTAACGCCTGTTCTAATAATCTGAATTTATCTAAAATTCATAATGACGCCTGAAGCCCAAAGAACAGTAAAAATTTAGCCACACTTTTGGATTTGCGGTTTAGAAACTAGTGAAGAACCCAAACCCAACAGTAAGAGCCCATGATCCATTGCGGAAATTCGAGGGCAGCGCACAAAAACTGCAATTTCAACAAATTTAAACCCAAAAAAGACATGGAAGCTCCCGTATTTTTCATACTTGCGGGTTCGACTTCATTTATAATAAAAGCAGTGGACGTGCTTTCAGGGGTATGCTTGCGTCTCAGAAAGTCAGTGTTTCACTTTAAATAACATGTCTTTTTATGACTCTTGCAACACGATGGGTTCTTTTGGTCACGGCTTGCCCTTAAGCCCTCCCCAAATAACGGAAGAATATTTTGACCCAAACTTGTTAGAAGGGGTGTTTCCCCTTTGAGTACATGAACTTTTGGGAAAGGTTTGCGAAGATAACTTCCTCCTAAAGGGGTTTTTTTTCTAGTCTTGAGGAAAAAAGGGGACATCGGATTCTGTTACCAGCTGCTCAAGATGGTGGCAAAAGTTGAGGTAAAACAATGGGGACATCATGCTCCTCTTTTTATGGCTATACATGTTGTTGGGGGGACGTCTTTGAAAAATTTTAGAAAGACCTGCATGAAAAATTTTTGCCTAGATCCTGCGCATTTCATTTCGGCCCCCGGGGTGAGTTGGGCGCTTTCTTAAAATTTCTGGGGGTACAGATTGATTTTTTGTCTGACCTCCAATGATTCAGTGATTGAAAAGGATTTCGTGGAGGAATTAGTATGGGGGTGCATCATTTCTGTAAAAACAAAAACAAATATTGGACGATTGATCCCAGTAAAAGGTCTAACTATTTTGTATTTAGATGCAAAAAATCTGTTGGTTTTGGGGAAAGGGCAACACTTTCCCTACGCAAATTTAAAATGCCCAAGCGTCGATCCGAAAAAATTAAAAGGCATTAAATGGTTTAACGTTTAACGCCTGACGCAGCGTGGGTTTCATTTAGAAGTTGACTTGGGTATCCCCATGAACTCCTGCCTGCATTTTGACTATCCCTTAGCAGCGAAAGTTTAAAGTGGCAAAAACAAACCACTTAACTTGTGCCCAAACCCCGGCAAAAAAAATTATGTCTGCTTACAGCTTCTACAATTTTATTTTAAAACATGGTTTGAGTTGGAGCGTTCTCGTTAATTTCTTTGATCAAGAAAAGTTCTTTAAACCAACTAATGAGAAACTGATCTCGAACTAAATCCACAGATGCTTCGAAAAAGACTTTTTTAAGTGTGAACAAAAGCTGTTTTGGGAAAGACTTGGAGAATCCGCCAAAACGTGAAGTGTCAGATTAGTCCCAGAGGGGAACGAAGCAAATTTAAACTGCCCTTTAAAACCTAATTATCAGGACTTTAGAAAAAATTTTTGTCACCTTTTGGGCATAAAGATGAAAAAAAAAAAGTCAAATTTGGCAAAACCCTTTTTTTTTCGGGTTTCCGTTTTAGAATTATCCAAAACTTTTAAGTTAGAATTTCTTTATGATACTTTAAAAACCCGTTATCCAGAGTCCCGGTACTTTAACAGATCAATAGTTTTGTTATAGATATCCCTACTGAAGACTCTTTAAGACTGGAAACCGAGTGGCCCAAAGGGGGATGCGGGATGGTATGTACATTGATTACCCCAAAAACTCGCTTTTCATTCAAATTACTAAAAAAGAAAGGGTTTTTGGAAAGTGAAGGATGAAATTACCCGGGGGGGGGTGATTAAGGGTTTATTGGTTTAAGGGCGAAAATGTCAGTATTTTGAGCCAGGAGGGAAAATCTTAAGAAAGCAAAGGGGAAAATCTCGCAGGTTTTGCAGTCAAAACATTTCAATGACAATAACAAAGAAGCATGTTTGGCAATAAGACTTTTCATCAGAAACGTAAAAACCCATCTAATTAATGGATCAAACAAACAGTTGTAACAAAAAAGTCGTTAGATAGAACAAAAACAAAAAGTGGTTTTTTAATCGGAGTTTCATATGCAAAACGGGCATTGGAGGACCGAAAATAGGGGGGTTTATTTTTTTTATCAAAATTTTTTATAAGTCAATTATAGCTTCATCCCTTCATTTTAAAACTTTTCTCTGTTTGTTGATGCGTTCGAATTTTTTTTTTATTTCAAATTTTTTTTCCCAAATTTTTTTTTTGGTTGTAGGTGATCTGGTGATTTTGCATGTATTGTTATCCCCGAAAAATTTTCCCTTTAAAAGCATTACACGCATGAAATGATTCCCGTTCATTTTCAAGGTCTCTTCTTTACCCTTTTTTTCTTCTGCATTCCCTTTGAGCTTCATTTTAAAATCAATATATTCGTAAATTTAAATTTAAAACGGAACTGTGTTGGCGGGTTATCTGCATTTTCCTTTACAAAAGTCTTTGAGGAGCTGGTGTTTTTTTGTGTCGTTTTCGTAAATAATAACGGGGGATTTATCTTTACAATTTTTTTGTTTCAAGGGTTTAACATCAAACTGGATTGGTTTCCCTGATGCGAGGTCCCCTTTTGCTTCCCCCGGTAAATAAAGGTACCTTACTTTTAAACCAAACGGTAATGTTTGTGGATGAAAGGTCTCGCAACTTTTTTTGTTTTTTTTTTGATTCTTTTATTTTGGTTTTAACCCTTTAAATTCTTCATTATTCATTGCGCGAAAAACGAGGGCAGTCTTTAACCCCTTCTGTGTTGCGGAAATTTTCAATCAGCTCTCTGTGTACTGGTAGGAAAAAGTCTTTCGGCTAACGTTTGTTAAGTTTTCAAAATAAAGCCCCGTGACTGTGAACTCCTGGAAGGGCCTCTTTTAATGGTAACTCTATGTTTAACAATAATTGATTCATTGCCCTTTTTAAAATTTTTTTCCTCAGCTTGAATCAGCGAGGGTAAGTTAGGGGCCTCGTTGGTTATCGTGTATAGCGACGAACAGCGAAACACCTTTTGGAAAGGTTCGCAAAAGGGAGGGGAAATTGGGTCAAGACTGGAGTGAGATTAAAAATTTTTGTTTTTTTCGTTTGCGGGGGTTTAAAATAGGGTCCTTTTGGGTTTTCGTTTTGGATTATTTCCAAGTGTGGTCTTGTTTCGTTTGGGGCAGGTAAATAAATTTTTCCAAAACGCTTGTTTAGTAACATTCTTTTGTGTTTGTTAATGACTCCCGTGCTTGGCTTTTTTTTTGATTGCCCGTGATTCCCCTTCCCAAAATCCTTTTTTGGGGAAAAATAGTTTTGTTCATTTTATTTTAGCCCTTTTTGCGCAAAAAAAATACACAAAGGCATACAAAAACAATAAACCGATTCTTGCTCTTTTGTTTTTTGATGGTTGTTAAAAAAACGCTGAATTTTGGTGGGGGCAAAGCCTCGATTGGTTTTCCCGTTCAAGAAAATATTTTTTATTGCTTGTCAAAGTCTTTAAATGGTAAGCTCAGGCCCTGTTTTTTCGTGTTTATAAAAAAATCTAACTGCTCAATTTTGCTTTTTCATAGCGTTTGTGCTGCAGCAGTTGCTCCCAGCTTTGTTATGTCTTTTTCTCTCGCTTAATCCCGTGTTTTCTAAATGCGAATTTTTCCGCTAAAGCGAGCCTTCACCACAGGCCCCCTTCTCATTACGAGGGGAAGCCTTTTTATAAAAGTATTTTTTTTTACATATTTTATTGTTGGAATTTTCCGCTTAATAGAAAATCTTTCGTGCAAAAGAAGTGCCCAAAGATAGCAATTTGCTTTGTGAATCCTCAAAATTAGTTTGCCAAGATCTGCGGTTTATTCTTAACAAACTTTTCCCAAACATTGGTTTACACTTGCCTCCAATAACAGCGAATGGGATACAAGGGTTTGGAACAGTTTTTTCGGTGTCATTTTTAAAATAAAATAATTTAATTAAAAAAAAACATGAACAGTGAGATTACTACGCTCAAGGGCCTAAACTTCCCGAACTTATGAAAGACCAAGTTGATGACCAAGCTTTTTGCCTAAAAAAAGGGAAAAGGTGTATTCTTTGGCAGCATGGGAAAAACAAAACAGTTCCTCGGAAATGAATTCAGCATGAACAAATTCAAAAGTTTTCGCCGCCAAAAACTTTTAAGGTCATAACGGTATGAAGGCAGCTGGGGTCTAGAATGGTGAAAAATTGGGGCAAAAGGTTTTGTTTGTACATAAATAGTCGTAGATTTGCTCCCTTGATTTGAACAAAATCTTGTATGATTTAACGCAAGATCCCGGTTTTTTAAAAAGTCATTTGGTCTTAGGGTGTGTCGTTTTTACGTTTTTGGAAAATGTTATCGCCATTAATCATGGGTTAAATTTTTTTAATCATATAGACTTTATTTCCCTTCAAAATAACGGTCGGAAAAATTGCGAAACAGGAAAACCCGAATCAGAAAACATTGAATCAAGTCGAGAAAAATGGCCGTAAAACCTCATCCGGGCGTGTTAAAGCAGGAAAAAATTTTGCAGAGTGGAACAGACAAAAAAAATATGTTTCAGAATATAATATCATGAAAAATAACGCCGCCAACGCCCGAAAAGTTTATTCATGCCAGCTATAAAAAACTCCCCTGGATTCAGGTACAGCCCAAAGTCTTCATGGTTATTGAAATTAAAAAAGTTGCCATTTTTGGCGCCTTGTGCTGTGGGGGGCGGTTATTTTGGTTATAAATTATACACAAAGGCAAAAAAGAAACAAAAAACAAACAAAAAAATCTGAACCCCTAAATTTCAGAAAAAACGCACGCCCAGAACCGTCAACAACAAAAAAATCATTTTACCCTTTCGTGGAATAATTTTTAAACTTAATTTTAAATTTTTTTTTAAAAAAAATAGATTGGGTATTATAAAATGTAAAGTCTAAAAAAAGACATGGGGTCTATAAAAGCTTTTTATAGCCAGAATTGTAATCAATTTTGGTGGGTTTAGGATGTAAGAACTCATTAAAATTATGTGACCCATCTCGGCAGAGAACGTGGCAAGTTTTTTAGCGATGACCGTTTTTGAGGCGTTGGTGTATTATTAGAATTAATTTAAGACAAAAACATTGATTGTATTTTTTTGATAAGAAATTGAAAAAGAAATTGGTTGTACTTAGGGATGACTTAGTTATGATCTTAGGTTTAATGAGTAAAAATTGAGGTGACTTGGGGGGGGACTTGAGTTTGGGCTTAGAAGGATTGGGGTGACTTGGGATAACTTGAGTAAGAACTTTTGGATGATGGGATGACTTGGAGAATGACTTGAGGAACTTGAGGACAACGAGGACAACTTGAGGACAACTTTTAGAATTAGAAATGTTGGGGTGACTTGGGGGGATTGGGGGACTTGGTTAAAAACTTTGTGACTTGAGGCATTTCTGGGGTGGGGGCCCCGGGTGGGGTGTGGCTGCGTGGGGGGAGGAAAAACACCAAACACCAACAAAAAAAAAAGAAGTGGAACTACTAGGGCCACTTTTGCTTTGTAACTAAACAGGTTGTGTCCCCGCGCGCACCCAATCAAATAGGCCAAGTGATCCAAATGGGGTTTTTTCCAGTTTCTCTTTGCTTTGTAGGTCAAAACACACTGGGGTTTTTGGCCTATTTCTCTTCTTTCTCAACTCACATTCGTTGGGCCCATTTCTGCTCTTTACAATATCACAAAACCTTTTCCATTTTTCCCTTCTCCCCCTTTTCCCCCACCACTTCAAATCTTTTCAGAGTTAAATTTTAAATTTTAGGACTTTTATGGCGGGTTAATCATTTTAGAATGGGATTTTTTTTTATTTTGGACTTTTTTTTGGAGATAGTGCTGGCCCCCCCACATACTCCTCCCTACGTAGATGTACTAAGGCCCTGCCTATCTAAATTTGTTTGCCAAAACCTCCGAAAATCGCTTTTTTGTTGCTAAGTTCAATGTTGTTTTTACGTTCTGCACGTTCATTTTTATAATACCTTGTGTGAATTTGATAGTTATAAAAACCACAGAAAGTTGATAAATTTTTAGCATACGAATGACAGTTTTCCTGCTCTTTGGGAATTGAACGCCTTTTGTACGTTTTTTTTTTTTTAAAATGACTTGAGCTGTCTCAAGCCAGCGCCCCAACAATTAACGCGTTTGGTTGTTTTTCTTTGGCCAAATTTAACAAAGCAGCGCCCTTTTTTAAAAAAGGAACCATCTATCGATAGTCAAAAATATTGAAAATGGTATATTTTGTTCGCAAAATTGCTTCGCGTTTTTTTTTTCCTTGAAACAACAACCTTTTAAAATAGTGTCCCTTTCCAAGCAGTCGGTTCATTTTTTTTTCCCTTTTTTCCCCCTTTTAGGAAAGCAATATTCTTTTTGGTTTCTTTGGTAGAGAACATGGTTCGCCTAGTTCCCTTTTTGACAAATAATTAACATGCAAGTATGGTAAAATTTTTTTGGGTTTTAATTGCGAGAGCCCGTTCTTCCGGGAAACCCGGGTAGCCATTTTTTTAGAAAAAAACACCAAAAAGCACAGTACACAACAGTAAAACGTCCTGCTCGTTTTGGGTCGTGGGAGAATGTGAAACCCGGTTTTTGGTTATGGTCATGTGAGCGCTGTAAGCCCCTTTACTTTAAATTTTAACCCCCGCTGTTTTGGGCCCGGGCTGTGACATCGGCCCATCACGGGCGTGTTGACGTGGAGAGAAGACTAGAAGGCTGATGAATATGTTTTAAAAGGGCGGCTGGGCGGGAGGGGGGGGGGTGAAGGGAGGTGTGGCCCCTATTGATTTTTTTGGCCTCACAGTTTGTCAGCAGGCTGAGCGGGGTAACTTAAAAAGAGACACTTTTTTTTAGAAATGTCAGCGAAAGAAACACTTTGTCAAACTGGCTTTCAGCGGAAGAATGCAGGAACTAATAAATTTTTGTGCCTGTGTGCCTGTGGTGTTTTTGTGGTGTTGGTGGTGTGTGTGTTGAGTGTGTGTGTGTGTGTGTGTTGTGGTGTGAGTGTGTGTGTGGTGGTGTTGTGTGTGAGAGAAGGGGAGGGGGAGAGTGTGTGTGTGTGTTGTGTGTGTGTGGTGTGTGTGTGGTGGGGGTGTGTGTGTGGGTGTGTGTGTGTGTGTTGTGTGTGGTGTGTTTGTGTGAGGGGTACGCGCATGTGTGCGGTCTTGTTTGTGTTTTATGCGTGTTTTTGTTTTGTGGTGCGCTCGCAGTATGCTATGGCTCCCAGATGGTTCTCCTCCCTGTTAATGAAATTTATTTAAACCCCCCAAACAATCCTTCACCACCGGAGGGCAACTTGACCTTAAGGGCTTTGGTGCGCCTCTCTCTCTGCTGACAAATCCCCGCTGTAATTAACCACCGCGAAGTAAACGGATGCTATGCACCCGTGTATATGGGCGGTTCAGAGGTGCTTTTCCCCTATTTCTCTATGGGGCGTGTTCAGCCCCGGTACTTTCCCCCCGTTCTCTATGAAAACTTTAGTAAATTGATTTAAAACGGATAACCCCACACAGTAGTTTGTTTGTGGGTCGTTTTTTTTTTGGTTATTTAAAGAGAAATGTGGATGGATTATTATTTTTAATTCGTTGTTGAAGTTTACTTGGCAGGAACGGGGGGAAAAGGATTCAAAGGCGGCCGCTGAAACCCGGTTTAAGGCCGGTTGAGACGGGTGAGCTTGAATCCGTGTTTCCCCCTTCTCTCCTCTCTCTCTTCAACCCCACCACACACCACAACACACACCACACAAAAACACACACACAACACCACACACCCCCAACCCCACCCACCACACCCCACAAAACCACCCCACACACACACAACACACAACCACAACACCAACCACAACACACCACACAACCCCCCACCCACACACACCCAAAAACCCACACACACACACCAACACACACAACAACACCACACCACACACACACAAACATGCACACACCCCCACCACACACCACACACACAACACACCACCACACCACCCCACACACAGGAGAGAGAGAGAGAGGAGGGGAGAGGAGAAAGGGGAAAGGGGAGAGGAAGAGAGAGAGGAAAAGGAGAGAGAGGAGAGAGAAAGAGGAAGAGGGGGGCCGAGAGAGGGAAAAGAAAAGAAGAGGGGGAGAGGAGAGAGAGAGGGAGAGAAAGAAAGAGAGAGAGAGATACAGAGAGAGAGGGAGGTGAGAGAGGAGGAGAGGAGAGAAGGAAGAGAGGAAAGAGAGGGGTGGAGAGGGGAGAGAGAGGGGAGAGAGTTCTGTCTAGATTTGCCCAAAATATTACAAAGTTGCGACAAACCCAAAAAAAAGTTGTGGGATTTGTTCGTTTGCGCACTTTAACATTTTTTTTTTTCCCGTTTTTTTTCTTTTTTTTTTTTTATTTCCTTTCCTTCGTCGTCTTTTTCATGCGTTTCGCGAACAAAAACATCTCCGAATTCAAATTTTCTTTGGGCATAAAAGCGCAATCGTGATGTGATCCACGCAGGTTCCTATCTGAATGAGCCTTGTCACTGAGATGGGGGCTGAATGTTCAGTAAATTCCCTCCGAATTTTTTTTACGAAAGGAATTTTTTCCCCTGAGACGGAAACTGACGTCATCGTGAGGCTAGCGTAAATATTCAATGTAAATTGACAGGAAAACAACACACACACACACACACACACACACACACACACCAAAACCACACAAAACACACACACACCACACACAAAGCTTGGATGCCCCATGGGGACCAACACACCACACACACACCACACCAACCCCACCAAAACACACAAACACACAACAACACACAAAAACCCACAACACCACAAACACACCACAACACACACAAACCAACCACCACCCCACACAGCGTTGAGTGCTGCCATGGGGGCATTTGAGGAAAAAATGGGAACCTCCCAAAATTTCAAACAATTCATATACATTCTGACTAAGCTCACAAGTGAAAAATTTTTAATTTTTGGTCTATGTATATATATTTTTGGGCCCCTTTTGGGGGTTTCCTTGTTGGAAACCATAAGAATTTCCCGGGAGAGTTTTTTCAGAACAGGCCTCTTACAACGTTTTGGATCATCCAAAAGTTCGTTGTTCATTAAGAGGTAAAAAAGTTTGTCTCCAATGCATTTGTTGTGTTTGTGTGACTGGAAAACCCAAAAGTAATTTTAAAGCTTTACTATCGAAGCTTTGCGTTTCTTTAAAAGGTTTGTTAGATGCAGGAAGTATCTTCCTGTCCAATTTAATTTTGATGGACAAACGAGTATTAAATGTAAAAGTGCGTACAGTTTGACCCCCTGGTTGGGCAACATATTTTTTTGGCAATTTAAAACCCTTTTCCTAGTTTTTCTATCAAATTTTTTTAAAATGCTTTTTCCAGTTCGCTTCGGTGTTAAAAAACCTCCTAAGAATTTGAAGTTTGCTTTTTGTAGAAATTGTCGTCAAGAATAAGGTTGGGCGAGCTTTTTTGGTTTTGCCCTTTTTAAAAAGCATTAAACAAGTTTTTCCCAGACAATTCAAGGGCCGTTCTCTTTCTGTAGCAGACAACTGTCCAATTCTCCTTGATACATTGTCTGTACAAATTTTACTGCCCCTTTATTCGAGTGCTTCCTTAATGAAGTATTAATCCAAATGGCAATATCATCTGCATACTGCACTGCATTGGTGGATTTTGATAATGCCTTTGGGAGATCATGTATAAGGATCGTAAATAATAAAGGTGCAATAACAGATCCCTGAGGAATGTCCATATCTACAGGGTCGAACTTTAATTAAGGACCACTTATACACAGTCTCACAAAACATAGAAAGAAAAACCGACAAACGACAGAAACTTTATAAATGTTTTATTTCATTATCAGTGAACAACATTTGTCACTTTCATCGAAAAATCATTCTTTCTGATTAGACAGGAGAGCCTGAATGAGACTACCCCCAAAATGACATTCACAAAAAGAGTGTTTCTTTACAGTCTGATCAAAACCGAGTGTGCTCCCCTCGTGCTGCCACACAATCCACACAGCGCTGCCTCATGGTGTTGACTGTTCTTGCAATGAGTGCCTGGGGGAGGTTTGCCCACTCCTGCTGCAGGTAGTGCAGCAGCTCCTGTCGATTTGCCGGAACAGGGTGATTTTCTTGAACTCTCCTCCCCAAGCTCGCCCAGATGTTCTCAATAGGGTTCATGTCCGGGCTGTTTGCCGGCCATGGCATCCTGGTGATGCCAGCTTGCACCACAAAAGTGTTCACGGCTCGACAACGATGTGGGGTGGTTTTATCCCCCGAACACAGCCGACCCCCCAATCTGTGGAGTGTGGGACAACCAAAGCCGTAAAACCCTCGGGTAGCGTTGGCCGTTAGGTTGCCACCCACAGGTACAGGGGCTTGGGGTGATGCTGATGCCCTCCCCCCCCCCCCCCCCCCCATACCATGACGGAGCCCCCCCCCAAAAAAAAGCGCGACCCCCTGGATGACGTCATTCCCAGTTCTCCTGGGACCCGCCACCAAAAAGCCCTTCCCCATCTCGGGCTTCAACGGGAATTTGGACTCTCGGGAAAGCCCCATCCCCCACTGACCCCGGCCCATGTTCGATGAGCTGGCCCAGGCAGGCGACGTCCCCGGGGGCCGCAGTCGTTTTGGTTTCCGGGAATGGGGTTGCCGAAGTTGGCACATTGAGGCGCCCCCGTTGGTCATCTCCCCAATGCTGGTTAGTGGGCTTGGAGCCGACCCCTGATGGTTTTGGGAGGTGGGGCCCGGTCCGAAGGGCATGTTCGGTTAAACCCTGTCTCCTTGCTGGCTTTTTTGGCTGGCCTGGAGGGGGGTCCTTTTGACATTTCCGGGGCTTCAAAACGTTTCTCAGCCGAATGATGACGGGTGGGACCTTGTGTTTTTTGGCCCTCCCGAACCCCCAATTCGATCCTGCACCGCAATCCCCCGGGTCCAGTCAAATCGACGCTTGCTTTGGAGGCTTTTTGTTTTATGAAAATTAGCACTTTGGCTGCTTTTGGGGGCCCATTCCAAGCATAAAATGCTCTGCAAGATGGTTTTTGCACGGGCATTTGGAATTTCAGTGAAAAAACCTTTTTGAAGCAGTTTCACTCTTGTTTTAAAAAAACAAGAAATTTTGACAAAAACCCTGAAAACTTTCAACCCCCCCTGCTGCCGACGTGACAATAAGACATTTTTTCGCAGTTTTGCGGAATCTTGTTAACCCCTAAAACCTTTCCCGTCGAATTCTTGGGAAAAAATGCTTGCTTTTTTTTGGGCCCAAATTTTAAAAAAAAAAAGGGCCTTTTTTTTGGGGGTGGTCCTTAAAAATTCGACCCTGTATTTTCCTGAATGATAAATTTTTTTTTCCAATCCTTACATATATTTCTTTCCTTCTAGAAAGTTTTTTTTTTAATAATCATACATATTCCCAGAAATACCAATATTTTTTTAGTTTATAAATAAAAACCCAGCATCCAAACACGGCATAAGCTTAGTTCCCCAAAAATATTTCATTTTTTCGGATTTTCCTAAAATTTTTATTTTCATAAAAAATTTTTTTAAAAAAACGAAAAAATTTTAAAAAATTTTTTTCGTTTTAAAATTAAAAAAACAAACCACCCAAACCCCAATAAAAGTTTTAAATTACTTTACTTTCCACCCAAAACCCCCCCCCCACACCCAAACCCCCCCCACCCCAAAAACACCACCACACCCCCCAACCACAC
>CM031595.1:95439594-95447094 GCA_018398815.1 Conus ventricosus | reverse complement strand
TCCCCCCGGGGAGCCGGACCTAACCACTTCGCCACGGGGGCGCTCCTCTCTCCCCTCTTCTCTCTCTCTCTCCTCTCTCTCTCTCTCTCTCTCTCCCCGGGGTGAGCGTTCCGGTTTTGTAGCACGCTGTTTCCCCGCCTAAAAAATTTGGATTTTTTTGTTAATTGTTAAATTAATTTACGATCTTTTAAAAGGGGATATTCATGCAGTGGGTATGTGACTTTGGGGTTGATACAAGGATATTTTTGTGCGTCTGCCATGGGGGGACAGGGTGTTTTTTCTTCGGGGGGGCCCTGTTTCGGGCCCTTTTTACCTGCCCTTTTTGGCAAAGGTGTCAGGTTTGTTTTGACGGCAGGGCTTGTGACGTGGGGAACAACTGGATATGTTTTGTTTGGTTTGCGCTCCCTACCTTCTGTGTTGGGGGCGTTTAAAACGGAACCTGGCCCAAGGGATCGCGATCCCCCTTCCCAAAAGTAAATGGGGAAAAAAGAAGGGCCGCAGCGCCATCTTTTGACCATTTTAGCGGACGGGGATGCGCTACGATCGTCCCCTCTTTTCTGTAGGTTTCCTCATCCCCTGTGGTGTTCCTTCAGATCGGGGGCTTTGAAGTGCAAGAGGAGGATCTAAATCTATAGATACAAACCGGCTTCCACGGAATGATTTGAGTGACATTAAGCGATTTGGGGCTACTCACAAAAAAGTTGATAAAATTGGCAGAAGTGTGAGGACTAAAAGAGACACAAAAGGTTATTGCACTGCAAAAAGAACAAAAGGATTCGTAACCTATTCAGTATTTGCCCGGGAAATGTGAAATCTCCAGAATGTTTTTCCCGAATCGAGAGGGTGAAGGAGGGGGGTGGATACCTTAAAGAAATTTGTGAGAAGCTTGAAGTTTTTTTCAAAAACCCCTTCGAATGTATTTTCCCCCCAAGAGAAGCTTCGAAATTTTACAAAACATGTGCCGGGATGTAACTGATTTTTAAAACGTTGAAAACCAAAAAAAATGGACAATAATTATCGCTCAGCGCAAGAGGGGGTAAAGGTAAGAGGGCCCGACCGAAACCAAATGTTGTCAAGTTCAACGTTGGAAAGGACAAAAGAGGGTGATTACAATCGTGACTAGGGAAAGACGGGGAAAAGGGGCTGGGGCTAAGCCCTACCAAACAGGCCATGTGGTTAAAGGGCCAAAAAGAAAAGGGTGGCCTATTTTAAAAACCGATTAGGGGGGACCCAAACACCTGCCCCTAAAAACCTACGCTGATGGGGGGCTGCAAAGAGACCATGTGCCAATGCGGATGCTCAACGAAAAATCCCTCACCCAATAAAGGGAACGACAACCCCCCAACGGGGGCAGAGGTCACAGGCGAAAAGAACGGGGAAGCCGTGAGGGGGCCCCCTCATCGCTTTAACCGGGGCCCGGCCCAGCTCACGGAGACATGTGCATGGGGAGGTGCGGTGGTAGGAGGTAGGGGGGGGAGGACAAAAACAGGGGTCTTCGTGGGTTTTTTCCCCCCCCACCCCCTCCCCCCTCCAACAGGGCTTGTTTCATCCCCCCCCCAAAGGCGATCAACAGGGCAATGCGCTAGGACAGGCCGGGATCATCTTGTAAATATAAATTTCTTGTTTATAATTGAAAATCTATTAAAAATATGATGCTTCTTTTTTGATTTAATTTCTATTTTGTGTTGCTGCAGACAGAAACTTTTGTCGGGCGTTTGGGATTTTAGTTATTTCCTATTTTATAAAATTTGCTGCTCCTGAAAAAAATTTTTTCCGACAGGGAAGACACTCGGGCGGGGGGCCTATGATCCAAAAATCCCTTTTAAAATTTTCTCTCAGCTTCAATGTCAATTGTAAAAAAGTGTTCTGTCAACATAAACAAGCTTTTTTTAAAAAATGACAAAGTGTATTTTCTGGTCTTGTTTATGTCCCAGAAAGGGGCCTTAAAATACGAGGGGAAATTAAGGTGGTTATTTAAATTTTAAAAATTTTTTAACACGCCCTTCAAAAGGAAATAATTTTCTTAGGGGTACTTTAATGCAAAACTGGGTTGACACCCAAGGATGAAACATGAAAAATTTTTCCCCATTAGGGATGAAAAATGTTGGGGTAATGATGGGGGAATCAGGAAAAGGGGAACTCGAAAAAAACTTTTGTAATATTTGGTCAGGCTTTGAATTTCTGTTAAGTTTAACTTTTTTTTGAACGGTTTTTTACAAAAATTTCAGGGGCATTTTCTTTTTTTACCCTGGTCATGGGGATTGATTTGTCTTTATGTCAAAAGCATGTTGTCTGCGTGCGCGGGTTTTTATGTGTTGGTGATCGAATCGTTTCCTGGCATTGCCTGTAGAATTTTTTTGGGAAAAATGGGGAGCAAAAATTTCTTCATTAGTACTTAAAACCCATATAAACACCTGTTTTCAAGGAGTATTTTTTAATTTTCAAATGAGCAAAAATCTGCTATTCAAACAAAATTTAGATACCTTATTTGTTCTTGATACAGATACGTGCTTCTCTTAAAATTATTTACAAAGCGTTATGCCCAGCTCGTGTATGATAAACAACGGGAAATAAGAAGGAAAGAGGGGTTTTTTGATCTGAATGTCCCGTAAAAAAAAAAGCAGTTAGGGGTTCTAGGGAAATTTAAACGAGCAAAGCGAGAAAAGAATGCACTTCAACGAAAAAGAGGGCTACGTTAAAAAAAAAGGAAAAAAAGTTTTGTTAAACCAAAAGAAAACGGGTATGACAAGAAGGTTGTTTAAAATTTAAAGCGTCGTACATGTTTCAAAACTTTTTGGGCAACAGTCGGTTGTAAACAAAATCATGATCAATTCTTCCCTATAGATCTTGGTACGAACTTTTCTTCCACTTTTTAAATAAATTTGATATAATGTCACTATGAGAAATGCGAAGTCAATAGTGATAAACAAACATAGGTGTTTTTTTGGATCATTTAAAAAGCGTTTCTCAAGGGGTCCTTGCATTTTGGCATCTCAAGTCGGGGGAAAGCGGGCCCCCGACAAAATCATGGGTGAAATTTTTGAAACATGAAAATGTTTTTGTTATCGATTTTTGGTTTTTTCTTTTTCAACAAATTGTTTGATCAGGGAATTTTCCCAAAACAATGGTCACGACCCATTATCGAAAAAATTTTAAAAGAAAGGAACTTTAATCAGCCAGAAAATTTATCGTGGCATAGCCTTAACAATTTTTTAAATAAATTTTTAAAACACATTTTACGAAAAGGGGATCCTATGGGGAAAAGAAAAGAAAAAAAATTTTTAAAGCCAGGTTTCCGGGAGGGGGTAGTACAAAGACATTTTTCACCCTCTATCTTTAACAGAAATCTCTACAAAAGAATTCTAAAAGTACTTGCATTTACGATTTAAAAAAGGTTTACTCTGTGAAAAGGAATTCATGTGGGGAGTTTTGAGGGGGAATGGGGAAAGGCAAAATTTATAGGGCCTTTAAAAGTATTTATGATTTGTGTTGGCTTTTGTTCGGCAAATTTGTTATTATTATTTTCAATTTCCTAGGGGGAGTGAGACAAGGTTGCCTACGACCCCCTATTGTTTTCCTTTTTCATTAATGAATTTTCTGTAGAATTTTCGTGATGGGAAAACTGAAAACAAAGATTCCCCGGGGGGAGCCGAATCTTTCTTCTCTTTTTTGACAGTCTACTGTTGTCGATACAAAAATAGGTCTTAGAAAACCCGCTTTACACTTAAAAAGAGAAGCAGATAATTCATCGAGTTTAAACTTAAAAAGACAACGTAAAAGGGTTTAGAAAGGGAGGTCATTTGGGGCAGGGGGAGATGGTTCTATGGAGGGAAAGAATGTGGGTTTCAAATTTTAAAATTTTGGGAAGGTTTTTACCACAAAATTAAGTATTGGGGAGCATTTATTTTGGCTGTAGAAAAGGGAGAAGGGGGGAGGAATATTTAGATCCATGAGAAAATTGAAACCGGGGGTTAGACTGTTTTGGGAAAATTACACACAAAAAGAGCCCAAATTAACCCACGCACTGAAATTGGGGGCGGAAAAAAGGAAAAATTGAAAAAATGCATACCTTTGCAATAAAAAAACTTTTAGGGCTTCCCTCCCACTTCATACTTTTGTTTATGGCGAAACAGGAAAATATCCCCTTTATTGAATGTCTTAAGTGTATTAAAAATTTGGGAAAAATTACTAACCTCCCCTGTCAAATTTTTCAGACATCATAGAAAGTTGTTATACAACATGAAATTGGGCACTTAAATGGGGGTCAAATTTAAAAGATTTTAGTGAGAAGGATTTGGTATTTTATGCTAAACCCCGGTCAGGTTGTGAGTAGGGGGTTTTTGTGAATTTAAATAGACTTTCTCCCGCTTTAAAAACCCTTGGCATCAGAATTGGAAACTAATATAAATAATTGGGTTTATCTTCAAAAATGTTTTTTTAAGCAAAAAATATTTATCTTTGTATTGGATAAATGGATAGGGGTTTTCTTATCAGTTAGACTAAGGTTGCGGCCTAAAAAAATTTAAACTTGGTTTTTAAATGAAAAAGATAAAAAAAAAACGTTTTCCCTCGTGGGGAAAAAAACAGGGAAAAATTCATTTATGTTTAATTGCTCTCTTTTAATGAAAAGGCAAAAACTTAAAATTTTAAACCTTTAAGGAAAAACCGATCAAATCGGGAACATATTTTTTTTTTTTTTTCAAATAACAATGAAAATGTAACGTATCCTGGGAATTTTTACAGAAGCAATGAAATTAGAAATGTAATTGAACAAATCAACAAATACTGATATCCACCTCTGTATCCCCCGTTCGCCCCCAAGCATCTTCTGTTTCTGTTCGTCTCTCCTCTCTTCTCTGCATCTTCCCCCCCCCCCTCTTCTCCTTCTTTCCCCTCTCTCTCTTCCCCCCTTTTTTCCGCTGCGGCGGTGGTGAGTGCGCGCCGCGCGGCGCGTGGTGTGCATCCCTGCATGTGCGTCTATTTTCTTTTATGGTTTGTGTAAGTCTTTTTTAAAGATATGAGATATTTATACAAAAAATTTATTTATATTATAATTCCCCCGTCTAAAGGGGTGTCACTATTGACAATAAAAAAAAATGTCATGTCGTGTTTCTCTCAGGTCTTCTCTTCTCTCTCTCTCTCTTTCCTCTTCTTCTCTCTCTCTTCTCTCTCTTTTCCCCTCTCTCTCTCTGTTTGTCTTCTGTTGTGCCTTCTCTCTGCTCTCCGTGGTGCGGCGTGCGTGCTCCCGGTCGTGTGCGCGCGCGCGCGCGCGTTTGGGGATGTGATATACAATGCAACTGATCGCTGTAATCCCCCCCGCCATCTGTAATAGTCCGCAATCATAGTATGCGTGGGGGTTGCTAGAGCGTGTGCAAATTTTCCCTCGAACAAGTGCGTTCCACTAAACCCCACGTACTTCACGTCAGTCAAAAACCTCCATTTGCAGAATAATATCAAACGCAGGGAAAGATGGTCTGTGTTTTGACCCGTCCTGTTTAGCGCTTTGATTATTCTGGATTTTGAGCAACTTTTACCCTTGTTCTCCCCTACACGCCCATAAACGCTGGCCAAAAATCCAGCAGTCTCTTGGTCAGTCAGTTCAGTAAAAGGATGAGGTGTTGGTGGGGCAAAAAGCAGTCCCTGGGGCGGTTTTCCTCATGACTGATGCCTTGTAGCTGAGAGGGGTTCAAACCCTTAGCCCACTTCGGAGAATCTCTGTCCCCTGTTTTCTCTTTAATGAATCCCTCGGGGGGTGGGGGGGGTGAATTTTTTTTTATTGGGTGGTCTCAAAATTTATCGCGGAGGAAGGAGTGCGCGCACGTTCTCTCTCATCTCTCTCTCTTTTCTCTCCTCTCTCTCTCTCTCTCTCTCTTTCCCCTCTCTCTCTCCCCATACAAACGCATGCAAACATCAGCACACGCGCGCGCCGCACCACTCCAAAAACACACACACGCGCGCGGCGTGCGCCCACACCCTTTTAAATTTTTTTTTTGAAAGGGCCCTCCCAACTATCTGTATTAGTCAATCCATTGAAACAGTCCTTTCCCGAAAAAGGTTTTGTTTTTCGTGTATAAATTTTATTTTAGAATTCGAACATTCTCTTCATATTTTTTAAAACCCCATTCTTCTTTTCTTAAATTTTCCCCACAAATTTCATGATGACGAAGAAACTGTGTACGAGTATTTTTATTTTGATGCCCGTGGCAGCTGCTGAATCGGTTTGATATCTAGTTTCAGCGCGGGGAAGCTTTTTATTTTATTTTACTGTCTTCTTGGGCGAATTTTAACGTTTTTTTTCTCCCATCCACAAAATGTGCACAGGAGAAAAATTTTAAAATCAAAACGACTACTACTGTGCCGAATTTTGATCTTTCCATGTTAAAAAAAAAACTGGATGTGACGCGCCCGTGGGTGTGTGTGTGGTTTGTTGTGTGTGGTGTTTTGGTGTGTGTGTTGTGCGTGCGTGGGCGTGGTGCGCGCGCCGCGCGGGGGGGGGGGGGGGTTTTGTGGTGTGTGGTGGCATGTTTTTTTGTTTTGCTGTTGTTGGTTTGGGTTTGTGTGTTTGTTGTTTGTTGTTCTTGTTCTTGCTTTCTTTTTTTCTTTTCTTTTCTTCTTCTTTTTCTTTTCTTCTTTTTTTTGGGTTTTTTATTTTTTGTTTGTCGTGTTTAAAGTCATGGGGCCCTTTTGTTTTTTTTCTCTAAAAAAATTTTTATTCCCAAAGGTATTATGTTACAAAAATTTTGAAAACATTTTTGTTGGTTTTTTCAAGATTGAATGTCGGGAACGGTGCCGGGTTATAACGCACGGGCGAGCTTAAACTGCACTTGTTGCTTTCCTGTGATGATTGAAATCAGTGCATTCTGCTCAGACCCAAAGTTGCCCTAAAACATTTTATTCCTACAGAACGCAGAAAAGGAAAACAAAAACCATCGTCCATGAAATATCAGTGGCAGCCCACTGAGAATTCCCTGTCGAGGACACGTTACATGGACTTTCCAAACAGGTTATCAAAGAATATGTATTTAATCCTTTTACCTTTCCCCTTTAAAAAAATTAAATAATATTATATAGCCCTATTTCGGGTAGAGGGGAAAACCTAAGCGCTTTAAAAACAAACTCGTTTCACAACGGGCTGCCCACCTGGGGATGCCGATGGAGTGCCAGCTGGCGCTTCATTCATCGTTTCCCCTGTATCCATTCATTGTTCAAAATTTGATCACTATTTTCCTTACTTCCTTCTTTTTCCATTTCTCACGCAGGGGGCATCTATTGGGAACTGCTCCCTACCCAAACGGCCAAACTGGCCTACTCTTCCGAACGTTGGTGATGGGATTTTACGTGTGTGCAAGATGTTATGCATGCGTTCACACACGGAACCTCGGTTTTTTTAGTCTCATTCGAAGGACTGTATGGGAAATGGAGTCAGAACCAATGTTAACTCCGAGGGAAAAATCCCCCTGTACCGAAACGCCCCGGCGGAGGTTCGAACCCGCAACCCCA
>CM031595.1:95429594-95432094 GCA_018398815.1 Conus ventricosus | reverse complement strand
TGTAGATTTTTAATACCTCTTTTTTAATACTTGTCTTATCTAATGTTGCTCCCCAAGGGGTCGAGCACTTGTAAAATTACTCTAGGCTTTTTAAACCACAATGAGCTATATATATATATATATATATATATATATATATATATATATATATATATATATATATATATATATATATATATGACTACACACACACACACACACACACACATCTGTCTCTCTCACTCTCTCTCTCTCTCTGTGTACATAATAAATTATATATATATATATATATATATATATATATATATATATATATATATATATATATATATATATATATATAGAATGCTGAACAATTAAGTAGTGGGGAAAACAAGTGAAGGTTAACAATTCTTCAGTCGTTATAGTAATGACTTGGCAAAGATTTGAACTTTAAAAAAAAAAAAAAAAAAAAAAAATTGAAGATGAAAAAAATGGGGGAATATATTATAACTATGAGAAGCCCTTCACTAGCTGCCTGAGGGAACCATCATAATCTCTCTCGAAGGCACATTTATTTGCATTGCCTGCTCCTAGGCCCCCCGTCCGCCGGATCGGACCCACCAGGGAGACACGGCTGATTGAGTCTGTGCTCTTGGCGTCAAATTCAATTATAAACAAAGCTTGCTCTTATGTTTTTGAAGAAATAGGGGGAGATAAACATTCATACCTGCAGTGGTAGACAATTCTGCCTAACTAACACTATGTGCTTGAGAGGGCGAATGGGGTGCTGTTGGATTCTTTTTGAACCCTTGGTGGTGAGAACACCACAGAATTATAGACTGTGGCGTGTCTCTATTTGACACCAAGAGCACAGACACAATTAGCGGTGTCTCCCTGATGAGTCCGATCCAGCGGACGAAAGGCCTAGGAGCAGGCAATACAAATAAATGTGCCTTCGAAGGGGATTACGATGGTTCCCTCAAGCAGCTAGTGAAGGGCTTCTCATATTTATAATATATTCTCCCCAATTTCTTCATCTTCATTGTTTTTTTTTTTAATTTATAAGTTCAAATCTTTGTCAAGTCATTACTATGATGACTGAAGAATTGTTAACCTGCACTTGTTTTCTCCCACTACTTAACTGTTCAGCATTATATATATATATTTTATATTATATATATATATATACGCGAAAGGAAATTCACCAAATTAACAGTTAACAGGCATCACTTCAGGAACAAAACATGCCATGGTCCAGGCAAAGACATGCAGAATGTGGCATGCATGACCTCTGGCTTATTGACAGAAAACTGCGGTATAGACTGATCACCACCTTTGGTCACATATATGCAGCTGACCTCCTAATATCCTCTTCTCAACGCCCCTCCAAGGACTGAATATGAAGAGAAGAACGGCTGCAGGGAGCAGTCAGAGATATCTTATGTGGTGACATATCTAACATTCGGCAGTGGAGCTTGGGCACAGACAACGTCTTCTTCTCACGCTATTCGTCCATCACTCAGGAGCACTCCTGGCCTCATCTGCATTGGGGAGGTGGATAATCGGAACTGATGTGTGTGGTTTGGACGTCGTAGCTGTATATCTTGTTTGCTTCTTTCTTTCTCTGATCACATTGCCTTCTGGTTCAACAACAGGTTAGCGAGGTGGACGATAGAAACAGAACTAAAGGCAAAAGGAAGATGCATTTTTGTATAAATTAATGTTCAAAGAAGAAGAAGAAGGAGGAGGAGGAGGAGGAGGAGGAGGAGGAGGAGAAGGAGGAGGAGGAGAAAGAAGAAGAAGAAGAAGAAGAAGAAGAAGATGGAGGAGGAGGAGGAGGAGGAGGAGGAGGGGAAGAGGTGGAGGAGGAAGAGGAGGAGAGGGAGGAGAAAAGGAAGAAAGTAAAAATGAAAGAAAGAAAGAAAGAAAGAAAGAAAGAAAAGAAAGAAAGAAAGAAAGCGGGAACGAAGCACGAAGCGAAGAAGGCGGAAGAGGAAAAGAAGGTGGGGAAATGAGACAAAGAATTATAAAAGAAAAAACAATAAGGAAGAAATATGAGGAGAAAGATGTACAGTACAGACATTATGAATACTGTAAATGACAATGATACAATTAAAAACATAATGGAAATTTGAAACGAAAGTCAGGTACTGGCCACGACATTGAGCAGAAATATGACAAATATATGAAGATTGTGACCCCTGGATATTAAGAGACAGATACACATACTCTCCCGAAAGTGATATTTGTATGTCTGCATACTTTACATGATATTTTTCTTTGCTCTATTGTTGGTAAATTGCACTTACTGATGATGCCACCAAAACTCTCATTTCTGCTTTTGTTCTTTCTCGCCTGGATTACTGTAATTCTCTTCTTGCTGGTTGCCCACAGAATCTTCTTGGCAAATTGCAGAAAATTCAAAACAGTGCTGCCCGACTAGTATTGAAACGCTCCAAATTTTCTCACTCGGCTCCCTTGCTTGATTTTCTCCACTGGCTCCCAGTAGGCAAAAGAATTGAATACAAGCTTTCTTTGC
>CM031595.1:95409594-95419594 GCA_018398815.1 Conus ventricosus | reverse complement strand
TGTTGCTGCTGCTGCTGCTGCTGTTAACGATGTGTTGTTTATTCATTTATTGTAGATAATATAGACATGAAAACTGAGCATTGAGTGACATTGAGAGACACAGACCAATAGATTGAGAAGGGAGAGAGAGAGAGAGAGAGAGAGAGAGAGAGAGGAGAGAGAGAGAGAGAGAGAGAGAGAGAGAGAGAGAGAGAGGAGAGAGAAAGAAAGAAACAGACTAGACAAGACAGACATACAAACAGACAGACAAACAGGCAGACAAACAGGCAGACAGACAGACAGACAGACAGACAGACAGACTGTCAGACAGAGAAAGACAGGAAAGGTGGAAGGAATTAAGGAGGCATGAAAAAGGGGATGGGGATGTAAGATTTGAAGGAAAAATAGACAAAGACTGGTAATCACACAGAGAGAAAATTACACACTCTAACGTAGTCGCTTTGGAAAAAGTAAAATACGTTATGTCGTGAATGCAGTCTCAATAATGAGACCTGCATATATAGGCTTAATCACCCATAAGGGGAGACGTTTCACTCAGTTCCCAGACACCCCCCTCCTCTTTCTCTGTTTTCCCTTCTCAACAAGATACAGAGGCACCCCCCCCCCCCCTTCCACCACCATCTGAGTTTCTGAGAGGATCATCGCAAAACACAGATGATCTGGAAAATGTTTATGAACACGATTACGTCAACACTTCCATAGGAAGCAGGAGCATTCTTCTATAAGGGACAACAGCAAAACAGCATGGCATGGTCTAATTTCGGTTTTACGAGGAGAGAGAGGGGAGAGAGAGAGAGAGAGGAGAGGAGGAGAGAGGAGGAGAGAGAGAAGAGGAGAGAGAGAGAGAGAGAGAGAGAGAGGGAGAGAGAAACAAATTCGTCCCCCAAAACACATAACTTCTGAGCACGTGTCTGTTTACAAACGCCACCAACTCCATTAATTCTTCTACATGATACAGGAGGTTCCAGGGGTCAGAGTCTCCCCATTTCTTCTTCCACTCACTGACTGTCTGTCTGGGATGGAAAGAGTCGCAGGCAATATTTTCTTCTCACGCCGTTCCCAAATCAGCCAGCACCACTTGCCGTCCATTTACATCAGTGGAATCAGTAGGAGAAGGGACAGTCAGAATTCATGCATTTGGGCAAACTGTTTGTTGGAGCATCACTTAAGTGTTTATAGCTTGTTTCTCTTGCATTTCCCTGTCACATTTTCTATTTTTCCCACACATGAATCTAGTTTTCTCATAGCTCTTGTTTTGCCATGGTCTCTATCCTGTTATGCAGCCTTTGTGCTTGGATGGGCAATAGACAACATAAGAATGTCTGTTTTCTGAGGTTCTGTCATTATGTAATAGAGTTTAACATAAAAGTGAAAGAGACGTACCAAAAGAGACATGTAGACTGATTGTGGCCAAGAGATAAATGCAGATAATAAGAGAGAGGAGAGAGAGAGAGGAGAGAGAGAGAGAGAGAGAGAGGAGAGAGAGAGAGAGAGAGAGAGAGAGAGTAAGAGAGAGAGAGATTCAGATTCAGATTCAGATAATTTATTCGTAATAGGCCATGGCCCCTAACGAAGGGGTGTGTGAACATACACACCACAATAAGTATAAACAATTGTAATACATAATGAAACAAAAAGCAAATCGTTGTAACATGTTCAAGAAGAAACACTTGAGAGAGAGAGAGAGAGAGAGAGAGAGAGAGAGAGAGAGAGAGAGAGAGAGAGAGTGAGAGAGAGAGGAGAGAGAGAGAGAGAAGGTAGCAGGGGTGGGTGGATAAGGGATGAATAGTATTTGTACTTCAATATTCTTGAACAAAAACTACCAATTACAAGACAGTGTGACGCCTCAATCTTTTGTTTTAAGTTTTCTCTCTGGATCTCTTGTTGTGTTTCATGATTTTGTTCGTTTGCTTGTTTGCTTGTGTTGTGTGCCATTTTGCTATCTCAGTTTTGTGCTATTTCTTTGTCATCACTCACAAGGAGCTCATTCTAGCATCCACCCTTCATATTTACCTATAGCCTTGTTCTGTTACAGTTCCACCGCCAGCAACTCACATCGAGCCATCAGTGCCGGCTGGCATGAGGCACCCTTCCGCTAAAGATTCTACATGGCTGCTAAAGTGGGCTGGATTTGGTCAGTGATGCTTGTTGGGATCCAGCAAACCAACATTATCGACTAATCTGCCTTCTGACGACAGCTGTTAACTTTCAGAGCCAGTGTGAGTGAGTGACTCACCTTGGAAGAAGACAGAAGCTAAGGCCAAAAAGGGAAGGAGATGCATGCAATGTTTTCGTCTTACTTCGTTCTTACTTCAAGTCAGCCTGTGCTATTTGCTTACCATGTGTATCAATGGAATAAATGGGATCAAAATAATCACAAACAAGAACTGATCAATCTAAGACAAAAAAGAATGGAAGGTGTCTTGTTACGCTCACGGGCAAGGTGGGTAGCTGAAGGGGAAAATTAAATATTTTTGCAGTCTTGAAAAACGGAACTATGTTAGTAAGTATATAATGAAACTTACCGCCAAGGATGGTATAACGTTAACTAAAGACAATGATATTGCGAGGGAAGTTAATTCCTTTTATAAAGGTTTATATTCGGAAAGAGTGGAAGAGCAGTTTGAACTTTCCAGTCTGGTCGATCGATTGCCAAAATTATCAGAAGAGGAAAAGGATTCTCTTGAAGGGAAAATAACTTTAGAAGAAGCGGGGTGTGCACTGAAATACATGAATAATCATGATAAAAGCCCTGGAAGTGATGGTTGCACTGCTGAGTTTTTAATTATTTTTTTTTGGGGGGGGGTTACCGTTAGGACCATAATTATGGCGTAAGATCCCTTAACAATGGGTTTGATAAAATGGAACTATCTGCAATTCATAAAGAAGGGGTCATAATATGTATACCTAAAGGGGACAAACCTAAAGATCAAACAAAAAGCTGGAGACCAATATCGCTTTTAAATGTAGTGTATAAAATTGGATCCACTTGCATTGCTAACAGATTAAAATATGCTTTTAATTCAGTTATAAGTGATGATCAAAGCGGTTTCGTACCAAATCGATATTTGGGAGATAATATCCGTCTTATTTATGACATTATAGACTACCTTATCAGTGCGAGAAAACCTGGATTACTACTATGTTTAGATTTTGAAAAAGCATTTCATAGTGTAGACTTAAAGTTCATGTTTACGGTATTAAAAGCTTTTGGTGTGGGCCCCGACTTTTGTCAGTGGATTAAAAGTTTCTACAGGAATATTAAATCAACAGTTTCTGTTACTGGTAAACTAACGAGCTGGTTTGCTGTTGAAAGGGGTTGTAGACAGGGTGACCCATTATGTCCATATTTGATTATTATGTGAATAGAGGTTTTGGCACTCATGATAAAAGAACGCCATAACATTAAAGGTATCAAATTTGGAAACATTGAAAATAAAGTATCTCAGTGTGCAGACGACACTGAACTTACTCTAGAAGGAGACAGAATATCTTTTGAAGAATCAATTAGTGCCATTGAGAAATTTGGAAGAGTTTCTGGGTTTATGTTAAATACGAAAAAACGAAAGCAGTTTGGCTGGGAAGTATGCGGAATTCATCAGTGAAATTTTTGCCGCATTTACAAATGGAATGGAATCCGGAACGCTTCAGAATACTAGGGGTATGGTTCACAAATGATTTAAAAGACTGCAATTGTAAATGAGGAAAAGTTCAATGAAATAAAATTGCCGTGCAGAGTATGGTTAAAAAGACAAATCACTCCGCTCGGAAGAGTGACAGTTCTTAAATCACTTGTGCTGTCAAAATTATGTTTTTATGGATGCTTCTACCAAATCCACCTGACAGTTTTCGTGATAAAACTCAAAAGTTAGTGTACAGATTTATTTGGAATAAAAGAAACGATAGAATAAATAGAAAAACATCTGTAAAGAGTATCAAATCCAGGGGTATAGGTATACCCAACATTAAGATATATTTAGATGCATTAAAATTGACATGGGTTCGTAACATACAATCAAGCAGCCATAAATGGAAAGAACTTCTGTGTCTTCAGTATCCAACTATTGCCATGATTGAAAACGTAGGGTCTGATTGGCTAAAACAAGATTGTATCAACGCATTTTGGAAAGATGTATCTAAAGCGTATGAAGAATTTGGAGAAGTAAATCATGTCAAAACTATTGAAGATTTCTGTTCTGAACCAGTGTTCTGTAACAGTTATATTAAAGTTGAGAGAAAGTCAGTTTATTATAACAACTGGATCAGGAAAAAAGGTTCTTTTTATCGGAAATTTGCAGGACGATAATGGCATCTTTCTAACGTTCCAGACTTTCACGGAAAAGTATGGCGTTTGAGGGATTTTGTCACTTATCATGGGCTCATATGTGCTATTAGAAAATATGCAAGAGCTGTAGGACTGGAACTAACATACGAGACCTGGAATTATTCAAACAAATTATTAAAAAATATTTCTTCAGCTTCTAGAGGAGCGAGTTATTATTACGATGTATTAACGCAAGATACAACTAAACCCAAATGTTGTGGCAAGTGGAGAGAAAAACTTGGATCTGAAGCGTGTTGGCATGAAGCAGTTAAGAAGATTGGACATATAAAAGATGTGAAATTAAAATGGTTCCAAATCAGATTGATTCACAGAATTTTAGGTACAAACGTTATTTTACAGAAAACGAATATAGCTGACTCTGACAAATGTTCCTTTTGTCATGACCAAAAAGAAAGTATACACCATGTTTTTTGGACATGCAATCGAGTGAAAAACTTTTGGAATGCATTTCAGGATTCGGTAAACGAAAAGTGTGCCAACACAAACTTATTACTAACAGATAAGACAATTTTATTTGGATGCGATGACCATTACACAGTACATTTGACTTTCTTATGCTGCTAGCTAAATTTTATGTATACAAATGTAAGTTTGAAGGAACACAACCTCAATTTCAACAGTTTACTATATATTTGAAAAAAAGGTATGAAATTTGAAAAATATGCCAACCGTATGGATATGTCTCAGCAGAATTTACTGGCACGATGGTACCTATCTTTGAGTAGTTTACAAAACTTTGTAAGCGTAGAAGTAATACGGTTCTCTGCTTTATACAAGTGTATAATATGTATTTTGTCCAATTTGCTTGAATGTTTGTATACTGTTTGTACTTGTTAAATTTGCTGATGACCATATGTGTGTGCATTGTTTATGCAAAAAGAGAAAAATAAAATGTTTACTATTTTTTTTAAAAGGATCAAAACTGATAACGAATGGATGTGGTGTTCTTTAATGCATCACCATGCAGCATAGACTGCTCATCTTAAAACTGCCTCCTCCCATTCCCATTCAGCTGGCGTTCCCCAGTCTCCTCCGAGGCCTCTCGGAGAAAAGTCTGCAAGGGGAAAAAGACTACAGGGAGCAGTTTTTTTTGTGCGTTGTCATGTCTGAACACGACGGTGGAGATGATCACAGACGACGTCTTCTTGTCACGCTTTTCACCCATCTCTCAGACACACACCTGAACTCACCGTCATCAACAGAATATAGAGGAGACGGATAATTACAACTCATGGTTGTGTCTTGGACTTTACAGCTGTATATCGTGTGCGCTTTTTTCTGACCCTGGTGTCTTCTGGTTTAACAATAATTTGGCGAGGTGGACGGTAAAACACAAAATAGAGGGAGGGGGGGGAGAAAACATATTTCAGTATCAAATGATTCAAAAGAAGAAGAAGAAGAAGAAGAAGAAGAAAGAAAGAAAGAAGAAGAGAAGAAGAAGAAGAAGAAGAAGAAGAGAAGAAGAAGAGAAGAAGAAGAGAAGAAGTCAAATTATCGTGAAATTTGACGCTGAGCATGAAGCACACAATGTCAAGGAGGAAGTGGAGAATGAGGAAAATGAGAGAAAGAAAAATCAGGAGGAAGAAGGAAAGGGGGTGGAAGGCATACACGTCTATGAAGAAAATAATCAGATGACAAGTAAAACAACGTCACAATGAAAGCCATGTTCTTTTATGAATTTGACTCTATTCGAAGTAGACGACAAACACTTTACTCAGATCATAAACATGTTTTCAAGATGTGCGTGTGACTTCTATGTAAGAGATGAACATTTACTGCAGATCTCATTACGGAGACAGCTGTATAACGATGTCCCGTTGCTATTTATAAAATATAGTTTTACATTGTGTGCATTTTAGAAGAATGATATAACGCAAAAGTTGACTTAAGGGACAGATGATATGACCTTGAGTGGAGCTATGAAAATGATTATCGATATGTGATGAAGAAGAGAGAAGAAGAAGAAGGGGAGAGAGAAGAAGAGAGAAGAAGAAGAGAAGAAGAAGAAGAAGAAGAAGAGAGAGAGAGAAGAGAGAAGAAGAGAGAAGAAGAGAAGGAAGAGAGAGAGAGAGAGAAGGAGAGAGAGAGAGAGAGAGAGGAAGAAAGAAGAGAGAAGAAGAGAAGAGAGAAAGAGAGAAGAGAGAGAGAGAGAGAGAGAGAGAGAAAGAAAAGAAGAGAGAAGGAAGAAAGGACAAGAGAGAGAGACAGAGAGACAGAGAGAGAGAGAGAGAGAGAGAGAGAGAGAGAGAGAGAGAGAGAGAGAGAGGAGAGAGAGATGAGAGAGAGAGGAGAGAGAGGGGTGGGGTGGGAGTAGGGGCTGCAAGCAACAAAAGATGAACGAAAAGGGTGGTGGTGGGGGGGGGGGGGGGGGGGGGGGGGCGAAGAAGACGAAGGAACAATGGACGAAGACTAGTAATTACATACAGAAAAAAACTGTACACTGACGTAATCTCTCTCCGAAAACTAAACTGCGTCATGTTGGAGAATGCAGGTTTAATTATGAGACCTGTGTACAAAGGATCAAGCACCCAGAAGGAAGGCAGACGCTTCAGTGGAACAATTATTGTAACTGACATCCAACAGGCTCAGCTCTCTGACGTTTTACCCCCCCCC
This sequence comes from Conus ventricosus, assembly GCA_018398815.1. Lineage (NCBI taxonomy): Eukaryota > Metazoa > Mollusca > Gastropoda > Neogastropoda > Conidae > Conus > Conus ventricosus. The sequence continues at coordinate 95,412,636 of CM031595.1, read as the reverse complement.
CCCCCCCTCCTCCGCACCCGGTCATTCTCGCTTCTCAGACAGATACAGACACACCCTCCCTTCCACCCAAACTGATGTTCTGAGAGGATCATCTCTAAACATAGATTATCTGTGAAGTGTCTGTTTATGAACGCCACTACTTCAGCACTTTCACAGGAAACAGGAACATCCTTGTAAACAAGACAACAGCAGCAGCACGGACTAATTCCTCTGTGTGTGTGTGTGTGTGTGTGTGTGTGTGTGTGTGTGTGTGTGTGTGTGTGTGCGTGCGTGCGTGCGTGCGTGCGTGCGTGCGTGCGTGCGTGCGTGCGTGCGTGCGTGCGTGCGTGCGTGCGTGTGTGTGTGTGTGTTCAGTTCAGTAGTTTTATTTAACGTCTTTTCATCGCAAGATGATCTTAGACCTTTAAACTGCAATGTACATTCCATTGTACTACCAGACCCCCCCCCCCCCCCACCCCCGCACCCCCCCCCCCCCCCCCCCCCAAAAAAAAAAAAAATTTGTTAACACATATCTCAAATGGCTTTTTTCACAATAGTTTTGCAACTGGGGACTGAGCAATAACCAATGCAATATCAAAAAAGCAAGGGTTATTTACCACACTATCAACTGGTCAGAATTATTTATAAAAATATTCTTCTCCTTATAAGCTGGGGTTAGTATAGGGCATTCAAATAAAAGATGACGAATTGAAATATTCTCCTGACATATATACGCTATGCCTCGTGAATATTTTGTATTCCATGTATTAACCGTAATTTATGAATTAATCTGGCTAGATACCTTGGACATGATGGCAGGACGAATAAATTCTCATTAAGATGTTTCTTCCGCATATTCTTTTCCAATCGCTGGATCAATTCATGTGGAGAAAAATTTAAGACTTTGTTGAAGGGTGTTTCAAAAATTGTACAAGCTCCCTGTTTTGCCAATTTGTCTGCTAATTCATTCCCTTTTAAGCCACAATGTGAAGGAACCCAGCAAAAATCAACTGCTATACCTCGGGAAAGTAAACAATGTAATAGATGCTTAATTTCAAAAAGAATATCAGTTCTAATTTTAGAGTTCCAGTGCTTTAATGATTGTAAAACTGATTTTGAATCAACACAAAACAGCACACTATAAAATGATACTGGCGTGTCATATAAGATATAATTCAGAGCTTTCATAATTGCATATATATAGTAGCTTAGCTCTGATGTAAAAATTGAAAATTCTCTCTACCTAGATAGAAAGACTTTTGCACATTTAAGGAGGTATAGTGAATCCAGCACTACTGTCAAAACGTTTCCATTATGAACCATCTGTAAATATTTTTAAATGATTTGGATAAGTCTTTTCGAGATGTTCTCGAACTTCATTTACTAGAATATTTCCCATTGTAAACTTTCTTCAAAGTAGTATATTCATCATCAATTTTTGCGTTGAGATGCCCCCATGGGGGCATTTGAGGAAACATGGGAACCTCCGAAATTGCATCAATATCAATACAAACTTCTGACATAAGCCACAAGTAAAATTTTCTAATCGGCTCTATGTACGATATATTTTTTAGACCTTTTGGGGGATTCCTAATTGAATCCATATGAATTTCACCAGCAGCAGAGTTTTTTTTTACAGATAGGCCTCTTACGACGTATTTGGACACAGGCCAACGTTCGTTGTTCATTAAGAGGTAAAATGTTTGTCTCCTTATAGCATTTGATTGTGTTGTGTGCACTGGAACACCCAAGCTAATTTAAAGCTTTGCTATCTAAGCTTTGTAGTTTTCTTTTTAAAAGGTAGTTAGATGCAGAGAAGTATACTTCCTGTCCATATATTAATTTTGATCGGACTAACGAGTAATAAATGTAAAAGTGCAGTACAGTCTTGACCCATGGTTGACAACATACAATTTTGAGCAAATTTTAATCTTTTCCTAGCTTTATCTATCAAATTTTCAATATGTTTTTTCCAGTTCAGCTTCGGTGTTAAAAACACTCCTAAGAATTTGACTGTTTGCTTATATTGTAGAACATTGTCTCAAGATAAGGTTGGCAGAGCCTTTTGGGTTTTCGCCATTATTAAAAAGCATTAAACAAGTTTTCTCACCAGATAATTCAAGACCGTTCTCTTTCATGTAGCAGACAATCTGTCCAATTCTCCTTGAAAACATTGTCTGTACAAATTTTACTCCCCTTTTTAATTCGAGTGCTTCCTTAATGAAGTATTAATCCAAATGGCAATATCATCTGCTACTGCACTACATTGGTGGATTTGATAATGCCTTTGGGAGATCATGCATAAGGATTGTAAATATAAAGGGCAATAACAGATCCCTGGGGAAATGCCCATATCTATTTTCCTGAATGATGAATAAAATTTTTCCAATTCGTGTACATATATTTCTTCCTTCTAGAAAGGTTTTTTTATATAATCATACATATTCCCAGAAATACCAATATTTTTCAGTTTATACAATAATCGAGCATGCCAAACAAAGGGCATATGCTTTCTTTACATCAAAGAAAGTAGCTAATGTACTTTTTCTGCGTGAAAATTGCTTTTTTTTTATGAGAAGTTAGTTTCACTAAATGATCAGTTGTGCAAACACCCTTTTCTGAATCCCGCTTGCTGGACTGGAATAATGTCATTTTTTTCACAATAATATAATAAACGTGTTTGTACAACTTTTTCAAGAAGTTTACCAACAAGGGATGTTAAAGCAATGGTCTATAGCTATTTACAGATTTCTCGTTTTCCCCTTCTTTTGGGACTGGTACTACCACTGAACTTTTCCAGATTGTAGGAAGAGTGCCGCACGTCCAACATTTTTGGAACAACGAATGTAACATTTTCCACGAAGAAGGGAAGTGACGAAGAAGCTCGTAAGAAATACCATCTAGGGCCCCCTGCTGAATCATAAGATGTAATGGATTCTATCGCTTCAAGAAGTTCTGATGATTGTAATGGGGAATTTGAGTATTATTATTGTCTGGTATGGGACTCTTATATTGTTCTTTTTGTTCCTCTTTTTGTCTATGGTACTTGATTTCTGCTGGAAG
>CM031595.1:95399594-95404594 GCA_018398815.1 Conus ventricosus | reverse complement strand
CTCTCTCTCTCTCTCTCTCTCCTCCTCTCTCTCTCTCTCTCTCTCTCTCTCTCTCCCCTCTCTCAGTTCATCATCATTAATCATCAGTATCATCATTCTTATCCTCATCCTCATCATCAACATCATTATTATCAATCTCCTCCTCCTCCTCCTCCTCCTCCCTCTCTCTCTCTCTCTCTCTCTCTCTCTCTCATCTCTCCCCTCTCTCACTCTCTCTCTCTCTCTCTCTCTCAGTTTTGTCTTCCTGTTGCACTCCTAGCTCATTTTTTTCTGTCCCCGACAGATGACCATATATACATATAAATTGAAATCCTCCATTACCATGAATATCAAGCGAAATGAAACTGTGCCTGTGTCATTTTGAAGAGAAAATGTTTCCTTGAAAAAAAAAGTCTTAGATGATAGTTTTCTATTAAAACATTTCCTCAACAATTCCCCAATATCAAGGATTGATATTGTCAACTTTGTCTTGTCTGATGAGCTCTTTATGCAGATTTCTAAAGCGTATTTCTTTGTGTGCCTTGTGAGTATAAAAAGTGTCTGTTTCCTTCTTCTTCCTTCTTCTTCTTTTTCTTCTTCTTCTTCTTCTTTCTTTAAGTGTCCGCCTTCATCAAGTTGAAGATTCTGACACTGTAGTAGTAGGGGGTTTCCGGATCAACGGTAGAACAAAAAGCTGCTGCCTGGATCATCAGCTTATGAATAGGTGGGCCTTATACTGGAGGGTGACGGACTGAGGTGAGGGTGGGAGGGATAGGTGGCGGGTGGGGAGGGGGGAGGGGCGAAGAGGCCAGGAAAGGAGCGACAGAGGGGAGGGGAGTGGTGGGGGGTTATATCCAGGATCTTAAGTCCTCCAGCGAGGCTGATGCCACCGCCTCAGCTGGAAGATTGTTCCACTCCCTCCCAGTGCGTGGGAAGAAGCTGTTCTTTCTGTCGTTTCTGCAGCAGGATTCTACATGGTACTGCTGCTCGTGAGAGTTCCTGGTGTTGTACTGAAGGGTGTAACGCGTAGGATGTGCGCAGAGTTATCTTGATATCGCCGTGGTGAAACTTGTAAAAGGTGGCTAGCCTGATTTGCTGACGTCGTTGTTTCCCATGGGGGATGCTACTTTGAGGCTGTTATGAGCTGCATCCTGTAGTCTAATTTACCTCTGTTCAGGAGCAGTTATGTCCCTTGATATCTTAATGGAGTGTCCTGCGCGTGCCTGTACCCATCGTCAACACAGCGCAGGCCTCCAGGGTGGTACAGGACTGCTCTAAGGGCAGGTGAAACAGTGCTTCTCTGGTCCTCCCCACACCTTCGGTGTTCTTTTTCTTCTTTGCCTTAACTAGGCTGACCCTGGAGAAAGGTCCAGTGGCGGTGAGGAAAGACCCACTGACCACAGGGAAAGTCCTGTTGACAGTGGAAAGACTACAACTTTGGATTCTCTCTTGAGGGCACATAAGACCGTATGGCGAAAGCTTGGCTGTGTCTGGAGTGCACTGTCTTCATCTGTCCGTGGGCAGGGTGGTTGGGTCTGTGGGGTGTGCTCGGCAGCTGGGGGGGTGTTTTTCGCCGGTGGCTCTGCAGTCATGAAATACGGCTGGTACACCCATGGGGATGCTACTTTGAGGCTGTATGAGCTGCATCCGTAGTCTAATTTACCTCTGTTCAGGAGCAGTTATGTCCCTTGATATCTTAAGGGAGTGTCCTGCGCGTGCCTGTACCCATCGTCAACCCCGCGCAGGCCTTCCAGGGGGGTACAGGACTGCTCAAAGGGCAGGTGAAGACAGTGCTTCTCTGGGTCCTCCCCAGCACCTTCGGGTGTTTCTTTTTCTTCTTTGCCTTAACTAGGCTGACCCTGGAGAAAGGTCCAGTGGCGGTGAGGAAAGACCCACTGACCACAGGGAAAGTCCTGTTGACAGTGGGAAAGACTACAACTTTGGATTCTCTCTTGAGGGCACATAAGACCGTATGGCGAAAGCTTGGCTGTGTCTGGAGTGCACTGTCTTCATCTGTCCGTGGGCAGGGTGGTTGGTCTGTGGGGTGTGCTCGGCAGCTGGGGGTGGTGTTTTTTCGCCGGTGGGCTCTGCAGTCATGAAATACGGGCTGGTCCCACCCATGGGGGATCTACTTTGAGGCTGTTATGAGCTGCATCCTGTAGTCTAATTTACCTCTGTTCAGGAGCAGTTATGTCCCTTGATATCTTAATGGAGTGTCCTGCGCGTGCCTGTACCCATCGTCAACACAGCGCAGGCCTCCAGGGTGGTACAGGACTGCTCTAAGGGCAGGTGAAGACAGTGCTTCTCTAGGTCCTCCCCAGCACCTTCGGTGTTTCTTTTTCTTCTGTAAAAGGTGGCTAGCCTGATTTGCTGACGTCGTTGTTCTAGAGGAGCCCAGTGCAACTGCTTGTACATAGCACCTACGCTGGATGTGTGACGGTAGCGATTTACAACCCAGCGCGCTGCCCTTCGTTGAACCTTTTCAAGTGCTAACTTGTCCCCTTCTTGATGGGATCCCACACCTGGCAGGCGTACTCTAGGGTTGGGCGCACAAGGGCTTTGTAGGCTCTCTCTTTGGTTTGGATGGAAACTAGTTTCAGGTTTCTCTTCACAAAGCCGAGGGTCTTAGAAGCCTTGTTGACGATGTTGTTAATGTGGGGTTCCCATTTTAGATCTGTGGACAGGGTAACCCCTAGGTATTTTCCTCCTTGGTGGGCTGGAGGTTGTGACCATGCAGATGGTAAGTGGCCTTGTGTCTTGTGCCAAAATGTAGAGTGTGACACTTGTCCGGATGGAAGGACATGAGCCAAGTTTCTTCCCATTTAGCAAGTTTGTCAAGGTCTCTCTGTAGCGTGGCTTGGTCACTGGCCTTCCTGGTGGTCTTGTGGCAAGCAGTATCGTCTGCGAAAAGGCGTACGGTTGAGGAGAGGCCCATCGGTATGTCGTTAATGTAGAACAGAAGAGGCAGGGTCCCAAGACAGAGCCTTGGGGACTCCAGACTCAACCCTACAAATGCCGATGTAACTCCTTCCACCACCACTGCTTGCTGCCTGTTGGTCAGGATCTTTAGCATGATAGGAGTTTAAACAGCCTCAAAGAATTATTATTACTGTTGTAAAAGGCCCTAATCTGCCTAAAGTAGAGAATGGTACCTACAACACGTTAGGCTGGTATAGAACTCATTACACTACTTATGCGTTCACACCCACACTCCCCTAGGGCTGGAAAAGGACTCGTTATACCACTTATGACACAAAACGATAACAACAAAAGAAATTTCTAACACTTTCAACAATTAACAGGTGGGTCTTTCTGGATAGGAATCAAGTCTTTTCAGAGTTTTGATCACTCCTCAGGTCGATCGCTGTCCAAACTGGAGTAGACTCACACACAAAAAACCGATCCTTGTGGTGATGATCATCAATTACTTCAAGTCTAACTGACCTCACTTGCGGATGCATCGATGGCAGTCCACAAGATACCACTGCTGAGACTGGGCACAGAAGAACATGATCAAAGACCGCTGGCCCCAGTCCTGTGTCTGGGCGCGGGGGAGCATGGTCCAAAACGAAGAGCTCTGGTCAGCCATCCGGGGGAAGCCACCGGCTGCCCAGACGGTAGGCAGGCCTACTGGTTGTCGAAAAGGAAGGCATTGGGGAGCAAAGGCGAATCCTGGCCTCAGAGAAGACAGGTATGCCACAGTAGGGAGAAGAAACCTCGGACAGCACAAACACCCCCTCTAGTGCCCCAGTCAGCCGGACCCGCGCCTCAAGTTGAAACCCTACAAAGTGAACAGCACCATAGATAAACCTAATCTTCCACCTATTTAACATCAAAAGTATTAATAGGTTAGTAAGAGTAGAATCGAAACGACCAAAAGCGTACAACTCAGCATAAACACACGAATCAGCATACTGAGCCGAGGAACTTCCCAAAACAATCACAATATGACAAAGTCTGATAATTTTGTCGAAAATGTTCAGAAAAAAATACTATCAGTTAGTTACGATTGTCCTACAACAAACCTACAAATTCGACAAAATATCTTACCCTCTGGCTGGATTACATTTGCCAATACTCGACCAACAAGCGGGACAGAGTGAGTACGGAGCAGACGTGACTGCTTCCAGCGCCATTACCTCGGTCTGTGTTGAGCTCACAGCTAAACTTGCCAAAGTTGATAGTTGAGGAGCGCTCACGGCAAATGCAGTGCTCTCTGGCTATACAAATGGCACACATTCACAACTCGTCAAGACTCGTGCTGTGACAATGGTACAACTCTGAGCTTGTTTTTCTCTGCCTCTGTCCTGTTGGTTTCTTTCTTCTTCAACTCTGCCTTGGTGTCTCCTTCTCTGCCTGGATCGTCGTATCTTTCCTTTCCCCTATAAGTTCCAAATTCTCAGACATGTGTTGATGAATGTTGCTATCTTGATGTTATTCTTGGAAGCCGTCAATACATCTGCAAGCTGTCACCGTGTTGCTTGAAGGGTAAGAATAAGCGTCTTTGGTTTTGATCCAGCACTTCCCGTTGTCTGATTATTTTTCAACCTTCTCTTCTCGGAATAGCTATCCTTTTATCAAAATTCTCTGCTGAAAGTGTCACATCTTTAAGTTTAAAGCACACACACATGCTGACTCTCGTGTTGATAAAGGCTACGTAGAGGCACTGGGGTCGACTTCACTGAACAAGACAATGACAAAATTGGATACGTGGTAATTTGAGAGATCAGTCCAGAAGTTGGAAGTTCTCTCGTAGCACGACATGATTGTGGTGTCCATCATGTTAAGCGATCTTGGCGAGCAAGCTCCTCTCTACATCCTTGTTTCACTTGAAGTGTTATCCCCATTAACAACCACCAGCCGGAAGGACCAGGGCGCATCGCTTTGTCTAGTCTCTGCCCAAAGCAAATCTGTTGACCAAGTGACCGACCAAGTTAAAATAGATGTACTGTCAAGTCAGGAAAACTATAATTAAGCGGTAATTATGACGGAACATGGTAATTCCCACATAAGCAATACTT
>CM031595.1:95357627-95375127 GCA_018398815.1 Conus ventricosus | reverse complement strand
CCCTAGGGCCCCAAGCAGATCCAGAGGATCACAGATATTTGGCCGCTGGTGAAGGGATTCGCGAATATGCTCCAACGAGTCTACTTTCATACTTGGTTGCCCTTGTCGCTATTTTCTAATTTGGGGCAGTCCTCACCCTTTTAGTGGACTCTTCCAGATTTTGGTTTGTGGCGTTTCATAGCCACGACAGTGACCAACCACCACACACGTGAAATTGTTTACGGGCGTTTATTAGCCACGCAGTGACAACACGACAAGGGGAAGAGCTCATGAGGGCAGGGAATAGGGCCAATTTAGACTTTTGCAGTACCATTGACAAACAAGGAATATAAAACTACGCAGGCATATTCTATACGTTATTTATTTAAGATTTAAATATATACCCGACACACAGAAAAGCTTTACAATTCTATGGTATCTAGTTGGCCTAGTTGTATAAGTTGTTTTTTATTTTTGTAAAACAATTAAAAGCTAAATACCAAAGCGCATTTACCGTACTTTTTAGCCACTACTATTTAATAAAATTTATTAAATGCTTTATTAGATTGAATATAAAATGCTGCTTTTAATACATAAATGTGAAAATATTCCTTGCGGCGGGGCGGGTAAATTTAATTGTGGAACTCCGCAGGCATATTCTTAGTGGGGAACTTTAGGATTTTTGGATCACTGGCACGCGTTCGCTGCCCTGGTAATGCAATTTTGTGTAATTTGACAGGGCTGATTTGCGTTGGCCGGTCGCTACTAGTAAGCGACAATGCGACGCCCCACCCGGCTTCTGCGATTTTGTCAGCAAATAATGAAGGGTTTGCACGAAGGAAAGAACCCTTTAGAATAAGAGGACGTTGTTCCCAGGGAAAAAGATGTAACAATGGATTGTGTTTTTATTTTACGTTTCATCACGTTGCTATAGGTTCTTATCTCAAGTTGCTCTATCAAGTCGTTCTATGTTCTTAAACCAAGTTGTCTCAAGTTTTAGTTAAGTTTTTACTCAAGTACCTCAAGTTCTTTAATTAAGTTTTTAATCATAGTCCTCAAGTTCTTTAATAAGTTCTTGATCAAGTTGCCTTAAGTCACACCTAAGTACAACCAAGTTTATTCAAGTCAACTTATAATTATTTAGTAAGTTCTTTAAGTATTATTCCATCTGAATGGATCAAAATGATCTAGTGTTGTTGGCGGTTCTGGCATGTGTTGTGTTCGGATTTTGTATTTAGTGGTTGAGATTTTTTTGACTGTTTTGGTTTTCGCTGTCTTTGTTTATATATTTTATACACCGTAATACCACCCAACAGCAATGCGCCAAAATGACAATTGCTTTAGAAAAATATGAAGACTTTGCGGTGTAGCAACCCTGTTGTTGTAGGATTCAACTTGTTCTGGCGTTTTTATATTTGGCATATGAAACAACTGGCTCGACTCTGGCACTTTTGCATTATGAGCTATATATCTGTGGATTGTAAAAATTTATTTGTTTGTTCCACTCTGCTAATTTTTGTTTTCCTGCTGCAACGCGTCCAGGGATTGTTACTGATCTCGTTCTTACTGATTCAATGTTTTCAGATTTGATTCCTGCTGATTATCTGGCTCGATCATTTTTGAAGGAAAATAAATCTATATGATTAAAAGTAATTCATCCCATGATTAGCGGCGATATAATGTTCCAAATCTGTAATACAGATCACATCTAGAGGGACTCTAATGACTTTGTTTAAAATGGATCTGCGTTAAAATCATACATAAAGTCTTGTTAGAATGATGGGAGCAATATACTAACTAGTTTAGTGTACCAAACTAAGAACCGTTTTGTCCTACACTTTTTACCATTCTTGATCCCGTTGCGCCTTTCTACCTGTTATGCAACTTTATAATGACTTGTGGGGACATCTGTGATCTGTTCTATGTGAATTCATTGCCGAGGAACTGTTTTGTTTTTCCGCATGCTGCCAAAGAAATACACTGTCCTTTGGGGCATAACAGCTTGGGCATCAACTTGGTCATTTGTAATTCATATAGTCAGGAATGTTTAGTAGATCGTCGATGTCATGTTTATTACTAAATTTAATTATTATTTTGTTTTAAAATGAAGCGCGAAATGACTGTTGCACTCTTGTTACCATTCTGCTGTTATAGGCGGTTTCTAAGTGTAGGGTTACACAATGCTTGGTAAAAGTTGTTAAAAATTAAACCAGCAGATCTTGGCAGCTAGGACTTTGAAGATCAGCAAAGCTAATTGTGTTATACAGTTCATTTGTACGAATTTTTTAGTTCAAGCAAGGAATAATTACCTGACCAGTATATATGTCCACATACCCCCAAATCCATTTATAAAAATGGCTTACTCGTAATGTGATGGCGGCGTGTTGTTAATGGCTTGCTTTTAGCGGAAGTAATTACGAGTTAGGAACTACGGGATGAACGGCGAGAGAAAAAGACCTAACAAAGCTGTGGAGCAACTAGCAGCTGCACAGGCTCTCTCTGAAAAGCAGGAAATGAGAGTTAGAATTTATTAATTACCCACTGCAACACACGGGCATGCGGCTTACACATTAAAGATTTTGATCAAGCAATAAAAGAAATTATTTTAACAGGCAACCCATCGAGACATAGCCCCCACAAAATTTAGCGACTTTTATCAGCCCTCAGAAAACAAAAGATATGCAAGAAATCGTGTTTATTGTCTTTGGTATGACCGTCGTGTATTTTTTTGCGCATAATAAGCTGAATAAAAATGAACAAAATTTATTATCGCCAAAAGGATAGTTGGAAGGGACTCCAGCATAAAAAAAGCTAAGCCAAGCAGCGGGAGAGTCAGTGAAAAACAAGAAAGGAAATGTTATCTAAACAAGCGATTTGGCAAATTTATTTCCTGCACTAGACGAATACAGAGACCACACTTTGTGAACACAACTACGACAACGACACCCATCAAACTGGATCTTCTATATTTACCCATTGATACGATTTAGACGAAAAAGATTTAAGTATGCACTTCACTGTCATTGACATAGCTTCAAGATACAAAGATGCGAAACCCTTAAACACAAAAGAGTGCTTTTCTGCTGTTGCTGTTGCCATACAACTATATTACCAAACGAGGCCGCTAAACTTATCCTCGCCTGATTCCAAGACGACGATGGAAAGATTTAAAGGCCAAGTGAATCAATTATTGTTAAAAACATAGAGTTACATTAAAGAGCATTCCAGGAGTTCACAGATCACAGGCTTTAGGTGAAAACTTTAAAAACAGTTATCTGAAAAAGGACTTTTTTCCTACCAGTATCCAGAGGAGTTGATTGCAATTCTCGCAACACAGAATGGGTTCGACGACTGCCTCAGTTTGGCGCGCAATGAATAATAACGCATTTACAGGGCTAAAACAGTACAAGCAATCAAATATACAAAACAAAAAAATGTTGCAGAAGGAGACTCCAGTTCATCTGGCAAACTATTACCGTTTGGTTAAAGTAGATATTTATTTCCGGGAGGAAGCAGACGGGGACGCTGCATCAGGGGCAACAGATCCAGATTGGAGTGTTGATCCATATGAAATAAAAAAATTTTGTAAAAATGAATCCGCCCGTTTATTATTTACGAGAAACTGACACAAAAAAAAAACCAGCCCCAAAGATCTTTTGTGAAGGAAGAACTGCAGATAATCCGCAAGATACAGCTCCAGTTGCTTAATTTAAATTTTTTAATTTACATAAATTATATTTGAGTTCTAAAATGGAAGCTCAGAAGGAAGCGCAAACGAAACAAATGATAAAGGAAGAGACGTGGAATTGATACGGGAATCATATTGATACGAGTTCTATTATTAAGGAAACTTTACGTGGATTCATCGGACATGCTAAAACATCCAGATCACCTCAGCCCAAAATCCAAATTTTGATTATCAAATATGGGGGAAAAGAATATCTTAAAAATAAAAAAAAAATTCGAGCGCATAAAGCAAACATGAAAAATAATTTGGTTAATTGGATAATGATATGATTGAGCTTTTAACAAAATTTGAGGAAAAATGTGACTTAAATGGGTTTATAACAAAACTTGAGGAAGATATGTAATTATGCTGTTCTCCAGTCCAATTGCATATGAAAACTCTGGATTAACAAATACTCGTTTTGTGTTTGTTCTATCTAATGACTTCTTTGTTACAACAGTTGTGTTGATCTCATGTAGATTAGATCGTAGTTTTACGTTGTCATGATGAAAAGTATGTTTATTGAACAATGCTTCTTGTAGTTGTCATGAAATATGTTGACTGCACAACACTGCGAGATATTCCTTTGCTTTCTTAAGGGTTTTCTCCTGGCTAGAAATACTGTACATTTTCGACTTAAACCAATAAACTCCTTAATCAACCCCTCCAGATAATTCGTCCTTATCTTTCCCAAAAACCTTTTATTAACCCGGGTGAATGTAAAGGCGAATCTTTAGGATAATCAGATGTGTCGTACCATCCCGCATGCCCTTTAGCCACTTCTATTTTCCATGTCTTATAGATGTCGTCAGTAGGATATCTATAAACAAAACTATCTGTATCTGTGTAAAGTACTCTGGACTCTGGATACGTGGGGTTTTAAAGTAGTCATAAAGAAATTCTAACATCAAAGCTTTGATAATTCAAAAACCCGTAAACCCCAAAAAATACAGGTTTGTCCAATTTGACTTTCTTTTTTTCATCATTTTGCCAAAAAAACTGATCATGAAATCTTCTAAAAAACCTGATAATTAGGTTTTGAAGTCAGCTTAATTGCTTCGTTCTCTTGGTGACCAATTGACATCTTTACGCTTGTGTGGATTCTCCATAGTCTTTCCGAAACAGCTGTTGTCATCAGCTTGAAAAAGTCTTTTTGAAGCACTGTGGATTTAGTTCTGAGATCAGTGTTCTTCATGATGTATGGTTTCATGAACTGTTCTTGATCAAAAGCAATTACACGATGAACAGCTGTCAACTTCAACCCATGTCTTAAATAAAATTGTAGAAGTCTGTAATGACAGACATAATTTTTTTTGTCTCGAAGATTAGGCACAAGTTTAGGCGGCTCTCTTGGATTCATCTTTAGACTTTCTGCTGCTAATGGGTAGTCATTATGTAGGTCATGGAGTTCATGAGGATATTCTAAGTCAACTTCTAGAATGAAACCGCGCTGTCGATCGGGCGTCAATCTGCTCAACCACTTTAATGCTCTTTGCACATTATTTATACCGCCGCCAGTGTACATTTTAAAGTTGCGTAACGGAAGTGATTGCGCCATAGCCCACCCATACAGATTGTTTGCATCTAAATACATGAGATAGTTAGGCCTTTTACTTGGATCATAATCATCTAGGTATTTGTTGTTTGCTTTACAGTAATGATGCGACGCCATACTAATTCCTCCACGCAATCCGTTTTCAATCATCTGAATCATTGGTAAATCAGACAATAAATCAATCTGTACTCCAGTAAACTTTAGAAAGCGTCCCAACTCATCCCCGGGGGCAGAAATGTAATGCGCAGGATCCAGGCTATAATGTTTCATGCAGGTCTTTCTGTAATTTTCAAAAACGTCCCCCAACAAACATACATCGGCCATCAAGTATGCATCATGATAGTCTCCCATCGTTTTACACTCTAACTTCTGCCATGCTTCTTGAGCATGTGGTAATCAGAATCGCTAATGCCCTTTCCTCTGAGACTAGAAAAGAACGCGTCTTTAGGCGGAAGTGTATCTTCATCAACCTTTCCCAATGTTCATGTACTCATAAGGGTAAACGGCCTTTTCTAACAAGAGTTGGGTCAAATATTCTTCCGTTATTGGGCAGGACTTTAAGGACGTAGCCAGCGCCTCTAATGACCCCATCATGTGCTGCATAGAGTCATAAAAAAGACATGTTATTTAAAGTGAAACACATGTACTTTTCTGATGACGTGCAATGCATGCTACCCTGATTCGTGGTTACTGCTTTCATTATAAGATGAGAGTCGTAACCTCGCAAGTTATGAAAGAAGATGGGCAGCTTCCATGTTTTTGGTTCAAACTTTAGTTAAAGATTGCATTTACTGTGCGTGCTCCTCTGACTTTCCGCTAATGTGATCATGGTCTCTTACTGTTGGATTGGCTTCCTCGCTGGTTAGACATTAGTTCTAAACCACAAACCCAAACAATGTGTGGCGAGTCATACTGTTGTTGGTCTTCGGGAGTCATTATGTTTTCAGATAAGTTTAGATTATTAGAACAGGCGTTACGCACTTGCTGCATGCGTTTAAGAAGTATTTGCAGCATCTGGTCCTCTACATAATTTCTGGTTTTGAATGGGCGCCATCGGGCCTGACATGATGAAAGCAAATGAACAGATCTGATGATTATCATTAAGGACCGTTTTCGGAAGTTTCTGTGGGGTTTTCCCCTTTATAAGGAACAATAGCGACTCGAAGTCTGCGTAAACTACGTATGGGACTCGTTTGCAGCCGTTTCCAGTTCTTAAACTAACTTTAGATCCTGGTGGGGGGCGTAATTAGTTCTGTATTACAGTCTACAGAACTTTTACAATGTTTTATATGTTCACTCGCGGCTTGAACAGACGGAATTCTTGTTAAACATTTTCTACAGAATCCTTGTTTTTGCCCATTTTTTTTTAAAAATGCTGCATTAGTTTGCTCATTGTGCGTATCAATGTGGGAATGTTGAGACAGCCCTGTTGGCGAAGGCATTAGGAGTAAGTCCCCATGGCTTTCGGCTGGATCGCCTATTGTTGGGGTGTTTTTTAGACACTCTTTAAAAGGCACCAAATTTGTTTTCTCAGACCATGTGTAGACATTAACAGTTATTGGTTTGTTTTGTTCTTCAAACTGATCAATGGAATCCACGCTAACAGGAAAGGTATTCCACTAAAGTTAAGATCATTGATGTAAGGGTGATAGTTAGACACTCTCTCTGCGTTTTGCGGATATAATGCAGCCTTGCAAGAACGCACCACATAAAACATTTGTTTGTCTGAATTCTTTATGTTTAGAACTGCTCTTTTCGCGACTAATGCTGGGGGCAGCGGAATGTAAGCCTTGCTACAATCGGTGCATACTTAGCCTGTTTTAATCTGATCTCTAGGACTTCGCCCTCTGACCAACCAGAGCCTCTCATTTTGGCTTCTTCAGCGGCCACATCAAACTGTGTAAGCAGTTCGTCTGCCCAACCAGGTGTTAAGTCATTATGAGAAAGAATAGTCTGTTGTTTAGTTGAGACCCAGACTTCTAGATTTTCTTCATTTATTGTTACATAGTCGATTTAAAACAGCTAACATTACTTTAACTGGCGGGTCTATTGTTAGTTTACCTGGAACTTGAGAAATAGCATGACAACACTTGCCTGTACGTTTGTTGGATCAATGACTTCTAGATTAATATCATTTAAAGCTTTTAACAAACGCTCTCCCTTAAGCATTCCTTCAAACAATTCGTCTGGACCTTCATATATCTTATCCATGCTGAGTTTCTTTTTCTAACTCAAAATATTTATTTAAATTAAAAAAAAAATAATTAATCAGAATCAAAATCAACGGTCTTTTTGTGCTTAGACTCATAAAACTAAAGTATAAACGCCCTTTGATGTTGTTAATGCGAGCTGTTTAGAACAGAGTTTAATGTCTCGTTTACTTTTTTTTAAACATTCCTTTTTTATCTGCTCGGTGTCTGGCTGTGAGAAAAACTTGCCCTTGCCTTTTTTTGAAGATCAAACTTTTGTCTTTTATAGTCATCAAAATCGGCCTGTAAACGACTAAATTCTTCATCCGTGATGTTTGAGTCAACTAGTGCTTTATTTATTGTCAGTTTGAACGAACTAAGTTTAGCTGTTATTAGTTGAACCATAGCTGTGTGCTTTTGGAGTTTAGTTTTTAATTTTTGCTAGCAGCACTTACAGCTAATGAACACACGCCAAGAGCTAAAGACAAACCACCTAGAGGTAAAGCTGCGGGTGCACCTACACCTGTTGCTAAGAGACCTACACTCGTTCCTGCTGATAGAGCACTTAGAGTTGATGCTCCAGTATTAACATATGTAACAGCATTACAGGCAGCAGAATACCTTCGTTTGGTTTTGCTGTATTTTGAAAGGTCTTGCTCTAGTTTTTGTTGCATTTGCGTAATGTTTGTTAATCTGAAGGTTTTTATGTTAGGGGTTTCTACTATCCCTTCGTTTGGTGACTCTGGCGCTGTAGGTGCTTTTGGATAAACGTGAACAGACATGCTTTTTTTAAAATAAAAATAATTTAGTATTGTATATTTTTAATCTGTTATCTTGAATATTCAGCTGCGCATCATATATTAAAAACAAATGTGCATTAAGCGGTTTATCGTCATCTTTTTCTTTGTCAATTTGAATGTTTATTACGTCTCTAACAGTTCTCCCACTTCCATGCAAACTGATTATCCTCCGTTGACCTTAGGTCAATCCATAAACCGTAATTCGTTTTTAAAATAATCATCGAGTCTAACACTGTGAAGATGAAGATCTTTAGACACAAGGTCTGCTGTTGAACTTCTATGCCTCCCACCTCCAAACAATTTTCTTATTTCATCAAAATGTTGATAAGGTTTAAGCCCGCTAGCGTAGATTTGGTTAGGACTACCCTCAATTGTACATTGCACTTTCGTTATTTTAGGATTAAGAAACTTTTCAGTTTGTTTTTAAATGGTTCTTCATCTTCGCACAGCAATAAAATCCCTTTGAGTGATCTTGCTGAGACACTAAAACTAAAATTCCATATAGTGTCTGCCCTGCTTTTAGGATGTGTAGAATGGTGAATCACTCTTTCGTAATTTATTGCTAATTTTGACTGATATTGTTGCTCAAATCAGCCTTGCTAAGTGAGGGTTGCTAACAATATCAAATTCTAACGAGATGTCAGAAATGCTGTACTTTGCTTCGGTGTCTGATGATCTGATAACGCGTTTGTATTCATTTAAAAGTTAGTTCATATGACAATCTGTCTTTTAATGCTCCTTGAAAGTATGGCGCATGCGCACTTAACAACTCAAAATCCAAGGGGATGGAAAGCGATTTCCATACGCATAACTTACAGCTACATACTTTTTACCGTCTTTAGCATCTTCAGCGCCTATTCTGTGTTTTAGTGCTTCATTATTTTCGATTCCCTTTAAACGCAAGATCATTTCTTTCATTCCGGTCAGCCATAGATCAGAATAGGTTAAAAATATGTCTGCATTATGTAAAGAAAATATTTCTTGCCCCTCAAGTTTTATGGAAATTTTCTTAACGATTGCCCGTCCCAGATTTGGACAACTGTCCTGTTTGTGTCTGTTGTTGATTCGAGTTCTATTTGAAAGTAAGTCGCGCAGAGCTGGCACAATCACTTCATCTGCTCCTAGGTCTGGAAATTTGACAGTAAGAATTTGATCTGCATCAATAGTAGATGGATTATTTGGAACAATGATATTCCGTTTTTTTCCCTTCAGCCAAAGGGCTCTTTCAGTTTCTATGGGGTCAAGAATTGAACCATATGTTTGTGACATTTTTATAAACAAAATAAAAAGTTAATTATTAAAGAAACATGGCAGCATTGAAGGTGAAGAAGATTATGATGTTTTTGATCCTGGAGACGACATGAGTGAAATGACTCCTTTGACACAACCATCGCACTCATTGCTGTATGAATTAGCAGAAAGTCGCGTAAATTTAACAGAAAGTAAGGCCGAATCATTTTACAAAAGTTTAGGCCTAGAACCTCCCCATGTTATAGCCCTTTAAATTTTTTGAAGTAAAGATGGTGGCCATTGTATGTAAAAAACGATCAAGGAAAAATCTGTTCGGCTTACAACTAAACCAGACCCATCAAAGTTTTTTCCCAAAGGAGTACAATTATACAAAGACTCAGTGTAAAGATCAAATCGCCTTGGTCTTGTTAGACCGAAATTAAGGGCGGAGGCAGTTTCTAAACTTCAAAAACACACTACAAGATCTCCCAAAAGATAGCAAATACAAAACATGGAACTTAAAGATTTAAGTCTGACAGCAGACAAAATAATAGAATGCAGAAACCAGTTTATCAGAAGAAACAGCATTAAAAACTATACACGACCCACCGCTACAGAAACAGGATCTCCTCCCCATGCGAGAATTTTAAATTAGCCCTTGATCGTACTTTAAGACGTTAGAGGTGAATTATTAGCCCTTGATCGTACTTAAGAACCGTTAGAGGTGAAATTATTAGCCCTTGATCGTACTTTAAGAACCGTTAGAGGTGAATTATTAGCCCTTAAATTCGTACTTTTAAGAACCTTTTAGAGGTGAATTATTAGCCCTTGATCGTACTTTAAGAACCACCAGAGGTGAATTTATTAGCCCTTGATCGTACTTTAAGAACCGTTAGAGGTGAATTATTAGCCCTTGATGTCTTTAAGAACCGTTAGAGGTGAATCAATAAACAATTTAGAAAAACTGAGTGAACTAGATAAGGATATTGAAAAACAAGAAAAAAAAACTCGCTGAGGCTGATGACGCCACTTAGGACGTGAGGTTAAAGAAGAAATAACCCAAAGGGAACTAAAAGATCTTAAACTACAAAGATCAGCAAGACTAGAAGTGTTGTCTTCAAACCCAAGAACAATTACGAACTCAAGTGAGCAGAATAAGAGAAATATCGAAAGAATTTTATATGAAGACACGACACTAGCAGAACGAATACGAACACTGTTTAGAGAGCAAGGAGTCACATTAGTAAGCGTTATAACGGCCTTAGGGTTTGCAATAAGTACACTGGTGATGGCATTACAGGCGGCGGTCGAAAAAGCCCCAGTGCCTCCACCCCCATCGCCTCCATCACCGCCCTGATAAATCATGGGTAAAAAACAGCTTGATCATCTTGCGGGTTTTAATAAAAAATTAGCCGGTAAAGCCGTGGATGCTTTACCAGGTAATTAGGGGGTGTTGTTAGCTGGCTTTTGTCTACTGCAGGCAAAGTAGTTGGCTTTATGGCCGAGCACTTATGGACATTAGTTCTCTTAATAGTTGGGTTAATTTTTAGTAAGATAAAGACCAAGTAATCCTAGGCAGTTAATCCAAGAAAAGTGCTGCCTTTTCATATTCATGGTCATCGCGAACAAAGTCCGCGTCTTCAACAGCCTTCAGGCTTTGGGCCGGGGGGGATTGGAAGGGCTTATTCTTGGGGGGGTCATCTTGTTTGTTTACTGCTTGCAATATTACTGGCTCAGATTTATTTCGTTTTTCCGACTTTCTGTTCATTGCCGCCACAAAGGGTTTCATTATTGTAGTTTATTATTGTACCTATCTGGAGCCTGAGGTCAGAAGGCGCATGTATAACCAGTGCCACAGCAAGTCTACTTTCGGATTTGAAATTGTAAAATTTTGGTACTTTTAATACTTGAGGTAAATAACTGTAGAATTAATACGTCCTCTAATTTGAGTATTGTTTTTGTGCTCAAAACCTAGAAGGACATTATGCTCGATCTCGGTTTGCGCTGGAACTAGAAACACCAACGTAAGCGAACAGAGTCGTTATTTCGTTCTATTCCTGCTCTTGTTAGCCTTAGAAGTGTCTAAATATAAATGTTGTCCCCCTGCTGTTTTATGCTCTTTGCTCAATGGAACCCGAGGTGAACAGCTGTGCCTAAAAGAAAAATGTGTAAGAGGATTCCAGGCATAGTTTTACTTTCTGGCACGCCCCAAAATAAGGGGTGCCCAAGCCATGATTAGATCCAACTTTTGTCTAAATCTGTTTGGCCTAATATTTAATTCGTACAGATCCTTTCAAAAGCCTTCATTGTTATTCTGTTGTAATGGATTTAAACGTTTTGTCATTTGGTAATGGAGCTTGCAGTTCAGTCAAAATACGTCTGAAGGTGTAATAGAAATGAAATCTGTACACTGACCTAACCAAAGGATCAGGATGATTTAAGTGATCAGCATACGACACTCCACACCCAGTTGATGCACAAAACACAGCAAAGTTTAACTGGTTCTGGTAAAACTGCATCGGATGACTAAACCACACTTTCGCGATGTAGTCTTTTTTAATAGGGGGTTAAGATATCTGTTTAATGGAGTACTAACCTTTACTTGAAAGGTGTCAGACTGAGTCACAGAAATGACAAGGGTGTCAGTTGTTATATTTTTAAGATTGTAGTGCGGCCCAACAGAATATTTTGCATCAGTATATTTGAATGCACTCATTTTTATTTCGTTTAAAAAATGTTTGTAACAATAACAACTCAAGACCGTCCTTCGTTTTTAGAACATGCTATTGATAACAATTGCGGGCTAGAATGGTTGCACTTCATGAAATTTTACAAAGTCGTATGGTTTAATATAAGTGAATCCAAGGAGAATAATAAGATTAAAAAAGTTAATAATAAAGGACAATTAGTTAGCCAGTTAACCATACCTGATGGTTATTACGGGTTTTTGCTCACTAAAGAAGCAATGAGTAACTTTGACATTACTCTCAAACTTAACAATGCGAATCTGAAAACAATGTTGGCCTTCAAGCCTGAAGAAGAAGAAGTAGGTTACTATTTTGATGAAGAGCTAGCTAAAATGTTAGGCTTTACAACTGCCAATCGAGACGTTCATAGTTTTAGAGTTGCGCCAAACAAAACTACTTATGAGGGAGAAAATCCGCTCGATCTTGCATTACATTCATTACTCTATGTTCATTTGGACGAGCTGAGCACTGATGAAAACTTATATGATGGAAGGCCCTCAACTGTTTTAAGAACTCTTCCATCTGGGAAAGCTGCATATTGCGATTATGAAATTATACAATTCCCTAATTTACAGTTTAAAAGATTAGTTTGTGGGAGGGTCGGATCATTTAATATAAAAATTGCAGACAAACAGGGAAAGTCGTGAAATAAGATAACCTGCACATTGTTTTGGAAATAAAATAATAAGCTGTACTAAAAATGTCGCGTGGGCCAGAAGAATCCGGAGTTACATTAGCGCCTGTGAGATGTATAACTTTAGAATTAAAAGACCTTGCAGACGTTGCGGACTTTGAACAAAACGGTGAGATAGGCGCTTTGTATGGGTTTGAGTACACTAAAGATGGTGATTATAAACGCAAAGAGGTTGGCGACAACAAAAAGTTTCCTAAACTAGAGCAACTGCGCAATGTAGAAGCAAATAATGCTGGCCAGTATGAATATAAAATAGTTCGAAAACCTGACAGCAAATGGCACTTAGAACCATATTTAGAATGGGACATAAAATTTGAATTCATAAGCCCATTTACATTTTTTAACCATCAAAAAATTTCAGAAAAGCATTCAACTCAGGTCCTTTACATGTAAGTCTTATGCCAGAGGACAATAGTCGAAAAGAGATTGAAATAAAGCCGTATGGGAATAAACAGTACATCCTCCACAGAAAAGAATCGGTTTTGAAAGATGCTTCTACAAAATTACAGTTCATTCCACAAATGAAATTAGGAGACACGTTCACAATGATATTTGAAATTTCTGTCTTAAAAGATGTGGAGAGGGATGGGGTTGTGGGCGTTAGTGACGTCCTTCTAAAGGGAATTCTAATTAGCTGGCAAAACTTAGACGTTGACAGTCTTAAAGTTACCGTCGTCATTCTTTACAATGGTGAGGATATTAAGGTCATAACAACAAGCAAAAAAATCAATATTAGTCTAAATAGAAACAATCTTACAGCACTGAATTGGATTAATCTTACACATTTAGACCTTATAGGATTTTATTATACTGAACAAGTTTTGACAGAGAGCATGATAAATATAATAACTGGATTAGATTAAATTCTGTTATAAAACTATGGAGCAGTTAAACTTTATGACAAAACCTCCTCATTGTTCATTGATTTGTGGGCAGACTGGTTGTGGAAAAAACATATATTGTCCTAGACCTATTACAAACAGTTTATCGCTACAATTTTGATCATATTGTGATTTTCTGTCCAACACTTAAATGGAACAAAGCATATCATGATAGAAGGTTTATATGGACAGATGATGAAATATATTTAGTTGATCCTAGCAATAAACTGAGTGAGTGTTTAGAACAGTTTTATAGACTGTTTGAAGGAACACAGACACTATTTATTATAGATGACTGTTCGGCAGAAAGAGACATAGTAAAAAAAAGAAACACTTTATCAAAACTAGCTTTCAGTGGAAGACATGCTGGGATAAGTGTGTGGATTTTATGTCAAAAATATAACTCAGTTTTAAAAGACTTTAGAGAACAGTTAAAGACTGTAGTTTTATTCCACATGAAAGACAGAGACTCATTTGATGAATGTCTGCGCGAAAATGATGTTATTGAAAATGATCAGGAAAAACACAGGATTAAGCAAAAACTGAAATCTGAAAAGTTTAGTAAATTAGTAATGAAAACGGATAATCCTACACAGTATGTATGTTTGTAGGGTTTACTTGTCAGAGAACTATAAAATGCCTATCCTAAACTCACCCCGGAGCGGGGTGAGGGCGGGGTGAGTTAGGATTGGCATTTTATAGTTCTCTCGACCGTTTGTACTTCCTCGACACTAACAATTCCTTTTTGTGTCTGCTCAAAAACCTTGTCTCGCTTGCAACCTGGGAATCATCGGGTGCAAACTTTTGCAAGCTTTGAGACTCAAAACTGGATCCTCTCAAAACACTAGTCGGCATAGCAAAAGAGGTGGGAAAAGAAGACAGGTGGGTGAGAATGTAACAAAACCTGTAAGACCGTCAAGAAATATTTCAGGATTTGTAATTGAAACTGCCGCAGCGCTAGAAAAAATCTTATCAAGTGAAAGACTAGCTTACAACTTTGTTGTTCTGTGTCTACAAGAAACTAGAAGTACCACTCACAGACCATTTTATTTGGATGATTTCATGATCTTTTAAAAGCATAATTGAAGAGGTATAGCCATGATAATAGGAAACAACTTGAAAAGTAAATCGTCCAAGCTAAGCTTAGAAAAGTGGTTTTATAAACACATGAATTAATAAGTGTGAAACTAGAAAGACATTATTTCTATCAGAAAAGCCTTTACTTGTCAGTGCATATATATATAATTATATATATATATATAATATATATATATATATATATATATATAAATATATATATATATATATAATATATATATATATATCCAGGATCTCACATAGGCTTGGACCTCTCTGGAGAAAATAGAAGATGAATTTTTGACACTCTGTAATGCTATGTGGAGATCTTAATACACGATCAAAATTGTGAGATCCACGAGGTACTAATCCTCAAGGAATTGCGCTGGAACGGATGTTGGATGAAGCACTTTTCAGCGCACCGACAACATCCTCTCTAACCTATATAGGGCGGGCAGGGTGACACTGACGGTGTCATTGACGTTGCACTCATCAGACCAAAATTTACAGCAGGCATGAATGCGAGAGCACTTCTACATCATGGAAGTGACCATTTCCCTGTCTTAGTCTGTTTACAGAAACCATAAAAATAAAACAAACGAAACTAAAGGACTTTTCAATATGACAACAATGAAGGACATAGCATAGGAAAATTCAAGAGCAGAAGACGCAAAAGGAACAAGACTAAAACTAAACAAATCGTCCAACCCTACGGTGGAATAGCTTGGGAAGAGAAACGCAAGCAGAAACAAAGAAGAAAGCCTTCCCTTGATACAGGTATTGAAGCAGACATGAATCAACAAACTGTACAATACAAGAGTAGCCGAATAGGCAAAGACACTAAATGGCAACAATTTTGTGAGTCACTTAATTATGACATAACACACGCATTCAGTTCTGGCAGTTTCATCATTGCATGGCAGAAAAGCACAGTGAAACTGCCACCCAGACACCCTAGACGCCGATGGGACCACAAAGCTCAATATCGAAGAGGAGATAGGGTCGGCTCTACTAAAATGTTTAACAGAACAGAGAGATCAGGAAAATTTGGGAGAAAAGAAGAAATGATCAAGTTACACCAACATCTTGCTCGAACTGGCACTGATGATGAAATAACCGCATCTGAACTGGATGATGCATTAGCTGAACATACTGAAGATTGCGCTCCAGGTCCAGTCAAAGTACAATTTCATATATTAAACAGCTCTCAGAAGAGGACAGAATCTGTATCTTCAGTCTCTACCGGGACAGTTTCGATATAGGCTATGTCCTAGAAGACTAGACACTTAGTTACATGAAAGCTCCACCAAAACTAGGAAAAGATCATCATTAGCTAAAGAAGAAGAAGAAGAAGAAGAAGAAGAAGAAGAAGAAGAAGAAGAAGAAGAAGAACAACAACAACAACAACAACACGAACAAGAAGAAGAAGAGAACAAGAACAAGAACAAGGACAAGGACAAAAACAAGAAGAACAAGAACAAGAACTAGAAGAACAAGAAGCTCAAACAAATTGCAGAGGCCAATGCTGAACTTTAGGTACACAGGAACTGAATACAGAAGGTGCACAGGCAGAAAAGAAAAGCATTCGCTCATGCTTTAGTGAAGGTTTACGAACAAAAAGAGCCCAGTCTATGGATAACGAATCTTTTTGTATGTACCAACAAGAATAGAAAAGGTGAGCCTTTGAAGGTCTTGACCAGGACTTTATGAATCATAAATTGGAAGGCGCACCTGCACGCATGCAACACTCACTGGAGTATGCACACACGCGCGCGCGCTTACACACACAAGCGTGCGCGCGCACGCGCGCACGCACGCACGCACACACACGTTTTCCATATTGATATATTTATACTTTTAAAAGATGTCGCTAGCAGTTCTCGCTCTCTCTCTGTCTGTCTGTCTGTCTGTCTCTCTTTCTCTCTCTCTCTCTCTCTCTCTCTCTCTCTCTCTCTCTCTCTCTCTCTCTCTCTCCTCTCTCTCTCTCTCTGTGTGTTTTCACCCACGCCATGTTCCATGCCTGTCTTCAAATATGAACTGTTCTAAAAGTAGCAACACCAGTTGCTAATCCACAATATCCGGAGAAAAAAAAGAAGAAATGTGCCTTTTCCAGAAGAATCCAAGCAGTGGGAAGAAATAAAGCTGATAAATCTTTGGCCAGTTCTAAACACATTATCGCCTTGGTATCATTGTTTGGTTTCGATCAGGGAGATACATCAAACCAAAGGAGGTAAACAAAGCTATTTCTGGCTCTCCTGTCTCGGCGTGGGAGGAAAGACCGGAAATGCTGGGAGAACAAGCAGGGATAGCAGACCGAGAAATCAATGGCAACCACAGGCATGGAAATCTACGTTGAAAGACTCTCTGACGGTCGTCTGTGTCCACATTTTCTCCGCTGTTATCCCTTATTGCGCGTGTTCTAAATAGTGTGGTTACGGGACAAATATTAGCCCAGGAACGTGTTATCCCTTATTGCGTGTTTCTAAATATGTGGTTACGGGACAAATATTAGCCCAGGAACGGAAGTGTTAATACCCTTTTGCGTGTGTTCTAAATAGTGGTCAGGACAATATTCAGAGAACGTGATCAATCCCTATCGTGTGTTCTAAATAGTGTGGTTC
>CM031595.1:95320127-95350127 GCA_018398815.1 Conus ventricosus | reverse complement strand
GGAGAGAAGAAGAAGGAGAAGAAGAAGAAGAAGAAGAAGAAGAAGAAGAAGAAGAAGAAGAAGAGTCCTGTATCTGATTTTATTTAGTTCTACATGTACTAATCATCTGTTCACTTTACACAAATACCCTGGTAATGATCCAGTTTATGACATCAGCATCAGAGTCCTGTACATTTTTATTGTTCGCCAGAGCAGTAAAGGGCAAGAAAGCCATTTCACATCAGTTCTTCAGACGTGAAGTTAATGCCTACAAGTATCACGCAGTAAAGCTGCATAGACAGCTGTTGGAGGCAATGAACTGCCGGGCGGTGTTTCGAAATGTCTACAAAACGCCTATTTTACAGATGCCGAATCACCGATAAGGTCTCATTTTCCCGCAGTTCATAGCTTTAGCAACAATGATTGGCAGCCATTTGAGAGACGCTCTTTTCTTGCAGCTGCAAACTGTTCTTTTTCTTTTCTTAAACTGGATCCTTCATTTGTGGAAGGTTTTATCCCAACCTGGGTCGTATACTAGGGCTCATAGGGCTCAACTAGGATGGTGGAGCCACACACTCAAGTATAACAATATTACTCAAATTTCCAGATCAACACTGCAAACATCAGTACATTTCGGGACTTGTTAACGACGGAATATGTTATGAAAGGAAGTTCAGAATCCATCACCATTATGTAGTCTCTTATCACAATGAAACCCAGCATCGTTTTTCATCATCTCTATTCTCGTTGGTCAGCATTGAATCATTCTCAAAATGTGCTGTTCATGCTCTGCTTATGTGGTCATACTAGTTTCAACTTTCTCTCCACGTCTGTGCCAGAGACGGCAAGTTGAAGAGGACTGTTTTCGGATAGGCATGAAATGGTGCCCTCCAGAGGCACGCTGGCTCCACGACTATTGTCGTCAGTGGTGGAAAGCGGACAGGGGGCTTATTGGCTGAGTTCTTGGATCAGAACAGGCGCCACCGACTAACCTCAAAGTGACTCGGTAACATTTCAGTATCTCCTCTCGTGGGCTGCCTCATAAGCATTTGATGTTGTTTTCTTCTTGGAGACTGCCAGTGCTGGTATTGCAATGGCAAGAGTCCGGGTGTGGTTTGTTTGTGGCAGCAGAATGAACAGCGGGGGAGAAACACCCCTGGAAGGCACAGAGAATGAGACAGAAACAAAACTCTTCGACCACTCTCTCTCTCTCTCTCTCTCTCTCTCTCTCTCTCTCTCTCTCTCTCCTCTCTCTCTCTCTCTCTCTCTCTCCCCCTCTCTCTCTCTCTCTCTCATCAAGACGATGGCGCTTTGAGCCGAATATTCCAAAAATGAAGTCAACAAGCCTGATATCATTGGTTTCCACACACCAAGGCTACATCAAAATGTTGTTATGCTCTGCATAGTTATACGGGGATTGTCTTCAGTTGTGACAAGCTCCTAGCATAACATTATCACTCATTCAGTCTCCAAAATCCCCCGAAGTCGGAGTGTGGCTGCCCACGTGGCGGGGTAATCAAAAACGGTCACACACGTAATGTTCTCATCCCCAGCTGATGCATTTGTACCATAGGGTTCAAGTGCTTCGGCTGTTTGGATGATCCCTGGAGTCTTTTAGCCAGGGTACGACAACAACAACATTGGTTTCCACGATGGGCTAGAGCCAAACCAGGAATATAAAAAACTATTTCTGTCTCCCTCATTTTAACATGGGCGGCAACACCGGAAATGTTTGAGGGTCAAACGAGCGATGCCAGAATGAGAAATGAATTGGAACCTCGGGGCTTGAAATCCCGAGTAAAGGAATGAGAGAGAGAGAGAGAGAGAGAGAGAGAGAGAGAGAGAGAGAGAGAGAGAGGAGAGAGAGAGAGAGAGAGAGAGAGAGAGAGAGACAAGGGAGGAGGGGGGTCAGGTGAATTTGGGTGACGGGCAGGGGGAAGTGGGGAACGTGGGAGCATCGAAGGTCTTTACAGCTGTCTTTTTATCCTCGTCCTCGAAGTACCAGTTGAAATAGGTTGAACAACCAGAGAATGCTCAACCTGTGGTTAAAAGAGTTTCATTTCAGAGCTGCAAATACCGCTGGAATGGCATGCCGATGAAGAGTTGCAATGTTTGGTACAATAGTAATGATGATGATGATGATGATGATGATGATGATGATGATGATGATGATGATGATGATGATGATGAATGATGATAAATGATGATGATGATGATGATGATGATGATGATGATGATGATGATGATGATGATGATGATGCACGCTCGCACGTACGGACGCACGCACGCACGCACACACACACACACACACACACACACACACACACACACACACACACACACACACACACACACACACACACACACACACACACACACACACACACGATAAGAGAGAGAAAGACAGACAAAGACAGAGACAGACAGACAGACAGGCAGACAGGCAGACAGACAGACTGACAGACAGACTGACAGACAGACAAACAGAGAGACAGACAGGCTGGCAGGCAGACAGACAGCGACAGATAGACAGCGACAGATAGACAGCGACAGATAGACAGACAGACAGAGACAGAGACAAAGAGAGAGATAAACGGACATTTTGGACTGTTTATCTATCTGTCTATCTATCCATCTTATCTAGCTATCTATAAACAACATTCTCTCTCTCTCTCTCTCTCACACACACACACACACACACACACACACACACACACACACACACACACACACACACACACACACACACACACACACACACACATATTCCTTGACATTTATTTTAGTGTGTCCATTTACTCTCGAGCGTTGTACTATATCTACCTTAAAAGCAATTTAGTATTGATCATTTTTTTATTTCCTGTAAATTTTTATTTCTGCCCAGTTTTTATTCTTTCCTGGTGCAATAAAAACGATATAAGGATAGTTATTACGTGTTAGATCGAAGCCATTTGATGATGTTCAACGAGATTCCTAAAAGTTACTGCACAGAGCTTTTCGATGCAATCTTCTGCTGGACATTGTTTCCTGATGGTCATAAAAAAGCCTATTTCTGACCCGTTTTTTCTCCCCTAAACTTGGCTGATATTGCAAAATACAGTGGTAACATCAATGCTAAGCAGTCACTTAGGAGAACCCCTTACTTCTCAAAATTGCAGGCTGACTATCTGAACTTTCGCTATCGAATACTGTTGCGTAGTTGATGAAAAAAAAAAAAACAAGACGTTTTACTTTGCCGTCTAGTGCTTGAAAATATAAGAAATGAAATAAGCGAAGGCATAACACAAACGACGAGAGGAGATCGTGACGCAGTTGGAAACATACTGAAAGTGAATACAGATCCAGTTATTAACAGACAACCATGCATCCACCTCGCGCATTGAGTGGCATCAGGCCCTGTCATTGAACTCGCTCGAATCGTTGCAAGTCACTGGAGAATGCGAACTAGGTTACAGTTTTGGATCACATTTCACAAAACCTCTGGCACTGCATTTACAACCCCGAGTCGTTCAATTTCAATAAAGCACAAATCAGACCTATGCCCGCACGTAACACATCCAATGATTTTCAGTTAGGATGTGCTATGGATATGAAGGGACCTCTTAACGTTCGTTTTATGAATGGGCATTATGGGAATCTGTCCCTTTCTACGTCGGCACCATCCAAGCTTATTGAGGACGTGCCAGCAGGTGCCGAGAGAGGGGGCTTTATGTGCATTTCTTCATGCACTGCTGAGTGACAGTCTGTGTAAGTATTAATAAACTATCTTGAGGGGGAGTAGAGATAAGAAGAGAGAGAGAGAGAAGAGAGAGAGAGAGAGAGAGAGAGAGAGAGAGAGAGAGACAGAGAGAGAGAGACAGACAGACAGACTGACAGACAGACAGACAGAGAGACAGACACAGAATTAAATTCTTCAAGAAAATGTTTCCACTGGACACATGAAATCAAAACAGCAGAGAACTGATAAATACCAATCCTGACTCAAAACCGCTCTCAACCAGTTCGAGCGATTTTGAGTCAGGAATTGGTATTTATCAGTTCTCTCCTAGTAAACCCTACAAACATGCATACTGTGTAGGATTATCTGTTTTCAATACTAATTTACTAAACTTTTCAGATTTTAGTTTTTGCTTAATCCTGTGTTTTTCCTGATCATTTTCAATAACATCATTTTCGCGCATACATTCATCAAATGCGTCTCTGTCTTTCATGTGAAATAAAACTACAGTTTTTAACTGTTCTCTAAAGTCTTTTAAAACTGAGTTATATTTTTGACATAAAATCCACACACTTATTCCAGCATGTCTTCCGCTGAAAGCCAGTTTTGACAAAGTGTTTCTCTTTTTAACTATGTCTCTTTCTGCCGAACAGTCATCTATAATAAATAGTGTTTGCGTTCCTTTAAACGCTCTATAAAAGTATTCTAAACACTCACTCAGTTTATTGCTAGGATCAACTAAATATATGTCATCATCTGTCCATATAAACCTTCTATCATGATATGCTTTGTTCCATTCAAGCGTTGGACAGAAAATTACAATATAATCAAAATTATAGCGATAAACTGTTTGTAATAGGTCGAGGACAAATATTGTTTTTCCACAACCAGTTTGTCCACAAATCAATGAACAATGAGGAGTTTTTGTCATAAAGTTTAACTGCTCCATAGTTTTATAACAGAATTTAATCTAATCCAGTTATTATATTTATCATACTTTCTGTCAAAACTTGTTCAGTATAATAAAATCCTATGAGGCCTAAATGTGTAACATTAATCCAATTCAGTTCTGTAAGATTGTTTCTATTTAAGTCAACATTGATTTTGTTGCTTGTTGTTATGATCTTAATATCCTCACCATTGTGAAGAACGACGATGGTAACTTTAAGGCGTTTAACGTCTAAGTTTTGCCAGCTAATATTCATTCCTTTTATAAGGACGTCACTAACGCCCACAACCCCATCCCTCTCCACATCTTTAAAGACAGAAATTTCAAATATCATTGTGAACGTGTCTCCTAATTTTCTGCTTGGAAAGAACTGAAATTTGTAGAAGCTTTCTTTAAAAGCATTTCTCTTCTGTGAGGATGTACTGTTTTTTCCCATACGGCGTTATTTCAATCTCTTTCCGACTATTGTCGTCCGGCATAAGACTTACATGTAAAGGGCCAGAGTTGAATGCTTTTCTGAAACTTTTTTGACGGCTAAAAAATGTAAATGGGCTTATGAATTCAAATTTTATGTCCCATTCTAAATATGGTTCTAAGTGCCATTTGCTGTCAGGTTTTCGAACTATTTTATATTCATACTGGCCAGCATTATTTGCTTCTACATTGCGCAGTTGCTCTACTTTAGGAAACTTTTTGTTGTCGGCAACCTCTTTGCGTTTATAATCACCATCTTTAGTGTACTCAAAACCATACAAAGCGCCTATCTCACCATTTTGTTCAAAGTCCGCAACGTCTGCAAGGTCTTTTAATTCTAAAGTTATACACCTCACAGGCGCTAATGTAACTCCTGATTCTTCTGGCCCACGCGACATTATTTTTTAGTACAACTTATTATTTTATTTCTAAAACAATGTGCAGGTTATCACATTTTACGACTTTCCCCGTTTTGTCTGTGATTTTTATATTAAATGATCCGACCCTCCACAAACTAATCTTTTAAACTGTAAATTAGGGAATTGTATAATTTCATAATCGCAATATGCAGCTTTCCTGACGGAAGAGCTCTTAAAAAAAGTTGAGGGCCTTCCATCATATAAGTTTTCATCAGTGCTCAGTTCGTCTAAATGAATATAGAGTAATGAATGTAATGCAAGATCGAGCGGACTTTCCCCTCATAAGTAGTTTTGTCTGGTGTAACTCTAAATCTATGATTGTCAGCTGCAAAGCCTAACATTTTAGCTAGCTCTTTATCAAAATAGTAACCTCCTTCTTCTTCAGGCTTGAATGTTAACATTGTTTTCAGATTCGCATTGTTAAGTTTGAGAGTAATGTCAACGTTACTCATTGCTTCTTTTAGTGAGCAAAACCGTAATAACCATCAGGTATTGTTAACTGGCTAACTTTGGCCCCTGTTTTGTCAAGTTTTAGAATCTTATTATTCTCCTTGGATTCAGTTATATTAAACCATACGACTTTGTAGAATATTTCATGGAGCGCGACCGTTTTGGTTCCGCATTCGTTATCAATAGCATGTTCTAAAAACGAAGGACGGTCTTGAGTTGTTATTGTTACAAACATTTTTTAAACGAAATAAAAATGAGCGCATTTAAATATACTGATGCAAAATATTCTGTTGGGCCGCACTACAATCTTAAAAATATAACAACTGATACTCTTGACATTTCTGTGACCCAGACTGACACCTTTCAAGTAAAGGTGAGTACTCCATTAAACAGATATCTCAACCCTCCTATTAAAAAAGACTACATCGCAAAAGTGTGGTTTAGTCATCCGATGCAGTTTTACCAGAACCAGTTAAACTTTACTGTGTTTTGTGCATCAACTGGGTGTGGAGTGTCGTATGCTGATCATTTAAATCATCCTGATCCTTTGGTGAGGTCAGTGTATAGATTTCATTTTTATTACACCTTCAGACGTATTTTGACTGAACTGCAAGCGCCATTGCCAAATGACAAACCGTTTAATCCATTCAGCAACCGAATAGACATGAAGGCTTTTGAAAGGATCTGTAACGAATTCAATATTAATGTTAAGGAAAACTTTAGACAAAAGTTGGATCTTAATCATGGTCTAGGCACCCCTTATTTTTGGGGCGTGCACAGAAAGTATAACTATGGCTGGAATCCTCCTTACACATCTTTCTCTTCAGGCACAGCTGTTCACCTCGGGTCCATAGAGCAAGAGCATAAAACAGCATGGACAACATTTATCTTAGACACTTCTAAGGGCCTAACTAAAGCAGGAATAGAACGAATAAACGACTCTGTTCGTACTTACGTTTGGTGTTTGCTAGGTTCGCAAGCACAAACGAGATCGAACATAACTGATCCTTCTACTGGTTTTGATGCACAAAAACAATACTTAGCAAATTTAGAGGACGCCATTAATTCTACAGTTGATTTACCTTCAAGTATTAAAAGGTACCAAAATGTTTTACAATACGCAAGATCGAAAGTAGACTTTGCTGTTGGCACTGGTTTATACATGCTACCTTCTGACCTCAGACTCCAGATAGGCACAATAATAAACTACAATAATGAAATCCTTGTGGCAGGCAATGAACAGAAAGTCGGAAAAAAACGAAATAAATTCTGAGCCAGTAATATTGCAAGCAGTAAACAAACAAGTCGACCCCCCAAGAATAAGTCATCCAATCCCTGCGGTCCAAAGCCCAGAGACCGTTGAAGAAGTCAAAAAAAAATAATGACCATGAATATGAAAAGACAGCGCTTGTTCTTGGATTAACTGGCATTGGATTACTTGGTCTTTATCTTACTAAAGAGTAACCCAACTATTAAGAGAACTAATGTCCATAAGTGCTCAGCCATAAAGCCAACTACTTTGCTTGCAGTAGACAAAAGCCAGCTAACAATACTTCCTAATATACCAGGTAAAGAGTCTATAGCTTTACCGGCTAATTTTTTTAATAAACTCGCAAGATGATCAAGCTGTTTTTTTACCCATGATTTATCAGGTGGAGGCGATGGCGGTGGAGGCACTGGCGTTGTCCACCGCCGCCTGTAATAGCCATCACCAGTGTACTTATTGCAAATCCTAAGGCCGTTATAACGCTTGCTAATGTGACTCCTTGCTCTCTAAACAACGTTCGTATTCGTTCTGCTAGTGTCGTGTCTTCATATAAAATTCTTTGGATAGTTTCTCTTATTCTATTTACTTGAGTTCGCAATTGTTCTCGGTTAGTAGACAACGCTTCTAGTCTTGCTGATCTTTCTTGCTCAAGATCTTTTAGTCTTTGGGCTATTCTTTCTTTAATATCATGCCCTAAGTTGGCGTCATCAGCCTCAACGAGTTTTTCTTTTTCTCTTTTTATATGCTCATCTAGTTCACCTAGTTTTGCTAAATTGTTTGTTAATTCGCCTCTGATGCTTCTCAAAGCATGATCAAGGGCCGTTATTTCACGCATAGGCAATGGGGAATCATTAATTGTTTTTAATGCTGTTTCTTCTGAAAAACTGGTTTTGCTTCTATTGCATTTATTACTTCATCTGCTGATTGATTTAAAACTTGAAGTTCCATGTTTTGTATTTGGTTATCTGTTGGGAGTTCTTGTAGTGTGTTTTGAAGTTTAGAAACAGCCTCCCATCTAATTTTGGTTTAGTAATGCCAAGGCGATTTTGTTCGCTTACACCGAGCCTTTGTCTAATTGTACTCTTTTTAAAAACTTTGATGAGTCTGGTTTAGTTGTAAGCTGAACAAGTTGTCCTTGGTCGCTCCTCACAAACAAATGGTCATCTTTTACTTCAAAATCATTAGGGTCTATAAATTCGGGAGGTTCTTGGCCTACACTTTGGTAAAATGATCTGACCTTACTTTCTGTTAATTCACGCCGCATTGAGAGCCCCGAGCGATGTTGTACCAAAGGGGAATCACTCATGTCGTCTCCAGGATCTAAAACATCATAATCTTCATCTTCAATGCCTGCCATGTTTTTAAATAATTAACTTTTTATTTTGTTTTATAAAAAAATGTCACAAGCATATGGCTCGATTCTTGACCCACATAGAAGACTGAAAGAACCCTTTGGCGTGAAGGGAAATAAACGGAATATTACTGTTCCAAATAATCCATCTACTATTGATGCAGATCAAATTCTTACTGTTAAATTTCCAGACCTAGGAGCGGATGAAGTGATTGTGCCAGGCTCTGCGCAACTTACTTTCAAAATAGAACTCGCATCAGAAACAGACCCAAACAGGACAGTTGTGCAGAATCTGGGGCGGGCAATCGTTAGGAAAATTTCTATAAAACTTGAGGGGCAAGAAATATTTTCTTTACACAATGCAGACATATTTTTAACCTATTCTGATCTATGGCTAACGAGAATTGAAAGGGCTGATCTTGCGTTTAAGGAATAGATAATGAAGAAGCACTAAAACATAGAATAGGCGCCGCAGATGCTAATAAAGCCGGCAAAAAGTATGTGGCGGTAAATTTTGCGTATGGAAATCGCTTTTCCATTCCCTTAGATTTTGAGTTGTTAAAAGCGCATGCGCCATACTTTCAAGGAGCATTAAAAGACAGATTGTCATATGAACTAACTTTTAAGAATACAAACGTGTTATCAGATCAACAGACACCGAAGCAAAGTACAGCATTTCTGACATCTCGTTAGAGTTTGACGTTGTTAGCAACCCTAATTTAGCAAGGCTGATTGAGCAACAATATCAGTCAAAATTAGCAATATATTACGAAAGAGTGATTCATCATACAACATATCCTAGAAGCAAGGCAGACATATATGGAATTTTAGTTTTAGTGTCACAGCAAGATCGCTTAAAGGTATTTTATTGCTGTGTGAAGATGAAGAACCATTCGAAAGAGGAAGTGAAAAGTTTATTAATCCTAAAATAACGAAAGTACAATGTTCGATTGAGGGTAGTCCTAACCAAATCTACGCTAGCGGGCTTAAACCTTATCAGCATTTTGATGAAATAAGAAAACTGTTTGGAGGCGGGAGGTGTAGAAGTCCAACAGTAGACCTTGTGTCTAAAGATCTACACCTTCACAATGTTAGACTCGATGATTATTTAACAACAAAATACGGCTTATGGATTGACCTAAGGTCGACAGAGGATAATAAGTTGCATGGAATGGGAGAACGGTTAGAGACGTAATAAACATTAAAAATTGATAAAGAAAAAGATGGCGATAAACCATTTAAATGTACATTTGTTTTTAATATATGATGCGCAGCTGAATTTTCAAAAAAAAACAGATTAGAAAATATACATTACTAAATTATTTTTTTATTTTTAAAAAAGCATGTTGTTCCAGCATTACCCGAGAGTACCTAAAAAAGAGACAGTAGGCAATTCTGTGCTGTAGAAAGCCCTAACATAAAAACTTTCAGATTAACCAACCCATTACACAAATGCTACAAAAACTAGAGCAGGACCTTTCAAAATACAGAAAAACCAAAAACGAAGGTATTCTGCTGCCTTTAATGCTGTTACCTATGTTAATACTGGAGCATCGACTATAAGCGCTGCATCAGCAGGAACGAGTGTTGGCCTCTTAGCAACAGGCGTAGGTGCACCCGCAGCTTTACCTCTAGGTGGTTTGTCTTTGCTCTCGGCCCGTGTTCATTAGCTGTTTGGTGCTGCTAGCAAAAAATTAAAAACTAAAACTCCAAAGCACACAGCTAAAGGTTCAACTAATAACAGCTAACTTAGTTCGTTCAAACTGACAATAAATAAAGCGCTAGCTGACTCAAACATCACGGGATGAGAATTTAGCGTTTACAGGCGATTTTGATGACTATAAAAAAACAAAAATTTGATCTTCAAAGAAAGGCGAGGACAACTTTTTCTCAACAGCCAGACACCGAGCAGATAAAAAAAAGGAATGTTTAAAAAAAATAAACGAGACATTAAAATCTGTTCTAAACAGCTCACATTAACAACCCCCAAAGGGTTTTTATACTTTAGTTTATGAGTCCCAAACACAAAAAGACCGTTGATATTGATTCGGATTAATTATTTTTTAATTAAATAAATATTTTGAGTTAGAAAAGAAATCAACATGGCTAAGATATATGAAGGTTTGGACGAATTGTTTGAAGGAATGCTCGAGGGAGAGCGTTTATCAAGAGCACTGAATGAAATTGATTTAGAAGTCATTAATCAGCAAACGTACAGGCAAGTGTTGCTATGCTATTTCTCAAGTTCCGGGTAAACTAACAAAAGACCCGCCAGTTAAAGTAATGTTTAGCTGTTTTAATCGACTATATAACAATAAATGAGAAAATCTAGAAGTCTGGGTCTCAACTAAACAACAGGTTTTTCTTTCTCGTAATGACTTAACGCCCGGTTGGGCAGACCAAATGCTTACGCAGTTTGATGCGGCCGCTGAAGAAGCCAAAATGAGAGGCTCGGTTGGTCAGAGGGGCGAAGTCTTAGAGATCAGATTAAACAGGCTAAGTATGCGCCGATTGTAGGCAAGGCTTACATTCCACTGCCTCGAGAGTTGGTAGCGAAAAGAGCAGTTCTAAACATAAAGAATACAGACAAACAAATGTTTTATGTGGTGTGTTCTCGCAAGGCTGCATTATATCCGCAAAAACGCAGAGAGAGTATCTAACTATCAGCCTTACATCAATGATCTTAACTTTAGTGGAATATCCTTTCCTGTTAGCGTAGATCAAATTGAACAGTTTGAAGAACAAACAAACCAATAACTGTTAATGTCTACACATGGGATGAGGAAACAAATCTACAGCCCATTAAAAGTGTCTAAGAACACCCAACAATAGGTGATCCAGACAAAAATCATGTTGACTTACTACTGATGTTTTCGCCAGCAGGGCTACCGCATTACACATTGATACGAACAATGAGTAAACTAATGCAGCATACTTCAAAAGATGGACATAAACAAGAATTCTGTAGAAAATGTTTAACAAGAATTCCATCTGTTAAAGCGGCGAGTGAACATAAGAAACACTGTATTGGTCCAGTTGACTGTAATACAGAACTAATTACGCCCCCACCTGGATCTAAGTTAGTTTTTAAGAACTGGAAACGGATGCAAAATTCTCCATATGTTGTTTACGCAGATTTGAGTCGCTTATTGTTCCTTATGAAGGGCCAGCGCCACAAAAACTTCGAAAAAAACAGTCTTAATGAGTAATCATCAGATTTGTTCATTTGCTTTTATCATTGTCAGGTCGGATGGCGCCCATTCAAAGCCAGAATTGTATAGAGGACCAGATGCTGCAGAATACTTCTTAGAACGCATGCAGCAAGTGCGTAACGCCTGTTCTAATAATCTAAACTTATCTGAAATCATAATGAGCCTGAAGACCAAGAACAGTATGACTTAGCCACACATTGTTGGATTTGCGGTTTAGGCTCTCATCAGACGCAGCGAATCCAACAGGTGGCCTTGGCGGCCAGCGGGTAGAGACCATGATCACATTAGCGGAAAGTTCAGAGGAGCGGGCGCATAACAAATGCAATCTTCAACTAAAGTTTGATCCAAAGACATGGAAGCTGCCTGTTCTTTCACAACTTGCGAGGTTATGACTCTCACCTTATAATGCAAGCAGTAACCAGCGCCTTCAGGGTAGCATGCATGCACAGTCGTCAGAAAAGTACATGTGCTTTAATCTGAATAACATGTCTTTTTATGACTCTATGCAACACATTTGGGTTCATTAGAGTCACTGGCTATGTCCTTAAAGTCCTGCCCAATACGGAAGAATATTTTGACCCAACTCTCGTTAGAAAGGGCGTTTACCCTTATGAGTACATGAACAGTTGGGAAAGGTTTGACGAGATACACTTCCTCCTAAAGGCGCGTTCTTTTCTAGTCTTAGAGGAAAGGGTGTCAGCGACTCCGATTACCAGCATGCTCAAGATGCGTGGCAGAAGTTAGATTGTTTAAAACGATGGGAGACTATCATGACTCCTACTTAATGGCAGATGTATGTTTGTTGGCGGACGTCTTTGAAAATTATAGAAAGACCTGCATGAAACATTATAGCCTGGATCCTGCGCATTACATTTCTGCGCCCGGGATGAGCTGGGACGCTTTCTTAAAGTTTACTGGAGTACAGATTGATTTATTGTCGGATTTACCAATGATTCAGATGATTGAGAACGGATTGCGTGGAGGAATTAGTATGGCGTCGCATCATTACTGTAAAGCAAACAACAAATACTTGGACGACTATGATCCAAGTAAAGGTCTAAACATCTCATGTATTTAGATGCAAACAATCTGTTGGTTGGGCTATGGCGCAATCGCTTCCATTTCGCAACTTTAAAATGTAACAGGCGGCGATCCAAAAAATATTCAAAAGGCATTAAGTGGTTGAACAGTTTAACGCGGGTCAACAGCGCGGATACATTTCTAGAAGTTGACTTAGAATATCCTCATGAACTCCATGACCTGCATAATGACTATCCATTAGCAGCAGAAAGCCTAAAGATGGCGAAAACAGAGCCGCCTAACTTGTGCCTAATCTTCGAGGCCAAAAAAATTATGTCTGTCATTACAGACTTCTACAATTTTATTTAAGACACGGTTTGAAGTTGACAGCTGTTCATCGTATAATTGCTTTTGATCAAGAACAGTTTATGAACCATACATCATGAAGAACACTGATCTCAGAACTAAATCCACAGATGCTTCAGAAAAAGACTTTTTCAAGCTGATGAACAACAGCTGTTTTGGAAAGGACTATGGAAAATCCACACAAGCGCAAAGATGTCAGATTAGTCACCAGAGAGAACGAAGCAATTAAGCTGACTTCAAAACCTAATTATCAGGACTTCAGAAGATTTCATGATCAGCTTTTTGGCATAATGATGAAAAAAAAGAAAGTCAAATTAGACAAACCCGTTTTTATTGGGTTTACTGTTTTAGAATTATCAAAGCTTTTGATGTTAGAATTTCTTTACGACTACTTTAAGCCCTCGTATCCAGAGTCTAGAGTACTTTACACAGATACAGACAGTTTTTGTTATAGATATCCCTACTGAAGATATCTATAAAGACATGGAAATAGAAGTAGCTAAAGAGCATGCAGGATGGTACGACACGTCTGATTACCCTAAAGAGTCGCCTTTACATTCACCGTTAACAAAAGGTTTTAGGAAAGATGAAGGATGAATTATCAGGAGGGGTGATTAAGGAGTTTATTGGTTTAAGGTCGAAAATGTACAGTATTTCGAGCCAGGAGAAAACCATTAAGAAAGCAAAAGGAATATCTCGCAGTGTTGTGCAGTCAAACATATCACATGACAACTACAAAGAAGCATTGTTTGGCAATAAGACTTTTCATCATGACAACGTAAAAACTGCGATCTAATCAACATGAGATCAACACAACGGTTGTAACAAAGAAGTCATTAGATAGAACAAAACACAAAACGTGTGTTTGTTAATCCCGAGTTTTCATATGCAATCGGACATTGGAGACAGCATAATTATATATCTTCTTTGTCCGCGGGTTCGGGTTTATATTTTTCCCGAAGTTTATCTATAAGCTCATCGCATCAATATCCAATTCATTCAAAATTTTTCTCATGTTTGCTTGATGTGCTCGAATTTTTTTTATTATTTCAAGATATTCTTTATCCCATTTTTGATAATCAAAATTTGGGATTTGGGGTTGTAGGTGATCTGGATGCATTGCCATGTCCTGATGAGTCCTCGCAAATGTTGCCCTAATAGCAGAATTCAAATCAAATGATTCCCGCATCAATTCCAAGGTCTCTGCATTTATCATTCTTGTTTCGGTTTAGTTCCATGTAAGAATTCTTTCTTCTGTGCCTCAATACGTAAGGCTTCTTCGTTGTGAGCTTCCATTTTAACTCAAATATATTTACGTAAATTAATTAAAGCGGAACTGTGTCTGGCGGGATTATCTGCAGTTCTTCTTCACAAAAGATCTTTGAGGAGTGGTTGTTTTGTTGTGTCAGTTTCTCGTAAATAATACACGGGCGGATTCATTTTTACAATTCTTTTTATTTCGTATGGATCGACACTCAAACTGGATCAGTTGCCCTGATGCGAGTGTCCCTTCTGCTTCCCCGGCAAATAAAGGTACCTTACTTTCAAACCAATGGTAATAGTTTGCTGGATGAAGACTCTCCTTCAGCAACATTTATTGTTTTTCTTTTGATTGCTTGTACTGGTTTTAGACGACCCTGGAGTCGATGCACTTTAAATTCTTCATTATTCATTGCGCGCAAAACTGAGGGCAGTCTTCTAACCCATTCTGTGTTGCGAGAATTGT
Source organism: Conus ventricosus (assembly GCA_018398815.1). NCBI lineage: Eukaryota > Metazoa > Mollusca > Gastropoda > Neogastropoda > Conidae > Conus > Conus ventricosus. The sequence continues at coordinate 95,335,196 of CM031595.1, read as the reverse complement.
CAATAAGCTCTCTGTGATACTGGTAGGAAAAAAGTCTTTCGGATAACTGTTTGTTAAAGTTTTCAACTAAAGCCTGTGATCTGTGAACTCCTGGGATGCCTCTTTTAATGGTAACTCTATGTTTTAACAATAATTGATTCACTTGGCCTTTAAATTCTTTTCCATCATCAACTTGAATCATGCGAGGGTAAGTTAAAGGACCTCGTTGGTATATCAGTTGTATGGCGACAGCAACAGCAGAAGCACTCTTTTGTGTTAATGGTTCTGCATCTTTATATCTTGAAGCTATGTCAATGACTGTTAGCGCGTACTTAAATCTTTTTCGTCTAATCGTATCGCGAGGTAAATATAGAAGGTCCATTTGATGGGTGTCGTTCGGTATTGTATTCACAAAGTGTGGTCTCTGTATTCGCCTAGGTGCAGGTAAATAAATTTGCCAAATCGCTTGTTTAGATAACCATTCCTTTGCTGTTTGTTCACTGACTCCTGCCGCTTGGCTTAGCTTTTTTATTGCTGTGATTCCCTTCCAATATCCTTTGGGCGAATAATAGATTTTGTTCATTTTTATTCAGCCAATATTATGCGCAACAAAATACACGACGGTCATACCAAAGACAATAAACCCGATTTCTTGCATCTTTTGTTTTTCTGATGGATGATAAAAATCGCTGAATTTTGGTGGGGGCAATGTCTCATGGCTTGCCTGTTACAAGATAATATTCTTTTATCGCTTGATCAACATCTTTAAATGTGTTAAGCTGCATGTCCCTGTTTTTTCAGTTTGTTATTAATAAAATCTAACTGCTCAATTCTCTGCTTTTCATAGCGATCTTGTGCTGCGGCTAGTTGCTCCACAGCTTTGTTATGTCTTTTTCTCTCCCCGTCATCCCGCAGTTTACTAAACGCGTAATTACTTCCCGCTAAAAGCAAGCGCATTAACCACAGCGCCACCTATCATCATTACGAGTGAAGCCATTTTTTATAAAAGTATTTTTTTACATATTTATATTCTCTGGAATTATTCCTTGCTTAACTAGAAAATCTTTCGTAGCAAATGAAGCTGTAATAATAGCGATTAGCTTTGCTGAATCCTCAAAGTCTAGCTTGCCAAGATCTGCCGTTTTATTTTAACAGGCTTTTACCAAGCATCGTGTATCCTATACTTAGACCTCCAATAACAGCAGAATGGTATACAAGGTTGGCGACAGTTTTTCGGCGCTCATTTTAAAAAATAAATAATTATAATTAATAAAAAACATGAACAGTGATGATCTACTACAGCTACAGGGCGGCCTAAACCTTCCTGAAACTTATGAATGACCAAGTTGATGACCAAGCTATAATGCCCAAAAGGAGAGGCTGTATTCTTTGGCAGCATTTGGGAAAAACAAAACAGTTCCTCGGAACTGAATTCAGCATTGAACAGATTCAACAGATGTCGCCACAAGACATTATAAAGTATCCCAAAAGGTATGAAGCGCAGCTGGGGTCGAGAATGGTAAAAAGTGTGGGGCAAACGATTCTTAGTTTGTACACTAAACTAGTCAGTAGATTGCCCCATTGATTCTGAACAAGATCTTACGTATGATTTAACGCAGGATCCAGTTTTAACTAAGTCATTAGAGTCTCTAGGGTGTGATCTGTATTACAGATTTGGAACATTGTTATCGCCAGTGATCACAGGATTATTACTTTTAATCATATAGATTTTGTTACCCTTCAAAATGACCGAGCCAGAAAATCAGCAGAATCAGAAAACGCTGAATCAGGTGGAGAAAGTAACCAAGCCAGAAAATCAGCAGAAAACATGAATCAGGTGGAGACCATAAAAAGATTAATCCTGGGGGTTTTTTAAAAGCAAAAAAAAAATTTACCCGAGTGGGGGAAACAAAAAAAAAAAAAATTTAATTTTACAGAATTAACTCAAAAAGAAAACATAACACCGCCAACCCCCAGAAAAAATTTTGATTAAAATGCCAGCTTAAAAACCCAGGTTCAAGGCCAAAAGCCCCAAAAGGTCTTCATGGAAAAAGGAATTTTAAAACGGTTGCCATTTTTGGGCCCCCTTTGGGTTTGCGCGGGGGGGGTTTATTCCGGTTAAAAATTTATAAAAACAATGGCAAAAAAAAACCAAAAAAGTCAAAAAAACCCTAAACCACTAAATACAGAAAACAAAAACCCCAAAAAACCCCCCCAACAAAAAAAAATGTTTTGACCCATTTAAAATGTAATAATATTTTAAAAACTTAATTTTTTTTTTTTTGTTTAAAAATAGATCAGGGGCTTTTAAAAAAATGATGGAGTAAATTTAAATAAAGAAATGGAGCCCATAAAAGCCATTTCCATAAACCAGAATTGTAATCAATGCGGTTGTTAGGATGAAAGGAACTTCTTTAAAATTTAAGCGGCCCAATCCGCGCAAGAACGCCGAGCAAATTTTCTCACGAGGGCCCGCTTTTTTTTGGGGGGCGGGGGTTTTTGTACATATTTTGACATTTTACTTTTTAAGATAAAAACATAGATTGTATTTTTTTTGAAAAAATTTTTAAGATTAAAAGGGAATTGGGGTGACTTGAGGATGATTTGAGTAAGAACTTGGGGTTGACAAAAGGGAAATTGACTTAAAGAAAAAACCTTGAGGATGACTTAGGAAAAAATTTGAGTTAAGAACTTAGAAGTAAATTTGGGGGTCTTGAGGATCCCTTGAGAAAGGGAACTTGGGGTGATTTGGAGGATGCTTGAGGAAACTTGGGGAGGACTTGAGGCCCAACTTGAGAAAGGGAATTTGGGAAGTAAATTTGGGGGTTGACTTGAGTTAAGAACTTAGAATTTGATTTGGGAGTGCATGCGGGGGGTGGGCAGGGTGGGGGGGGGGGGGGGGTGTGCATCCCCGGGGGGGGGTGGGGGGTTTGAAAGGGGGTTTGGGGGGGGTGGGGGGGGGTGCTTGCGGGGGGTTTGGACAAAACACACAAACACCAACAAAAAAAACAAGAAGTGGAACACTAGGGCCTTCTTGTTTTTGGTAACTAAAACAGGTTGTGTCCCCGGCGAAAACCTCAATCAACTGGGCCCAAAAGGGATAAACCATAGGGTCTTTTGGCCTATTTTTGCCGCGATTTGTAGGTGCGGCCGCGTTTTTTGTAGGTCAAGTGATCATATTGACATTTGGGCCCTAGTTTGCCGCCGAGCTTTGCAGGTGCCCTCTGCGTAAATTGGGGGAAAACTCCCGCGTTTGCAGGTCAAGTAAATAAACATATGATCATTTGGCCTATTTTGCTGTGTTCCCTTTTCTCAACCGGGGGTTTGCAACTGGCTTTGAAAAGTTACAGAAAGTAATTGCTGAAAGCCAAGTTTTTATGGGGGGCTCTAATCCCCAGTAGTAGTACCCCGGGTTCATTGTATATTTGGGGCCCATTTAATAGGAAGAAGGGCGGGCCACAAAAAAACCCTCCCCCATACGGTTGAGGTACTAAGGTTTTGCCTGGGGCCCTTATTTATTTTGTTTGCCAGAACATTCGAAAATCGTTATCCGGGGTTTGCTTTAAGTTTAAAAAGGGTTTTTGGCGTTTGTAACGGGCCCTTTTTTTAACGATTCCAGCTTATGAAATTTAGGTTTAGTTAAAAAAACACAAAAAAAATTTGAAAAAGTTTTCTAGCATGCGAATCAGCCATGTTTCCCGGCGTCTTAAGAAGGGAACCCCAAAGGGTTTGTGCGTTTTTTTTTTTTTTAAAACATGACTTGGGCGGTTTCTCACCCAAACCCCCCAACAACCCAACGCTTTGATGGTTTTTGGGGCGGGCCAACTTTCAAAATCCCCAAGCGCCATTTTTTAAAAAGGGAAACCCCTTTTTTTTCGATAGTCAAACACCTTTGAAAATTGGCTGTACTTGGTCAAAAAATATTCCCTTAAACGTTTTCTTTTCCTTGAACAACAAACCTTGAAGATAGTCGTGCTTTTCCCCAAAAGCAGAGGGTTTCCCAACGTTTTCTTTTTCCCACCCTTTTGGAAAGCAATACCTTCTTTTGGGGGGTTTAAACGGGTAAAAAAACCATGCTTCACCCATGCCCTTTTTGGGCAAAAAACTCTAACAGGCATTAAAAATTTAAAACTTTTTGATTTGAAAGCGAGACCCCGGGTTTTTCGGGGGAACATTTTAGCCATTTTAAAAAAATACCACAACACGCACAGTACACAGCCCCAAAACGCGCCCCTGCTAGCCCGGGAGTCAGGGGGGGAAGGGGGGGGGTTTTCCTGGGTCAGGTGAGCGCCGTAAGCCTGCAAAAAATTTGGTATCGCCCCCCTGATTGGTCCGCTGTGACATCAGCCCTTCGCGGGGTCAAGGGGCCCCCCCCTTTGGGACGAGGGGCCTAGAATTTTCCCGGGGATGAAATTTCGGGGGGCCGGGGGAGAGAAGAAAAACCCAAAGGGGTTTTTTATTATTTTTGGTTAGAAATAGGGGGAAAAACACAGTTTGTAAAGGGCCGCACAGCCTTTCTGACTTACTACGTCGTTTTTAATTGTGTTGTCTTTGGGCTTTCAAAAAAAGGGGACGAGTAAGTACAGACTGTTTGAAGGGAACCCCAGACACATTTATTAAGGGTTTACTGTTCAGCAGGAAAAAAAAACTTTTGTCAAAAACTATCCCTTTTGTTTGGGAAAACCCGGCGGGGGTAAAATTTTTGTGGATTTTATGTCCCAAAAAATTTCAAGTAGTATGTTTTTTAGCGTTTACTTAAAAAAAACAATAAATACCAAAATTCCTTTACTCAAAAAAACCGGGCCCGAATTCGTACAATATTACCTTCCACCCCCCCCCCTCCCCTTTTTTTCCTTTCCCCCCCTGCCCCTTTCCCCCACCCCTCCGCCACCCGCCCTCCCCAAGAAAACCTAGAAATAATTTTAACGGTAAGCGCCACCCCCCGCCCTTTTGGGGGGTTAAGTTATTAATTTTCAGGTATCGCAGGGGCCCCCCGGACCGCTGTGCAGGTACTACCTTTCCCCAAACCCCAAACCCTTAATTTTGGGTTGTTCCATAGTGTCTCAGCCAAGTCTTGTTTGATGACTGTCTCCGCAAAAAAAAATGTTATTTAAAAAAGACCCCCCTTTTGCGGAAAAAAGATGTTATTAATAATGATTTAGAAAAAAAAGCGGAAAAACGGGAAATCGAAAAGTTTATTAAAAATTGTAATTTAAAAAGGATAACCCCACATATTTTGTTTGTTTGGGTTTACAGGGGAGAATGTTTTAAAAACCAAATTTCCCGACTCAAAATCGCCTTTGAACTGGGTTTAGAGCGGGTTTTTAGTCAGGATTTTGGATTTTTCCCGTTCTTTACCGCAAAAATATGAAAAAGAAAACTTTTAAACATTCAATTTAGGAAAAAATTCCCGGAAGAAAGGGTGGGGGTTATTTTCCTTTATTTCTTTATTAGAAAAATATAGAAAGTCATCATTTAAACGATCCTCGGGAAAATTTTTCGAGTTTTTCTGCCCCTGGGGTTCCCCCCCCTTTTTACGGGGGGGAGTTCAGCCGCGGCGGGTTTACAAACCCCACAAGTCCCCAGTTCCCCGCTGCATCCACAAAAACACGTGGGGGGACTTTGTGCCGTCACCCTGCACGCCAAGGGGATGAACCCGGGTCACGTCAGCTTTTCGAACCCGGGGTGAAAAACCCCCTGGAAGGGAAAAAATTTCCCCAGGGACCGGCCACCTTTCCCATTTGATTTTTAAACGGGCCCCACCCGGGCATCCACAGAGTATTTTTTGCCCCGATTTTAAGGGGAGAACATCATTTCCCCCCTTTTCCCCCCGGCCGAAACTTTCGGTTTAAAGGGGCGGTTTGTCTTTACGAAAAAAGCCTTACAACCTTTGGGGAAAATCCCCTTCGCCGACGGGAAAAAATTGAACCCCGGGGTTTTTTTGTTTCGGGTTTCAGAATGCCACCTTCTTTTTTCTCCGTGCAATGATGGGGGGAATCTGACTTTTTCCCTGAAGCCGAGGACCCCCTTTAAATCTACGGGTTGTCTGGGGCAAGGCCCAAAATTTTTGGCGAAACAGGGCATGGAGCATTCCTTCGCGTGGCATGGGCTTATTGGGCCCCTTTGAGGAAGTCCGAAAAAAGGAGACTGTTGCGTTTGGAAAGCCCCCCCAGTCGTCGAGCTTCTTGGGGGCGTTTGGGGAAAACCTTCCCCAAGGCGTTGTTTTTTCTTTTTTCATTCCTGGTTCTCTTTTCTTGGCTTGGAACCCTCTTTTTGGCCCCTTTTAAACCCGGGGCCCCGAGCGAAGTGATCGTCGCGTAATTCAAGGGGCTTTCTTCACTTTATTTCCCAAATTTGCGTCATTTGGGCGGCCGTGGTTTTCATAGGGTTTTCACATCATCAGGGAAGATCCAGGGGCCCGGGGAAACACAGAAGTTGAAGAGGACTGTTTTCGGATAGGCATGAAATGGTGCCCTCCAGAGGCACGCTGGCTCCACGACTATTGTCGCAGTGGTGGAAAGCGGACAGGGGGCTTATTGGCTGAGTTCTTGGATCAGAACAGGCGCCACCGACTAACCTCAAAGTGACTCGGTAACATTTCAGTATCTCCTCTCGTGGGCTGCCTCATAAGCATTTGATGTTGTTTTCTTCTTGGAGACTGCCAGTGCTGGTATTGCAATGGCAAGAGTCCGGGTGTGGTTGTGTTTGTGGCAGCAGAATGAACAGCGGGGGAGAAACACCCCTGGAAGGCACAGAGAATGAGACAGAAACAAAACTCTTCGACCAACTCTTAACTCTCTCTCTCTCTCTCTCTCTCTCTCTCTCTCTCTCTCTCTCTCTCTCTTCTCTCTCTCTCTCTCTCCCCCTCTCTCTCTCTCTCTCTCATCAAGACGATGGCGCTTTGAGCCGAATATTCCAAAAATGAAGTCAACAAGCCTGATATCATTGGTTTCCACACACCAAGGCTACATCAAAATGTTGTTATGCTCTGCATAGTTATACGGGGATTGTCTTCAGTTGTGACAAGCTCCTAGCATAACATTATCACTCATTCAGTCTCCAAAATCCCCCGAAGTCGGAGTGTGGCTGCCCACGTGGCGGGGTAATCAAAAACGGTCACACACGTAATGTTCTCATCCCCAGCTGATGCATTTGTACCATAGGGTTCAAGTGCTTCGGCTGTTTGGATGATCCCTGGAGTCTTTTAGCCAGGGTACGACAACAACAACATTGGTTTCCACGATGGGCTAGAGCCAAACCAGGAATATAAAAAACCTATTTCTGTCTCCCTCATTTTAACATGGGCGGCAAACACCGGAAATGTTTGAGGGTCAAACGAGCGATGCCAGAATGAGAAATGAATTGGAACCTCGGGGCTTGAAATCCCGAGTAAAGGAATGAGAGAGAGAGAGAGAGAGAGAGAGAGAGAGAGAGAGAGAGAGAGAGAGAGGAGAGAGGAGAGAGAGAGAGAGGAGAGAGGAGAGAGAGAGAGAGACAAGGGAGGAGGGGGGTCAGGTGAATTTGGGTGACGGGCAGGGGGAAGTGGGGAACGTGGGAGCATCGAAGGTCTTTACAGCTGTCTTTTTATCCTCGTCCTCGAAGTACCAGTTGAAATAGGTTGAACAACCAGAGAATGCTCAACCTGTGGTTAAAAGAGTTTCATTTCAGAGCTGCAAATACCGCTGGAATGGCATGCCGATGAAGAGTTGCAATTTTTGGTACAATAGTAATGATGATGATGATGATGATGATGATGATGATGATGATGATGATGAATGATGATAAATGATGATGATGATGATGATGATGATGATGATGATGATGATGATGATGATGCACGCTCGCACGTACGGACGCACGCACGCACACACACACACACACACACACACACACACACACACACACACACACACACACACACACACACACACACACACACACGATAAGAGAGAGAAAGACAGACAAAGACAGAGACAGACAGACAGACAGGCAGACAGGCAGACAGACAGACTGACAGACAGACTGACAGACAGACAAACAGAGAGACAGACAGGCTGGCAGGCAGACAGACAGCGACAGATAGACAGCGACAGATAGACAGCGACAGATAGACAGACAGACAGAGACAGAGACAAAGAGAGAGATAAACGGACATTTTGGACTGTTTATCTATCTGTCTATCTATCCATCTTATCTAGCTATCTATAAACAACATTCTCTCTCTCTCTCTCTCTCTCTCACACACACACACACACACACACACACACACACACACACACACACACACACACACACACAAGCACATACACACACATATTCCTTGACATTTATTTTAGTGTGTCCATTTACTCTCGAGCGTTGTACTATATCTACCTTAAAAGCAATTTAGTATTGATCATTTTTTTATTTCCTGTAAATTTTTTATTTCTGCCCAGTTTTATTCTTTCCTGGTGCAATAAAAACGATATAAGGATAGTTATTACGTGTTAGATCGAAGCCATTTGATGATGTTCAACGAGATTCCTAAAAGTTACTGCACAGAGCTTTTCGATGCAATCTTCTGCTGGACATTGTTTCCTGATGGTCATAAAAAAGCCTATTTCTGACCCGTTTTTTCTCCCCTAAACTTGGCTGATATTGCAAAATACAGTGGTAACATCAATGCTAAGCAGTCACTTAGGAGAACCTCTTACTTCTCAAAATTGCAGGCTGACTATCTGAACTTTCGCTATCGAATACTGTTGCGTAGTTGATGAAAAAAAAAACAAACGTTTTACTTTGCCGTCTAGTGCTTGAAAATATAAGAAATGAAATAAGCGAAGGCATAACACAAACGACGAGAGGAGATCGTGACGCAGTTGGAAACATACTGAAAGTGAATACAGATCCAGTTATTAACAGACAACCATGCATCCACCTCGCGCATTGAGTGGCATCAGGCCCTGTCATTGAACTCGCTCGAATCGTTGCAAGTCACTGGAGAATGCGAACTAGGTTACAGTTTTGGATCACATTTCACAAAACCTCTGGCACTGCATTTACAACCCGAGTCGTTCAATTTCAATAAAGCACAAATCAGACCTATGCCCGCACGTAACACATCCAATGATTTTCAGTTAGGATGTGCTATGGATATGAAGGGACCTCTTAACGTTCGTTTTATGAATGGGCATTATGGGAATCTGTCCCTTTCTACGTCGGCACCATCCAAGCTTATTGAGGACGTGCCAGCAGGTGCCGAGAGAGGGGGCTTTATGTGCATTTCTTCATGCACTGCTGAGTGACAGTCTGTGTAAGTATTAATAAACTATCTTGAGGGGGAGATAGAGATAGAGAGAGAGAGAGAGAGAGAGAGAGAGAGAGAGAGAGAGAGAGAGAGAGAGACAGAGAGAGAGAGACAGACAGACAGACAGACAGACAGAGAGACAGACACAGAATTAAATTCTTCAAGAAAATGTTTCCACTGGACACATGAAATCAAAACAGCAAACATATGAAACGAAATCTTTATCATTCAATTTAGAAAACATTCCAGTGAAGAAAGGATGCGGCTTATTATCCTTCATTGTCATCATTAGAAAAATATAGACGTCATCATTTAATCGATCACTCGGAAAGTTTACGAGTTTTTCTGCCACTGGGATTCGCCCCTTTCACGGGAGAGTTCAGCACGCGGCGAATCACACCACACAGAGTCACAGTTCACGCTGTCATCCACAAAAACACGTGCGGACTTCGTGCAGTCACATGCACGCCAGGCGATGACACCGGTGTCACGTCAGCTGTCGACTCCTGGCTGAAAATCTCCGTGGAAGAAACGTTCCACAGGGACCGGCCACCTTCCTATTTGATTTCTATCGGCCTACCCGCGCTATCCACAGAGTATTTCTTGCCGTCGATTCATAGGTGATCATACATCATTGCCACTCTTTTCCCTCCGGCCGAGCTTTCGTTAGATGTGGCGTTAGTCTTCTACGAACGTCTCTTACAACTCTGGAGAAGTCTTCGCCGACGAAAACATTCGAACCCTGGAGTTTCTGTTTCGATTTCAGAATGCTCACCTTCTTTTTGCTCCGTGCAATGATGGGAGAATCTGACTTCCGTGAAGCCGATGTACCTCTCAAACTCTACGTTGTCTGTCAGGCCAAATTTGTGGGCGATCAGGTCATGGAGCTTTCCCTTCGCCGTGAGCACTGGTCTTATTGTCCCTTCGAGGAAGTCCGTAGAAAAGGAGACTGTTTGGCGTTTGGAAAGCCCCTCCAGATCGTCGAGCTTCTTGTCACAGTCGGCCAGACTCTTCCACAGTCGTTTGTTGGTCTTTTGCAGTTCCTGTTCTCTTTTCTTGGCTTGTATTCTCCTCTTTTAGTCCTTTAAGTTTCGTTTTCCAGAGCGAAGTGATCGTCGCGTAATTCAAGGACTTCCTTCTTCACTTCATCCAACTTTGCGTACATCTGGTCGCCAGTGGTTTTCATAGTTATCACATCACTCAGGGTAAGATCCAGGGGCTGGGAAATCACAGAAGTGGACTCACTCAGAATCTCCAGGCTGACCTATGACATTGCCTTTGACTTGCTGCTGTACAGGTCAACCGTGAATGTCGCGTGTTGCTCTTAACTGGGGGGAGGGTTGTGTCCTGGATTGTTTTCAATGTCCCACAACGTAAAAGTAAACTGCCCCAGAACAGATAGGAGAGGAGCAGTCCAAAGGTGACACCGTCGCTTTCCGTTCAAGTTTAAGAACGGCGACGCGCATGAGCGAGTTGTTTTGGGCCCTTTTCGTTATGAAATTGGATATAAACCGGCACAAAACAGCCACACACACATCGGAAGTCTGTTGCTGCTGAAGGCATGAAACTTCACCACAGTCTCTGCCAAACATAGGCACTGAAAAAACGTCTCGATTTATTGTGATTCTGATTTAAACATTAGAGAACATGTAGCACGTCTGCACTCAAAACACTATTACCTTCCCCTGAGAGAGAGAGAGAGAGAGAGAGAGGAAGGTGGAGGGGCGAATTCCGTCCATGTACTGTCACATCAAAAAAAAAAAAAAAGAGGGGTGGGATGCCGGTTACTTTATGCCTGGCAACTGTGGCAGTATTTGTGTGTGACAATTTACTACCCATGATTCTCTCGTGAGCATATTTCCTTTATCAGAAATGTTCAATTGTGCATACTATAGTCTCTAAGGGGTGCATGGCTAATCAAATTTTCATGAATCGTCGCACGCATTGACAAAGAGAATGCAACCATGGTGACGGTTAAAAAAATTGCACAGAGAGAGAGAGAGAGAGAGAGGAGGGGAGGAGAGGGGAGAGAGAGAGAGAGAGAGAGAGAGAGAGATTGAGAAGGGGGGGGGGCGAGGGGGAGAGGGACAGAGAGAAACAGAGGGACAGAGAGAGATTGTGGACACACACACACACACACACACACACACAGAGAGAGAGAGAGAGTGAGAGGAGAGGGGAAGAGAGAGAGAGAGAGAGAGAGAGAGAGAGAGAGAGACAGAGAGAGAGGAAGAGAGGAGAGAGAGAGAGGAGAATGAATGAATTGAATGTTTATTCATATAGGCCTCGGCCCCTCATGAAGGGGTAAACGTACAGATATACCACTTCATCATGCAATACAAAGGGCTACGGTTATGGCAGGCACATCATGCAAAACTATGAAGTAGCTATTTCTCTAATTTAAAAAGCCTTATACAAAAACAACGTAAATTACGTACAAAATCAGGTTTAGTGCATGCCATGAGTAGACTTAGTTTAAACAAACAAGGTTGTCGATAATATTTAGGCTCCAAAAACTTTTCTCTTATTTCTTTCAACCTTTGACAACAAAGAACGAAGTGTATCTCATCTTCTTTAGACATCTGGCATAATGGACACATCGATCGCTATCATTACAACATTTATATCTAAATCGATGCACATTTCAAGTCAGATATACCTAGTCTAAACCTAGTCATTATAAACTTCAGTTTTCGGTCCATATTTGCTTTCAAATATTGCTTCAAGTCATGGGTATTACAAAACATTCTATACAAATGAAATCTTTCACTAGTGTAAATGTGGTTATTCCAGTTTTGCCATCTACAGTCAATCAAACGCTGACGAAACATTGCTATAAGTGATTTTCATTTCCCACACCTTGATTTAACCACACGTCACCAAAACCATTGCTATATAAACAGACACGTACATTTGAAACCCAGTTCTTCCTTCCCCTAGCATCTAAATCATACAGCATTTTATACGCTATGTTAGGTAACCTATGTTCATCCATATGTAATAGCTTAAACCAATATCGAACGCAGTTACCGCAGCATTAACATACGTGGGAAATCTGTTTGTTTCACCATATACTAAATCGTTGGGAGTACGCAGATCTACGCCTAAATACTTTTAAGAGCAAATAAATGAACTGACTCACAGTGAGCAGCGGCTTGGTCTAACCCCCATATTTCTGATCCGTTTTTAGCAGTACTGGCTGGACACGCGTATCAAAAAGTTTTATAAACAGTTCAAAGGAATTGTTATTTAGAGCATATAGCTTCTGAACTATACACAACAATGCATTTTTCGCTCGACTGGCAAGATCTTTACAAGCAGCAGTGAAACTCAGACGAGTGGAGATAAATATTCCCCAAAAACTTGTAAACATTAACAACAGGCATTACCACTCCATCATATAGCCATCGTTCTCTTACACTTAGATAACCCCCCTTCCGAAATACAATTATGTTACTTTTATTCATGTTGACTTTTAATTGAAGCGAAGAAGCAGCATGTTGCAAGTTATTTAGCTGTGTCTGCAGCCCTATAACCGTTTCTGACAATAAAACAACTCATCTGCCAATAGAAGAATGAACAACTCAAATGCAGTACGTGAGAGCACAGCGCCATGTTTTCCGTTATTAATCACATGTAATGCTAACTCATTAATAAATGCAGAAAATAGTACAGGGCTACACGCATCTCCCTGTTTCACTCCTGCTGTACATCGAATGTAATCAGAGAGTTTAGAACCACACCTTACTCTACATTTTACATTGTCATACATTAACTTTGATACACTTAAATAACTTACCAGTTATGCCGTTTCTTGATAAAATAGGCCATAGCAAATTTCTATTAATCGAATCAAATGCTTTTTCAAAGTCTATGAACGCTACATAAAGTTTACGATTATATGAAAACTGCTTTTGCACAAGCGCTAACAACGTAAATATGTGATCAACTGTCGAATATCCTTTTTTAAAGCCTGCTTGATACTCACCTGTAATATTGTTCTCGTCTATCCATTCTTGTAATCTGTTGTTAATAATAGAACTATAAAGTTTGCTACTTATATCAGTAATAGAGATACCTCTATAATTATTGGGATTATTAACATCTCCTTTTTTAAACAATGGTAAAATAATGGATTCTGTCCAATTTTCCGGAAATACCCCGTTGTCAAAAGTGTATTGAATAATTTTGCGAGAAAATTTACGACTTGATCATTTGATACCTCAGTAACTCGCTAACAATACCATCTGGGCCTGCTGCTTCCGAACTTTCAGTTTTCTCATGGCCAATAATACTTCCTCTTTAGAAATAGGACGATTCATGTAACTATCACTGTCACTATCAGCCGGATCTTCATAACTGGAAGTATTTACATCTATTTCTAATAACGACTTAAAGTGCTGGAACCACTTGTCAACTGTAATCTCGTTTCTTGGCTGTTTTCTATTAAAGGAAACTTTATGGACAATGTCCCAGAATTCTCTCTGGTTTTTTACTGATGTCACAAGTTTGTTCAATAATGTATTGTTAAACTCTTTACTCTTCTTACCAGCAAATGTTTATATTCACCCTCGAGCAACGGTATACTTTTTCCGATCCTCCCTATCTAATGTCCTGTAACTAATTCTGAGAAGGCTTCTTACTTTTTTCTTAGCGGTTTCACATTCCTGGTCGAACCAGTCACGTGGTACCTTCTCTTTATTGACATTTATATGCTTCTTCATACAATTCGCACAGTCTTTTATACACTCATTAAACACACTTAATGCTTCATCGACATCAACATCAATTAAAATCATAGCATTGTTCAAACTTACTCTTCATGTCGTTTTTACAAAGCGAGTCAGAAAAAACATCAGCATATTCACTGTTCCAAACAATTTTTTCAATAGTTTCCTTAAGTCCTTCCTTTTTACTAGCAGTGACTTCATTTTCCTGTGGAAAACACTACTCGAACTGCAACAGGCATGTGATCGGACTCAATCCTTTCCACAACGTGTAGTTCACATGATTCATACACCAGTGATAATAATTCGTTTGAAAAATGAAATAGTCAGCGACACTGCATCCAGAGTCTGATATATATGTATAGTGACCCTGGAGGTCACCTTACACAAACCATTTAATATACTTAAATCTAAGGCAGTGCACATGTTAAGAAGTAATTTTCCATAATTATTCAAACATTGATCTTGAGAACATCTCATTGAAGTGATAGACTCGCTCTTATATTGCAGTTCAATAACGCTGTTTTTACAAAACATCCCTAGAAATATTTGAAGTTCTGCTGTTTAAGTCACCGCACAATACCACATAAACATCTCTTGTTATCATACTATCAACCAAACAATTCTCAGCAAACTTATCCCATTATCCTGATCAAAATGGGTTATAAAAAGGCGAACCTTCCGGCGGAACATAAGAACACAAATACAATACAGAAGGAGAGAGAGAGAGAGGGGAGAGAGAGAGAGAGAGAGAGAGAGAGAGAGAGACAAGACAAGACAAAATTCTTTATTTTCGAGGATAATAGATAAGCACTAACGTGCTTTTTTACATCCAGTCCTCGCCCTGAGTAGGGACTACAACATGCAGTGAAATCAATTAATGTAAGAAATCAAAGAAGCAGCAAAGCGGTCATGTAATCATAGAGGAACATCAAATGAAAATAGAAGATAAATGAAAACAAAAAAAAAAATAAGAATAATAATAAACAAAACAACAACTAAAAAATGATAATAAACAAAAAAATAAAATGAAATAAAAAAGAGAATAATAATAATGAAGAGGAAGGAGAGGAGCGG
>CM031595.1:95282627-95315127 GCA_018398815.1 Conus ventricosus | reverse complement strand
GTGTGTGGTGTGTGTGTGTGTGTGTGTGTGTGTGTGTTTGTGTGTGTGAGAGAGAGAGGAGAAGGAGAGAGAGAGAGAGAGAGAGAGAGAGAGAGAGAGAGAGAGGGGGGGGGGGGAGGAGAGAGAGAGAGTTAGATGTGACATGCAGTTTAATCTCATTCGACGTTCTTTCTTTTCTGTCTCTTCTGATTTCATTCACTGTATGCTTCCATGCCTGTCAACAAACTTTGACTGCTTCTTTTGAAACAAAACATTATTTTGTTGTTAGGTGACTCCATTCTGGTTGCGACACGGTTGAATGTTTATAATACTGTGCTATATTTTGTACATTTTTTTCTGGCGAAGTAATGGCACCAGCTGGCACTGTACGAGATCCAGAAGAAAAAAAAGAATTCAGGTAGTGGGAAGCAATAAAGCTGATAAATCTTTGACCAGTCCCAAATACATTAACGCCTTGGTATCATTCTATGGTTTCGATCAGGCAGATACCCGAAAACAAAACTATTTCTGGCTCACCATCTTAGTGTCGGAGGAAAGGCCGGATATGTTGGAAAAACAGGCGAGGGAAGGCAGAATGAGAAATCAATTGCAACCACAGGCGTGGAAATCTACAAAGGAGGAGCATTGAAAGACTCTGCGACGGTTGTTTGTGTCTACCTTTTCTCCGCTGTTATACCTTATTGCGTGTTTTCTAGACATTGTGGCTTAGGGACAAATATTAGCCCATGAATGGAAGTGAAGAAATACAGTTTCGCATTCATGTGTTTAAAGATGTGATCGTTAAAAGGAGTATATCTAGAAACATGAACGGTGTGTGTGTGTGTGTGTGTGTGTGTGTTGTGTGTGTGTGGTGTGTGTGTGTGTGTGTGTGTGTGTGTGTGTGTGTTGGACAGACGTGTTGATCCCAGATTGGCTACCGTATCACTTAGCAAATCCGACTCTGCATTTTGTAAAATTCTGACCCTGTACGCAAAACATCGCACACACAACACTTTGTGCTACAACATACTTCAAAATGTTCACATTATTTTTTTAACCTTGCGCTTAGAGATGATTCCAGACTGGTGCATTTCGGCAGATACTCAATCTGACAATGAAAGAAGTTCACACATTTCGAATGCAGTCAAGGCATACGAGCTGTGACAGTCGTCCACCCCAATCAGTCGTAAGGGCCACTATGGAAGAATGAAATCAAATTGTCGAGTTCGTATCCACGTAAACTGATGTGTCTGTAAGAGTTTTTTTTGTGGTTTTTTTAATGTTCTGACCAAAACCGCATATCATTGAAGCGAGTGTATGTTTTGGAAGGAAGCGCAGTGCACTGACAGGCAGTGATGACGCATCCTGAAGTGGAAACACACTTACCATCATCATCAGCGTTCCATCCTCATTTCTCTTTTTTAAAGGGGAAAGTTTGAAATCGGCGGCCCTTCATGCCTTACTCAAGTGCTTATTTCGGTTTTGATTTCACATTCATGTTTATGCTTGTAACAGGTTCAAGTCAAAATGTTCATTGTTCACAGGAATATCATGGGATGGACATATGGCGGTCTTCTTTGTGAAAGCGAGGGAATATAGAAGAAAAAGGAGGCATTCAGATACGCTGACTCAGCGACTGAGCTGTTAATGACCTGGGGGAGACAGAGAGGAAATACGCTGTGTTCGGTGAACGTTGTATTAAAAGTACTAGAACAGGGACTACATGACATTACCAGGCCAAAGTCACTAAGCGGCACCGCAGTGAGTGTCTCCTCTGTTGAGTAGCCCACATAACGAAGTCATAGCGGTATTTCCCTGAGGACCATTGGTTGCTGCCATTTCCACACAGACGAAATAAGTCACCTTGGGAGGAAGGACAGCGAGACGCAACGGAAGATAAAACAAACGGACACGCACGCACGCACGCACGCAACACCAAACACACACACACACACCACGCACACACACACACACTCATCCACGCACGCACAGCACTGCACGCACGCACGCACGCACGCACGCACGCACGCACGCACGCACGCACGCACGCACGCACGCACGCACGCACGGCACGCACGCACGCACGCACGCACACACACACACACACACACACACACACACACACACACACACGCACACACACCCCGGTCGGTGGCGCTGTAGTTGCAGAGAGACAGGGGGCTCTACAGGAACGCATGCCTCCTAGTTTTTGTCAGACACATGGGCCGTCTTGTGTAGTAAATGGAAGGCCACGGCTGGCCACAGAAAACAAGAAAAAACAAACACCAAGTAAGCATGGTGAAGATCGTGAAATATAAAAAAAAAGGAAGGTAAATGTTCTTTAAATAAAGAATAATATGATGATTAATGTATTTTTCTTCTTCGTCCAGAAACCTGCTACAAGTCTGAATTGACTATAGTCATTTGTTGAGAGAGGCACAAGCACAGATTGTGGTTTGTTTAGTCGACAAGATGATTGCCTTTTTATTAAAAAGAAAGAATTATTGTAACTGTTTTCAGTCCTTCTGAACTTGGCTCAGTTTGGAGTATTACTGTAGGGGGAGAAAGGACATGATTGCTGGCCTCAATTTGGAGTATTACTGTAGGGGGGAGAAAGGACATGATTGCTGGCCTCAATTTGGAGTATTACTGTAGGGGAGAGAAAGGACATGATTGCTGGCCTCAATTTGGGTATTACTGTAGGGGGGAGAAAGGACATGATTGCTGGCCTCAATTTGGAGTATTACTGTAGGGGGGGAGAAAGGACATGATTGCTGGCCTCAATTTGGAGTATTACTGTAGGGGGGAGAAAAGACATGATTGCTGGCCTCAATTTGGAGTATTACTGTAGGGGGGAGAAAGGACATGATTGCTGGCCTCAATTTGGAGTATTACTGTAGGGGGGAGAAAGGACATGATTGCTGGCCTCAATTTGGAGTATTACTGTAGGGGGGAGAAAGGACATGATTGCTGGCCTCAATTTGAGTATTACTGTAGGGGGGAGAAAGGACATGATTGCTGGCCTCAATTTGGAGTATTACTGTAGGGGGGAGAAAGGACATGATTGCTGGCCTCAATTTGGAGTATTACTGTAGGGGGGAGAAAGGACATGATTGCTGGCCTCAATTTGGAGTATTACTGTAGGGGGGAGAAAGGACATGATTGCTGGCCGAGTAAATTGATCTTATCTTTTTTGTTTGCTTGTTTCACATGGTTACATATTAACATATTTATAAGAATGATTCCATTGTGCTCCCTCTCCTTTTGTAATGCGCATTGAGAGAGAGAGAGAGAGAAGAGGAGAGAGAGGAGAGGAGAAGAGAGAGAGAGAGAGAGAGAGAGAGAGAGAGAGAGAGGAGAGAGAAGACGTGCATAAACTCTCGGATCAATACAAGGGTGCACATCCTGGAACTTTTTGTGCTTTAAAACGAATACCAGTTCTTTTTTTTTTCTCCGCTTTCGTGTTGGACAGAGAAGCGACGTAATTATGGTACGGGTGGTCGATACCCACACAACTGGGATTCAAACCGAGCACATTAAACAATATGCTATGTCCAATCGTCCCACGATCAGGATCGTCCCCAGAACCAGGATTAAGCCCTCAAAATGCCCCCCCCCCCCCCCCCCCCCTCCCCCCCCCCTCCCGTTAGAGGAAACTAGACAAATCTGCGTTTACACTTTTGCGTGGTCGTGGTGTGAATGTGAAGAGGCGAGGTGAGAAATGTGCCCTTGTGCTGGACATGCAGTGCATAGATGCACAAACGAGCGGATTGTTCCATGAACCAACTTCTCGAGCCAATGTTTGGAAAGAGGACACGGAACATGTTCTTGTGGTTGAAAGCCAAGCGTCTGGACTCTATGTGAAGAACTGCACTGTCGGTGGCTTCAAACAGGACATGTGTTAAGAGATACAGCTGTACCACGGCTGGTGTGACGTTCTCTTGATAGGGATGATCAATAAATACACCGACACTACACAACAATGCCGCATGTTTGATGGACTTGGAGAGTCATTTCCTGTGGCAAAAATGACTATTTCTACACATGTTTTTGCGGCGAAATAGGCGCATGTCTCTTGGACTCGCCGGTGGCAGACCCAGTGCTTGGAAATACCCTGGCGTATCATCCACACATGGTGGAAATGGTGGTTTCAA
The DNA here is from genome assembly GCA_018398815.1 of Conus ventricosus. Taxonomy (NCBI): domain Eukaryota; kingdom Metazoa; phylum Mollusca; class Gastropoda; order Neogastropoda; family Conidae; genus Conus; species Conus ventricosus. Next base: position 95,310,994 of record CM031595.1, on the reverse strand, counting down.
GACAAAACAAGCGAGTTAGCCTGTAAACGCTCTTGTCCCCATTATCCCGATCTTGAATGTGACGCCACACACACTTAGCGACCTTCAAAAAAGGATGTGTTGTTGAAAGATATTAAGAGTAAAGATGTTACACATCAGTGCACTGTTCCACGTTTATCCCCGGGTTCAACATATGGAAAACTTGTCCTTCAAAGCATTGTTCCACCTTTATCGAAATTTTGTCCTTCAAAGCATTGTTCCACCTTCATCAAATTTTGTCCTTCAAAGAATTGTTCCACCTTTATCAAAATTTTGTCCTTCAAAGCATTGTTCCACCTTTATCGAAATTTTGTCCTTCAAAGCATTGTTCCACCTTTATCCCCGGGTTCAACTTATGGAGATTCATGTCCTGCAGAGGATATTAAGAGTAAAGATGTTACACATTAATGCATTGTTCCACCTTTATCCCCGGGTCCAACTTATTGAGATTCATGTCCTGCAGAGGATACTAAGAATAAAGATGTTACACACTAGTGCATTGTTCCACTTTTATCCCCGGGTCCAACATTATGGACATTCATGTCCTTAACAGTAATAGATGTTACACATCAGTGCATTGTTCCACCTTTATCCCCGGTCCAACATATGAACATTCATGTCCTGCAGAGGAAGAACAAGTGAGAGAACAGGTGAAAGTGGCTTTGAAAGGAGCATATTTTTTTGGCCTTGAGGAGAATTTGTATGCAAAATAATAGCATAAACGTTTAGTCAATTAAAAAGGGGAGCTCTCCTTTGTTTTGTCTGGCTGGTTGTTTGTCGACATAGCGTGAGCGCCAGTCTGACACGGTCGATGTTTAAGGTTGAGAATCTCACAAACACTCGCGTGCCTCTCTGTCTCTGTCTCTGTCTCTGCTCTCTCTCTGTCTCTCTCTCTCTCTCTCTCTCTCTCTCTCTCTCTCTCTCTCTCTCTCTCTCTCTCTCTCTCTCTCTCTCACGCACGCACACGCACACACACACACACACACACACACACACACACCACACACACACACACACACACACACACACGGAGAGAGAGAGAGAGAGAGAGAGAGAGAGAGGAGAGAGAGAGAGAGAGAGAGAGAGAGAGAGATTTGTTTTTCAATTCTTATATGGATATGCATGCCCCCTTCTAATAATATTTTTTTCGACTCCTTTCTTTTCCCTTTTCTCTTCTTTGACCCCACTCACTCCTTCAAAAATCCATCATGTGCTTTTGGTCTTAGAACTTTTATACAGCAGCATAAACACCCATCTAGGTATCTGCTGTAGCAATTGTTCATTGTTTTTAGGATTTATCAAGCAGTAAATTTGAACTACTAGCATGTCATAAGGTGGTGTAAATTTTCATTGGATTATGGATAACAATCTACAATTTCCATAAACTTGATGCTTTATGAAAGAAAAGCATGCCATTGAAGAAGGAAACGAGAAGCAGATGAAGCCAGGGAATCTTGAACCAACCGACTGGCCGCCGTGGTGCAGTGGTTAGTGCAGAGGAATTACAGGCTGGAAAATCGTAACTTCGAGGCATTCATTTCTGGAATTTTTTTTTAATTCAAGCTGAATGATACCCAGAACTGAATGCCTTATGGGTTCAAATAGGAAGGTGGAACCACGCAGTTGAGTTTTGCAGTGCTGGCTAAAATGTCCATACTACCTCTGCAGATATCAGTACATTTCAGAACTTGTTGACGCCGGAATACGTTTTCAAAAAAAGTGTAGTCTAACTCAGCATCACGCTCATCATTCCCCTTCTCACTGATCAACATTAAGACATTCTGAAATCCTGTGGCCGTACATGCTCTGCGCTTGTGCTGATACTAGTCACAACCTTCTCTCCACGTCTGTGCCAGAGATGAGTTCACCAAGGTCGTTGTTGGATAGACATAGGCCTTCCGGAGGAGGGATCTTGCGCTGCCTCCGCGACTAAGCAACCATCGTCGTCAATGAGGGGGAGGATGGTGAGGAGGGGGTGGCGATGGGAGAGGGCTCAAGTAGCTGGGTTCCTCGTGGGCTGCCTCATGAGCGTTTTATGTTGTTTCCTTCCCTGTGCACTGCCAGTGCCGGGACTGCAGTGGCAGGGGTTTGGGTGTGGTGGTGTGCAGGGCAACCAGATGGAGCGACTTGGGCGTAATAGTCTGGAAGGTGCGGAAGATAACACCGAAAAGACTTCTTCAACGAACTCTTAACGCGTTGACTAATCCCACATTTTAGAATTAAGCAGCAAAGCTGGTATCATTGGTTTCCGCGATGGGAGAGGTATTAAAAAAACTATTTCTGTCTCCCTCATCTCAGCACGGGCGGCAAGACCGAAAATGTTTGAGGATCAAACGAGCGATGCTAGCATGATCATTGAGGTGAAACCTTGGGGCTTGGAAATCTAGAGTGAAGGGGAGAAAGAGAGAGAGAGAGAGAGAGAGAGAGAGAGAGAGAGAGAGAGAGAGAGAGAGAGATAGAGAGAGAGAGACAGACAGACAGACAGACAGACGGAGACATTTATTTGTGAAGGCCATAGCCCCTTAGAAGGGGGTAAAGAGAGGGTGGGGGGGGGGTAAGAGAATCAGGTGTGGGTAGGTGACGGGTAGGGGGGAGTAGGGAGAGAAGGAGCATCGAAAATCTGTGCAGCTGTCTTTTGACTCCTCGTCTTCTCTACTGTTAAGCACTATGATATGCCCCCTTCCATCCCCCGTGACAGAGGCCAAATGTTAGACATCGGCTGAAATGGGTTGGAAAACAGAATTTCCAACTTGTTAAAAGGGTTTTATTTCAGATATATGACCTGCAAACAAAAAGTTGGATCGACACACCAATTGAGAGTTGTAATGTTTGGTTTGTGGAGAGAGCATGACAATAATGGTAGTGGTGGTGGTGGTGGTGCTGATGATGATGATGATGATGATGATGATGATGATGATGATGATGATGATGATGATGATATAACAACAAAAAACGAGGGGAAAAAAACGAAAAATGCTAATATATTGAATTAATTTTGTTTGAAAGGCAGAGAGATGGAGGAGGCAGAGGGGAGGAGAAGGAGGAAATGAGAAGAGAAAGAGAGAAAGAAAGAAAGACAAACAGACAGACAGACACGGACACAGAGCGATAAGAGGGAGGGAGGAATGGAAAACGAGAGAGAGAGAGAGAGAGAGAGAGAGAGAGAGAGAGAGAGAGAGAGAGAGAGAGAGAGAGAGAGAGAGAGAGAGAGAGAGCGCAGAGTGAACGGTGTGAAACAGAGAGGGAATATTTCTGGCAGTGCTTTGTTATTGTCACATTTGTAAAGAATATATCTGCACAACATGAGCTCCGTTCAAACTGGAAGGCACTGCACATTAGATTCTCAGGAACCATCACAACGTTTTTGTTTTCTTTTTTTTTTCAGTTCTTCTTTACAAAAAAGAACTTGCCATTTCCGGAAAAGTGTTCCTGGAATATCAGAGTCTTAGCCGCTGTCAGTTTATAGACGGGACTCAAATGCCGTAAGAGGAGTAGCCTGCGATAGTTGAGCTTATCTGTCTTCGTTGTGCGCAGGAGCCTGGTAATTCAGGCACTAGCTGTTCAAGCTTATAATTCCGAGTCCCCCAAAGTTCGTACACGGCTAGCAGAAAGTTGCACAACTGTCCTCTTCCTACGCATAATTTTATTGTGCAATCATTGTCCACAGAATGTCATTCAAGAGTTTGTGGCAGTACCATTTTACTACAAGTCTCGAGTGATTTTGCAATAATGAGCTTAGACCGGTCTGAAAGGGCGTGTAAAAGTTTGACCTCACAGCTTGAGAATTTTCTTCAGTGAAGAAATCATCTCACGAGCGTGCATTGCCTTTTCTTATCTCTATGAACACAGTCATATTAACCTAACTGACTGAGATTTGCCCCCTGCAGCAGAGCTGTACCAAGATTGAGCTCTGTTATAACACAGCATGTCGCAATTACACGATTTGTCACAATGTGTCCAAACAGGACCAGAAAACCCAAAAAGGAAACCCTGCAATGCCCCCATCTCTCACCCTCAACTCTGCCATCCTTCCTCCCTGTCATTCTGTAATAATAATAATAATAATAATAAGGAACATTTAGTGCGCTTAATCTTAAACAAAAGCCCTAAGCGCTTACAGCAATAAGCCCTAACACACACACACACACACACACACACACACACACACACACACACACACACACACACACACACACACAAAACACACACACACACACACACACACACACACACACACAACACACACACACACACACACACACACACAAACACACACACACACGCACACACCCACACACCAGCGAAGGAGCAGAAAAATTATGTTTTGAAGAGAGTTGTTTTGAGGGAGGACTTGAAAGAAGAAAGACTGTTTGAGTTTCGGAGTGCAGAAGGGAGATTGTTCCAGCAGGAAGGAGCCTGAAAAGTAAAAGAACGTTCACCAAGTGTTCTGGCCCGAAAACGAGGGATCTGCATAATGCGAGTGTCAGAGGAAGAGCGAAGCTGTCTGGAAGGAGTATAGGTCGACAGAAGTTTAGAGAGGTAAGATGGAGCGAGGCCATCCAATGCCTTGTAACAGAGCAAAGAAAGTTTGTACTTGATGCGTTTTTCAACAGGAAGCCAGTGCAAAGATTTAAGCAAGGGAGAAACATGAGAGGTTTTCGGAGATTTCGAGACAAGGCGAGCAGCATCATTTTGGACTTTCTGCAATTTTGCAAGAAGATTCTGTGGACAGCCAGCAAGAAGAGAATTACAGTAGTCAAGTCTTGAAAGAATGAAAGCAGAAACCAGAGTCTTGGTGGCTTCTTCAGACAGAAGGTGGCGCACAGAACTGATTCGCCGAAGCTCCAAGTAGCAAGCACGGCAGATAGAAGAAATCTGATTTTGAAAAGAGAGTGTCTGTACCCATGTTTTGCTGCAATCAGCGGCAATCCGTGATGTTGCGACACTAATGGATTCATAGAACCTTTTCAAAAATGATGACGAAAGGATGTTGTAAGATGCCTATGTATCAGTCAATGGCATCATGCTGTTATAAAACATAAATCAGTCTATAGCAGTTGTCACGTTTCCCCTCTTCATCTGTAGCCTCTGACGGAAAAGATGCCTGAACGGCTGTGTTGTGGGATCATATTGTGAGAACAAACCGACCACCTCAGCCGCTTCTATCGACAACTGCAATTCCTGCCTCGCTATATCATACAACGCTATGTAGTCCACTAGCCTCGAGGTTCGGGTGTTTCATTGAAATAAACTTAACTATTTGTTACTGCATACCTATCTAACTATCCGTCTGTCTGTCTGTCTAATTACATATCTTTCATGATCTTGCTTTTGATTTAGTGCGTCCATTTATCCTGTGTGAATGAGTTGTTTTTTTTTAAATGAATAAAGACTTGTGAGTTGACGTAAACATAGTGACAGCCCTGATACGGCCCTTGCGCTCGGCTGGGCTATAAGCAACCTTACCTTACCTTACCTTACCTTACCTTACCTTACCTTACCTTACCTTACCTTACCTTACCTTACCTTACCTTACCTTACCTTACCTTACCTTACCTCAAGCTCTGTTCTGTATTTACCTTAAAACAATTTAGCATCGATCATTTTTTTATTATCTGTAAGTTTTTTTTCCTGCCCACTTTAATCTTTCCTGGTGCAATAAAAAAGATATGAGGATCGTTATTACGAGTCAGATCGAAGCCATTCGATGCAACTCTACCAGATTCCTAGGGGCTACTGCAGAAACAGAGCTGTTGGAGGCAATCTTCTGCTGGCCATGTTCCCTGATGGTCATAAAAAGCCTGTTTCTGACCCGCTTAACCTCCCCGAAAGTTCACTGAATATTTCCAGAATCATGAGTGAAATCGATGCCAAGCTGTCATTTAAGGAACTCGTTTCCTCTCAAATATTGTAGGCTGACTATCTGAACTAGCGATATGAAGAAAATAAAAATATATTACGTTGCTGTTTGGTGCTTAAAAAATGTAGGAAATAAAAGAAGCAAAGAAATAAAAAGAAAGAAGAGATCTTGACGTAGCGGAAACAATTTGTAAGTAAATTCAATTTCTGTTACTAAATACAGCATGCTTCTTCCCGTGCACAATGAGTGCCATCAGTCCTGTCTTTGAACGCACGCAAATCATTGCAAGTCGCCGGGCGATGCGAGCTAGGTCACACCAAAGATAGTTCGTCTTTGGTCACACTCACACTTTCAGATTACATCACAATACCGAGTCATCAAATCTGAACAAAGCACAATGCCGAGAGTCAGACTTAAGCCTAAGCGTGACACATCCAGTGATGTGCAGGCAGGATGAGCTATGCATATAAAGGGACCCATGAACGTTCACTCTATGAATGGATATTATGGGAATCTGTCCATTTCTACGCCTGCATCATCCAGGCTTAGTGAGGCAAACATGTGCCCGCAACATTGTAGGGGCCTGGCGGGGGCGCGTCATTTGCATTTCTTCGTACACAGCTATCTTAGGGGCAGTCTGTAATGGCATAAATGAATTATCTTGGGGAAGAGTGTAATAATTATGAGGGCAGGGGAAGCACATTGACAGAGCACGAAGGAGGGGACAAGGGAGCGAATATCAAAGGAAAAAGTAAGACAAAACAAGGTTACACATTTATTGGATTTATTCTGTTTTAAAAGATAATACACTACGTACGCAATAACGCACGCACGTATACACACACATACAAACACACGTGCGCGCGCGTCCGCACACATACGCACGTGAATGCCCTGATCCTTGTCTGAAGCGTCCTCACATTGACCTCTGCACTTTCAGCAAAGTGTGCAGTCTCAGCCTGCGTACTGAAATGTAATAGCACATCTAACTTACTGCCAGTTCAGTTCATGGCAAAAATGTTAATACACCAGAGTCAGACATTGAGGAACCATATTTGAAGGCGAAAAGACCCTTTAATTTAGTCGAGTAATTAGACGGTTTATTTAACCACTTACATGCAATTGCACATGCCAAGTCTTCAATTACATTCTAACGAGTTTAATCAAACATTGGTATAAAGGTCTTATAAACGTGATCAAGCATAAAATACAAAAGATATAGACATATAACTTAGAAACATCAAAACCACCTACTTGAGATTGCTAAGCTGAGTATTGCGAAAGTTAGAGGCAGGGTCGCATATTTAGCATGATGAATATTCACTACTCTAACACATTCTGTTTCTTTCACTTTTTGTGGTGCTGGGTGCCGGTGTCCCCGTGACAGGCTGGTGGCCTCTTCAAGAGGTCCAGTGCTCCGTCAGGCACAGTAATTACAGGGGAGGATGGCGTCTTCGGGCTGCTGTCAAAAGTGTGACAGGTTGTCAAGGGAAATGGACGCTCTGATTAGAATTAAGCTGGATGTGGTTAGCCTGTAATTTGGACTGGAAAGCACAGTCTTATCTACTCAGCTGAACTCACTGCCAGTGGGGCAGAGTCAACTACTGTATTATGTCACACTCACACATGTTACTAAACGATTGATGCACACGTGATCACACATTAAGGTAACCCTACACTTGGGAAAGAGTCGGCGAAAGGCACGAATTTACAATGATACTGTTACAGGGTATGCAAAGAAGAAGAGCAAGGGTGAGACACCTCTGATGGTTTGCTTTTTAGTCGGGTAAAAGGAAAGGAAGATGATCTGTGGTGTTTGAATGAGCCTCCTCAGCGAGCGAGACATGAGGTAGGGGGAGTGTGTAAACACTAACAGTTACTGATGTGAGAAGCTGCCGAGGTGAAAAGGAAGAATGCTGGGATAATGCTAGCCTCTAATACACGGAGCCGAAGTATGGAACCCATTCAGTTTCAATAGACAGGTTGAGTTTGATACACATGAATTGTTTAAAAGATGACTTTTGGCTCGATTTTCTATGAATATATCTTCACAAAATTCTGCAGACAAATGTTAGGTGTTCACAAACAGACATGTGTCACTCTAGAAGAGTTAGACAGATTACCAGTTACACTCAGTGACTTTCTGCATACGTTTGATAGAAGCCAAAGAAAAATATACCCGATCAGTATATGATTACTGATATCAGAATGGCATGAAGTGATCTGTGGATATAGACGATTGAAAATGTTTTTCCAAGCAATACGTTGTCAACATATTTGGAAAAAATTAGAATACTTTGAACAGAAATCGACCGTCATGCCGTATACTAGGGACTTAAGATTTGTGTAAAACCTTCTGGGATCGTTAAAAACAGGATTCTCCGAAATTCACTGCTGCATTTCTTTATTACAAAGAAGATTGGTTAGAACTGTATCCATTTAAGTACAGAAATAAAAGTACTGAAACATCTCTAGCAAGTTCCGCATTAGCTCTCAAGACTCAATGATTGGGAAAGGCAGATACCAAAATAATGCGATGGAAGTAGAAAATGCCAACATTGCAAGAAAACAGTCGGTAAATTTTAATTACACGGTAGATGCATATCCTCTTACTAATTAAGAAAATGATAATCCAGATAAAGGGTAGTAGGACAAACTTAAAAGACAAAATGATTATTAAGCCCTATAATCAAGATCTAAGTCTTTTTCAGATTCACACAATGAAATTTACATATGATTGTATTGATAAAAGCGCGAAGGGTTCATGGAAAAGCTGCTTCTTACTGTACGTTCTCCAGTATATTATAGGTTAGCGATATGCTTCCTATCATAAGTTGAGGCAAATGAGTCATTAGATTTTTAAGCAGCAAAATCATTCGGATTCTAGTTTTGATTCCACATCTATGTGTGCATGCAGGCATCCACCAGCACACATGCATTCATTCATTGCACACACACACCCACACACACACACACACACACACACACACACACACACACACACACACACACACACACACACACACACACACACATACACACACACACACACACACAGAAAGAGAGAGAGAGAGAGAGAGAGAGAGAGAGAGAGAGAGAGAGAGAGAGACAGACAGACAGACAGACAGACAGACAGACAGACAGAGGAGGGTGGAGGGGGGGGGGGGGGGGTTACAGACAAACAGACAGATAGCGACGAAGACATGCCCGAAGAGAAAACAGCAGTGGTATGTGGGAAAGCAGCGCGGTGTGAACTGCCCAGACATAACCGTTTCTGCGCAGTGTCACCTCCACTTATGATGCCAGTCAATGCGAGCCATGTTTCTCGTGGGGATGGCTATCATTGCGTCTTCTATGGGAGAACTTCTGCCAGCAAACTACTCCTTCAGTTCCTGGGAATGGCCTCTTCTAAATTTGATGAGGTGCTGGGTGTCAGTTTATGCATGAGACAGAAAAGGTCACCTGAGCTGTTACTCTGTGATGGTTTTCCCCGTGCTGGCATTCTCTCTCTCTCTCTCTCTCTCTCTCTCCTCTCTCTCTCTCTCTCTCTCTCTCTCTCTCTCTCATCTCTCTCTCTCTCTCACTCTCTCTCTCTCTCTCTCTCTCTCTGGAACAGAATTACCTGTTTTACAGTTTTGTGTAGTCTGATGGTAGGTTTGAAGCAATTAGATTCTTTTAATCTTGTCTAAGGAATCTACTGTTCTATGTTCATGCCAAAAGGTCTGACACAAAAGGATCCTCCACATGCAGGTGATAGGAGTAGTTCGTCTTGCACAACAGCAACAGCAATAGCAATGTCTTGCACAATAGCAACAACAACAGCAACAATCCCTCCTTTTATTACATAATCACAGTTCTGGCATTACTACTAGCTAGGTACATTGTGAAAGGAATGTTGATGATGAAATGTCACAAAATCGCTGGAATGTTAACCTGCAAGCCCAAACCATCTTCCTTCAACGTACATAGACAGGTTTTATTAAACAGGGACTTAAAGCCTGTGGGACATAGCCCTAACGCTTTCGAGTTATTTGCCCATTACGGAAAATGAGACAGAAACCCACTCTTCTCCTCTCCCTCCCTCTCCTCCCCCGAAACAAAAGCATGTCAAAATGTATGATAACTCTTGCTAGAGCCAAACCAACATCTGAAGCTTGTTCACAGCTGTATGATTCTTGCTGCTTGTTCACAGCTGTATGATTCTTGCTGCTTGTTCACAGCTGTATGATTCTTGCTGCTTTTTTCACAGCTGTATGATTCTTGCTGCTTGTTCACAGCTGAAATGATTCTTGCTGCTTGTTCACAGCTGTATGATTCTTGCTGCTTGTTCACAGCTGTATGATTCTTGCTGCTTGTTCACAGCTGTATGATTCTTGCTGCTTGTTCACAGCTGTATGATTCTTGCTGCTTGTTCACAGCTGTATGATTCTTGCTGCTTGTTCACAGCTGTATGATTCTTGCTGCTTGTTCACAGCTGTATGATTCTTGCTGCTTGTTCACAGCTGTATGATTCTTGCTGCTTGTTCACAGCTGTATGATTCTTGCTGCTTGTTCACAGCTGTATGATTCTTGCTGCTTGTTCACAGCTGTATGATTCTTGCTGCTTGTTCACAGCTGTATGATTCTTGCTGCTTGCAGACTATGAAGTTCTGGTGACCCTTTCCTGCACTACTGAAGGAGGTGGCCTAGAATCTTGAAGTAACTTGTTCTGGCTTTTACCCAGACTGAAGGAGGTGGCCTAGAATCTTGAAGTAAGCTTGTTCTGGCTTTTACCCAGACTGAAGGAGGTGGCCTAGAATCTTGAAGTAAGCTTGTTTTCTGGCTTTTACCCAGACTAAAGGGAGGTGGCCTAAATCTGAAGTAAGCTTGTTCTGGCTTTTACCCAGACTGAAGGAGGTGGCCTAGAATCTTGAAGTAAGCTTGTTCTGGCTTTTACCCAGACTGAAGGAGGTGGCCTAGAATCTTGAAGTAAGCTTGTTCTGGCTTTTACCCAGACTGAAGGAGGTGGCCTAGAATCTTGAAGTAAGCTTGTTCTGGCTTTACCCAGACTGAAGGAGGTGGCCTAGAATCTTGAAGTAAGCTTGTCTGGCTTTTACCCAGACTGAAGGAGGTGGCCTAGAATCTTGAAGTAAGCTTGTTCTGGCTTTTACCCAGACTGATGGAGGTGGCCTAGAATCTTGAAGTAAGCTTGTTCTGGCTTTACCCAGACTGAAGGAGGTGGCCTAGAATCTTGAAGTAAGCTTGTTCTGGCTTTTACCCAGACTGAAGGAGGTGGCCTAGAATCTTGAAGTAAGCTTGTTCTGGCTTTTACCCAGACTGAAGAGGTGGCCTAGAATCTTGAAGTAAGCTTGTTCTGGCTTTTACCCAGACTGATGGAGGTGGCCTAGAATCTTGAAGTAAGCTTGTTCTGGCTTTTACCCAGACTGAAGGAGGTGGCCTAGAATCTTGAAGTAAGCTTGTTCTTGGCTTTTACCCAGACTGAAGGAGGTGGCCTAGAATCTGAAGTAAGCTTGTTCTGGCTTTTACCCAGACTGAAGGAGTTGGCCTAGAATCTTGAAGTAAGCTTGTTCTGGCTTTTACCCCAGACTGAAGGGGGTGGCCTAGAATCTATGAAGTAAGCTTGTTCTGGTTTTTACCCCAGACTGAAGGAGGTGGCCTAGAATCTTGAAGTAAGCTTGTTCTGGCTTTTACCAGACTGAAGGAGGTGGCCTAGAATCTTGAAGAAGCTTGTTTCTGGCTTTTACCCAGACTGAAGGAGGTGGCCTAGAATCTTGAAGTAAGCTTGTTCTGGCTTTTACCCAGACTGAAGGAGGTGGCCTAGAATCTTGAAGTAAGCTTGTTCTGGCTTTTACCCAGACTGAAGGAGGTGGCCTAAAATCTTGGAAGAAGCTTGTTCTGGCTTTTACCCAGACTGAAGGAGGTGGCCTAGAATCTTGAAGTAAGCTTGTTCTGGCTTTTTACCCAGACTGAAGGAGGTGGCCTAGAATCTGAAGTAAGCTTGTTCTGGCTTTTACCCAGACTGAAGGAGGGGGCCTAGAATCTTGAAGTAAGCTTGTTCTGGCTTTTAACCCAACTGAAGGAGGTGGCCTAGAATCTTGAAGTAAGCTTGTTCTGGCTTTTACCCAGACTGAAGGAGGTGGCCTAGAATCTTGAAGTAAGCTTGTTCTGGCTTTTACCCAGACTGAAGGGGGTGGCCTAGAATCTTGAAGTAAGCTTGTTCTGGCTTTTACCCAGACTGAAGGAGTGGCCTAGAATCTTGAAGTAAGCTTGTTCTGGCTTTTACCCCAGACTGAAGGAGGTGGCCTAGAATCTTGAAGTAAGCTTGTTCTGGTTTTTACCCAGACTGAAGGAGGTGGCCTAGAATCTTGAAGTAAGCTTGTTCTGGCTTTTACCCAGACTGAAGGGGGTGGCCTAGAATCTTGAAGTAAGCTTGTTCTGGCTTTTACCCAGACTAAAGAGGTGGCCTAGAATCTTGAAGTAAGCTTGTTCTGGCTTTTACCCAGACTGAAGGAGGTGGCCTAGAATCTTGAAGTAAGCTTGTTCTGGCTTTTACCCCAGACTGAAGGAGGTGGCCTAGAATCTTGAAGTAAGCTTGTTCTGGCTTTTACCCAGACTGAAGGAGTGGCCTAGAATCTTGAAGTAAGCTTGTTCTGGCTTTTACCCAGACTGAAGAGGTGGCCTAGAATCTTGAAGTAAGCTTGTTCTGGCTTTTACCCAGACTGAAGGAGGTGGCCTAGAATCTTGAAGTAAGCTTGTTCTGGCTTTTAACCCAGACTGAAGGAGGTGGCCTAGAATCTTGAAGTAAGCTTGTTCTGGCTTTTACCCAGACTGAAGGAGGTGGCCTAGAATCTTGAAGTAAGCTTGTTCTGGCTTTTACCCAGACTGAAGGAGGGGGCCTAGAATCTTGAAGTAAGCTTGTTCTGGCTTTTAACCCAACTGAAGGAGGTGGCCTAGAATCTTGAAGTAAGCTTGTTCTGGCTTTACCCAGACTGAAGGAGGTGGCCTAGAATCTTGAAGTAAGCTTGTTCTGGCTTTTAACCCAGACTGAAGGAGGTGGCCTAAATCTTGAAGTAAGCTTGTTCTGGCTTTTACCCAGACTGAAGGAGGTGGCCTAGAATCTTGAAGTAAGCTTGTTCTGGCTTTTACCCAGACTGAAGGAGGTGGCCTAGAATCTTGAAGTAAGCTTGTTCTGGCTTTTACCCCAGACTAAAGGGAGGGGGCCTAGAATCTTGAAGTAAGCTTGTTCTGGCTTTTACCCAGACTGAAGGAGGTGGCCTAGAATCTTGAAGTAAGCTTTTTTCTGGCTTTTACCCAGACTGAAGGAGGTGGCCTAGAATCTTGAAGTAAGCTTGTTCTGGCTTTTAACCCAGACTGAAGGGGGTGGCCTAGAATCTTGAAGTAAGCTTGTTCTGGCTTTTACCCAGACTGAAGGAGGTGGCCTAGAATCTTGAAGTAAGCTTGTTCAGGCTTTTACCCAGACTGAAGGAGGTGGCCTAGAATCTTGAAGTAAGCTTGTTCTGGCTTTTACCCAGACTGAAGGAGTGGCCTAGAATCTTGAAGTAAGCTTGTTCTGGCTTTTACCCAGACTGAAGGAGGTGGCCTAGAATCTTGAAGTAAGCTTGTTCTGGCTTTTACCCAGACTGAAGGAGGTGGCCTAGAATCTTGAAGTAAGCTTGTTCTGGCTTTTACCCAGACTGATGGAGGTGGCCTAGAATCTTGAAGTAAGCTTGTTCTGGCTTTTACCCAGACTGAAGGAGGTGGCCTAGAATCTTGAAGTAAGCTTTTTCGGGCTTTTACCCAGACTGAAGGAGGTGCCTAGAATCTTGAAGTAAGCTTGTTCTGGCTTTTACCCAGACTAAAGGGAGGTGGCCTAGAATCTTGAAGTAAGCTTGTTCTGGCTTTTAACCCAACTGAGGGAGGGGCCTAGAATCTTGAAGTAAGCTTGTTCTGGTCTTTTACCCAGACTGAAGGAGGTGGCCTAGAATCTTGAAGTAAGCTTGTTCTGGCTTTTACCCAGACTGAAGGGGGTGGCCTAGAATCTTGAAGTAAGCTTGTTCTGGCTTTTACCCAGACTGAAGGAGGTGGCCTAGAATCTTGAAGTAAGCTTGTTCTGGTTTTTAAACCCAGACTGATGGAGGTGGCCTAGAATCTTGAAGTAAGCTTGTTCTGGCTTTTACCCAGACTGAAGGAGGTGGCCTAGAATCTTGAAGTAAGCTTGTTCTGGCTTTACCCAGACTGAAGGAGGTGGCCTAGAATCTTGAAGTAAGCTTGTTCTGGCTTTTAAACCCAGACTGAAGGAGGTGGCCTAGAATCTTGAAGTAAGCTTGTTCTGGCTTTTACCCAGACTGAAGGAGGTGGCCTAGAATCTTGAAGTAAGCTTGTTCTGGCTTTTACCCAGACGAAGGAGGTGGCCTAGAATCATGAAGTAAGCTTGTTCTGGCTTTTACCCAGACTGAAGGGAGGTGGCCTAGAATCTTGAAGTAAGCTTGTTCTGGCTTTACCCAGACTGAAGGAGGTGCCTAGAATCTTGAAGTAAGCTTGTTCTGGCTTTTACCCAGACTGAAGGAGGTGGCCTAGAATCTTGAAGTAAGCTTGTTCTGGCTTTTACCCAGACTGAAGGAGTGGCCTAGAATCTTGAAGTAAGCTTGTTCTGGCTTTTACCCAGACTGAAGGAGGTGGCCTAGAATCTTGAAGTAAGCTTGTTCTGGCTTTTACCCAGACTGAAGGAGGTGGCCTAAATCTTGAAGTAAGCTGTTCTGGCTTTTAACCCAGACTGAAGGAGGTGGCCTAGAATCTTGAAGTAAGCTTGTTCTGGCTTTTACCCAGACTGAAGGAGGTGGCCTAGAATCTTGAAGTAAGCTTGTTCTGGCTTTTACCCAGACTGAAGGAGGTGGCCTAGAATCTTGAAGTAAGCTTGTTCTGGCTTTTTACCCAGACTGAAGGGGGTGGCCTAGAATCTTGAAGTAAGCTTGTTCTGGCTTTTACCCAGACTGAAGGAGGTGGCCTAGAATCTTGAAGTAAGCTTGTTCTGGCTTTTACCCAGACTGAAGGAGGTGGCCTAGAATCTTGAAGTAAGCTTTTTCTGGCTTTTACCCAGACTGAAGAGGTGGCCTAGAATCTTGAAGTAAGCTTGTTCTGGCTTTTACCCAGACTGAAGGAGTGGCCTAGAATCTTGAAGTAAGCTTGTTCTGGCTTTTACCCAGACTGAAGGAGGTGGCCTAGAATCTTGAAGTAAGCTTGTTCTGGCTTTTACCCAGACTGAAGGAGGTGGCCTAGAATCTTGAAGTAAGCTTGTTCTGGCTTTTACCCAACTGAAGGAGGGGGCCTAGAATCTTGAAGTAAGCTTGTTCTGGCTTTTACCCAGACTGAAGGAGGTGGCCTAGAATCTTGAAGTAAGCTTGTTCTGGCTTTTACCCAGACTGAAGGGGGTGGCCTAGAATCTTGAAGAAAAGCTTGTTCTGGCTTTTACCCAGACTGAAGAGGTGGCCTAGAATCTTGAAGTAAGCTTGTTCTGGCTTTTACCCAGACTGAAGGAGGTGGCCTAGAATCTTGAAGTAAGCTTTTTTCTGGCTTTTACCCAGACTGAAGGAGTGGCCTAGAATCTTGAAGTAAGCTTGTTCTGGCTTTTACCCAGACTGAAGGAGGTGGCCTAGAATCTTGAAGTAAGCTTGTTCTGGCTTTTTTACCCAGACTGAAGGAGGTGGCCTAGAATCTTGAAGTAAGCTTGTTCTGGCTTTACCCAGACTGAAGGAGGTGGCCTAGAATCTGAAGTAAGCTTGTTTCTGGCTTTTTAAACCCAGACTGAAGGAGGTGGCCTAGAATCTTGAAGTAAGCTTGTTCTGGCTTTTAACCCAGACTGAAGGAGGTGGCCTAGAATCTTGAAGTAAGCTTGTTCTGGCTTTTAACCCAGACTGAAGGAGGTGGCCTAGAATCTTGAAGTAAGCTTGTTCTGGCTTTTACCCAACTGAAGGAGGTGGCCTAGAATCTTGAAGTAAGCTTGTTCTGGCTTTTACCCAGACTGAAGGAGGTGGCCTAGAATCTTGAAGTAAGCTTGTTCTGGCTTTTACCCAGACTGAAGGAGGTGGCCTAGAATCTTGAAGTAAGCTTGTTCTGGCTTTTACCCAACTGAAGGAGGTGGCCTAGAATCTTGAAGTAAGCTTGTTCTGGCTTTTACCCAACTGAAGGAGGTGGCCTAGAATCTTGAAGTAAGCTTGTTCTGGCTTTTACCCAGACTGAAGGAGGTGGCCTAGAATCTTGAAGTAAGCTTGTTCTGGCTTTTACCCAGACTGAAGGAGGTGGCCTAGAATCTTGAAGTAAGCTTGTTCTGGCTTTTACCCAGACTGAAGGAGGTGGCCTAGAATCTTGAAGTAAGCTTGTTCTGGCTTTTTACCCAGACTGAAGAGGTGGCCTAGAATCTTGAAGTAAGCTTGTTCTGGCTTTTACCCAGACTGAAGGAGGTGGCCTAGAATCTTGAAGTAAGCTTGTTCTGGCTTTTACCCAACTGAAGGAGGTGGCCTAGAATCTTGAAGTAAGCTTGTTCTGGCTTTTACCCAGACTGAAGGAGGTGGCCTAGAATCTTGAAGTAAGCTTGTTCTGCTTTTACCCAACTGAAGGAGGTGGCCTAGAATCTTGAAGTAAGCTTGTTCTGGCTTTTACCCAGACTGAAGGGGGTGGCCTAGAATCTTGAAGTAAGCTTGTTCTGGCTTTTACCCAGACTGAAGGAGGTGGCCTAGAATCTTGAAGTAACCCTTGTTCTGGCTTTTACCCAACTGAAGGGAGGTGGCCTAGAATCTTGAAGTAAGCTTGTTCTGGCTTTTACCCAGACTGAAGGAGGGGGCCTAGAATCTTGAAGTAAGCTTGTTCTGGCTTTTACCCCAGACTGAAGGAGGTGGCCTAGAACTTGAAGTAAGCTTGTTCTGGCTTTTACCCAACTGAAGGAGGTGGCCTAGAATCTTGAAGAAAAGCTTGTTCTGGCTTTTACCCAGACTGAAGGAGGTGGCCTAGAATCTTGAAGTAAGCTTGTTCTGGCTTTTAACCCAACTGAAGGGGGTGGCCTAGAATCTTGAAGTAAGCTTGTTCTGGCTTTACCCAGACTGAAGGGGGTGGCCTAGAATCTTGAAGTAAGCTTGTTCTGGCTTTTACCCAGACTGAAGGAGGTGGCCTAGAATCTTGAAGTAAGCTTGTTCTGGCTTTTACCCAGACTGAAGGAGGTGGCCTAGAATCTTGAAGTAAGCTTGTTCTGGCTTTTACCCAGACTGAAGGAGGTGGCCTAGAATCTTGAAGTAAGCTTGTTCTGGCTTTTACCCAGACTGAAGGAGGTGGCCTAGAATCTTGAAGTAAGCTTGTTCTGGCTTTTACCCAGACTGAAGGAGGTGGCCTAGAATCTTGAAGTAAGCTTGTTCATGGCTTTTACCCAGACTGAAGGAGGTGGCCTAGAATCTTGAAGTAAGCTTGTTCTGGCTTTTACCCAGACTGAAGGAGGTGGCCTAGAATCTTGAAGTAAGCTTGTTCTGGCTTTTACCCAGACTGAAGGAGGTGGCCTAGAATCTTGAAGTAAAGCTTGTTCTGGCTTTTACCCAGACTGAAGGAGGTGGCCTAGAATCTTGAAGTAAGCTTTTCGGGCTTTTACCCCAGACTGAAGGAGGTGGCCTAGAATCTTGAAGTAAGCTTGTTCTGGCTTTTAAACCCAGACTGAAGGAGGTGGCCTAGAATCTTGAAGTAAGCTTGTTTCTGGCTTTTACCCAGACTGAAGGAGGTGGCCTAGAATCTTGAAGTAAGCTTGTTCTGGCTTTTACCCCAACTGATGGAGGTGGCCTAGAATCTTGAAGTAAGCTTGTTCTGGCTTTTACCCAGACTGATGGAGGTGGCCTAGAATCTTGAAGTAAGCTTGTTTCTGGCTTTTACCCAGACTGAAGGAGGTGGCCTAGAATCTTGAGTAAGCTTGTTCTGGCTTTATACCCCAGACTGAAGGAGGTGGCCTAGAATCTTGAAGTAAGCTTGTTCTGGCTTTTACCCAGACTGAAGGAGGTGGCCTAGAATCTTGAAGTAAGCTTGTTCTGGCTTTTACACCAACTGAAGGAGGTGGCCTAGAATCTTGAAGTAAGCTGTTCTGGCTTTTACCCAGACTGAAGGAGTGGCCTAAATCTTGAAGTAAGCTTGTTCTGGCTTTTTACCCAGACTGAAGGAGGTGGCCTAAATCTTGAAGTAAGCTTGTTTCTGGCTTTTACCCAGACGAAGGAGGTGGCCTAGAATCTTGAAGTAAGCATGTTCTGGCTTTTACCCAGACTGAAGAGGTGGCCTAGAATCTTGAAGTAAGCTTGTTCTGGCTTTTACCCAGACTGAAGAGGTGGCCTAGAATCTTGAAGTAAGCTTGTTCTGGCTTTTACCCAGACTGAAGGAGGTGGCCTAGAATCTTGAAGTAAGCTTGTTCTGGCTTTTACCCAGACTGAAGGAGGTGGCCTAGAATCTTGAAGTAAGCTGTTCTGGCTTTTACCCAGACTGAAGGAGGTGGCCTAGAATCTTGAAGTAAGCTTGTTCTGGCTTTTAACCCAGACTGAAGGAGGTGGCCTAGAATTTTGAAGTAAGCTTGTTCTGGCTTTTTACCCAGACTGAAGGCCAGATCGTTCGGCCTTCCTGCCCTGTGAACTAAAAACGAAATTGTCTAGTAGTGATGCCAGAACTATGTTTATATAATAAGAGGGATTGTTTGCTGCTGCTGTTGCTGTTGTGCAAGACAAACTGTTCCGATTAGCTCCATGTGAAGGGTCCTTTTGTGGCAGACCTCCTGGCATGAACATACAACAGTAGGTTTGGCATTTGGAATGGTGACCTTGACTCGCTTATTACGCTTCATAGATTATGCCAACACCATACATACCAACATGAAAATGACTCTACGATGGAGTAGAGAACAACGAATTCCTTGACACTCTGGTTAAGTTAGAAAATAGCCATATCTACACAGACCTATTCAAGAAACTTGCAGATAATCCTCAGGCAGGATTCTTGTCATCCCCCACATACAAAAAAATATCCGTAGCGTATGGTCTGGGTGTTAGGCTGAGAAGAATCTGTGAACACGATTAGGACTATTTAAGACACAGATCTGAACTTGAGGATCAGTTGCGCAAACGTGGCTAAAGTAGCAAACTCATAGGAAGTCAGTTGAAAAGTGTCGATAACATGGATAGAAACCAACTTCTTCAGAAAACAACAACAACAAAACAACGACAAAGTACCGCTGGTGTTGATATTTCAAGGTTATTGCCAGATGTACCTTTGTACTGAGAAGGCATAGTGATACGCTCTGTAAATCAGAACGCATGAGCAAAGTATTAAAAAACACAACGATACTGGCATACACACGGATAAAAACTGATATGATACGTTGGTTCACTAGAAAATTGAGAGAGCAGTGGAGGGAAAAGCAGAAACTTGTGATTGTGGCACCTGTTCTTCACTAGTAACTAAACAGTGTTGGACACGAAGTGGAAATCTTTACACAACATTACGTGACATGTACAGATAGAAATTTGACATATGTTCTGTTACGCTAATAACGGTGTGATAAGACAGCTTGTGTTAGTGAAACTGAACGTTCATTGAAAGAAAGAACAACAGAGACGTGACATCAAGTTTCAAAGAGAAAAGCCAATAATGCGACATTTCCTTCAGCATTCAGAAGAATAACTTGCTGTTGCGGTGCTAGCAAAAACTTACGGCAAAAGCAAAAGCTTCAGACTTATTACTGAAGAGAAATGGATAAGGACATTAGATACAAAAATGGATGTAATGTCAAGACAAATTTGTAACAACCCTATCCAAATTTACCTATGAACAGCATTGATGATTTGCAGAAAATTTATATCTTTTTCAGGTGACATTATGGTGTGCCATAGGTAGTCATGGATGGGACTATGTTCACATTATACTATGATTTTATTTTCATTGTGATCTATGAAGCGTATTGTTGTGTTTTTGAAGTACATTAACATTGACATACCTTGCAACTGAAAATACAGACAATCTAAATTTATCTACGAACAATATTGATGACTTTCGGAGAGAAAAGAAATTCAGATGAAAGGCATGGTATGTCATAGGTAGTCATGGATAGGACAACATTCACATTACCCTATGATTTCATTTTCATTGTGGTTTATGAAGTGTATTGTGATTTTGAAGGACAATTAGCAACTGACGACACGGACAATTAATTGTGAAAATTAGATTCATGCGTTGAGGACAGATTGTTACAAAGGAAAACACAGCTCGAAACTATACACTACAAATCTAACTGCTCAGTCACGCACACACATGGGCACCGGCATACTCACATTTATGTACGTAAGCACATACACATATCTTTGTGCACGCACTTATTCATTCATTCATTCCTTCTCTCTCTCTCTCCCCTCTCTCTCTCTCTCTCTCCTCCTCTCTCTCTCTCTCCTCACACACACACACACACCACACCACACACACACACACACACACACACACACACACACACACACACACCAAAACACACACACACACACATGTTATATTATTGAGTGGAATTGGATAGCAGGAAACTGCCACGATTGAGATGCATTTGAGTAGTTCCCATCCTGTTATTGCGTCTTTGATCTAGTTCCTGAGAATGACGGTTTTTTTTTAAAATGACATCACACATTATGATGTCAGGCCTTGTGCAAGATATCTATGACCTCATTTCTTTGATCTGTCCAATTGTCAAAGATGGAAAGTAACGTAGTTTTGTTTTGTTTTGTTGTGTGTTTTGTTCTTTCTTGAAAAGGGACACGAGGCCGAAAATTTGTGAGTGAAATATGAAGTGTGGAACTGTGATTTTGTGTAAAAATGAAATAGTTTACACGATAACAATCATCATCATCATCATCATCATCATCATCATCATCATCATCATCATCGCGTTTGTTGTTTTCCTCATTTATATGCATACAATAGCGAGTTGTTTTTTCCCCGTGTCCAGCGCCTTCTTGTATGAGTCTGAAGATTATGTTTTAATTCATAGTCACATTAATGTCTGTCTGTTTTTGCTATGGACAAGCTATTTGGGATTTTTGACAAAAAATAAATGCCCGAAGATTACATAAAAAAGTCTGATGTGTGAGTTGCCCCCTTGTTCTCAATCACTCAGCCGTTTTCTGTTTTCTGGTTATTTGTTAATTGGTTTATTTTGTTTGTTTGTTTGTTTCTTCTTGTGTGTGTGTGTGTGTGTGTTTGTTTGGTTTCTCCCATTTAATACTTGTATACACGCGCTCAGTTTAAGACAATCATTCGCAAAAATAAGTGTGTGTGTGTGTGTGTGTGTGTGTGTGTGTGTGTGTGTGTGTGTGTGTGTGTGTGTGTAAGAGATAGATAGATAGAGAGAGATAGCGTGTGTGTGTGTGTGTGTGTGTGTGTGTGTGTGTGTTCTGATGTGATGTTGTACCGTTTAATCATAAATGTTTAGTATTCTTTTAAACATAGGTTCCCGTTCAATGCCCATCTTGCGCCGAATTTGATGAGATAAATGATTGATCGTTCTTCATTTTCGATATCCTAAGTATTGATCATCTTGCCTGAAGAAGACCCAAGAGGTCGAAGCGCGTCGTGTTTTATTTTGTGATTTATTTTTTCATGTTTGGCGGATACAGTACATACACTTAAAAAAATTAACATGATAATGTAACAATATTTTCAAACATCTTTGGATATATCTAGGTTGAATGATGTGGGTGCAGTGGACGGTCGTTTTGTTTTCGAGAATTGTTCATTGATTATTTCATGTACTGTTGCATATATCTTAACTGTTGCACCCGTCCTAATTTCTCGTTTTTGAGATAATAGAGTGATTTTGATTTTGACTTTGACTTGACTTACCGACAGACAGACGAAGAAACAAGTCAACACACAGAAGCAGGTGAGATAGTCAGCTCTTTGGTGAAGGTGATGACGTGCAGCTATCGTCCGCCTTGTAGCGCTTTGGAGTGAGGGAATCAACGATGTGTTAGCACGCACACCCTTCTCCCTTCTCCAGCGTCGTAGGGAAGACCAAAGTGAGCACAGGACTAGCTCTATTTCAGGAGAGCATCGCGTTGACAGGATTTTATCATTACACCCCATTCCCCTCCACTACCACTCTTCTCCCCGTCCTCCCCCTGTATTTCCACCCATCTAGAACACTTCTCTATCCATACACATCACCACCAACCCCCGTCCTCCCTCCCCCCCCCCCCCCCCCTGTATTTCCACCCATCTAGAACACTTCTCTATCCATACACATCACCACCAACCCCCGTCCTCCCTCCCCCCCCCCCCCCCCCCCCTGTATTTCCACCCATCTAGAACACTTCTCTATCCATACACATCACCACCAACCCCCGTCCTCCCCCCCCCCCCCCCCTGTATTTCCACCCATCTAGAACACTTCTCTATCCATACACATCACCACCAACCCCCGTCCCCCCCCCCCCCCCCCCCCCCCATGTATTTCCACCCATCTAGAACACTTCTCTATCCATACACATCACCACCAACGCCCGTCCTCCCCCCCCCCCCTGTATTTCCACCCATCTAGAACACTTCTCTATCCATACACATCACCACCAACTCCCGTCCTGCCCCCCCACCCCCCTGTATTTCCACCCATCTAGAACACTTCTCTATCCATACACATACCCCCGTCCCCCCCCCACCCCCCCCCCCCCCCCCCCTGTATTTCCACCCATCTAGAACACTTCTCTATCCATACACATCACCACCAACCCAGCTCAAGGCTGAAACTGTAGAAAGACTATTTTGTGTGTCTAAAACCGCCCCCTCAGATCCCCGTCCCCCTCACACTTCCTGCCCTTTGCATTTCCTTGTGTTTATATGGATTCTTGTATTTGTGTCTTTTACCAAACCCCATCCATGTTCTTCTGTATTTTGTGTCTTTTTACCAGAACCCCATCCATGTTTCTTCTGTATTTTGTGTCTTTTACCAGAACCCCATCCATGTTCTTCTGTATTTTGTGTCTTTTAACCAAACCCCATCCATGTTCTTCTGTATTTTGTGTCTTTTACCAGAACCCCATCCATGTTCTTCTGTATTTTGTGTCTTTTACCAGAACCCCATCCATGTTCTTCTGGCTGTCACCTCCGCAACCTGCCCGCAGCCCCCACCTCCATTCTTCCTCTCCTTTGGTCCAAGATCTATGTGCAACTGAATCGGTTTTCTTCTTCTACGTCTTCCTTTTGTTGTTGTTGTTGTTGTTGTTGTTGTAGTTTGTTGTTGTTCTTCTTCTTCTTCCTCTTCTTCTTCATCTCCTTCTTCTTCTTCTTTTTCGTCGTCGTCGTCGTCGTCGTTTTCTACTACTTCTTCTTCTTCTCTCTCTCTCTCTCTCTCTCTCTCTCTCTCTCTCTCTCTCTCTCCTCTCTCTCTCTCTCTCTCTCTCTCTCTCTCTCTCTCTCTCTCTCTCATGGTTTACCTTGTCTGGCTCTCAGCATAGACGCTTTGAGCGCTCTGATACGTTTGAACCTGTATCGCCTGTAATCCGTTCAGCATGCCTGTCGACGGATTTCCACATGTTTTAGAAACCACGCTCGGTGCTGCGCTGCAAGAGATGACACTGCCCTCATTTGAAATGAAGGGCAGAGGAAAAGAAACAGTGGTCATTCTCCGGTTAGCGACCACCGACCAGCCCCCTGCCATTCGGACCAAAACTTATTGTGCGGGTTACCGACGGAGTGTCCGTCACAGGTGAACAGAGATAGAAAGAGAGTAGAAACTCACAGACAGGACCAGCAGATACAGGCAAGTGATCTTTCGTCTTCCCCGTCCAACTCATTTTTGCTAACGCCAACGAGGCTGGTATTGGCCAAGATAAAGGATCTGAACATCCTTTGAAGCAAAACTTATGCTGAAAACCCGTTTTTCTTTTTTTTTTCCCCCTTATACAATCATTTTCCCTTTTTATTGTAATACTCTTTTCTGAACATTTCTTTTACTGACAATATGGGTAACAACATCCTTAAAAATGTGTAATCAAGGACACAACGTTTACATTTTCAAGGAAAATCAAATAGAAATAAAATGTTATGAAGAATATTGTAAACAAGCAATACGCAGCAAAGGGTTATTTTGATGTGTCTGTAAAAAAAAAAAGGCAGATTAAGATTGCAGTATTGTCGAATTGCGTGAACCCGATTTATTTGCTTTTTCTCCAGTCTGAAAGAAGATCCCAAACCAGGAGCAGTAGCTATTTTTGTCTCCGACTTCTTCACGTGGGCGCAGGAGAGGTCACATAACCGAGTGCTGTAAATCAACTATTCCTGTCTCTGTCATCACGCGTGTATCTAAACCTGTGTACGTGCGCGCGCGCGCGCGCGCGCGCGCGCGCGCGCGCGCGTGTGTGTGTGTGTGTGTGTGTGTGTGTGTGTGTGTGTGTGTGTGTGTGTGTGTGTGTGTGTGTGTGTGTGAGAGAGAGAGAGAGAGAGAGAGAGAGAGAGACAAACAGAGACAGAGACAGAGAGAGAGACAGACAGACAGACAGACAGACAAGGGGGGGGGACTCTCTCTCTCTCTCTCTCTCTCTCTCTCTCTCTCTCTCTCTCTCTCTCTCCCTCCTTTAAACGTATCTTTAGACATAAAACTGAGTGGCTAAATGACGATCCTTCAGGTTTCCTCGATATAAGCTACACACAAAAAGTTAAGGATCACTTTCACAAACATTCATAACTGTCAAAATAAGAAAGTCAATGCATTGAAGTTTGGCTAACATTTAATTCCATTCTTTAGTGATAACGATACACAATTGCCTTCAATCTCGAGCAATCGTTTGGTGTTTGATTAAAGTGGGTACGTATCCAAATTTGATTTCCCAAAGTCATTGAAATCACAAGACAGGGCATACTGATGCTCCCAAAAGCTCAGTAATGCGTGTAACCACCATGGCTGTTCTGGCACTCGACGCTGCGAGTCCTCATCGAGTTGACCAAGTTGGTGAAGATCCTCTGTGGAAGCGCCTGCCACTCAGCCTGCAGCATCTGGTAGAGGTGTTGGGCATCCCTGGAAGGGGGGTGGCTCCTCACTTTGCGATCCAGCTCATCCCAGAGGTTCTCAATCGGATTAAGATCGGGACTGCATGCTGGCCACTCCATTCTGTTGACTCCAGACTGCTGCAGGAAGTCGTTGACCACCCTTGCCCTGTGGGGGCGAGCGTTGTCATCTTGGTAGACAGCCCTCGGTCCCATCTGCTGCAGTGTAGGCACAGTTAGCGGTCGAAGGATCTCATCCCGGTATCGGATGCCAGTCAGGTTACCCTGTACATGATACAAGGGTGTTCTGTGGTGAAGGCTGAAGGCCCCCAGACCATTACAGAACCTCCACCAAAGGCCACCTTTTCTTGGACAGTGGCGTCAATAAAGCGTTGCCCTGGGCGCCTCCAGACCCTCAGTCGGCCGTCGTTGTGGTGAAGGGTGAGGCGTGATTCATCACTGAACAGGACCTGGGACCATTGCTGACGTGTCCACCTCACGTGACGTGCGCAGAAGGCGCGGCGTGCTGCCCTATGGGCTGGAGTTAAGCGTGGCCGTACTGCTGGGCGACGAGAACGGAGATTAAACCCATGTAGGCGGTTCCGTATGGTCTGCTGGCTGATGTTGATGTTAGTAGCCACCCTGAACTGCCTTTGAATGATGCTGGAAGAGGCTGTTCTTGTCTGCAGGGCTTGTCGTTCAATGAGACGATCGTCACGTGGGGTTGTCTTCTTCGGTCGACCAGATCTGCGTCTTTCATGGACAATCCCAGTGGCTGTGAAGCGTTCAATCAGTTGGACAATGACCGAGATGGACACATGAAGTCGCCTGGCCACTTCTCGCTTGGGAACACCATCTTGGAACCATGCAACAGCTCGTCCCCTATCCAACTCGCTTAATTTTCGTCGTGGAGGCATTGTCAGATCAGGCCTACTACTGGTGGAATGTCTTCTTATAAAGCCAAGCGAGCGACAGCATCTCACACATAAACAGCAGTGCTTGCACGTGCGTAATGGTTTTTTCCATCTGGCAAGTGCAATGTGTTCAGGCAGAACGGTCCAAAACAAGGTCATTTTTCGCAAGTTTCCGCTTTTCCGTTCGCGGCCCAGCTCAGTAGTAGAGAATCCCGTGCAATTTTCGCACTAACACAACATCGCCCACTTACAGCTGAACAAGAATTCATGACAATTTGGCTGGACTAAGAAACAAATAACAGGTAGCCAACTGAGTTTATTAAGCACCTGTTTTCACATACCGATCCTTAACTTTTTGTGCGTAGTATACATAAGTGCATTTATATTTACACACAAACACACATATATATATATATATATATATATATGTGTGTGTATACGTGTATAATTTATATATATATATATATATATATATATATATATATAATATATATAATATAGACTAATTCCCCTATTTCTTCAATCTAAGACATAAGAGCAAGCTTTGTTTATAATTCTATTTTTCTTGCAGTCATTGCAACACCAAGCTGCTCTGTAAGTTGCTGGAACGGTGCTCGGTACTTATCCTTGGAATTTATTAGTTTCTTGTATTTTAGTCCCTTGCGGATTCATTCCAAGAACTGGCCCTCAGCACTTGTGTCTTAAGAGGATATCTTTTTATATTTTCTACTTTTCACAAGAAAATGTAGCTTGTTTTGCTCTTTCATCATTTTCTTTTGCTTCTTAGGTGGCACCTTTGGTTGGTGTTTTGAAAACTCAACAAACATACTACGGTATTGCACACCAGCCTTTTCTGGATTGCATTCTTCTTAAAACCGAAAAGGCAGAGGAGTCAAATTACCACTTTCCGCGGTCACTGAGGAGAAACAACCAAGTTTCGAAATATCGGTATATGACCAGGAGTTATATGTTAGTGAGTTTCCCTCCCTATTTGAGGATGTCTCTCTCCCCCTTGGAGACTATAAGCTTGCTGAAGGCTCATTTTGAGAAGCATTTATTTTATTTTCCCCCATTCATCCACTCAAGCACATACTGTTAGTTAGCAGAACATCAACTGCAGATATGCAATTGAATCTTATCTTCCTCCCCTAAATTAGCTTAATCTAAGACATAAGAGTCAAGCTTTGTTTTATTATCTCTCTCTATTCTCTTTATCTGATATATTTAAATAATTATAAACAAGTTAAAATCACAAGATAAATTACGAGCAGCATTCCGCAATACAGAGGCTTTGGTCAACGCGCAGAACATTATGTATTTAACTTATTTAACTTGTGTTGTGTGTTGTGTGTGTGTCCTCAATGCAGAGTCGTTAAGTCATTTAGAGAGAGAGATTAGATAATATTATATATATTCATTTCAAGATAGTATAGAGCTGAAATGAAAATTCCAGCAAGGGTACTATACTTGGCGTATAAGAAAGGACAATGACGGGATGAATGCAGAAAGAAGCGTAAACATGCAGTCAATGCTAATGCTACAATGAGAGCGTGTTGATTTTGATCCCTAAAATTTAAGTAAGATGGGGGATATCTTTTGTTCTTCAGAGCAATAGTGCATAAATGAATCTCAGCAACGCTCTTACTTGGCGAAAAGACAGGAAATGCGGAATGATGACGAAGAGAGGAAAATGCGTCACGCAGGTATAATCCAAGACGAAGTTGCATATTTGTCCAACATTAAGTAGATGCTGTGGGGCCATTTCCTTTCTCCGTACTGGAGAGGACCCAAATCCAAGGGCAATAAATGGACTATTTTAGTCTCCTTCTCATCTTGAGGTTGGCGGAAAGGCCGGAAATGTCCCAGAACTAGGTGAGCGATGGCAGAATGGGAAATCAATCGGACCCGCAGGGTATGGAAATCCTCAGATGAGGAATTTTGAAAGGCGCTGCAATCGATATATTTTTCCTTCACATTCGTTTGTTATTGTGATCAACGAATCTTTTTCTACGAATTCTTTGACTGTGTGAAGGAAGAACCTCGCCGACGATCGCTCTACATTCCATGCAGTGAATGGATATGTAAAGTTCATAAATCCCGTGGCTTGTATTCATAAATGAGAAAATATCTCCGAGTGTTCTTAAAATATTCTTGGTAAAGTACATCGCAGGGGAACTATTCGAGATATTAGAACCTGCAATGCCTAAGATTACATTGTTTGGGGCGCTAATAACGAATGAAGTTGAACAGAAATTATGTCACGAACAAACCAATCGATCTGCAGTCCATGCTAAGGCTATCAACAAAGATGGTGAAATTTCATGTTATCTGATCTAAACACAATCAGGCCTGGGGCGGTGGACCTATTTCTGTTCTTTTCGACGGTAGACAACCCTCAAACAGAGCACGAAAAACAGTATTATAATCTACTCCATCTTCATGTGGGTGGAAAGGGCGGAAATGTTTGAGAACCAGGCGGGCAGAACAAGAAATGACCTGAAACCTCGGGGCAAGAAATTCTATTCGGAGGGAACAAGGAAAGGCGTTGC
>CM031595.1:95257627-95272627 GCA_018398815.1 Conus ventricosus | reverse complement strand
TAGGAGAGGGACATCATTTCTTCTGTTTCCGCATCTTCGCCTCTGTCCTCTCGACTGGACAGAGGGTTAGAGAGAGTCCTTTGACCCGCCTTTCGGGGTCACCCAGGGTAGCTGGAAAGCATCAGTTTCGTGGTCTGTTTTTTTTGATTTGTTGTTGTTAGCCGGCTTAGTCTTCTCTTTTGCGCAATTTTCTTTTGTTTTCGAAATTGTAAGAGAAATTTTTTGTGTGAGACCTTTTCTCGGGGTTATTCAATCTTTAACCTGGCCATTCTAAATTATTTCCAAAATTCTTTTCCTGTTTATGTATCTGGTGATGCGGTAGTCGGTGGGGAAGGGAGAGAACCTGGTGATCGGGTTGGAATTGCTTGGTCTCGCTCGTCCGCCCTGTCACATTCGCCGGACTTTTTCCCTTCGGCCACCGTCTGTTTGTGTGTGCAAGGAGAACGGTTTTATGTTCACGAGCGTGCGTACGCATGATTTGTCGTTCGGATGCGTGGTTGAAGATTTGTGTTATTTTGAAATGTGTTTAAAAAATGTGACAGTTATGCCATGAATTATTATTTGCAAATGTGGTGGCAGTTTTAAGCGATGGTCGCTGTGTTGATTTATTTCTAAGGAAGGAAAACGTTAAGCGTGAGTGAGAAAAGGGTGAAGATAATTCATATTTGTTTTATAACCTGTTGATTTAATGCAGTCTTTTACCTGCATCGTTGTGAGAAGACTTGATTCAATGGATTTACTGTGTGCTTTGGGATACACTTCCCTCGCCATCATGCGAGGGGGCTAAGACTTGACAGCAATGGTCAGACGGAAATGACGGCAGGGTTCCAGTACCCTTCTTCCTTCCCCCTTTCCCTTCTTCTTTCCCTCCTCTTTGACTCTCCTCCCAGCTACGTCCTCCCCCCTCCCGGGGGCTTCACCTGGGGCACGAACTGGTTTGGTCCCACGTGCTGGTCGAGGCACGTTCTGGCTGGGGACCACGGACGGGATGGTGCCACGCGCTGGTCGAGGGCCAGCCTTGGTCCGGGACCGTGGACTGGTAGAGGAGCCGCCCCGTCTTCTGGCGGCCGGCCCCCCCCAGGCCTCGTAACTCCCCCCCCCCCCCCCCCCCCCCCCCCCCGGGACACGCTCTTCACTGCCCGCTTGGAAGTCGAGGGTGTCGGCTTTGGGGCGACCCCCTGCGAGAACCAACCGGCTCGGAGCACCTGGTGCGACAGGGTGCTCCCGCAGACTCGACAAGGGCAGGGGCGTGCACGCACTCCATGGTGTTAGGAAGGGTCGATCCTGGGAATATTTCTTTATAATTGTGTATATGTCTATGTGCTGGAATGCGTAATTGTGATTGTGTACGTCGTGGGGTGAAATATTTATTTATAATCGTGCATGTTGTGGGTGGGGAGTGCTTGATTGTGATTGTGCATGTTGTGTGCGTTGGAGTGCTTGATTGTGTTTGTGCATGTTGTGAATGTTGGAATGTTATTTTGCTGGTGTGAATAAATGGGGTGTTGTATCGTAATCTTTATTGTGTGGTCTCTTGCGGAGGGGTATGAGGTCAGTCATCCCTTCACTCCCACCTAGACCGACCCTGTCAGGGCAGACTCCAGGGGTGGGGTCGTGACAATTGAACCTGGTAGAGAGAAAAAAAAAAACAAGAACTGGGCTAAATCAACACAGGAATGGAAGACTGAGCGGCAACGGAAGGCAAGACTTACGGCCGTACCTGCGTGAGGTCCCCGGCGGAAGGAGGTTGGACGCGGTCGACTCCCCCGGGTCTCACCTCGACCCCCGAGTACCCCGGATGTTCCCTCAGGCCACCAAAAAGACTCCCTTCACTCTAAGTCACCCAGCCAACCACCACGAAACAACCACGACAAACTGACTAAACATATACAAAACAGACAAAAACTAAACAGGTACTCTGCGAAACGAGAGAGAGACAGCCAGGAGCCCTTCACATCCCGGACAAAGCCCCCACAATTGTCCGCCCGACCCTGGAGGTCTGCCCTGACAGGATCGGTCTAGGTGGGAGTGAAGGGAGTGACTGACCTCTACGCTCCGCAAGAGAACCACCAATAAAGATTACGATACAACACCCCATTTATTCACACCAGCAAAATAAGCATTCCAACATTCACAACATGCACAAACACAATCATGCACTCCAACGCCACAACATGCCCAATCACAATCAAGCACTCCCACACCCACAACTGCACGATTATAAATATATATTTCCCCTACGACGTACCAATCACATTACAGCATTCCAGCACATATGACATATACACAATTATAAAGAAATATTCCAGGATCGACCCTTCCTAACACCATGGAGTGCGTGCACGCCCCTGCCTTGTCGAGTCTGCTGGGAGCACCTGTCGCACCAGGTGCTCCGAGCCGGGTTGGTTCTCGCAGGGAGTCGCTCAAAGCCGACACCCTCGACTTCCAAGCGGGCAGTGAAGAGCGTGTCCGGGGGGGGGGGGGGGGGGGACGTAGCTGTTACCGGAGGTCCTGGGCGGGGGTCCAGGCCGGCCAGTCAAGACGGCGGGGCTCCTCTAACAGTCCACGGTCCGACCAAGGCGTGGCCTCGACCAGCGCGTGGCACCATCCCGTCGTGGTCTCAGCCAGAACGTGGCCTCGACCAGCCGTGGGTTCCATCCCAGCTTCGGGTGATTCAGAGTGCCCAGTGTTTCTTCTGTTGTGGTTCCTCCTGGTTGACACCATCAGGGATTCGGGAGCATCAACGCTCTTTGTGGATAAGGATTTAGTTTCTCCTGAGGCCCGGCGGGGCGCTAGTTATGATGTGTGCGGGTTTGAGGCTGGTTTTACCTCCACCCGTCCTTCTGTACTTATTCCTATCTCCACCCCATACTTCTGTGGCGAAGTATGGGCCATGCGGTGGAGCGACCTATGTATTCCCTTCTCATAGGGAATACTGTCCACCTTTGCTGAACGGACGCAGTCAGTCCGTGTCTACGGATTGCCCGTTTACAGGCGTGTGTGGGAGTCACCACACGCGCCAAAGCTAAGAAGCAGGACAGGAATTGCGTCCGTCCTCCAGCCGATCTCTGACGAGGTTCTGGCCAGGGCCGATCCTGCTACCATGGTCCGTCTTCAGGCCAGGGACTTGGATGTCCAACGCCTGCGAAAAACTGGTAGGTCGTCCTGCTCGTCTGCCCGACATGCAAGGTGAGCTTCAAAGCTCCACAAGGGGATCCTCTTTAGGGTTTTCACTCAGGCAGATCGTGGGGCCCAAGCAGCTCGTTGTTCCCAAAGCTTGAGAGAGTCTGTTCTCCGCAGGCCCACGATTCCCCCATGGCAGGTCATATGGGCTCCAAGCGGACTCTCGAGCGAGTTAGGCAGGATTTCTTTTTGGCCAGGGATGAATCACAGGTTAGGCAGTACTGCCGCAGTTGCGATACCTGCCAACGGACAACGCCTAAGGGGCGCTTGAGGCGTGTTACCCTGGGACAGTGCACTGGGTTGGGGAGCCATTCAGCAAGGTTGGGGTCGACCTGGTGGGACCCATTAATCCCATCGATCGCGGTCACCGCTACACTTCGAGTAGTGGTAGAATCTGCAGTCGGTACCCAGAGGCTGCCCCGCTTGAGACTACGATACCCATACTATTGCTGGGCTCATCCGGCGATTTGGCACGCACTGGCGTGCCCAAGAGAAGTACGGCCTGAGTTTGTAGCTGGAGAGCGTCTATCCTCTCCAGTACCTGGACCGGATCCGGCAGTCGTCGTCGACTCATGGGTTGGGCAGTGGAGCTGCAGGTCATGGTTCACTATTCCGTCTATCAGGGTTCCTGTATCGGTGCTGACTATCTTAGCCGAGTCCGTGTTAGCATATTGGAATCAGTCAGAGGACACTCCCTCAACCAGGGTTATATCCCTTTTGGGTCCTGTATCAGGTACAGTGACAGTTTTCACTTCAGTGAGGTTAAACGGTAGTGAATCACAATGGTTCGGATTGTTACTTTCATGGTTGGAGGTTTGCTTAGTTGTTTGATAAATGTAGATTATGTATTTCCCTGTGTGTTCTATGTGATTTTGTATTGGGTTCATCGTATCTTCGATCACAGAGGTTGGGTTGGTCCCATTGTTGTGAGTTGCATGCTCAAGGTTCAAACGGACGCACTGTATCTCAGAGAAACAGATGCTTTTAGAGGGGGGTTTGTCACGAGTTTGTCACGAGGCCTACGACGTTCGACCCACCTAGGGCGGCGACAATTACTTATTTGTTTATTGTCGTTGCTGTTGTCGTGTCCCGTCACCTTAGTGTGGCTTGTGGCGTTGCACCTTGGTTCTAGTTCAGCTCAACTCGGTTTGCTTCTCTCTACTCTCTCAATTCCACCGCCCGTGCTATTCATCCTGCAAGTTCACGGGTGGCCGGACTTTCTCTCGAACTTCTGTCTATCGGCCTCCTCGCCTGTCTTTTTACCTGTCGCACGTGCTTCGTTTCTTTTGTTTGAAGTTGCTCACTCTGTGACGCAGCATGCATGTTGGCCGCCATTGCTGAGGGAGGTTAGCTCTTCACTCGAGCGGAAGTGTCTCATGGGGGCGCTCTGCCTCCAGTCCGGTTCTTTCCTTATCGTCGAGAGTACAGTCAGTCTTTCAATTCCTGCAGTCGGCCCTGTATGAGAGGGACATCATTTCTTCTGTTTCCGCATCTTCGCCTCTGTCCTCTCGACTGGCAGAGGGTGAGGAGAGTCTTGACCGCCTATTCGGGGTCACCCACGGGTAGCTGGTAAGCATCAGTTAGTGGTCTTTTGTTTTGATTTGTGTTGTTAGCCGGCTTAGTCTTCTCTTTGCGCAATTTCTTTTGTTTTCGAATTGTAAGAGAAAATATTGTGTGAGACCTTTTCTCTGGTTAATTCAATCTTTAACCTGGCCATTCTAAATTATTTCCAAAATTCTCTTCTCCTTTTATGTATCTGTGATGCGGTAGTCGGTGGGAAGGGAGAGACCTGGTGATTCGGGTTGGACTGCTTGGTCTCGCTCGTCCGCCCCTGTCACTTCGCCGCTTTTCTTCGGCACCGTCGTTTGTTGTGTGCAAGGAGATACGAGTTTATGTTACACGAGCGTGCGTACGCATGATTTGTCGTTCGGATGCGTTGGTTGAAGACTTTGTGTTATTTGAAATGTGCTTTATAAATGTGACAGTTATGCCATTGAATTTCTTTTGCAAATGTCGGTGGCATTATTAACCGATGGTCGCTGTGTTGATTTATTTCCTAAGGAAGGAAAACGTAAGCGTGAGTGAGAGAAGGGTGAAGATAATTAGATTGTTTTATAAACGTTGATTTAATGCAGTCTTATGCATCGGTGAGAGACTTGATTCAATGGATTACTGTGTGCGTTGAATACACTTCCCCTCGACCATCAAGCGAGTGGCTAAGACTTGACAGCAATGGTACAGACGGTACTGACGGCAGGGTTCCAGTACCAATTCTTCCTTTCCTTCCTTTTCTTTCCCATGTTGACTCTCCCCAGCTACGTCCTCCCCCTCCCGGGGGGTATCTGGAGCACGAACTGGATGGTGCACGTGCTGGTCGAGGCCACGTTCTGGCTGAGACACGGACGGGATGGTGCCACTGCTGGTCGTATGCCCTGCCTTGGTCGGGACCGTGGACTGTTTGTTAGGAGCCCCGCTCTTGTATGGCGGCTGGACCACGCCCAGGACCTCCGGTACAACGCTACGTCCACCCCCCACCGCCCGTCCCCCCCCCCCCCTTCCCCCCCCCCCCCCCCCGGGACAATGCTCTTCACTGCCCGTTGGAAGTCGAGGGTGTGGCTTTGAAGCGACTCACTGCGAAGAACCAATCCGCTCGGAGCACCTGGTGCGACAAGGGTGCTCCCGCGACTCGACAAGGGCAGGGGCGTGCACGACTCCTGTGTTAGGAAGGGTCGATTCCTGGGATATTTCTTTCTATGTGTAATGTCATAGTGCTGGAATGCTGTAATTGTGATTGTTACGTCGTAGGGTGAAAATTTTCTTTTACATCGTGATGTTGTGGGTGTGGGGGTGCTTGATTGTGTTGTGTGTGTGTGTGCGTTGGAGTGCTTGATTGTGTTTGTGCTGTGTTGTGAATGTGTGGAATGTTATTTGCTGGTGTGAATAAATGGGTGTTGTATCGTTAAGTCTTTATGTGTGTGGTCTTGCGGAGCGTTGATGTGGTCAGTCACTCCCTTCACTCCACTAGACCGATCTGTCGGGCAGCCTCCAGGGGTCGGTCGTGACAGTGTGTGTGTGTGTGTGTGTGTGTAAAGTATCATTTTAAAATACATTTGAAAGATTATTTACAAAGCTCAGCAAAAAACAACAACAAAAAACCCAATGACAAACGGGTCAGAAGAAAAACACGACGCGTTTCGACCTCTTAGGTCTTCTTCAGGGCAAGATACACAACACTCGGGACAAGGAAAATGTACGAGCATTCACTTCATTCAATCTGGCGCAAGATGGGCGTTGTCTGAACAGGCTTTGTATATTGACCAGTTGCGAGAAGGATCCACAGAAAAGATGATATGTTTGGATGTGGATGTGCATGGAACAGTGAAATCCACTAGGCTACTGTGGTTGCAAGTTGATATATATACTGGGCCATCACGTAGCAACCGTCTTTTCTCATAGTCTCAGGGCTGTCTTCATTTGCTTTATAACTAACATTTATTCGAAATCATTGAAAGAATCAGTTAGTGGCAAGAGCATGTGATCCTGAGCTTCAAGGCCAGCTCATAATTAATGTGTTGGGCCTAGTGACTGGATGGTTACGGCAGTGACTGGATGGTTACGGCTATGGGCCTACGGTCAATAGCTTTTGTAACAACTATTTCTCAAAGAGAGGAAGAATGAGAAGACAGCCTCCTTTTTTTTTAAATAAAATAGGGTACATGGTGTAGTCAATGAGTGCTAAAAGGAATAAGATCTATCAAAATATATAACCAATCTGTCCGCCTGGCAATGTTTTTTTTTCTGCACGTCTGTTGTGTACCACTCTATTCCAGTCTAGTCTTGATCTGTACATTCATAGGCTAATAAGCAAAATCCAAACTGATCATGTCATACTAAACAAAGAATCCAATTAGTGCAGCAGTTCTCTTCATATCCTGTTGGTTTACAATCAAACCATTCTTTCACTTGCTTATTTCATCATAACCTTACTGTGCCCCATAAATCCTCCCACTTGCTTTATTTTCATTTCACACTGATACGTGAAACATCTGAAAATGATTTCATAAGCACTGAAATCCTCCACAGCTTTCAAATGCACACGAGGGCGGATTCATGCACATAGCCAAATCTCGATTATCGACAATCCCCCTCAAGCTAGGACTCGCTGCACGGCAAGTGCGTTATCTCGCCAGACTGGGAGGTGACGCCATTGGGGTCGTTCTATGTTTCACAGGGCGTTGAGCATAGGGCCGTTGTGTCACGGCACATCTGTATGGTAGGGCGTTGTGATCACAGGGCCTTTGTGTCTAGGGCGTTGTGTCACAGGCCTATCCCTAACTCCTACCTAACCCTAATCCCTTATCCCTAACCCTATCCCTAACTATCCCTATCCTAACCTAACTAAACCTTCCCTAACTATCCTAACCTAACCCTTCTATCCCTAACCTAACCCTAACCCTATCCTAACCCTATCAACTAACCCTAGCTATCACCTACCCATAACCTAACCTAAGCCTAACCACTTTTTACAAATGGTTATCTTAAAACCCGGCCTGTGACACAACGCCTTGACACACGGCCTGTGACACAACGGCCCTATGACACAACGTGTCCTGTGACACACACGGCCCTATGACACAAAGGCCGTGACACATGAGCGGACCCTCCATTGTGGCTGTGTCTGTTTCTCGGTGTAAGAAGCCTGATGACGGGCGTCAGGTCTCGTGTTCGAGGGAGATGGAGAAATCAATATTTCGCAGCGCTTAGCTGGCTAGTCAGTAAACTCTGAGCGAACGCGAGTGGAAGCGTCTTTATTTGTCCGCTCCCACCCTCAAATCAAGACATACGCTCAAACGAAGACATGTGCTCTACACATGCTTATGGGAAACACGTGTGTGGATACACTCATACAGACTATGCAGAGGTACATATGTATGCACGTGCGCATGCTCTGTGACTGTAAGCGTTTGCAAAACACACAACACATGAATATGCACACACACACACACACACAACACCACAACACACTACACACACACACACTTATGCTGTTCACTCCACATCACACACACACTTCTTCTCTCTCTTCTGTCTCTTCCTCTCTCTCATCTCTCTCTTCCTTTCTGTCTCTTCTTCTCGTCACACTATGCAACACACACACACACACAATCAAACACACACGACACACACTTACAACATCACAAAACACGCATCGCTCACACACACACACGCACGACAACATACTGCACAAGATGCAGTACACACGCGTTTTGACCTGTGCGTTAATTTAACACGTGCAAGATCTGTCATCCTTTTTCATATGTTTTGGACTTGAAAAATATTTTACTTTCTGTCGTCTTGTTCTGCTCCATCGTCTGTCTTGTCTGTGTATGCTGTCTGTCTGTACACACAAATAATACGTAAACGAACGATTTACATACATTGGTCTCTTCGGCTGAAGAGCGGAAAGTATACGAGAGAACGTTATTGCAGAATTATGAAATGCAGAACGGTCGTTCACGATGAAGTGAACTGCATAGAAAAAGGATGCGAGACAGTGGTTAGATCATTTCTGCGCAAGGAAGGCTAAACTACAAACAAAGTAAGAAAGAAAGAAAGAAGAAAGAAAAAAAATACAGACAATCTAGAAAATCGGGATAGGTGTTTGGTATAGTGCCTTCCTAGATGCCAAATGTACATGTAGGAGTGATGCGCCTTTCTAACATACCCTCAGTGACTGTTCAACGCTTGTCTACTCACTGACCCCTCCCCCTCCACCCCCTTCCCGTCCCGCCCTCCTTGCAGGTGTTCAGAACCCACGACTCTCATTATTTCTTCAAAGCTCATCCCTCTTTCGCTGTGCAACCCATAAAGCCCCTGACTCACCGCCTTTATCCTCTGTTATCATACATCTGGTTTTAGCTTTAAGGGCCCCAAGGCATAGACAGGCAAATCCCTGACACGTACAATTCCAATTGAGCTATACTTCCTCATTACCTCCAAACACACGAGTCATCAAAGTGTCGCCACAACGCGAAACCCTTCCACGATCAAGCGCCGTCCCCCACCCCCACCCCCAGCTCCTCCCCCTCCACCCCCCATCCCTACATTCATTGTCCTTGTGACCCCAGGTTGGCTCAGGTCAGGAACCAGCTTGTCCTTAAAAGCCTCACGCTAATGGCACGTCAGTCTCTCCGCTCACCTCGCACAGCCCCTCCACCTCCATCCCCTTCTCCCACCACCCAACATCTCCATCCAACCCACCATATTTTCCTACACGTACATCTCACGACCAACCCATCGAAGGGTTAAAACCATAAAATCACGTTATTTTCGTGTCCTATCCGTTCTACCTCCTTCCTTCCTTCCTTCCTCTCCCTCCCACCCTCCTCCCCATTTGCGTTCTCTTGTACTTGTGTGGCTTCCTGTATTTTTTTTTACCTAGTCCCTGTCCATGTTCTTCTGCCTCCCACTCTCAGCCCAACCGCCATTTCCACCAACCCCTAACCCATCCTCCCCCCTCCCCCCCTACATTATTTGGTTTCCTTTGGTCCTCTCATCTATCTGTATCTACATTGCTGTGGATGTAGTTTTAATTCTTTTTTTCTTCTTCTTTTTCTTCTTCTTTTTGTTGTTCTTGTCCTTGTTCTTGTTCCTTTTCTTCTTCTCCTTTTCCTCCTCCTCCTCCTCTTCCTCCTCCTCCTCCTTTTCTTCTTCTTCCTCTTCTCTCTTCTCTCTCTCTCTCTCTCTCTCTCTCTCTCTCTCTCTCTCACACACACACACGTATGCACGCACGCATGCACGCACACACAAGCACACACGCATACACACACGCAAGCATATACACACACTTCTGGACAAATACGCAGAGAGGAAGAAACGTGCACACACACGCGCGCGTGCGCGCGTAATACTGGTGTGTCTGCGACACGAGGTATTATGATTGCATATGTGTCTCACAGTAAATTGCGTGGTCCTGATTTCTTTGCCTTTCCCCCCTGAGACTGAAAGAAGATCCCAAACCAAGGGCAGTGGCTATTTCTGTCTCCTTCCTATTGACGTGGGCGTATGGAGAGGATGCGAAACCGAGGGCGTCAAATCTACTATTCCTGTCTCACAGAGAGAGAGGAGAGAGAGAGAGAGAGAGACGGACGGACGGACGGACGGGGAGAACAGACATACAGACAGACTGACAAACAGACACACAAACAGACAGACAGACAGACAGACAGACGCCCGGAGTGCATGCAAATGTTCATAAGGGATACACGGTACATGTGGTATTTCAGTATCTGTCATTTGATATGCTTGCAGATGTCTATACATGCATAATGTTCAGGTACATGTGTGTGTGCGTGTGCATGTCAAGTCAAAAGAATCTTCATTGAGCGTTGAAGAATAAGCTGTCCAGCTTTTTACATCTGCCTTGTGGTGTGTGTGTGTGTGTGTGTGTGGTGTGTGTGTGTGTGTGTGTGTGTGTGTGTGTGTGTGTGTGTGTGTGTGTGTGTGGCGCGCGCGCGCGGCGTGCGTCGTGCGTGCGTGCGTGCGTGGCGCGTGCGTGCGTGCGTGCGTGAGTGCGTACTAGCGCGCGCGCGTGTGTGGTGTGTGTGTGTATGTGTGTGTGTGTGTGGTGTGTGTGTTGTGTGTGTGTGTGTGTGTGTGTGCACGTGTGTGCAGTGTGTGCGTGCGCGCGTGTGTGCGTTGTGTGTGTGTGTGCACGCGCGAGAGTCTATAGCTGTTGTGGCGCGCGGTGTGTGTTGGTGTGTGTGTGTGCGTCGGTTGTGTGCCTCTCCTCTGGTGTGTGTGTGTGTGTGTGTGTGTGTGTGTGTGTGTGTTTTGTGCGTTGTGTGTGTGTGTGTGTGTGTGTTGTGTGTGTGAGTGAGTCTATGTTGTGTATTAAAGGCGCACCGCGCACGTGTGTGTGTGTGTGTGTGTGTATGTGTGGTGTTGTGTGTGTGTGTGTGTGTGTGTGTGTGTGTGTGTGTGTCCCCCCCTCTCCCCCTCTGCCCCCCCCCCTCTCTCTCTCTCTCTCTCTCATCCACCCTCCTTTTTTCCTCCTGGCTCTCTCTAAATACACGTTCCTTTAAACATGTCTCTGAGTTACAGAGCAGACGGTAACAAACGTTTGAATTCCCTAGTAAGATAATGTATGCAATTACATGCATTTGTGCCAGTCTTCTCAGTCAAAGAATTCATAATGTATGCAATGACATGCATTTGTGCCAGTCTTCGCCGTCAAAGAATTCATATGTATGCAATGACATGCATTTGTGCAGTCTTCATAGTCAAAGAATTATAATGTATGCAATGACATGCATTTGTGGCAGTCTTCTCAGTCAAAGAATTCATAATGTATGCAATGACATGCATTTGTGCCAGTCTTCTCAGTCAAAGAATTCATAATGTATGCAGTTACATGCATTCGTGCCAGTCTTCACAGTCAAAGAATTCATAATGTATGCAATAACATGCATTTGTGCCAGTCTTCTCAGTCAAAGAATTCGTAATGTATGCAGTTACATGCATTTGTGCCAGTCTTCACAGTCAAAGAATTCATAATGTATGCAATTACATGCATTTGTGCCAGTCTTCATAGTCAAAGAATTCATAATGTATGCAATTTCATGCATTTGTGCCAGTCTTCACAGTGAAAGGATTCAGTCTCATTTCTTGGGCTAGGTAAAAATGTACACTCAGAGAGAAATGAAAACGATGCTGTAACCGCTGTACGTTTAAAGTATGAACTAGAAACATTAATAGATATAGTTCATGACAGAAATAAAAGCAAGTAAATCTATGGTATATGTTGAAGTATCAACAGTGATGAAGAAACCTTATTCCCTTAGGCCTCAAGTACCTTTGATAGGGGCTGTCAGCTGTGAGCGGACTATAAAACCAACGGCAGTAAACAAAACTGTGTCACTCACCCATATTTCAACATTAGCGGAAAAGACAGAAATTCTAGGGAGCAGAATAACTAATGGGATGGAACCTCGGTGCACGGAATTCAATGAAGAGGAACACAGAAGGGCGTGGCCATCTATCTTCGCTTCCCTTCACATTCTTTTCTATTGTGCACCATGAACCTTTCTCCAAGGATTCTGTGACTAAGTATCCTGAATGCAGGTCTGCATTCTACCAAAAGAGTGGATTGTAGAGTTTATGAGTCCCATGCTTAGACATATAATTTAATACGTTTCTTTTTTAAACCAGTGGATTTAGAGTTTATGAATCTCGTGCTAGGACAATTAGAACGTAACTTTTTTTATCATCAGATTTATCATTTAGCGGTGGTGTATAACCCTTTCTTGTCAGTAAATGTTATGAAAATATGAATGTATGTTAATACAATACAACATTGAATTAAAGACTGAAGACATTTCACATTGGAAAAAAATGTTCCATAACACTTTTGTTTTTCATTTAAAGAGTTTACTTGACTTATTACAACGTTTTTTCAGTTCTAAAGTTGAAAATGATTATCGTTGGCCTCATAATATATTGAGAAAGAGAGAAAGAGAAGAGGGGGGGGGGGGGGGGAGAGAGAGACAGAGAGACAGACAGACAGATAGTCTCTGTCTGTACAAAGCCAGTGAACAGACACTCAAACAGCCACCAATCTCAGCAGTTTTTCCAGAGAACCGTCGAACGAACGAACGAACGAAAAATTTTAATCAGTATAGGCCATGGCCCCGTCTACAATATTCCATACAGCAAGGTGGCATGTAATAGTTGACAATAAGAAACTTACAGGTAAGCATACAAAATGTACACAATAAATACTATAGCTGGATTCATTTAACTGACCATAGTTGTGCCTCTTTCAAAGGCCTTATATAATTGAATGCATGTGCTCTTCAGTACTTCTTCGTTTTAATTTGCCATGAGCAAAGCAGCTCGGAATAAACAGGGGTTTTCGAAGAATTTCCGAAGAATATATTCATACCTTAAATCTTGCAGGACTGGATAACAAAGCAGAAAATGCAGTTCGTCTTCATTTGCCTTTTTGCATAAAGAACATAGTATATCAATGTTTTTAGCATTTGCATTTCGGTACCGCTGAGCTTTGACGTCTGTAATTCTTAATCTAAATCTTATCAGGTAACTTCTAATATGCCTGTCAGTATTAAGTGAGAGATATTTTTCACAACTAGCAGATGTCTCAAAAGTTCTGTAAAACGAATATCGCTCACTGTTCTTGATATTTTCATGTCAGTTTTGCCATCGATTATCATTTAGTCTTTGCCAAAGATGTTTCAAAAAAGCATTTACATTACCGACCCCTTGATACATCCAGACACACGCAAATCCATTATAATACAGAAAATCCCAAACACCTGAAACCCATGAATGTTTAACACGCGATTCCAATCCCAGCAGCATATTATATGTTTTAAGTGGTAATCTATTGTCATCCATTTGTACAACCCTCAGCCAGTATCTAATGCATCGTACAGATGAATTGATATAGATAGGATAGCGGTTTGTTTCCCCATAAGCATATTCATTTGTTGTTTTCATGTGAACCCCCAGAAATTTCTTAACAGCAAATGAATGAACTTTTCCCACATGAATAGCAGATTTATCTAAGCCCAAAATCTCAGCGCCATATTGAGCAACTGACTAAACCTGAGCATCGAATAGTTTAGAAACACTGTCAAGAAATTATCATTTAACACGTTTTTTTGTTGTTGTTGTTTTTTTCAAGATACACATGCATTTTTCACATTGCTTGTAGGTCCTGGCAAGCAGCTGTAAAGCTTAGACGTGTAAAGAAAAAGATGCCAAGGTACTTATAACAACTTACAACAGCCATCATCTCGTCCTTAACAACTTACAACAGCCATCATCTCGTCCTTAACAACTTACAACAGCCATCATCTCGTCCTTAACAACTTACAACAGCCATCATCTCGTCCTTAAAGAAAACATCTTTTGATTGCTGCCAAGTAAGCTCCTTTTCTAAAAATCACAATATTACACTTTTTCATATTTACTTTTAGCTGACGTTTAGAGGCCGCTTGTTACAAATTGTTTAACTGGGCCTGGAGGCTAGTTGGAGTCTCAGATAATAAAACAACATCATCAGCTAGTACCAAGATGAATAGTTCAATAAAATCGGGAGAAACTATTGCATCACACTTCCCGTTTGCTATAATTTCTAAAGCTAGTTCATTTATAAACAATGAGAAACAAACAGGGCTATAAGCATGTCCTTGTTTTACACTCTGTGTACATAAAATATTGTCAGTAAGTTCTCCACCTGATCTGACCCTTGCTTTAACGTTATAGTACATACTTTAATGCACTGATTTAGTTA
This sequence comes from Conus ventricosus, assembly GCA_018398815.1. Classification (NCBI taxonomy): domain Eukaryota; kingdom Metazoa; phylum Mollusca; class Gastropoda; order Neogastropoda; family Conidae; genus Conus; species Conus ventricosus. The sequence goes on along the minus strand of CM031595.1, from coordinate 95,258,127 downwards.
TAGTATATACTTTAATACACTGATTTAGTTGTACCATTGATACCGTGCTTTTCGGAATTGGCAAGAGTAATTTTCTAGAAACGGAGTCAAAACAATTGCTCCAAATTAATAAAAGCTACATGTAGCTTACGATTACACGAAAACAAATTTTGATCGAGAGCCAAAAGAGTAAGCATGTGATCAACAGTGAAATGATTCTTTTTAAAACCGGCTTGATACTCGCCAGTAATGTTATTTTGATCGATACATTTTCGTAATCTGTTGTTAATGCTGGAACTGTACAATTTGCTGCTTATATCAGACAGTGAGATTCATTTATAATTACCAGGATCATTTACGGCACTTTTTACTGAATATAATTCGTCCAGCTTATTGGATATAGTCCTGTATCAAAAAAAAGTACTGAAATGTTAAGAAAGGAATCAATCACGATGTCCCCATCATTCTTAAATGACTCACCAATCAAACCGTCAGGAACAGCAGATAGTCCATTCTTTAAT
>CM031595.1:95250127-95252627 GCA_018398815.1 Conus ventricosus | reverse complement strand
CACCAGATTTAAAAAAGGGTAAAACTTTAGCATCTTTGAAGGGTTGTGGATAACCACATTTATCTGTTGGAAAGATTGTAATATATGGGAAGTGCTCTGAATAACCGGAGCTGCAATTTCAAATTTTTCCATCTATATCATCTAAACCTCGAGAACTGACTGATTTAATGAACACAATTCCTATAAACCATATATATATTATATATATATATTATATAATAGAAGAGAGAGAGAGAGAGAGAGAGAGAGAGAGAGAGATGAGAAGAAGAGAGAGAGTGCCAAAAATGCTTAAAACTACAGGCCTCAAAGCATAACTCACAAGTCAAGCGCTAAGTAACCAAGGCCTTACAAGGGGCCCTTACAACTCTGCACAGCAGGCGATTGCTGTCGACCACACAGAGCGTAAACATTATGCACAGAGGATGACGTGGTGATCTTCTTTAACTGTTAATGTTAGCCGTCTGCCCGCCTTCATCACGTCGAGATCATCGTATGGGACGCTGCAAGTATTGAAAGCCTGTGATTACTGGTTTCCTTGTGATGCTGGTTTCACAGGAAATTTCTCACTTCTGGTGTTTCTTAATGCTCTCCCCCCCCCCCCTCCCCCTCCATCCCCTGCGTTTCAGCGTAATCTTGTGTTCAATACCACTACCACCACCACCACCACCATCACCACCACCACCATCGTTATTGTTATCATTATCATCATCGTTGTCACAGTAATGATAACAATGATAAGGTACATTCATAAACGTGCTTTCTGTATATTATTTACTGAAGTAAAATAAATCCAAAACACTTCCTCACCTTACCCCGTATCCTCAACCCCACACCAGTGCACAAATTCAACCCCCCCCCCCCCCCAACACACACACACACACACAAATCATCCAACCCTCGCAGAGCCCGCCCCCTCCCCCACCCTCCCCGCATCTTTTTTCTACACACTGATCATCAAGAAAAGAAAAGCAGGTCGTCATCATCATCATCATCATCCATCATCATCATCTCGTCGTCGTCGTCGTCGTTATCGTAGCATGATAATGATATTCAACATTACTATAAATGCATTATCTTGCTCTAGCAACTCACTGAAATAAAAACATTCACTGAAATAAAACATATTCAAAATCACTTCCTGATATTTTCGCTTATCCACAACCCCATACAAGTGCACACACTCCCCCCCCCCCCCCCTGCCCCCCCCCCCCCCCCTCCCGCCCCTCATCCTCTGTGTCCCTTATATTAAGTGATCACCAGGAAAAAAAACGGCTGTTATGATTATTGAAGACACACTTCAATGCACATTGGTACCACCGCACGCTCAAGTGGCTGATATATGGCAACTCTGGCTTTAGCAGACAAAAGATATTGCCTGAAGATAGAAATGACTATACTTGTTCTTGTGCCTCAGGGTCCACGAAGGACCTAAAGTTGTTTGTTTGTCTTATATTGCCTTTGGTACACATAACTAACTGGCATATAGCTTTGGCTTGACAACACCTTGGTACACAAAACTAACTGGCATATAGCTTTGGCTGGACAACACTTTGGTACACATAACTAACTGGCATATAGCTTTGGCTTGACAACACTTTGGTACTCATAACTAACTGGCATATAGCTTTGGCTTGACAACACTTTGGTACACATAACTAACTGGCATATAGCTTTGGCTTGACAACACTTTGGTACTCATAACTAACTGGCATATAGCTTTGGCTTGACAACACTTTGGTACTCATAACTAACTGGCATATCTGGGAATCGATCCTCTACAGAACTTGCGTTTTCAACTGGAGCTGTGCAACAGACAGGATGAACTAATCTACGACTCTGTTACCTGTGTCAGAACTGAATGTGCAGTGCCTCGTATTATCACCTGTACAACTGCCATTGACAATAACATTAAAAAGTCAAGCACATGGCCGAGACTTAGCCAAACTCGTTTTCTTCCCGCTTCTGTGAACGTCTTTCTTCCTCAAAATACTGTCACCCTACCGGTGCTGTGTGTAACTTTCAGAGCGCCGTTTTTTAACAGGCAGCTTATTAGAAACCCTGACATTGAAGACACCTCCTCACATAAGAAAAGAATGTCGCAATTATTCATAGTGAAGGGTCTTCCAGCGTTTCTACACCACCATTAAAATCTGAGATTGCATCGAAAGGTTTGCTAGTGTGAGGCACCTATGCACAAACAAGGATAACGTCGTTGTCAGTTCCTAAAAGCTTCTTTACAATTTTAAGAATAATCAAATTATGACCATTTAATTCATTCTTAAAGATATTCTGGAAAAGTTTTTTTTTTTCTGCCGTAACAATGACACCATTGGATTTGAAACACATGTTACTTAGTAGCAAGCCAAACGTGTATTGTGAAATTTGTCAATTTGCATTGGCCATGGAAACAAATGTTTCGAAGAGACAGATAAAATCAAACGCATGTACAAAATAAATCAAGTATTCATCAAGAGGTTTTGACAAAAGATAGCAATGTCAT
>CM031595.1:95217627-95247627 GCA_018398815.1 Conus ventricosus | reverse complement strand
TGGAGAGAGGTAATGTCAGGAAGAGGTGGCACACCTATGGAGAGAGGTGACAAGCCTGTGCAGTGAAACAGGATATGTCAAGGAAAGGGGACGACATGCAGGAACGTTCAAACCGGAACAAGCAAGCCAGCAGAACTAAACAGTGACGATTGTGAGGATATTTTTAAAGACTCAACGGACATGGCTTAACCAGCAAACGATATCCAGTCTGGCCGAATGCATTGCATTACCTCACAGCCAGAATGTCCCGTCATTGCTCGCTGTGCATTCTCTAAACACCAGCAGTTAAAGGGGGTCCGGTTTGACAGTGTCAATGATGCGTTGCCCTCCAGTGATGACCGCGCTGACCGCTCAGAGTCCATTGATGCCATAGAGAGCACAGTTCACCGTCCTCAGGGTCAGGTGGAAGTAGTTTGGAGAACGAGTCGTACTCTCTGTATGTTACAAAGTCGTGTCAGTCGCATAGAGAATGTGTCAAATCAAGCGGGGCTGTCGACTGTTTATGATAAACACATCCGTTTTCTTTTCTAGGTTGGAACATCGTTGGTCTTTCCTCAACAATGCATGAAAATAAGTTTGCTAATTGTATTTGACCCTTTGATTTTGTTTGTTTCCTTGAGACATTTATTGAACATTTTAATAATACTGATTGCTTTGCAGATTGCGGAGAGTTTCGTAACCCAACTTTACAATAAAGAAAGGAGAGGAAGGCGTATCTGAGGGTGTTATCTGTCTTACTGGAGAAGTTCTATGTAAATACATAAAGGAAACAGAGACTATTGCACTTAATATATGAGGTAGTGTGTTTATTGTAAAGCGCTTAGAGCTTGGTCTGTGACCGAGGATAGGCGCTATGTAAATACCCAATATAATAATAATAATAATAATAATAATAATATATAATAATAATAATAATAACACAAATCACTATTTTGTGCAGAATAGTGTAAAAAAATGTGTTATTTGTGTGTACTTATGTTCCCCCAAATGTTCTCCATGATCCACATCGTGATATTTCTTTTCTGGAGGAATTTCTCATGACCATTTGCTTGATTCAGATGACGTATAAAGATGTACTGATTTGTGGAATTTTGAACAGCAGAATTCACAGTTTCTCGTGTTTGTCAGGACCATTATTGCGACTTTTATTTTAAGATGGGAGAGGTGCCCAAGTTGATACCGATCGGAACTCTGAGGATAATTCATTAACTTGCTAAGGAAATTTTTAGTTAATAATGTACTGCTCTACATTTATATGTTTTAAATGGTGTTTGCACTAGTGACTCATGTGGTCGTCATACGTTTATTTCGGACAATTGTAATAGTGTAAATGATTAATTCATTATATTGTGTGATTTATATGCAGCTTTACATGATCGTTATGATTTTAAAAGTTGGCTGACTATCGCATAGAATGAATCAATGCCTAAAGAATGTATAATACAGACTGCTGAGGTAGCTCTTAGCTGAAACAAAAAAATAGTTTGTATACATCAGAAAAATTGAATAGCATTCTAAATGTCGAGATTCAAAGATTGGAAACACCGATGGACTTTCTGAACACGGATGCTAATGTTGGTTTAGATGCGTTTAATGTTTGTCTTAAAGAAGCCAGCGAATGCATGAAAGAAACTGTCACAGTTTATGTGAATAAAAAGGTGAGAGTTATGTTTTCAAGAAAAAAAGCTTTACATCCAAATGAAATACCAAACCCATACTACAAAATGAAAATGGACGCAATCCCTGCACGCTTCAAGCTACAAATATAACCTGCATCACATGGCAGTTTAAGCCCTTATGTGACCTATGCGGTCGGCTGGGGTATAAACAACGTAACTTGTTTAAATCATTTGCAAACCAGTTTTGCCTTTGGTGTTGTCTGTCCTAGCCAATGTGAAGGGGGGAATCCTCTGAATTCCATCTCTAAACTTTCCTCCATCTATTTAAAAATGGATGTAGAACTGATCCTTTGCTTTGGAGGTATCCTACAGACAATGAGACAGACGGATAGACAGGTGGCAGATGTATAAGTCTTGTCGATACTTGTTCGGTAGGAATCCACCACAGGGACCCATTGTCTCGGACTGAAGGATCCCAAGCTTTTGTATTTGCGGATATTAGACCTGGCAGCTGACTCCATCTTTTTGCCCTCTATGTTCTCTTCTTATCAAGATGGACATTGTACGAGTGTGCACGCTCTGTACCTCTGTTCGTGTGTGTGTGTGTGTGGTGTGGTGTGTGTGTGTGTGTGTGTGTGTGTGTGTGTGTGTGTGTGTGTGTGTGTGTGTGTGAGGGTGTTTGCTTCTGAGTGTACGAAGAACTCGTTTTCATTAATGCATTTTACACACACATTTACTTTCTTTCACACTGTAGTAAGAGAGAGAGAGAGAGAGAGAGAGAGAGAGAGAGAGAGAGAGAGAGAGAGAGAGAGAGAGAGAGTGTGTGTGTGTGTGTGTGTGTGTGTGTGTGTGTGTGTGTGTGTGTGTGTGTGTGTTGTGACAGACAGACAGACAGACAGACAGACAGACAGACAGACAGACAGAGACAAACAGAGACAGGCACATAGAAACGGAGTGTAGTGGGCATAGCCTAAACATTCCCAAACCAGAAATTCTTCTTTCTGTCAAATAATGATAGAATGCATCAGTGTGAAATCTACGTAGCAACCTGTCCGATGGTTCAGCATTCTCGAGACTATCAACGAAATCCACTTAGAGAGTATCAAAATGGCTTGTCAGCCGTCTGCCAAACACGAGATATCAAGATGGAAAATATCTTTCTGTCAAATGATTAGTTGACAGAACAATTTAAAATCAGCGTAGCAACAGGTTCCTTCACTTGGCATTTCCAGGACTGCCTATATATACTATAACTGCAACCAAACTCAGATCATCAAAGGAAAGAGAATACTGAAGCAGGTTCCGAGAGCAAGGGGCTCCCGAGCTTCAGGACCATTCTGACAATCTGTGTGTTTGGTTGAGGCTTTTAACCACACCATTCCTTTACTTACAAGTTTCTTAACCATATTGTGTTGCTTTATTTCCTTCACATACTTTATTTTCATTTCTCATTGATTAATACCATTTCAGAACATTATTGTGTAAGCATTGAAATCCGTCATAGCTTAAAATAAACATCAAAGGGATTTTATACCATACAAAGCCACATCTTGATTGTAAGCAAATCCTCCTCAGGCTCAGACTTGAAGTACGGCAAGTGCGTTATCTCGCTAGACTCGGAGGTGACACCATTGTCGCTGTGTCTGTTTCCAGTGATAAGAGCCATGATGGACCTGCCATCAGACTCTCGTGTCGGGGGAGATGGGGAATCAATATTTCGCCACCACTTAGCCAGCTAGTCATTGAGCTCTGAGGAACAGAAGATGAGGTAGATTGGCGTCCTTGTTTCTCCTGCCTCCTTGCTCAAAATAACATGAATGCATAGACATACACGCTTCCCTACATGGGCATAGGAAAACTGTATATGTGCATGCACTCATACGCATAATTATATGTGAAAGGCACACATGAAGGCACTGAAAACCTATGCAAATTTTACTGCTTGTCTAGCTTGTAGAGCACTATTGCATTCTCCATCATTATGATTGTTATTATTATCATTATTATAATGATGATGATGATTATTATCATTATCATTATTATTATTACTGTTATTGTTATTCTTATTATCATTGTTGTTTTTATTGCTAATTACGTTGTTGCTACAGTTATTGTCATTATCAGCACTTTTATAATGACATTTAACATGTCATACGTATGTCCTTGTAATTTATTACATTGTGTAATGGACAAGTATGGCAAGTATCAATCAGATAAAGAAATGGAAAATAACAAGTGACAATATGTAAATAACTGATAAAGATGGTTGAAGCCACTTTTTTTTTAATAAGTAAACGCTACTTAGAGTCCGATTAAGGGTCATTTAGTAAACACAATAATCTTATTTGAAGTGGAACAAGCTTTGTTATCATCATCATCATCATCATCATCATCATCATCATCATCACATCATCATGAAAGGCACTGAAAACCTATGCAAATTTTACTGCTTGTCTAGCTTGTAGAGCACTATTGCATTCTCCATCATTATGATTGTTATTATTATCATTATTATAATTATTATTATCATTATATAATAATAACTGTAGCAACAACGTAATTAGCAATAAAAACAACAATGATAATAAGAATAACATCATCATCATCATCATCATCATCATCATCATCATCATCATCATCATCATCATCATCGTCATCATCGTCATCATCATCGTCATCATCATCATCATCATCATCATCATCATCATCATCATCACCCACAGCAGATGAAACAGCAGCGCTCACTGAAAGCTTGTCTGACATGCCTCTGAATTAAGAACACTTCACGTGCTTTAGATATGAAGGAACTAAGTAGCCACCAGCTACTGGAAGCCGAGGCTCTTTTCTTCAACCTAGCCCTATGGACATGAAGACCAGGTTGCTGTATATGTGGTTCAGAGATGAATAGATAGAGCAGCCACCTGTAACTGGAAGCTAAAGCTAGTGACGTTTCTGACCTTGTCCAGTGGACAAGAAGATGAGACGACAGGTTATGTTTTCTAAAGATGCTCTCTTCATTACACTCAAAGACAAGAAGTGTAGCTGACCGAGACTCCAGCAGTTACAGAATACAAAAATGGGATGTCACCTATCTAGCAGTCACTAGTGAACTACACAAAATAAATCTTCTATCTGTTAGATCGATCTGCCTGAAATGTACGTAGCGACCTGTTTCTTAAATAATAATAATAATAATAGATTGCATTTCTATAGCGCAATTCTAATTCAACAAATTACTCATTGCGCTTGAACTCACGCATACATTCCTTTATACATTGTGATTCATTCGAAACAATCATTAATATAGAAAATCTACAGCACAAAAATAATAAGATAAAAAAAAAAGCAGCACGTCTAACTACAGAATAAAACAAGCATTACCCTAAATGTGCTTTGAAAAGATAGGTTTTCAGATGGCTCTTGAAAGTGCTAAGAGAAGGTGAGTGTCTGAGGCTGACCGGCAACTTATTCCATATCCTTGGAGCAGCAATACTAAAGGCACGCCCCCCAGCTGTCTGAGGCTGACCGGCAACTTATTCCATATCCTTGGAGCAGCAATACTAAAGGCACGCCCCCAGCTGTCTGAGGCTGACCGGCAACTTATTCCATATCCTTGGAGCAGCAATACTAAAGGCACGCCCCCCAGCTGTCTGAAGGTTCGACCTGGGGGGCACTAACTGCTTCTCTGAAGAAGATCTCAGACTTCTAGCAAAGTTCCTGGTGGTCAAGGTCACTGAGAGACAGGGTGCTAGACTACCCTCAAAGTGGCGATAAGCCAGAACAGCCACTTTGTATTGTAAACGAGCTTCAACTGGCAGCCAGTGAAGCTCGCGAAGCATCGGCGTGACATGGTCTCGTTTACGTTTTCTCAAAACTAACCGAGCAGCAGCATTTTGAATTCGTTGTAGACGTGAGAGCTGCTCATCTGTGATACCAATGAAAGTGGCATTACAGTAATCAATACGTGACAGAATAAAGGCCGATACTAGTTTTCTCACTGCTTCTCTTGAGAGATATTGCCTAATGCTAGCAATGCGCCTGAGTTCCAGGAAACAGGCTCGACACACACTGCTGATGTGGTCTTTCATAGTTTCACACCGAGATATTTCACACTTTCTTGAAAATCAATACAGCTGTCTTCCAATTCAATCGAACTGTCTTTAATCTGCCGCAGGCATGATGGAACACCCACCTTGATCACCTCGGTTTTGTCTGGGTTTAGTTTAAGCTTATTGCTAACCATCCAAGATGATACGTCATGGACGCAGGTTTGAACTTTAGAAATAACATTAGGAAAATCCTGCGGAACACTACTTGGCGATACTTCAGTATCATCAGCATACTTGTGATACTGACAATCATTCCGAGACATCTTTTAGACAGTTTCTTTTCTTGACATCTTTTAGACAGTTTAAATATGTACATGTATTGTAATTGAAACCAAATAAAATAATCAGTGTAAAGAAAATATGAAAGCTAGTATCAAGAGCAAGAGGTTTCTAAGCTTCAGGACCAACATGGTCATTATTGTATCAGGTTCAGCAATAGACCCAGTATGCTACTGTCAATCGCTATTGTTTGCATCTATATATGTAAGGCAGGGATATGGAGAATAGCGCCTTCTTTGACAATAAAACTGTCTTGACCTAGTAGCTGCTAACAACAAGAGGAATAAGATCAATCAAAATATGCTGCCTATTAGTCAGAATGATGGGCTGTACGTCTAATGTCTATCAATTCATTTGAATCCAGTCACATCATTCGTCTACTTTATTCATTCACAGGCTTATGACAGTCGACGAAACTGATTGTTTAATGCCAAATTAAGAGTCAAATCAGTGCAGTCCACCCTGCATCATTTTCTCTACCTCTGTTGTTGGCTCATGACCAAACCATTCTTTTACTCATTCGTTTCTAAACCTGATTGACTTTCCTAATTCTTTTCACTTGTTTTATTTTCATTTTGCATCGAGTGTTAACATTTCTGGACGTTACAGCACATAAATCCTGTGAGGCTTAAACTACACACAAGGGGGATTTCATGCCACATAGCCACTTGTCAATTATCGACAAATCGACAAATCCCCCACAGGCTAAGAACTGGAGCGCAGCAAGTGCCTTATCTCGCGAGAGCCGTCGCTGTATTTGTTTCTTGTGATAAGAAGCCATGATGGACCTGCTGTCAAAGTCTCATGTCTGGGGAGATGGGAACTGATATTTCACTACCCCTTAGCTAGCTAGTCAGTGAGCTCTGAGAAACAGAAGGCCAGGTGTATTGGCGTCTTTATTTGTTCTGCCTCCTTGCTCACAACAACATGAATGCACAAACATATGCACATCCCTCACATAGTCATGCGAAACTACACATGCATACACACACATGTATGCACAAGACACGTGTGCCAGTTCCCCGTCCACTCTTTCCCACACACATAGAGGCACTAACACCTATGCAAACTTATGCTGCTTGTCTTGCTTGCTTTAAGTTAGAAACTTGCCACACTGTTGCTTTCATCATCATTCATCATCATCATCATCATCATCATCATCATCATCATCATCATCATCATCATAGTAGTAGTAGTAGTAGTAGTAGTAGTAGTAGTAGTAGAAGTAGTAGTAGTAGTAGTAGTAGTAGGAGGAGGAGGAGGAGGAGGAGGAGGAGGAGGAGGAGGAGTAGTAAGAGTAGTAGTAGCAGTAGTAGTATGATTATTGTTGCTATCATTGTTGTAGTTTTTGTTGCTTAGTTTGCTTATGCTACATTTTCATCTTCATTGTTTTTATCAGCATTTTTTTTTAATGATATTCAACATGTTATATGTACTTGGACTTAAAGACAAATATGACAAATATCAATCAGATGAAAAATTGGAGAAAAAAAACATGTAATGATATGTAGAAGCTGGTTAAGATGGTCAAAGTTGCATTTTTCAATAAAACGTTATTGAGTGGCCGACTTAAGGGTCCTGTAGTAAGCACAATTAGCCTGTTTTGAAGTCTTACAAGCTTCATCATCATATCATCATCATCATCATCATCATCATCATCATCATCATCATCATCATCATCATCATCATCACCATCACTATCATCATATTAATATCAACATCATCACCATCATCATCTTCATCATCATCATGATCATCATCATGATCATCATCATCATCATTTTATTATTATCATCATTATCATCATCCTCATCATCCTCATCATCATTGCAATCATCATTATCGTCATCATCATCATCATCATCATCATGACCATCATCGCCATCATCATTATCATCATCATTATCTTCCTCATACTCATCCTCATCATCGTTGTTACCATTATTACTGTTGTTGGTCATAATAACTCATGCATGTAAATGTCACTGGATTGAAACTGAATATCAGCAAAATACATGATGCAAAAGGCGCGAGTGTATGAACACACAGACACACACACACACACACACCACACACACACACACACACACACACACACACACACACACACACACACACACACATATGTCAGATATGTCTGTCTCCTGCCTATGATTGAGTGTTTTCTCTGTCAGATATGTCTGTCTCCTGCCTATGATTGAGTGTTTTCTCTGTCAGATATGTCTGTCTCCTGCCTATGATTGAGTGTTTGCTCTGTCAGATATGTCTGTCTCCTGCCTATGATTGAGTGTTTTCTCTGTCAGATATGTCCAGGTATTTTCTGGTTTTCTGGTTTATTGACCGTCTCCACTGATTCTGTATACGTCTGTGTATATATGTGTCTGTGTTTGTATCTCTCTCTCTCTCTCTCTCTCTCTCTCTCTCTCTCTTATAGGCGCCCTTGTTTGTTTCGTTTAAAGTTGCTACTTAGCTCTAACAATTATATTGTCATAAGGAATTTAGATATGCTTTTGTTTAAGGCCTCTAAGATCAGAGAAATAGTGAGGTCTTAGCTGCTGCTGTTGTTTGGTTTTCCTTTCCTGTTAAATTATCTTTTTTTTCTAATTTTTAATGTGAATGATTGTGCTCATTCCCCTTCAAATGGGCCAATGGCCTCACTGAATAAAAATCTGAAGTCTGAAGTCTGAAGTCTGAGCTCTCTCTCTCTCTCTCTCTCTCTCTCTCTCTCTCTCTCTCTCTCTCTCTCTCTCTCTCTCTCTCTCTCTCTCTCTCTCTCTGTGTTTAAGGAGTACAGGGGTTGTGTTTGAGGAGATGTGGGTGAGAGGAGAATTAACGCATTCGACAAAATAAGACAACATATGAAAAGAATACAGCCAAAACCCTTATTGATTGGTGTTGTTGTTCTTGTTGTTGTTGTTGTCATGTTGTTTGACATCCGAATAAGGTACCATACCCGCACAGTAAATAAAGAAAGGACGCAACCCCGGCACACGTCAAGCTGCAAATGTAACCTTCATCCTGTATCGGTTTCAGCCTTGATGTGGCCTCCGCTGTCGGCTGGGCATAAACATTAATCGACTGGCCTTTTTTCCATTTTGTTCAACTGCTCAGTAAACTGATTTTGCTTTTGGTGTTGTCTGTCCTATCCAACCTGAAAAAAAACAACTCCAAATTCCGTCTCTGACCTTCCCGTATGAAATTAGTTGTAGCTTCGATTCTTTGATTTGGAGCCATCTTACAGACAGGCAGACAGGCGGCAGATATAGAAACGCTGTTGATACCAGTGAAGTAAGAATCCTCCAGGACTCATTGTCTTGGACTGAAGGATCCAAAGCTTTTCTATCTGTAGGCGGTAGACCTAGCAGCTGTCTCCAATGTTTTGCCCCCGCCCCACCCCCTCTCCCTCTTTTCAACAGCAACTGGTTTTTATTAATGCATCTTAAGAACTTAAACGTTTTTTCACAGACGGACAGATAGACAGATAGAATGTAGTAGGCGTAGCCTAAACATTCCAGAGCCCAAAATGTGGAGGTATTTGTATTGTGTTCTTCAAATAAGTCGAAGAAGAATCCTGTATGAGAGTACTGTTCTGAAGGATGTCAATTCTTCAGTGACATTTAAGCTCCGCTGAGGAAGATACCTGCATCCGTTTGTTTGTCTGTCTGTCAGCAAGAGAAGGGGAAAAAACAATGGAACCGATTGGAACAAGCTCGACGGAATGACAGCATTTGGCCCCCACGAGTTCCTTAAATTCTGAAGCTGATTCGGATAGAAGAGGGCTGTTCAGCTTTGGCGAATGTTAGCGTTCTCCCGAGAACTCTTCTGGTTCCTTAGTTATCCTTATTCTACCGATTCTTTCTCTTTATTATCATATTTATTAGCATTAATGCCCGTGGTGGGTGCTGTTTTCGTGGTTATCGCCCCTGCTCCTGCTTGAAGATCAGCTACTATCATTTCTTGACGTCGTTGATGTTGCTGCCGCATTTGCGGCTGGTCTGTGTATTATGCTACCTTCCCCCGTGAACATGTCGCTTGTGTTGTCATGGCATCAAGTCTCTGTTTATCTCCGAGGGTCGTTTTCTCCTGTTTTGACAGCGTCGGTTCTATGTTAGCCAGGCAGCCGAGAATTATGATTAGCTTCGTGTTTCGGTTGCAGTGTTTGATTGTCAATAAACTCTCCTGCGTCATACTCTTTGTCACCCACACCCAACCCAACCCAACCCAACCCCCACCCACCCCGTCTCTGTCTCTCTCTGTCTGTCAGTCTGTATGTCTGCCTGTCTGTCTGTCTGTCTGTCTGTCTGCCTCTCCTCTCTCTCTCTCTCTCTCTCTCTTCTCTCTCTCTCTCTCTCTCTCTCTTCTCTCTCTCTCTCTCTCTCTCTCTCTTCCACATTTTGACTGAAAGTGTTGTTTTGCCGCCTTTATCCGTGCAATTTCTCTCTTTTCGTTTCATTATGCAGATTGATGTGGACGGAAATAATCCTGGGCTGAACAAGTGTGGTATTTCCTACACAAGCATAATTCAGCAATGGGCCGGAAACTCGCATGGTATATTTATTTGTTGCTTGTTCGTCGAAGCTGGTGTTTTAGACGCCTTCAAAACTCAATGTTATTATAGAATCGTCAGATTAATGATTATCAATGACAGACATAAAAAGTTAAAACCTCACAGCAAACACAAACAACAAACCTCTCTACCGGACCCACCCCATCCCCCCGCCCACACACGTGATAGTGTGTGTGTGTGTGCGTGGTGTGTGTGTGTGTGTGTGTGTGTGTGTGTGTGTGTGTGTGTGTGTGTGTGTGTGTGTGTGTGTGTGTGTCCCTGCCTGCGCGTGCGTGCGCGCGTGTGCGTGTTTGTGCGTGCATGTGTGCGTGCGTGCGCGTGCATGCGTGCGTGCGTGCGTGCGCGCGCGCGCGCGTATGTGTGTGTGTGTGTGTGTGTGTGTGTGTGTGTGTGTGTGTGTGTGTGTGTGTGTGTGTGTGTGTGTGTGTGTGTGTGTGTGTTTGTAGTTGCAAAATACTTCAACCGCAAACGGACACTGGTCAGTTTAGAAATATAACATTTCAAAAGATAAAGGCTTTTCTACATAACATTCGAAGCTGGTGACACTGAAGACGAGAATGTTCATTTGGTTGTTATATGCCTTGTAAAATAAAATTTGAAGAATTAAACTGCATACGTACATCACCGTCGGTTATTTGTTGATTTTTGACGATGGTAGCTGCGCAGTTTTGGATGATGGCTGCGAGTGGATTTAATGAACACTCTGATGACTTCATTAGACTAGGAATGGTCCTGCTAGCATTGGTTGCTTTGTCAGCTGCAACAGGCCTGTACTTTGAAATACACTGCTCTATACTTTCATGTTCTGTTATTAGACAGGGAGGTTGTAAAGCTTCTGGGTATTGGTAATATACATCTTGTTTCGCTTTGTTGTTATATCTTTACTCTCTATGACATTTATGGATGAATACAGGTTTTGTGTCATATATGAAATGTCGACAAAAGAGGAAGAAAAAGTGGATCCAGTTTTGAGACAATAGAAATTCTGAGTACGGTCTAACTGTGCCTGTATACCTAAGAGAGAGAGAAGAGAGAAAGAAGAGAGAGAGAGAGAGAGAGAGAGAAGAGAGAGAGAGAGAGAGAGAGAGAGAGAGAGAGAGAGAGAGAGAGAGGAGAGAGAGAGAGATGAGAGGCAAGAAAAAAGATCATACAGACAATGCATACACACCAAAGTATATAAATACACACATACATAACAGATACACACGTGGATAGATGGATATCTATGGACATTGTGTGTGTGTGTGTGTGTGTGTGTGTGTGTGTGTGTGTGTGTGTGTGTGTGTGTGTGTGTGTGTGTGTGTATGTGTGTGTGTATGTGTGTGTGTGTGTGTGTGTGTGTGTGCGTGCGGGCGTGCCTGCGTGCCTGCGTATGTGCGAGTGTGCGTGCGTGCGTGCATGCGTGCGTGCGTGCGTGTGTATCAAACCGAACAACTCTATACCTGAGGAAAACAATTGCAGGTAAATTTGACAACCTACCATTCAGTCTTTTGACAGA
This sequence comes from Conus ventricosus, assembly GCA_018398815.1. Classification (NCBI taxonomy): domain Eukaryota; kingdom Metazoa; phylum Mollusca; class Gastropoda; order Neogastropoda; family Conidae; genus Conus; species Conus ventricosus. Next base: position 95,235,555 of record CM031595.1, on the reverse strand, counting down.
CTGAACATAAAGAAAGGATACTGGTTAAAAAAGAAGTGAATTGTACTGATTTAAGTTTAGCCCTAAGTACAAGAGAAAAACAAAGCACAGACTATTTTTGTCAGCCTGCCATTAGCATGGAATTTTCTGAAGAGCCGAATGCTGCTTTCACTACCATGCAGTACCCCATTAACGGATAACAAATGCATCTGAGCAGGAAAGCTCCCATCCACACACACACACACACATACACACACACACACACACACACACACACACACACACACACACACACACACACACATACACGCACACATGCGCAAGCTCGCATGCACACACATCGGTGTGTGTGTGTGTGTGTGTGTGTGTGTGTGTGTGTGTGTGTGTGTGTGTGTGTGTGTGTGTGTATGTGTGTGTGAGTGTGTGTGTGTGTGTGTGTGTGTGTGTGGTGTGTGTATGTGTGTGTGTGTGTGTGTGTGTGTGTGTGTGTGTGTGTGTGTGTGTGTGTGTGTGTGTGTGTGTGCATGTGTGTGTGTGTGTGTGCGTGCGCGCGCGCGCGTGTGTCTGTATGTGTGTGTATGCGTGTGTGTGTGTGCGGGCGTGTGCGTGCGTGTGTGTAATCTCGACCCATTATTCAAGACCTTGGAGCATTTATTTTTGGTGTGCTGCTTGAAAGGTAAGCTAGGCACTAACCGAGATCTTGTTGCCAGGATGGCTGAGGCACTCACAGATTTTGTCATGCTGAACACCATCCGGGCCTTGGGAAATCAGCACCCTCCCTATGATGCGCATCTTCAATTCAGATGCCAATTCGGATTTACTGTAAGGTTTCACGATGTGGAAGAAGACCAAACCGACGCAGCAAAATATGCAGACATTTAGCAGCACCTGTCTGAGGCGCATTCTTTACATCCGGCGGCTGGACAAAATTCGCAATGAGGAATTTAGGCAAAGGGCAGGAGAGGGGCCAGTTTCCTCATAGATCCTGAGCAATAAGACAGGCTACACCCCTAGGGGGGCTAGGACCCAACACGACGCATCAGACTTTGTCCGGAACGTGCAGGAGAGAGACAGAAGAAAGGACGACCAGGAAACAGCTAAAGAAGACGAACTGAGGCACAGAGAAAGAGGAAAGGAACGAGAACGCCCGAAGCAGGCGGGATTATTCAGAGTCGAGGCCTATGGCAAAGGGGGGCTAAATAGTTTGAAAGTACCCCTCAGCTTAGATGCTTAAATTACTGTTAAATTCTGTTTTATCAAACTTTCTATTAATGGTTCCATTATTAACCTGGTTTTATCTCCACTTCCATTCGTACAGTTTCAACACAGTTTTCGCCATGAAATGAACAATAAACGTGCGTTTAAAACGTGCAGAAAACCAATTTTAGAATGCAACAAAACGGCAAAAACCCATTAAAAATTGACTAGAAGGCCTAACATGGACCGGACATTGAATAAATATTGAAAATGGACCAACAAGCGCAAAAGCCATTGAAAAGACTACAAAGTGTAAGCACAAATGAAAATCTACCAAGAAATAAAATGAAAATAGATTAGAGAGTGTTAACAAACAGAACATGCAAAACCCACTAAATGGACCATAACGTGCAGAAATCAATGGAAGCGGGAAGAAAATAAAAACAAAAATGAAATGGATTAGGTAGTGTAAAGATGAAAATAGTTTAGTCTATTTATGAAAATCGTCCAGTTGTTGGTACTCGACGAGTCCTATTTCATTATGGAACTGCTGCTTCCAGCATTCAAAAGTAAGTGTAACCTGTGTAGATGAACAAAAACTCAAACTCTCAGCCATCCCGTGTCACAATCCAGACATCACTCCTTAGAATTTTTTTTAATGGAGACGCTGACAGGATGCATGATTTCAAGGCTACATGGTAGAAAGAAACTCGTGGAGAGCGTGGCAGCAGAGAGTCCTCAGAAGTGAAACCCCCTTCAAGCAAGTGTTTCGGCCCTTATCTCCTGACACTCTAGGGGGGTTGGGCCACACCCGGTTCATGACTCCGGATGTCCCTCTGCTGCCCCTTTTTTCCATCTTGGGACGTGCCATGGCTGGGATTCGAACCCATGACCTTCTGGACATGCTCATTTTCCACTTAATGACTTTTATGAGACTGTATTTTCAAAACTCTGGGCCTGCTCTCCATCGAACTACCATTATGCACTTGAAAGCTGGCCAAGGCTGCTGAAACTGCACAATCAGAATGGAACAGAAACTTACGTGTGCTTCTGCAAATATCAGAAGAATCGGATTGTTAGAATACGTGTCTTCATCATAGATTTGGTTCACCCAGCATATGTGTAAAAATGTGAGTTCTTGACCATGAGTTCATTGAAAACCTTGCCTTAAATGGTATCAGATTGAAACAGCTTAACAACAGCATCAAGTACAGCAAGTCGAAAACATGATCCGGACACCCACAAATCCAACAATACATAAGGCAACTATAGCACGCTTACCTGAAATGCTGGCAAAGCTAAGCAGGGCTCTGTGATTCCTCACACGTATTTGCAGCATCAAAAGACAATTTTCCATTCGTAAACACATTACACAAACATCAAGAGTGATGTCAGAACAAACAAACAAACCATTACAAAAGGATTCGAAAATAATTTAACCAGGCAGATTTTTCACCACTCACAGCAGACAAAACAGTCATATGAAGGCCTCTTCCACCTACCTATCAGACAATTCTCGTGTTTCTGATATGAAGAGACCAAGCAGCCACCTGTACCAGAAGCTGGACCTGAGTTCTCTAATCCAGCCCTACAGACATGAAGATTGGACAGCAGGACACGTGCTTCAGAGAGGAACATAGCAGCCACCTGTTCTGCAAGCTAAAGCTGGCGATCTTTCTGAACTGCTCCAATGGACAAAAAGATCATCCGGCAGGTCACATTTTCCACTGATACTCCCTTCGCTACATAACCCGACAGAAAGTGTAGCTGACCGAGACTGTACGTATATAGCACAAAAGTGGCCTGTCTCCTATCTACTAGTCACGAGGGAATTGCACGAAATAAATATTTTTGTCAGCTAATGATAAGATCGACCTGCCTGAAATTTACGGAACAGTCTTGTCTCTTTGCTTGACATTTTTGGGACAATTTAAATATATACTATAAACAAAACTCAATTAAGTCATTGACGGAAAGAATATAAAAGCATGTATCAGAAGCAAGTGGTTTCTGGGCTTTAGAACAGTTCTGGCCTTTAGTGTGTCAGGTACAGTATTTAGCCGGGTATGGCTACTGTTGATTGCCATTGGTAAATACATTTTGTGTCTATGTATGTAAAGCAGGAAGACAGAGAATATTGACTCCTTTGATAATAAAATGTTACTGAACGCGTAGCCCACAAGATATAAGATCAATCATAATTACCATCTAATTGTCAATCTATTTGGCTACATGTCTCTTGTCTATCGATCTATTTGAATCCAATCTAGATCAGTTACCTACGTTATTCATTCACAGGCTAATACCGATGGACCAAACTGATTGTGTCATACCAAACTAAGAATCAGAACAGTGCAGTCTATTCAGCGTCATTTATCTGCCTCTGTTGTTGGCTTAAGACCAAACCATTCTTTCACTTACTCGTTTCTAAACCTTATTTTATTTCTTAATTTCTTTCACTGCTTCTCTTTTCATTTCACATCGATTATCAACATTTCTGGACATCGCTGGGTGCGCACAGAAATCGTTCATGGCTTATACATACAAGAAGGATTTCATGACACACAACACATGTCGATTATCAACAAATCCACCTCAGGCACTAACTCAGAACGCGGCAAGTGTGTTATCTCGCGAGACTCGGAGGCGACAACATTGCCGCTGTGTCTGTTTCCGGTGATAAGAAGCCATGATGGACCTGCCATCAGAGTCTCGTGTCGGGGGAGATGGGGAATCAATATTTCGCCACCACTTAGCCAGCTAGTCAGTAAGCTCTGGAGAACAGAAGGCGAGGTGTATTTCTTCAATTGTTCTGCCACCTTGCTCAAAATAACATGAATGCACAGACATACGCACACACACGCCTACGCACGCACACACGCACGCACGCACGTACGCACTCACGCACGCACGCACGCACGCCATCACAGATGCACACACACACACACACACACACACACACACACACACACACACACACACACACACACACACACACACACACACACACACACACACACACACACACACACACACACACACACACAAACTGTGCTGCTTGTCTTGCTTGCTATAAACTAGAAACTTGCCACACAGTCGTTTGGGAGAGAGAGAGAGAGAGAGAGGGGAGAGAGAGAGAGAGAGAGAGAGAGAGAGAGAGGGGGAGAGAGAGAGAGAACTCGAACTCGAACTCGAACATTTAATGTACTTATGGCACGATGGCCTCTGTCACAGGGTGAGTGACGTTACAATCATTTCAAGAGGGAAGAAATCATACTGAAAGCAATAATCCGACAAAATTCTTACAGGCATAAGTGGGGACGTGACAAAAACTTATTTGTTTTTCATTCCAGCGTATACATTCATCTGATAACTTCTGGAGATTTATCTTTTTAACACATTACTATGAAACCTTTAGCAATTGGCTCTTTTTTCTTATTTCAAAACATTTGTACAAAAACCAAGCAAGCCGACGAGTAATATTAGCATTTTCACATGTCAAAATTTCTATCAGATACTGGTTTTCGAAATGAGGTGGAATAGTTTTGAAAATATTGGGGCGAATATTGTTGTACTGAGGACATTCAAACAAAACATGTTTTTCATCCTCTAGTTCATCTGCACAGAAGGGACAGTCATTCATTCCCGCAGAAGTATCCCGCATGAAACGATTTCTGTGAGAGTTTATGTCGCTCACCCCTAATCTGAACCTCGTCAAGGATTCTCTGAAGCATTTTATCTTAACTTCAGAAAAATAATTTTCTTGTACAAGCATTGTTTTGAATTATGTATACAAGGTGAAACGTCTACTGTCGCTTATGTCTGCAAACCACTCTTGTTTTTCTACGTCTGTAATTCTTTGTTTAAAAACAGACAGAAACATTAAATCATTTTCCACACTTTGGTTAAGCCAAACGAAATTGAAACCCAATGTCTGTAAAAGTATTCTAGTTTTGTGACCCAGTTAATTTCCCTTGGTTATCTAGCCTATTTAGAAGGTCGTAAGCTTGCTTGGGTAGGCGAGCTGTGTCCATCTTTATGATACGTAGCCAGTATTTCACAGCTCTGATACAACAGTTCACTTGAAGGGGGTACCGTCCTAGTTCACCGTAGACCATGAGTGATGGTGTGCGCACAGGCACATTCAAGAACTTTTTGCAGGCATACAAATGGACCTTTTCTACTTGATTACTGTCTTGCAACGGTCCCCAGATTTCCGAGGCGTATAAAAGAGTCGGTTGAACCACTGTGCCGAACAGTTTGAAAAACGTTTCTCTTGTCATGCTATCGATTCGTCTCAGAGATCGGATAATGTCGGCAGTTACTCGTTTGCCTTTGATCGCTAAGCGTTTTCCTGCTTGATAAGCGCTCATAGTAGTTGTGAAAGTAAAGCCAATATATACATAGCTGTTAACGACTTCAAGTTGCTCTGTTCCAACATACCATTTCTCATGTCTCCCAAGGAACCCACCCTTCCTAAAAACCATCACTTTAGTTTTGTCACAATTTATTTCAAGTTTGAGATCAGAACAGGTCTTAACTAAACAATTAATCTGGTTCTGTAAGCCAGATGGCGAACTTGACAGTAGTGCAAGATCATCTGCAAACATCAGAATGAAAAGTTCAACAAGACCGGGACAGAGTTGTACACCATGCTTTCCGTCTACCGACACTTGTTCTGATAACTAATTGATGATTACGGAGAAAAATGATGTACTTGCAACGCATCCCTGTCTCAAACCTTGTGGGCAATCGAAACAGTCCGTTAAGTCGTTCTGCACACATACGCGTGCTTTAAAGACTCGTACATCGCCATGACTGCTTTGGTAAATGTACATGATGTGCCAGCTTTGACCAGGGCTCTCAATAAGGTTGCATGTTGAACCGAGTCATACGACCTCTTTAGATCGACGAAACATACATATAGTTTTCCAGGTTTGCTCAAATACTTATGAATTACGGAGTATAGGGTAAAAATATGATCCGTGGTAGAGTATCCTTTTCTGAATCCCGCCTGTGTTTCTGACAATTTGTAATTATCTTCCAACCAGAAATATAAACGATTGTTCAAAATAGATGTGTAACATTTTCCGATCAAGCTCAGGAGTGATATTCCTCTATAGTTGGACGGATTTTCACGGTCACCTTTCTTAAAAATGGGCACAATGATGGCTTCACGCCACATGTCTGGAAAAGTCCCCGACAGAAAAACTGAATTGAATAGACTTGTTAGAAACTCACATACTAACTCTTCTGCTGACTTCAGCATTTCCGCCAGGATTTGATCTGCGCCACAAGCTTTGCCAGATTTTAAGTGTCGTACTGCTCTTCGAACCTCACTTTCAGTAATGGCTTGATCGAGTACGTCAATTTCTGGTAGCGTAGCAAAATCAACAGAATGATGAACATTAGATTCATTTGAGGCGCACTGGTTTGATTTGAACACTTCACTGAAATGATCAAACCATTTGTCTTTTGTGATTTTGTCACTACAGACATCCTTGGACTTAAGATGCAAACATGAATTGACTTCTTTCCAGAACAGCTTTGGGTTACCTATATGATTCATGAGGGCATCTGCTTTCGCTTTTTAAATGCTTTTCTCTTTTCCTTGATTAAAGTTTGGTACGACTGTTTGCTCTCAAAGTAATCCTGCCAGTTAGGTTCTGATCTTTTGCGTCTAAATTTCCACAACTTTGTCTTTGCATCTTTTTTGCTTTGATGACAATCCTTGTCAAACCATTCCGCCGAGAGAGAGAGAGAAGAGAAGAGAGAGAGAGAGAGAGAGAGAGAGAGAGAGAGAGAGAGAGAGAGAGAGAGAGAGAGAAGAGAGAGATCTATTCATCAGGCCGTAGCCCCTTAGAAAGATGTGTGTGTTTGGGGGGGGGGGGGGGGGGGACTATGACATAAACAATATTCTGTGAACTAATGAGACTGAAACAAAATCAAAGAAAATTAAAACCAAAACAAACCCAAAGCATGTTTTTACGATTTTCAAGCTTGCCATGTATATTGCATTCCGTTTACACATAGTTTATTACTTGCTAACACTAGCATGCAGAAATCAAATGAAGGAATATACTGTAGGCAAATGTACCTGGAATATGACAAATTTCTGAATCTGAGATGATTTGTACAAACATGATACGAACTGATTTACAAACTTTTCATTCCTTGATGTCATTAGCATGAACATTGAAGATGCCTTGTGGTCTATAGTTGAGAAATAACCTTTTGCCTAACATCACCAAGTTGCTGACAAGACAGAGGAAAGTGAATTTCATTACCCAGTGCCTTGTGACATAATGTGCTAAGGCGATTATCATCACTGAATTATCTGTAAAGAAAAGAATGATAACATATTTCTGTAATTTTAAGTACCAATTTCGCTAAGAGGTACCTCAAATGTCTTTCAAAGTTCACAGACAAATAAACCGGTGCCCTCTGTATTGCATTTTACATACGATAATCATGAAATCTATCAGTTTGTGTTAGCAAAGTAATATACCTTCATCCATAGTTCTTTAAAATCGTTCACACTGTGAATTAATGTTTTATACAATAAAGTTGCACTGTGTTGTAACGATCTTTTCTGACAAAGAAAGAAACAGAAGACAGGAAGAAAAAACTGGCTATCTACCTGTTAGAAGGTTCGCAACAAAAGGGCATCGAAAGGTCAATGCTGGGGAAAGTCTTATGGATCAATTCAGTTTGAATGCGCGCGCGCGCGCGTGCGCGCACACACACACACACACACACACACACACACACACACACACACACACACACACACACACACACGCACGCACGCACGCACGCACGCAGGTACGCACGAACGCACTTACGCACTTACGCACGCACGCACACACACACCCACACCCACACACACACACACAGTTATAACACACACACACACACACACACACACACACACACACACACACACACACACACACACACACACACACACACACACAACACACACACACACACACACACACACACACACACACACACACACACTCCCACACTCCCACACTCATGTATACACTGACACATATGCATTCACCTACACACACATATACAACAGAGAGAGACAGAGACAGAGACAGAAAGACAGACACACGGACAGATAGACAGAAAGACAAACAGACAGACTGACAGAGAGAGAGAGAGAGAGAGAGAGAGAGAGAGAGAGAGAGAGAGAGGAGAGAGAGAGAGAGAGAGAGAGTCATACAAATAGGTAAAAGCTGGACAACAAAAGGTCTTCTTCAGACGAGTTCCCCTCATTCAAGTGTTTCGGCCATTCAATGGAGTATACTGGACACTCTAGTCTACTGCTGGAAGTTCTTAACTTTGCTGATGACCTGGGTTCCTGTCAAACATAGACAATAAGAAGCAAAACAAGATCGTCCGTCTGGCGATGATGTCGGCAGGGACACGCTGGGAAAAAAAGAACTCAGACGATCAACACCACAGCCAGAACTGAAATCACATTTGGTAGGTATCTCGTCAAGGATGCTCGATCCCTTTGTACACACGGAAATTTGGTGGCAGGTGATACTGTGAAAATAAACAATCAAAACGATGGATAAGACACGCTTCAAACATTCCGCATCACTGACAGATAGAATATGTTCCTATGAAGAACTGGAACAGGTCTGAAATTAATGGGGCTAAAATGCCATTTCCCAGAACCGGCCTTGACAGTGACCACAATTGTATCATGATTAACTATAAAGTACGGTTGGAAAACAACAAGAGAGTGAAAAACAGGCATCTCAAATTCACATTCACTTTCGAAAAACTGAAAGATTCTAATATTGCTGAACAATTCCAAGTGCCCAGAACTGGAAAACTCTCTCCACCAATACTCCTTTAAGAAGACTTCAAAGCCCCCGCACAAACCATTCAAGAAAGTGATAACTGAAGTAGCAGCAGCAGACCCGAGAAATGAACCGATGGAACTCCAAGCCATGGATCATAAACAATATATTGGAGATGTGTGACATAAGAAGGAGCATAAAACCACACAAGACGACAAGGAAGGCGAGGGGTACAGCGCTATGAACAACAGGATTAGTCACAAAATGAAGAAAGGTGAAAATTGGCGCGAACAACAGTATAAAGGCTTTCATGGCAGCAGTGAAATGTGATGAGGCTGCAGGCATTAACAACATCCCTGTTGTACTCTTGAAACGTGGAGAGAGTCAATAACTAGTATACCAACACCTATCCGCAACAATATCTGGCCCAGTGGCGAGTGGCCCACGCCATACACTAAATACACTCAATCACAGTCACCCTTCCAAAGAAAGGAAAACTTCGACATGATCAGAAGAAAAGAAAAAGAAACACCCGAAGGTGCTGGGGAGGACCCAGAGAGGCACTGTCTTCACCTGTCTTTAGAGCAGTCCTGTACCACCCTTGGAGGCCTGCGCTGTGTTGACGATGGGTACAGGCACGCGCAGGACACTCCATTAAGATATCAAGGGACATAACTGCTCCTAAACAGAGGTAAATTAGACTACAGGATGCAGCTCATAACAGCCTTAAAGTAGCATCCCCATGGGTGTACCAGCCCGTATTTCATGACTGCAGAGCCCACCGGCGAAAAACACCACCCCCCAGCTGCCGAGCACACCCCACAGACCCAACCACCCCTGCCCACGGACAGATGAAGACAGTGCCACTCCAGACACAGCCAAGCTTTCGCCATACGGTCTTATGTGCCCTCAAGAGAGAATCCAACAATCTGCAACAATATCTGGCCCAGTGGCGAGTGGCCCACGCCATACACTAAATACACTCAATCACAGTCACCCTTCCAAAGAAAGGAAAACTTCGACATGATCAGAAGTACCACATTGTCAGTTTGATCAGTCATGCCAAAAAGTTCGGCTCAAAAACGCACTTTGAATGAATTACTATTGCTGAAGAACGGGATGGATTCCGCGTAGGCAGAAGTATCGTCGAACGATCATTGATCGAGTCCTTTTTACGAAATATACCTCCACCGCTAAGGGAGTTCTCCCATGTCTTCATAGACTTCAAGAGGGCGTTCGAGAAGGTCTTGCAAAGGCGCTAGGGCCACAAGGAAAAAAATAATATCGGACAAAAGCTAATCAACACCATCCAGTGACTATATTTCGAAGCGACTAGCGCCGCGCTCTCACAGGGTGGTATTAGAGAGTGGTTCAATATATCAGTCAGCGTGTGTCTGGGCTGCCTCTTAACCCCCACGCTTTTCAACATACCCCTTAAACTCATCATGACTGATGCTCTCGAAGATCATATCAGCACAGTCAGATTGGAGGATGAAGCACCAAGAACCTTCGCTCTGCAGATGATATCGATTGCATAGCCGGCAGTAAAGAAGACCTCGCCAAATGACTACCTAAAAACAAAAAGATGTGATGTGCAAATTGGAGACGAGAAGACCAACTTGACGGCCAACCATCCTCACTAAGGCAGCAAAGACAACATCAGTGTTCTCCAGAAAATCTGTGCGGAAGAACGGTGACATCTCCATGGAATACTAGGTCAGATTCCTGCGTGCATTGGTATATTCCACATGGACACTAACAGCGATTCTGCAAAAAAAAAAAATCTGAGTCGTGGAAATGAGATATGATTGTTAGGTACTAATTATCAAATATACTGATCATATTACCAACGAAGAAATGCACCAAAGCATCAAGCAGCAATTCAGTCCATATGAAGACCTGCTAGCATTAGTTAAAAAATGTTCCTCGCCATGGCGACGTAGCAAGTTCCAATGGCCTTTCTGGAACAATCTCTCTGGGAACTGTTGACAGAGGGAGCCGGATGGAAAGGAAAAAAACCGCAATAAATTTACAATACAGCAGAACGAACAGGGAAACAATCTGCAGAGACCCAGGCCTTGTTACACAAGTGACCAAGCTGGACGAACCTGATGAAGTTCTTCAGAACGGCGCCTCACTTAAGACGTAGTGAGAAAAAAAATGGTGATAAACAGAGGAGAGAGAGAGAGAGAGAGAGAGAGAGGAGAGAGAGAGAGAGAGAGAGAGAGAGAGAGAGAGAGAGGAGAGAGAGAGACAGACAGACAGACAGACAGACAGACAGACAGAAGAGGATATATCACTGCCAGGATAGACACAACACGAGCAGTCTTTGTTATGCTGAAGAACATATAGTCCTCCAGAGCAATGAACACTGCTGCAAAAACTTTGCATCTGCAATACAAACATCACATCAACCAATCTGTACGGTTCTGAAACGTGGAATAAGACCAAAGATATACAGCAGATAATGCAAACATTTATCAGCACGTCTTTGGCGCGTTTCTAATGTCCTGTTCCTAGACAAGTTCAGCAATGAAGAGTTCAGGTAAAGGGCTAGACAGGAGCCACTTACCAAATGGATCTTGAGGAAGGAGAGTGGCTGAACAAGACACACACTTAAGGAGCCAGCGTCCAGCACCACCCCTCGGGCTCTGGTCTAGAACCTTCAAGGGAGAAAGAAGAAGGGACAACCCAGAAACAGCTAGAGAAGAGACACTGAAGCAGAGTAAAAGGTCAAGAAGACAAATTTGGAAGAGACAGCATGTATAGCTCAGAGCCTGCCCACTGGAGAGAAACTGTCAATTGTCTGTGCTTCTCTAATCCTGGATGCGAAGTGAAGATAAGTTTAATTCGGTTTTTCTCAAACTTTTCTGTTCCCGGGATCCCTTATAAACTGATATGAAAACGGGTTTCGTAATTAAAACAAAATTGAATGTATATTTTTGGAATTGGAAAAAAAGAAAACGAATCAGTAAATGCTCAAACACACCTTTAGAAGGATCAGAAAGAGCATGGCATTGAAAATTGACCCCAAAAAGATCAGAAAGAGTAAAATCAATTGACCGAACCGGAAAATGCACAAAAAAGGAAATGCGGCAGAAAGTTTTAAAAAAATAATTAAAAGTGGACCAGAAAATATGAAAATATTGGCAAAGGGCCAGAAAGTACATAAATACCATTTGAAAATAGACTACAGTGTGCATCATATCGAAAATAGACATGAAAGTGAGCGGGGGGGGGGGGGGGTGTAAAATAGGTCAGAAGAGCGACATGACACATTCCGTAGAGCAGGATAACACTAAAACCATGACCAGGCCAGCCGTCAGTCAGAACGATGAACTCGTTACCGACTGGGCTGACCCCTCCATGAAATCCACATCTTGTCACTCTGCCCTGCCATGCGATGGCCATCTGTGATGATGACCTGATGGACAATCACTGGACACATTGTTGTGTTCGTCTGGTGGATAAGACACTCGCCTGCACAAAGTGAGAAAATCTGAGCTTCGAGGTTTGGGTCTCGCAAGAGGAGGAATGTTTTTCACTAGATGTCCTTCAATGGTGGCATGAGTGCCAGTCCTTTGTATAAGATGACAAACTGAGGTCCTGCCACCCTCCTGCACTTACTGAAGGTAAACGAACCCACGGCTACAAAGAAATGAGCAGTGCTGGAGAAGTGCCATTGAGTTGTTGTTAATCATACCAGTAACATCCACATGGTTGAAAACCTAAATATTCCACAGAATGTTGCGACAGCTAGTGTTTTAAGAAAGTGATGGCTAATGTCAACAATTAGATGTTCAACTTTCATAACGAAGAAAAGAACCCAACTGTGTAACATATGACTTTTGTCGTTCATTTAGGGTAGAATCACAACCTATCTTATAGGAAAAATTGGTCATAAATTGTTGCTTTACATGAACTGACCCTCAAGTACATGAGATCCTGCTGGCGGCCAAAGGTGGGGCGCTGGAACGCAGACCAGTTGTACTGACTGATGGAGAGGGTGGTCTATAGTGCATGAGACATCAGCTAGAAGTGGACAACTCCTCTCAAAGCTGCTCGTAAATGACAGACGCCACAGCTCCTCAACTGCAGTAGGGAGCTGACTATTCCAATACCATCTGGGCAGTTTACTTCAACTGTTAAGGTCACAAACCCGCTTTTCATTGGATTCTTAACGACATTTTGAAGAAATTCATAGCTGCATATTTGTAGTATGGACTTCCATACGTTTGGCTTTGTATTTGTGCACACAGCTCCTGCCTCTGTGATAACAAACCGCCATTCTTTTCATCGTGAAAGATATTGCAACAACACACAGCTCTGTCAATCATTTTCCACAACTGAGATGAATCAAGTGATTCTCAATACTCAACCTGCATTGATTACTTACAAGCTGAATAATGCTCGACAGACTGAAGATCAAACCATCGAACAAACAAACAAAAACCGCAGAAGTGTTGTTAATTGCCTCTCCTAGGTTTGAGGATCACCGAGTTCTAGACACCATCTGTATGAACATCCCTGACGGTAAATTAACTTCCAATGCAATATAAGTTTTGACCAGCCGCCTCACTATCACCCCACAAATGTTCTTGGGATAGCATGTCTGCAAATGAACCCAAAGGCCATGATGTACAGATGAGACCCCAAACTTGCCTATTTTGTTTGTTTAGTTCGTTGGATGATTGGTTTGTTCGTTGTTGTTGCTGTTGTTGTTGCTGCTGCTGCTGTTGTTGTTGTTGTTGTTGTTGTTGTTGTTGTTGTTGCTGTTGTTGTTGTTTTGTACCCATTAAAACTTGACTCTGCTACTGCTATCCATGCTGTAAATCACCTGCCTCGAGAACTCCAGACAGTGCCAAAAGGTGCTATGAAATTGTTTCTCAAGTCCCTTAAGCAGGTACATACATGCCCGTTTATATATTCTACCAACTTCATTCTATCCGCTGCTCATGGATTACTCGCACTGCCTTAGAACGTGCGTGTGACAGTCTTACCCAATAACGTCGTCTCCTTTCCGTCTGGTAATCTCATTTACCGCTTTCCGTCTGTCGGAACAAAATCCTTTGACAGACGTTCTCTCTCCATTAAGATCCAGCAGTCTGAAAAATAACCTTCCGTTCATCATCAGACCCTCTCACAGTCTCTTCAAAACGCTGTCTGAGGACATATATTTTGACAGTACTGAATTCTATTTGCCTTCGATTCCAGTACTATTTCCTCTTATTGCCGTAAATGTTTTTCTATGTACGCTCTCTCTCTCTCTCTCTCTCTCTCTCTCTCTCTCTCTCTCTCTCTCTCTCTCTCTCTCTCTCTCTCTCTCTTGTGATGGAAGAAGGTGCACGTCAGTGGAAGTGCGTACGTATCTGTGAGCATGATCTGTGCGCGCGCGCGCGCGAGTGTGTGTGTGTGTGTGTGTGTGTGTGTGTGTGTGTGTGTGTGTGTGTGTGTGTGTGTGTGTGTGTGTGTGATACCTGCGTGCTGTGAGCTGCTACTGTCTAGTTACTGTCTTGCTAAGTGGGGACAGGATGTGGGATGCGAGCTGGTGGCGATATGAACTTTTTTATGTTAGTTATGGGATATAATTGTTTTACTTATTTATTAATGATTGTGTTTTTTTCATACTATTTTTTGCTAACAGAGATGTCAGGCTCCTAGGACTCACCTTGAGATAGCAGCACTGGTAAGTGTTCGTCCTAGTGACTTTGCCGCTTGCTCCAGCACAGTTCGTCTTTGACGGTGGAACACCTTCATTAGCGCTGAAACCTATGAAAGAGGAAATCAAGCCTGCGCACACACTGCTGAGTGAGAAACGCTTCGTACTTGTGAGCTCGAGTTCACCACTGCATTCGCCTGGTTCTTGCCTGTGCGAACAGTGAAAGTGAAAGTATTATTGACTGGGACACTTTCAACACGAGCACAGCCTTTCATTAAAGCAAACGTTCAACCTGTAAACCTGCTCCCATCAACAACTTCAGCTAAGATTTTTAACGAAGGGATCTGACTGAGTAAAAGCCTGTGCACGTGAATTGCACGTACAGAAATTGTACGTGTTATTGATTTAAAAATAGCTCCTTGATGAAATAATGGACAGACACAGCCCTGCATGGCAAAGTGCATTGTCTGTCTGTTTATTTTTCTTTGTATGCGAAGTTTGTTCATCTGCCTGTAAGCAAGGTGACCTAAAACTACAAAAAACCCTATTATAATGAAATTTGCGGGTACGGTGGAAAAAGGCCAAAGAACGCACCCAATGAATTCTGGGTGCTGATCCACATTGAACGACGAATCCAATGCCAAGAGTTTTTCCCACTCTTTACCGATGTTACTTAGGACGTTTTCCAAGCTTTATCTGTGGACAAATTTCTCAAGAAACAATTCATGAACTTTTAATCAGGTTTATCGGATGTGTTAATGTGTACGAACATGTCAGATACAGTACGGATCTGTTTTTCAGCCCAGATCCAGTGAATTGGCGTTTGATGAAAGTTAAGGGCACAAGTCGTCGTTTGATGAAAGTTAAGGGCACAAGTCGTCGTTTGATGAGAGTTAAGGGCAATAGTCGTCGTTTGATGAAAGTTAAGGGAACAAGTCGTCGTTGGCCGAGGTCGTCGCTCTTCTGTGTGTACCTGTAGTTTGTCATGTTTGACTGTTTGGTCTGTTAAAGACCCCAGCGTCAGCTTAATATGGCTGTCTGTTCGTTTCTTTAATTTGTCCGTAATATGATATCCGTGCTGAAAACCTCAGAGAGAAAGTGTTAGTTTAATAGGCTGGCTGTTTGTTCCTTTCGTTTTGTCCGTAATATGAAATCTCTCCCCTCAGTGAGATCATTTTGGTAAAGAATTGTGTTATTGGATGAAGGCTTAGGTACAGTGAACATGCAATGCTTAAGCACGCAGATGTTTGAACACTGAGCTATTTCCATCCATCTGAGGACATTATTTTAATTGAGACTGAGGGTATTGAGGATATTGTTTTTAATTGAAACTGATAATATTGTTTTTAATTGAAAGGTAGGTCGAACAAGTCGTTATTGCCTTCGACATGAGATTAAATTCAATTACTTTGACGACAGACAGACAGCTCGTTGTGTCCGTCTGTCTGAGAACGGAACAAGATAGTTTGGAGGTGCTAACGGCCTTAAGCCTCATTGCCTTCAGTGGAGGAATGACGCAAAGCAACGGAATGGGAATACTCAGACTTCACAGGCCCATCATAATGGTATCATACGTTTCGCCTCGAGTAGCAGTTACTATTCATCAGGAAAATAGTCATGATAATTGTTTTCCCGGAAAGCAAGTGTCATCAATGTTCTCTTGAAAGATGATTATTCTGTTCCCTTGGAAAAGAAAGAAAATTTCCATTATTGATATAAAAATTCTGTTTCCCCCTAGGAACACAGTTGTTTCCCTTCAAAATGAGTGACAAAATGGAGCACGTTAATGACAGTTGAATTTGATATCTTCAAACAAGCAGTAATCATAACTGATATTACGGGGGAAGGATATTACCATTGTTTTCTTGAAAGATGATGACCTTGTTCCTTGGACAGAGAGAGAGAGAGAGAGAGAGAGAGAGAGAGAGAGATACTATGGTCTTAAGTACAGTGCTCTCACACAATGAAGGTGCCGATACGAATCAGCCGCCGTGGTGCAATAGTAAGAATTCGGGTTGTGGGCTGGGTGACTGTGGGTTCGAATCCGGTCCGATTCTTTTTTTAAACATGTCTGGCTACCAAGAGTTGCTGAGTGTTCTAAGGGGTCAACTGAGAAGACTATAATCACTCTGTCGAGCTTTACCTTCTGAATGGATGCATCTTTGAGTGTGTCGCTCAAATTCCCTCACGACATTGCAGATGCTTGTATCTTTTAGATATCCTTGATGCCGAAATATGGTATGAAATGAAATGTCAGAGTTCAGCTCTGTCATGTTGTATCCGGCCAAACTTGGAGCTTCATATCATTATCATTGATCATCGAGGGATTTTTTTGGTCTCAAATTCTCTGACTCTCACATTCAGTTGCTGCGATAACACATTTCCCATACCTCTACAAAGCCATGCCAGTGGAGCTTACGTGTCAAACTATTGAATGACGGCAGGTTCAAGGCACATTCACATGGATGAACGTGGTGGGATTCTCCGGAAAGCGACGCTTACTCACCTGGCTCCGCGACGCACCAGGTGGTGCCGAAGGCCGGAGATTGAGCAGATACTTTCCTGTGCATGATGGGTCAGAACCTGCATCACTGCATACACATCATCAAAGTGGCTGAAGAGCAGTGCAGTGTCTCCAGTGCTGGGTTGTCCTATAGCTCGTTTACAGTGCAGCCGAGACAGGACAAACGTAAGTATGTGTGTATCAGAGAGGAAGGGCGGAGAGGTTGGAGGGGAGGAATGGAAAGGGAGGGGGGAGGGAATCGGAATAAAGGTCTTGGAGCACACACGCACACGCACACGCACACACACACACACACACACACACACACACACACACACGCCCGCGTGCATCCATGCGTGTGTGTGGCCTCTTTGTGTGCTTGTGTGTTCGAAATGTGCACACACACACACACACACACACACACACACACACACACACACGCGCGCGCGCGCGCGCGCGCGCGCGCGCACACGCACACACGCACACATGCACACACACACACACACACACACACACACACACACACACACACACACACATATGCACACGCACATACACACACACACACACACACACACACACACACACCACACACACGCACACACACACACACACACACACACACACACACACACACACACACACACACATGCGCGCGTGTGCGTCTATACATGCATTGTAGGACTGGTCTTGGCTTCCCCCCTCCCCCCCCTCCCCCATTCATATTTTGACAAACTGCGTCATTTTGGATAACTTTTGATAAG
>CM031595.1:95195127-95212627 GCA_018398815.1 Conus ventricosus | reverse complement strand
CAGCCATCAGCGAGACTTCACAAGTGTGCCAGTTTAGCCACAAGCACAGGAGAATCGAGCTTTCAAACCAAAGTCTTACCGTAAAGGTTCGACCGAGGTGGGGATTGAGCGCGCGGGGGGGGGGGGGGGGGGGGGGGGGGGGGGGGGGGGGGGGGGGGGGGGGAGAAGCATTGCAGGCACATCTGCCCATAATGTTAAGAAACAGTGTTCGATCTCCGGGAAGAAGGGGATCAGAGCCTTATATACAGCCACAGAAGCTGAGAATACTTCCTGCTGGATCTGGTTGAAGAGGAATAACTTACCACAGTGTCTGATCATTGAGAGCTTTTGACACCAACACAAGGAAACTTGTCCTCGAGGTATCCGACTATCCTGGGGGTGCATGTTCGAATCCAAACGCCGTAAAAAATGGAGATGTAGCAGAAGGGCATCCACTGTCCCCCTCCCCTTTACTGTACAGGAAGTCATAGGCTGAAACACTCCTATGAGGGAGAGTAAAAGGCATCTTCTATGAAGACGTTTTGCTGTTGGAGATTTTTTTTCCCAATCGCTGGAGGAGGAAGGGCCAAACCAAGGGAAGAAATGTTCATTTCTTCTGCACAAGCAACAGTTAAGAAGCCATATGAAAAAACACCCTTTTTAATCCACACACTGTGCTCACGAGGAGTACATATCCAACGAAAATAAATTAAAGGCAGAAAGATAGACCTAACGAACACACGAACTCGGAAATCAAAACAAGACTTGCACGTTTGAGAAATGTGTTTGAATTAAAATCAAAAGAAACTAAACTGAGACATGGTGTACCTCTGCCAGTGACAGACATGGTGTACCTCTGCCAGTGACAGACATGGTGTACCTCTGCCAGTGACAGACATGGTGTACCTCTGCCAGTGACAGACATGGTGTACCTCTGCCAGTGAAGACATGGTGTACCTCTGCCAGTGACAGACATGGTGTACCTCTGCCAGTGACAGACATGGTGTACCTCTGCCAGTGACAGACATGGTACTCTCAAACGCACTGGTCAGGCAGGAAGTACCACGCCCGAGTGCACAGGACAAGACATGGTGTCCTTTGTCCCACCCACCTACACTCATTTCCCCTTCCATCCTTACGTACTCATTTCCCCGTTCACGCTCACGTCTCATTTCCCTTCCTCCTCTACGTCTCATTCCCCCTTCCTCCTCTACGTCTCATTTCCCCTTCCTCCTCTACGTCTCATTTCCCCTTCCTCCTCTACGTCTCATTTCCCCCTTCCTCCTCTACGTCTCATTTCCCCCTTCCTCCTCTACGTCTCATTTCCCCCTTCCTCCTCTACGTCTCATTTCCCCCTTCCTCCTCTACGTCTCATTTCCCCCTTCCTCCTCTACGTCTCATTTCCCCCTTCCTCCTCTACGTCTTTGCTAAATGGAACACGTCCCAGATGGACAAGAGATCCCGATAGCTCTATATCCTCACTAAAGGCTGAACTTGCCAAAAGAAATGTCGAACACTCACCTTCTTGAGGGTATGACCCTCCCCTCCCCCTTTTTCATGTTCTTTTCGGGAGATCAAAGGTAAGCGGTAGAAAGGAAAGGAGAGCAGAGGAGAAAGAGGGTGGGTGGGAATGGGTGATTAAAAATGTAAGAGGGGGAGCATGCGGAGGGATGGACCTGTCAGCAATAATTTCACCGCACATTGATTGTTTTATTCAATAAACACAAGGCAGAGGTTTTTCCTGTGGTAACCAGAAACGACAAGCTTTCTGAAATAAAGAGGGTGGAGGGAGATAATCCCCATTGAAGCAGAAGCCAGGAGACCTCTTGCCAAATTCTATCATATCTGACGTCAAATTAAACCTTGGTTTTCTTTTCATCTCACGACTAAGAGAAAAATAAATGAAACCAAGAAAAGAAAACAGAAACTTGAAACGCATTTCACTGGTCAGGCACGCATCATCATGAAACAATTCAATTACTGCTGCAACAATGTTGACGTGATTACAGAATATATATGTATGTATATATATAGATATATAATAATTTACACACAAACATGGATATATATATTTTCTTTTTTTTCAAATCATAGACATGGCATCAATTTTCAAACATACGGATGGCGAACAAGAGGGAAGAGAGAGAGACAAAAAAATAATGATAATAAAGAGACCTGTTTTCTCAGCAAGTGGTCCCAATAGAATTTTGGCTGTTGACCCGGAAGTCAATGGAATGAGGGATGCGAGGCATGCGCCTTGACAAAGATGACAATTTTAATCAGTTTTGAAGTCTTCCACAACGTCAACATGCCTTCTACAAGGACAGTTAAATCATACTGCGCACGTTCTAAATAGCGTCTGAACGACATGATACATGCGATTCACACACACCACACACACACACACACACACACACACACACACACACACACACACACACACACAACACATACACACACACAAACAAGCATATGGAATCCCAAACGACACTATGTTTGTATGACTGCAAACCACCATGGCACAACTTGATTCTAGTTAGATGAGTAAACAATGTTACATCATAATTATGCTTCCCCAATTTAGTCCGTGACTTTGACGTATGTTTATGGATGGTTCACAAAGACCTCTGTTGAGCTGCTGGAGAATGTGGCGGAAGAAAAGATCTGAACACACCAATTCGGAAAAGGAATTACATAATATATCAAGTTGATTTGAAACTCGCAAACAGGCAAGAAGTCGGTTCGTTAAACATCCGTTTGGAAACGTATTTAAAATGAAGGCCTAAAAATTTTTGGGAATAGTGTTAACGGGATATTATTTTTCTGGCTAGAATTTCAGTTTGATGCGGGATGCCTGCTCGCGCGCGCGCGCGCGCGCGCGCGTGCGTGCGTGCGTACGTGCGTGTGTGGTGTGTGTGTGTTGTGTGTTGTGTGTGGTGTGTGTGTGTGTGTGTGTAAGACTGGGAGCATGCGTTTGCAGAATCCTAAAAAGACTCTTGTAAGTTAACCCAAGCATTATTGTTGACGCCATAAGATGACGTCTTACTCCATGCATGAATACGAATGATTGTTTTCCGCCCTTTTATTCAAAGAGTTCTTTTTTTTTTCTTCACATGGTCCCAAAGATATTATAAAGACATCCTGATGGCCTTTGAATAAAGTACAGGAGAATACTAATGTTGAAATACATTGAAAGAAATACATGAGGGAGAGAGAGAGAGAGAGAGAGAGAGAGAGAGAGAGAGAGAGAGAGAGAGAGAGAGAGAGAGAGAGAGAGGGGGGGTCAAAGGACACTCAGTGACAAAAATCACTTGACCATAATTACCTTGTTTGTCCGTATTGTAATTAAGTGATTATCCGCAGTATTTAGTCTACCCATGTTTATGTTACCTTGTTCACCCGAGCGGAAACAGGAACAACAATAACATAGAGAAAGCTATGATGGACAACATGATTTTACTCCCGAGCGCTGACATGTCTTTGTGGGTGTGAAACCACCTTGTCATCCCATGAAGTAATCAAACCTACAGAAAATAAGAATGGAAGAATGGAGCGAGAGAGAGAGAGAGAGAGAGAGAGAGAGAGAGAGAGAGAGAGAGAGAGAGAGAGAGAGAAACAGACAGACAGACAGAGACAGAGAGAGACAGAGACACAGACAGAGACAGACAGATAGACAGACAGAAAACAGACAGACAGACAGACAGACAGAAGAAACAGGGAGACAGAGAGAGACAGAGACACAGAGAGAGAAAGAGAGAGAGACAGGCAGACAGAGACAGAGAGAGAGAGAGAGAGAGAGAGAGAGAGAGAAGAGAAGAGAGGGAGGGGGGGGGGGAGTACGCCGGTGAAGTCATTACTGCTTTGAAAATGGAGTTGATTCCAATGGATTCTTCAGTCGGTTTGAAGAGAAGGGATAGAGACATTTACCATTATATCACAATATCAAAATCTAACATAACGAAAGTGAAATGATGGACTGTAATATTTTTTTCATTTTTCACTGTAGTTTAAGCAACGCAAGGCAAAACAAAGCATGTGAAATGGATAGGGCTGAAGGGTTGACAAAACACAAGAGAGTAGAATTTACAGATACACCTATGCCTCATTTGTTGAATGGGAAAATATATCCGAGTCAAGTCCAGAAGCCCCGAAGCGAATGGAGGGGGTGCGTTTTCTTCAGCATAAAGTACACCTTCCTCTTCGTGAAGTGTCATTGGGTAGAGCTGTCCACTAAACAAACCAGAACTGGAAGATTCACCATTGATTTTGGGTGGAAGTGATCATTACTTTATCTCACCATTAACGTAGCGGCATTCTGTCTTCCGAGGTGATGTCTAAAGAACGACATCAGTGTGCAAGTGTGTTTGCTTGTTGTGCTTTTTGATATCCCTACCATCGACATACTATGACTTTGTTGTGCTTTGTGATATCCCTACCATCGACATATCATGAATTACATTTCTGTGAAGGATGCAGTGGGATTTAACGATGGTTTCGTGTTGTTGTTGCTATCTTTTTTTTAATCTATGTGTTCACATACGAGGATTTCGGTTTGAATTAATCCAAAAAGCATTGTGAGAGTTGAAGAGTGCACGGCTGTCGTCTGCAAAGGCAGAAAGTTCTCTAATCTGGCTGCGTCAAAGGGGATTTAAATCTCAGACCCGTGGATCAAGAGAATAAGGGTGGTATTCACTCGGTCAACCAGAATCCCCCTGTTGTCTATGTCTTCCGGCTGAAAGCTTCATAGTGGATTTGTAACCGGGTCATCCGCCATCTACAGCTGATCACTGAGGAACCCTGAGGCCACGCCGGGACCTGCCAGCATCAGGGGAGGTCACAACACAACATTCAAGGCGCCCTCGGCGTTCTGAACAGAAGGTCACAACCGAACGTATCTATTAAACTTTATTCCTACTGCAACATCTGTTTTATAACTCTAGTTGTTTTTGCATGTGAATATTTTGCAACATTTCTGAAATATGTATAATAGTACTTCATGTTGAAATCTCTTTATTCCTGTTTCACGACACGTCTCACTTAAATGTGAGCTCGGTTTTACACTAATTCCCACAATCATCATATGAAATAAAGAAACAAACTAAAAAACACTCCCAATGTGTGGAGACAAAAGTCAGATGTCTGCAGCTCTTTAAGAAATAATGTTAACCTAAATGGAGAGCCTGCAATGTGTTACGATGTACAGCAACGCACTAGAAATTGCCATAGAATTCATAAGTATCATATGATGTTCACTATTATCTGCGTTCTAATATTAAAAAATAGCAATTGTTCACTTAGATATCATAATAAGAAGAGCTGAATTTTATACACAAAACCGATAAATGCCTATAGAATACTGATTTTATATTCTAAGAGAATCACCTTCTTCTTCCGTGAAGTACGCTACGTAATTTGTCGTCTTGTATCATAATAAAGTCTTCTTTACACAACGAACCGTAAACCCCCTGACCCACCCTTTCTTGTCCTGAACTCTATGTAAATTCTCTTCACCTGTATCATTTGCATTAATAATAATGTTTATGCCAGGAACGGATCAAGCGTAGGTATCAAAGATGAAACTGGAGCAAAACTTGTTGTTACTAGCTCCCTTCCAGACACCGTTTCCATTTGAGGCCAACACTGCAACATTTTCAACTTTCTGAGATGTTTCGTTCTCCGCCCCCCCCCCCCCCCCCCCCCCGTTCCCACTCGGTATAAGAATAATACAGTTGGTTACTGAATTATCTGTCAAGACTTACTAGCCGTTTTGTGTGTTTGTCCTATTCTAGTGGGTTTTTTATGCAAATGTTTTGGACCCATTTCAAACATGAAAACAAAGCTTTTCGGGTTAAACATTGTTGCGAGCAATAAGATCAACAAAGCAGAACAAAAACAAAGACAAATTTTCAAAGCAAAACAAGCATAAGTCGGATTCTAGGGGAAGGGCTACTGAACTTAACAGTGTTTAACGATATGTACAAACGCATCACGAAAGCTCAATAAAGCAATTAATGTGTATCCGAAAATCTAACAACTAACAAGGCGCTGAGAGTGTGAGGAAAGCACATGGAAAACAATCCACTCTGGGAACAACAACAACAATAACACAGGATATATCACCAATGTCAGTAACAACACAGACATACAAAAGGAGCCTTTGAACAAGTCGTTCCTTAACAAACGGCATCAGCGACCGGACTGGGGCAACAGAAAACGGCATGGGGGTGAATGAGGAAGGACCACACGTGTACACGGCTAACATTGTATGAGAGAGAGAGAGAGAGAGAGAGAGAGAGAGAGAGAGAGAGAGAGAGAGAGAGAGAGAGAGAGAGAGAGAGAGAGAGAGAGAGAGAGAGAGAGAGAGAGAGAGAGAGATTTTTTATAGGTCACTTGAGTACATAGAGCTTTTCATGACTTTCCACACATTGAAACAAAAGTAACTTGAAAGAAATACAAAACAAAGGCAAGAGGCTGTAGACTAAATTACCTGCACCGAATCATGACAGCAGAACTATTGACAATTTTAAGACGAATAAAGCTAACCCCCTCTCTCTCTCTCCTCTCTCCTCTCCTCTCTCTCTCTCTCTCTCTCTCTCTCTCTCTCCCCCCCCTCCTTCACTGGAAAAAAAATCGAGTCTCAACTGCATTATTTCCAACGAAAGTCGGAACCGAATAAACAAAGGAAAAAACCGTATCCGATAATCTGGCAGATCAGAAACAGAAAAAGCTAACGAATGGACTCTCAAACAGTGAGGTGCGAGTGTCTCTCTGTGCGCGTCCACGTGTGTGTGTGTGTGTGTGTGTGTGTGTGTGTGTGTGTGTGTGTGTGTGTGTGTGTGTGTGTGTGTGTGTGTGTAAAGTGGGGAGCAATTGGGGAATTCGACTAGCCGTAAGTACTCTTACGCATGACAACAATGATTGTTGTTTTTCACAAATATGTTAAATCCGTTAATGATAGAACACACCAATGTCCCCTGCAACAATAACAATGTAAAGATGGCGAAAAGCAACAACAACAGCAATCACAGTAAATCAACAACAAACCATCACAAAGAACAACCACAAAGGAACATCTAAACGACAGAGATGTTTAAAGGCTATTGGTAGGGAAAAGAATGCCTTGTTCGCCTAGAAGTGCGGGGTAAGGAGAGAGAGAGAGAGAGAGAGAGAGAGAGAGAGAGAGAGAGAGAGAGAGAGAGAGGAGAACAATCTGCCACATGCTTTTAAGCTTTTTTGCATCAACAATGGCATGCTTGGATTAAATCTACCTATGTAAAAGATTAGATTTTCAGACCAAAACAAAACAAAACAAAACCAAAAACAAACAAACAAACAAACAAAACTGCAAAAACCCAAGCAAAATAAATTTCTGACCTCTACTGGTGTTGACAGAATTCTATTCGTAGAAACATTCCTACTCATTCAACAGCTGAAGACAATGCTGTATCATTCACTGTCAAGTTTGAACAGAAACTGGTACTGACGAAGGACAACTGACACACCGGCCTGACCGGCGACCTCTGTTTCCAGGTGACTCGTTTAGAAAGGCTCTAATCACGTTGTGTGAACTGCGTGGACAAGCTTACGATTCGGAGAAGCTGGTGAAACCAATGAACCATGATGAAGGCAAAGGGATTTACATAAATACACACACACACGCACACACACACACACACACATATACATACATACAGATATATATGGATATAGATATTGACCTCTCTCTCTCTCTCTCTCTCTCTCTCTCTCTCTCTCTGCATATATATGTATATATAATAGTCTGTGTGTACGTGCTCTCTCTCTCTCTCTCTCTCTCTCTCTCTCTCTCTCTCTCTTACGAAAATGATGCTCGTATACATCATATCTGTACCTAAAACATTAAAGCACTTTTTTAAAAATCTCTCAATAGCCATACCTTCAAGCTAGAATGAATGGATTCAAACAGTTTCGGTCTTCCAATGGAGTTTATTTAGGTAGAGCGCTCGTTTTTGCTTGTCACCTGTGTTTAAATAATGCAATTGCTTCGAAGCATTCAGCGCTTTCCATCTTTCATGCCCGCGGGATCAGTGCTTTTCAACGCGTTGTGTTTGGTGAGGCTGGTGCAAATATTTGAATCTTTAGAACATCGTTTCCGTGTTGGCGGGTACGCCGGAATTATATACCCACGCACTCTGGCTATCACCGCCATGCAGATTATGATTTCATCCGCACTATTAACTTGTTTGCCTGTCTGTTAGCGAGAGCACTTCGAAAGTACGTAACCGATGTTAATGAAACTTGGTGGAAAGATGTATCATGGCCAGAAAACGAAGCTGTCAACATCTGACATGGGCACGTGGTGCCAACACGAATCAAAGGACACATCCGTAATCCCTTCAACAAGAGGATGTCAACAAATACTTATCCGATTTCAACGAAATGTGATGGAAGATAAATGTGGCCCAAGGAAATATCCGTTCAATTTGGGTGTAGAACCGTGGTGAGAACACGCATCAAAGAACATATTTAGGATCTGTTCAGCATGCTCACAACACACACACACACACACACACACACACACACACACACACACACACACACGCGCGCGCGCGCGCGCGCGCGCGCGCGCGCGCGCCCGCAAGAGCTCCATTGAGGTCTGTGCTCTCCCCAGTTCCTTATCGTTTCTGTTTATTCCTCAAAGCACATGCGAAGTCGCATCTCTGAGGAGATTCCAGCTGAGGTACATTTACTGCACATCTAACACTTTTTGATTTTGTCTAATGTCACGGATGGTTTTGGTCGAATCCTTCGATGCTATATCTTGTCCATTAATCACTGTCAACAATCCTACAGGAAAGGCAGGAAGAAACAAGTTTTTGAAAACAAACCAAAAAAAAACAAAAAAAACAACTAAATTCGACGTCTTGTCTTTGGCGGGAAAAACTCTGGTGACAAGGGGAGATAAAGGATGTGTGTGTGTGTGTGTGTGTGTGTGTGTGTGTGTGGTGTGTGTGTGTGTGTGTGTGTGTGTGTGTGTGTGT
Organism: Conus ventricosus; assembly: GCA_018398815.1. Taxonomy (NCBI): domain Eukaryota; kingdom Metazoa; phylum Mollusca; class Gastropoda; order Neogastropoda; family Conidae; genus Conus; species Conus ventricosus. Next base: position 95,203,628 of record CM031595.1, on the reverse strand, counting down.
GTGTGTGTGTGGTGTGTGTGTGTGTGTGTGTGTAGAAGTGAGGTGGTTGGGGGAGAGGTATGAGAGGAGAACCTGAAAACGCGGGGTCTTATAATTTCGTTTGGAAACCAAGAATGCCTAAGCAGTTCCTCTTCGACGAGTACAGGATCAGAAGATGTAGATTAGCATTTTTGTGCCGGCTATGAACATTGTAATGCATGTACACCTATATTGCCGATTCTGTCCATATCTGTATGAACCAAGGACCTAACGGCCAAAAGAAAATTGATGTGTGTCACTTAAAACTGGCAACGTGTAGATGATTGTTTGCACTTTGTTACAAGGTAATATTAACGTCCTATTGGTTGGATGCCTTTAAGAACATCTTTAAGAACCTTGGGTCACTGTAGAATCGCAGCGAACGTGCCTAATATGGTTGTAAGGAACAAAATGGACCTCTGAGAAAAAAAGCGCACCTCACATTGAGCACTTTTGTTTCTCACGACCACTGTATATTCGTGGAAAATACAGGACAAAGTAGAAATTATGTAATTTCTACAGATTTTTTTCCTCTACCTATGACTGATAAGACCTTCCAAACACATTTAGCAACTACTCATTAAACAGTGATAACACACACCACAGTACAGTCAACATAACAATGTGTATTCACGCATGCGCCGACTGTCAAATTATGTCGCTGCTAGCACCATGGGGACGCTACCCGGAGGCGGCAATGCCGACAGAGCTCCAGAATCTACAACAATGATACTAGGAAGCTAGTTCTAAGAGGAGTTACGCTCTAAGCTAGACGCACGAGTATTTGCAATGACCAGAACACCAAAGTACACCAACAGGTATCATACATGTAATATACAGGAAAAAAGTTCGAATACGTATACATATCTTTTGACGCTTTCCCCACACCAAGCACATGTTTTTCTGCAAAAATGGAGGAGAAACACACTGCCATATTTCATAGCGTAACGATTTTTTTCTCTTTTTTTCCATCTCATATATATTTATATATATATATATATAATATATTTTCATATCCATATGTATACATATAATTTGTAACATGCATATCAACAATAAAGAACAATGAACCAGGTTCAAAAAGAAAGCCGGATTTACAATGAGGGAAAACAGTAGTAAAGAAACGTGAACGAGAAGAACAATATCAAAGAGAGAGAATCCAGCCAGGTCCAGCACGGGGAAAAAAATCTGATCGTTTCCAAGCCCAGTCACAAACTGCAATGCTCGCCAAAAGTCTTTCCTGTACGTAGCTCCTCGATAGTGTCTGCAAAGCAGAGAGGCTGGGAAAGGGAAGAGGGAGGTCCAGCATGTGCAAAAAGGTCGCCTCGTACAACATTCTCCACTAGGTTGCTATATGTGATATAACGTGAGTTGTGTGTCAGCGTGTGTGTGTGTGTGTGTGTGTGTGTGTGTGTGTGTGTGTGTGTGTGTGTGTGTGTGTGTGTGTGTGCGTATGTGCGCGTGTGCTTGTCTATCTGTCTGTATATATATATAATTACACATGACTTCACTTCCTCTTTGTGTTTCCCAGGCATATAAAATGGTCGGCGGCAACGGCCTTTTAAAAAAAAAACCCAAAAGTGTATTTAAGGACTGAGGGAGGGTGCCTGCCTGTATGCAAGAGGACAGGGGACAGAGGTGGTGCTAGTTAGGAAGAACAGGATTGAGCGGAAAAATAACAGAAGACGAAGACAGTCATCCACCTTCGTGCTCGTGGCGTAGTTCCACATTCACAAACCCTGTTAACAACAGATGTGGGTTGACCTCCATTGATAAGAGAGAGAGAGGGGGGAGGGAGGAAGAGAGGGAGAGAGGGAGGGAGGGAGACGGACAGACAGACAGACGGGCAAAGAGAGAGAGAGAGAGAGAGAGAGAGAGAGAGAGAGAGAGAGAGAGAGAGAGAGTGAGAGAGAGAGCTTGTCAGTACACCAGAAAACACACACTCACGCGCGCGAGCGCGCGCGCGCGCGCGCGCGCACACACACACACACACACACACACACACACACACACACACACACACACACACACACACACACACACGCTGCCTGTAGCACCAGTGGATCGATAACGAATACAGCCACCGGCACACCGTCTCGATAATGAATCGGGCCGACCTGAACCTATATCAAGCCAGACAAAATAAAGCAGAGACGGTGCTGACGTATTTAGAGTTACCCTGTCTCGTTTATACCACCACCACCCCTTCCCGCCATCCTCCCCCCTCCTCCTGCTCCGTCCCGTCCCACCACTACCACCACCATCACCCCCCTCTTTCCTGCCCCGCTTCCCTGAGGGAGCAATAGGGGGACAAAAAGTCAGGGTGTGTATGGGGCCGAATAATTGTATATCCCATCAGAATCCCTTTGTAGCGTCTCTCTCTCTCTCTCTCTCTCTCTCTCTCTCTCTCTCTCTCTCTCATATCACCTTGTCCCTTTGCGTTTCTGTCGGTGCACAAAAACCCAGCAGATCCCAAATGGAAACATGAACAAACAAACAAAAAAATGCTCACAGGGTAGCTAAGGGAATCCCCCCTCCTTCCCCAGGACATTCTCCCCCTCCCTTTTCTCTCCCTTTAAATGCAGCGTTCCAAGAAGGGTATGCAGGGCGTGGAGGCCCATCTCTGCAGTGTGTAGGACGTCCTCTGTTAGCAGTAAGGCAGTAGATTGTCTCTCGGATCAATCTGGGACATCTGGGGATATCCATTCCTGGGATAGGTCTGGATTCGCAAGCACGAGGACGTTAGGATAGCTCAGAACCCCTCCCTTAGGCCTTGTTCGTGTGTCGTAGGAGGAAGTCCACCCTGCTGGCTTGTCTGGGCGAGTCGGTGAAACCCTAGGTTGGAAATATTTAGTGTACAACGCGAGAGGCTTGACTGAGGGTGGGAGGTCGGGGGTCAGGGTAATCTCTTGCGATGAAACCCACATTTTTTTTTTCTCTTTTTGTTTCAACACTTGGTAGTATACATGACAAGGGTGCGATTTTTATACTTCACACTTCATGTTTGCAAGTGCAGTTAGGACAGTGATTTCTCCATACACACACACACACACACACACACACACCAGAACACAGTTCCTACTCGAGAGATAAATGGAATATATGTAATAGGAAGCCCATGAAATACTACCCACTTGTCCTCAGCTAGGTCACGTCTTGTCCACTGTAAACAGGTTTTTTTCTGTTTATTTTGTGCCGTTTTTTTTTTTCCTTCATGATTTGCCGCCACCGTTCAGTCAATGATGTCCTTAAAATCCTGTTCAATTGTTGATTTCTAAACAGGGCAACAGGCTTCACAACATCAGAACACACGGCTGTTTCCCAGGGCAACAGGCTTCACAACATCAGAACACACGGCTGTTTCCCATTTTCTCTTCTCCTTTCATAATTTGCGTCCTTAATATGCAACACATTTTTTCATACCTTGTATTGATAATTGTATTCGTCGCATATGTTTGATTGCATGGTTCAAATATACTTTTTTTTTCATCCAGCAGCACCAGTCTGTGTCTGATAGGTATACTGATGATTTCCAAACGCTTGCATGACTCTCACAAAAACAGTGTATGTGCTTGTTGCTCTTGAGCGAACAAGTGTGTGATGAAACACAAAGCAAAAACGTCAAACTCGAATGACAATCGCTCTTTAGTATTCCAGTGAACGCATGGATCACGCCGTTCTGAGTCCGTCCACATTGAACATGTCCTTGCAGGTAGGGAGGGAATCTATGAAGTCTGTGTCCACAGGCTGGACACACGGGGTCATTGTCAAATGCTACATGACATTCTGTCCGTGCGGAATGTATGATGCGTGAAACTCACAATCACGTAACATGCTCACGGTTGTTTCCTTTTTTGCGAATGTAGGGATGGGGTTTGTCAGTGTTGTGCAGTGAAAGCAACAACATAATAAAGTAACATGTCTAAAAACGACGCCGTCATTATAATTTGTTTCCTGTGTGTCAGCGATTTGTTTTACTTTTCAATTTTTGTTTTCTTCGGAAATAGGATGCCGTTGTTAACGTCTGGTGCGAATGTGATGCTTCAGTCTGATAAGACGACAGATCAGAAAGATGAGTGTGCGAATGGTTGTCACACAATCTCGCTCCAGCGCCAAGTCTGCTGTGACAGTGATGGATGACGCAGACACTGATTTGACCTGCTGGGTATTCAGCATCGCAGGACGCGCCGTGTCCGTGGGTTCACGACATGGCACTGCCGAGCGCTCTCCATCACGGTCACCAGTAGTAGTGTGGCTGGGTGTCAGTCTCAATGGAGAGCACAGACCATCCATAACTAACCCAATCGATTCTCCGGGGCAGCTCGCCGCTCCTGTCTCATCTCCATTAACACTGCCCATTGATTTTTTTTTACTATCTGCATGGCATTTCTTGCTAGCTACAACGTCGATCGCCTGGATCGTTTTGGACCCTTCATAGGCAGCATCAGGTGTAATAAACGTGATTTAAAAAGGTATCATATTTATGTAAACGGTTTGTTAATATCCAAATTATGTTTCACAATGAATGTTGAACAGGTCTGACGCTGAGACTTGATATAACTTCCATTGCCAAAATATCCGTGAAACGTATAAGGAATTCAGTGTCCATCACAGCTCAGAATGCACCAAGCTGTGAGCAAGAACTCCACTATTTGCATAATGTTTCCCCGGGGCTGTCTTTCATTTTGCTCCTTAGTCCACCACGAGTCCTGTCCGGAATCTGAAAGTCCTGTCACGCACAAGGAGGGAGGGGGAGGAGGTGGGGTGGGGGTGTCTCTATTGGGACTGACCTCTCGACCGGACTTGTCCCCCACAATGAGGCAGTCTACAGTCAGGAGTGGCTGCCGGCCGGACGCCGCCACCAGCTACTCCAACACTAATACAGTCTGAGGATCAGGGCAACGACCTGGGGCTCTGGCCGCCATTGTGTTCAGAAGAAATCATTAAGCACATCCCTTTCCCTGGCAGTGCCTTCGGTGCTGGCTGTAATGAGAATGGCTGCTTTTGGAGAGCTGGCTCTAGGGTCATGGATTCGGAACGGATCAGGCGGCGAGTTCACACAACCGGTCATGGCCAGATGGTTCTCGTCACAATGCGTCGTGTGACATGCATAAAGGTCATCAGCTCATAGTTTCAAAAATGTTCCCATGGTGTACGACTCCAGACAAAAATGATACTATATTTTTTTTCTCTCTCTCTCGAAATGCATTTCGACCAGGGTCACAAATGAAGAATTAACAGTCCAATATACGCCATCATTAGCAACTGGTTTCTTCGTGATGAGAAAAATTCTATCATTATTTGAAGCAGAATATCACATCGAAGTCTGCCGTTCACGAACTCTGAAAAATCGCAATAGTCTTGTTCAAACCACACAAAAATATTGTACATGTTGTACAATTTGGTGCCTCTTTTCTGAATCACCCTGTCATGAAATACTCGTCTCCACAATCCAAAATGTATTTCCTTTCTTTTGCGGCTGTGATTTCAGTAGAACATGGGTTCGCAAAAAGGCGTGAGAACCGGTAATGAAGTCACAACTCGCCTTTCAGCTATCCTTCACAACCCTGTGAACAGTCTACACGGAACAATGGAAGTGATGGTGAAGCTGACACACCAGGGAAGGATATGGGCAAGATGATTCTGTGAGCTCGAAAGTCAGATTTGTAAACGCATAGATCTATGACTCACAACAGAGTTCACAACCCCGTCACACACACACACACACACACACACACACACACAAACACACACACACACACACACACACACACACACACACACACACCTTATCTTAAATCTGTTATCCAACTTTGGGGATTTGATGTTGTGTTGAATGCGCCTGTATCTTATCACGTCAACTATCTGTGTTCAAGGAAGCAAGAGTCCCTCCGGGGGCTACCATTTCACGGTCTGTATCACTACTGTTCCGCAGTGGTCATGTTGTCACTGATGAAAGGAGCTGGATTCAACAGAGCTGCTGTTGTAATGTGCGAAGGAAGGCTGTAATGACTCCACACTCATGGATTCGTCCTCCTGGGCTTCATTGTCACTGCCCTCATTGTCGCTCTTGGCCGGCTGCAGGTTGTCTTTCACTGCCGACAGCGGGTAAGGTGGGTTTTCCCCTCGAATCTCGCATATTACGTTTGTCAGAGCTTTGATGTAGTTCTTGGCCAATGTTAATGTTTCAATCTTGGACAGCTTGCGGTCGAGGTTGACGTGCGGGATGACCTCGCGAAGTTCCTGGAAAGCGTCGTTGAGAGAATGCATCCGCTGCCTCTCCCTCTCGTTGCTCTCCAGACGCCGAATGTTTCTCTCCCGAGCACTGACGCCTTTCCGTCTCCTGGCGGCTCTCTTGGTGGTCCGGGCCTTCTTCTCCGTCATCTCTTCCGAGTTGGAGCTTCCTCCCGAATCAGAGGGAGAGGAGGGGTTGTCTCCACGCTTGCTGTGACCCCGTTTGCCTCGTGTGTTGGTGTAGTCGCTGGTGTGAGGCTCGTGCAGGCGGTCCTCCCACTTGCTGCTGTCTGGGGGCATCTCGTCTGTCGGTGATAGATCCATGTCTCCTGATCGCATACTCTGCAACACATGCACACCCACAATAGTTTAATCACACAGCAATGCCATTATCCTTCATGTCAACTTTCTGTTACTAGCAAGTCACTATTCTGATCTGTAACGGTCTGAAACCACGTAAAGGATGTCTACCTCGTTTGCAATAAAGACCAGTCTTTTTGAAACTGCATATATACTCAACAGCACATACGTCAAATGAAAGAAGAAAGCAGTCAGGCGTGCCTTCCATATAAGAAAGTTTTCTGCTGAACATGTGACCGATGCCCCGGTTTTATGATGGACCAGATTATCAGTGTGTCTTCAGGGAGAAAAATACTGTTTACATGCAGTTACTGGTATATAACACTGACGGGTGTTTCAAATGTGTGCAACCTTCTGTTGTTTTGAGTACCCTGGCGTTGCCACCAAGGCGCAATCAAAATCAAACTAATTACATTGAAAAGTTAGCGGATAAATCAGTGAAAGACGCAAAGAAACAAACCACGAGCAAATTAATAAATAACTGCGAATATCTAAACTTAAATACAAACAATTCACGTAACTAGGGGGAAAAGTTCTAAGAATAAAACAAGAACAAAGATAAAAGAAGAAAAAAAGAAATAAACCTCTCCAAACTGTGGTGAACAAGATCGATTCCGACATGAACTAAACCAATCTTTCCCTCAAAGGTCACGAATATGGCTATCTTGTCTGGACGACTTTCATCCCCTAGAAAATGACACTGGCAGCTCAACATCACGAATGGTCTAGCAACTCGATGCGTGACCACTTTAAGACTTTCAGAGACTTTTGCTGTCTTCGTTAGTCTCCCAAATCGCCACCATCCCAAACTGAAGCAGACACCCTGATTTGGCACCACACCAGTCTGCCTACTTGGTCACAGAGTATTCTAACACTATCGCTCTTCAGCCGGAAGCCTAGGTCTGTGAGAAAGGCTAAGGCATGATGCCGCCACGACCTGAATTAGTGCCAGAGCCTGGTTGAAGTTGTTGGAGAGCCGTTCTACCAGGCACTGTCTGCGGTAAAGCCCTTGTCTGTGCTCTCCTGGTCCACTCTGGCATCCTGTCTCGCTGGGAGGCGAAGATCCAATGTCTGGGCTTTCCCTTACAAATCTTGGGTGACATGTACAAGGGAAAATAACAGCGTGGTGAAGCCATACATGAAAGGTTTTTCTTTTCTGATTTACAGGAAATGTAACTTGTTGGTTTCTGATAGAGCTAGACTGCTCCCAGCAATTCTACATTTTGGCCTGTGATTTGAGGCTGTCAAGATGCCTGACTAGCCACAGCACACCTACTGTCATTGGCCAATGGAGCACCACCACCCCAAAACACACACACACACACACACACACACACACACACACACACACACACACACACACACACACACACACACACACACACACACAAACTGGCCAACTTGCAAGTGAACAGTTCAATCAGTGCAGTGTTTTCTCGGCTATTTGACTGGTTGGATACCTAGTAAACATCATGCTGTGAACGCTATTCTATGCATCAAAAGTTACATGGGAAGAAGAGTCGTAATCATTGCTTAGTGGCTGCATTTCTGTGTGGCTATAATTTATGCAGTGTACTGCATTGCATCGGATTGTATTATAATTACGTTACATATTTTCTCTTCTAGACGATCTTATCTTGCAGTCTCCTGTTAAATCCAAACCACAACCTTGAGCTTTATTCAGTCTGAATCATTCATGTGACAATACTGCATAGCATTAAACTAGTCTAACGAGTACCCAGAATCTACTGCTGTCTGTCTGAAAACCGAAGCATGGAAAAAGGCAATGTGTTTAATATTGTTCAGTCGCTATTATGAATAGCACCTGTCCAGCACATTCCTTGTATAGGTACTGTCTACTGTAAATGCCCTTTCTGTTCTCCACCGAC
>CM031595.1:95187627-95190127 GCA_018398815.1 Conus ventricosus | reverse complement strand
CCCCCGCCCCCCCCCAACGCCCCTCCAAAAAAAATCCTTTTTAGACAATGGATGGGAGAGAAGGGACAAAAGAACACCATCAACCCCAAACCACCACCACCACCCACCAACACAAAAGCCAACATCGTGCAATAACGGGATGCACAGCCTGCGCGATTCAGCCATTCCCAGCACAAACGGAAAAAGCGTATCTCCTCGCACAAACGGAAAAAGCTATCTACTTGGAGAGTTTGAAATGAAAACGTCGGAGGTTTTTGGTGCATCTTCTGTGAAGTATTCTGCTCGCTACCTTTGGTGTTTCGTCAGTTTTGCACTTAACAGTTCTCACATTTCAATTACTTGTCGATACTAACCTTACAGACCATATTGCAAAAGTACTCTCTCTCCTTTTCATCTCTCTCTCTCTCTCTCTCTCTCTCTCTCTCTCTCTCTCTCTCTCTCCTGTCTGTCTGTCTCTCGTGCACCACACACACACACACACACACACACACACACACACACACACACAACACACACACACACACACACACACACACCACACGCACACACGCAGAGAGAGAGAGAGAGAGAGAGAGAGAGAAGAGAGAGAGAGAGAGAGAGAGAGAGAGAGAGAGAGAGAGAAACAGAGAGGGAGAGTGAGAGGGAGAGAGAGAGAGAGAGATCTAGGAGAAGAAACGATAACTTGCTATATCCCGTGCACTGGATAAGTACATAAACAGCGATAGTAAGGGGAAAGTATTACCTGAAAAATAGAAGACCACCATAAAGACAGCTACACGAAAAACAGAAGGCAAACACCTTAACCCTAGAGAGGGGGAAGAAAGACCGCAATGAAAGGGAAAGGGGAAGGCTTAAGCCGAAAGAAGAGAATGAAGCCAAGAAGAAAACAGCTGATATAGCAGGTAGAAGGGTACCCAGAAGAGCATAGGCCTCGGCTACACGATGTTGTTATTGTCCGGAAAGTAATGCTAGGTACGGACAGAAAGAGTTAACTTCCGACGTACTTCTTTTTGTTGGGTCATAGGATAATGGAAAATGCGAAATGTCAGTGTTTATGTCATTTGAAAGTTTTGATATTCCACAAAATGAGAAACGTTCATCGACAAGCTATCAGTTCGTGAATTGTAACTTGTCATTGTTTATGTTGACAGGAACATCGGTCAGTAACTCATCCATCGGATGCTGCATGTGCTCTTTGACTCGGACCTACACCGCAGATCCACACCAACAGTAAATAACTATCCGTCTGTCGGCCAGGTTGGGGCTTGTAGTAAAGCTGTTGCTCACACTGGATCTTGCTGACAGACGACCAATCGATCAGGAAAACAGACTCGGCTGAAAACATGACCCTTTCGCCAAAATAATGGCAGTAATAGAAGGGCAGTGAGTTCATCAAAAGAATGAGAAGATTGACAGAGAACAGCGACAACAGCAACAGCTACAGAAGGGAGGAGAGTTTGAACAAAAAAAAAATCAAGACCAGCAAAGAACAGTTTCAATAACAGTAAAAATAACAGACGGGAGAAGGGTAAACACGAAAGGCAGAGGACACCAAGAAAAGGGAGAGAGGGGTAAACACGAAAGGCAGAGGACATCAAGAGAAGGGAGAGAGGGTAAACATGAAAGCAGAGGACATCAAGAGTAGGGAGAGAGGGGTAAACATGAAAGGCAGAGGACACCAAGAGAAGGGAGAGAGAGGGTAAACACGAAAGGCAGAGGACACCTAGAGTAGGGTGAGAGGGGTAAACATGAAAGGCAGAGGACACCTAGAGTAGGGTGAGAGGGTAAACATGAAAGGCAGAGGACACCTAGAGAGGGTGAGAGGGTAAACATGAAAGGCAGAGGACACCAAGAGTAGGGAGAGAGGGGTAAACACGAAAGGCAGAGGACACCAAGAGTAGGGAGAGAGGGGTAAACATTGAAAGGCAGAGGACACCAAGAGAAGGGAGAGAGGGTAAACATGAAAGGCAGAGGACACCTAGAGAAGGGAGAGAGGGGTAAACATGAAAGACAGAGGACACCTAGAGAAGGGTGAGAGGGGTAAACATGAAAGGCAGAGGACACCTAGAGAAGGGAGAGAGGGGTAAACATGAAAGGCAGAGGACACCTAGAGTAGGGAGAGAGGGGTAAACATGAGAAGGCAGAGGACACCAAGAGAAGGGAGAAAGGGGTAAACATGAAAGGCAGAGGACATCAAGAGTAGGGAGAGAGGGTAAACATGAAAGGCAGAGGACACCTAGAGAAGGGAGAGAGGGGTAAACATGAAAGGCAGAGACACCTAGAGAAGGGAGAGAGGGGTAAACATGAAAGGCAGAGGACATCAAGAGTAGGGAGAGAGGGGTAAACATGAAAGGCAGAGGACACCTAGAGAAGGGAGAGAGGGGTAAACATGAAAGGCAGAGGACACCAAGAGAAGGGAGAGAGGGGTAAACATGAAAGGCAGAGGACACCTAGAGAAGGGTGAGAGGGGTAAACACGAAAGTCAGAGGACACCTAGAGT
>CM031595.1:95175127-95180127 GCA_018398815.1 Conus ventricosus | reverse complement strand
TCATCCAGTTCCAGTCAAATCGTATCCAGCTCAGCATTTTCGTCCTTGCCAGCTGGGCTGTGGAGGTTGACTTCTGTCTCAAACCTGACCCCGATACTGTTCAGTATTTTCTTATCATTTGACAAACATGTCACTATTTCGGTAAATGCGGTGTTTTCTCTGTCGCTCTCATGTATAATGTTTGATCGCCGGTTGAGCACTTCGTTGAGACAGGATGTTCGTTGTCAGTAATGCCGAGTTCAGTTTTGGCAAGTTCTTCACTTTCATCACATCATCATTATCACCACCACTGGCAATCGCGCCGATATTTTCTACTCCCAGCTCGTCATCGGGGTGTCGTGTCAGTTATTGTGTATGTATGTCTGGTTGTGTGTTTGTGGATCGACTTTCTTCTAAAAGCTATCGAGCATATTCTGCAACACACTAATCACTGACACAGCGGCCTCTGAAAGTTCACTGCAGTTGTACCTTCTTTGCTGTAGTACAGACTTGGAGTTGGGAGAAAAAGAGCGGAGAGGAGGGAGAAATTGCTTGCCTTTTCCCCTTGATTCTGCAGAATTCCTGTGCGCGTCGTCTCTCCTCATTTTTCTGATCACTTTGTTGGACATTTCCTTCAACACACAACTGGGTCATTGTCACTGGGCTGTGATGTGTGAGTCTGACGAGAAGTGTCGGTTGAAGAAAGGCAATCGTTTGACGCCCTTTACCTTTGATTTTCAAGTGAGACTGGGCCATTACTCTCGACAGAGTGTTGAGGACATTTTCAAAAGTGGAAGGGCACACCAGGCATATTTTGGCTTTTTTTTTCAAATATTTTTCCGTTCCGAGAAATCCGTCTTGCCGGCAGCCATGCAAGGGAATCAGAGAGAGAGAGAGAGAGAGAGAGAGAGAGGAGAGAGAGAGAGAGAGAGAGAGAGAGAGAGAGAGAGAGGGTACGGGAGAAGTGATCGCGCCTTACCTAAAAATGAAAGTATTCGACTTATCAAGAACGCCGAGCTGGAAAATTCTGTCTTTTAATATTTATTGAATTTATCCTTTAAAACATTCAGACTAGTCTCAATGTTTCAGGTAGCAGATATTATGTTCTCTAAGAATCCGCCAGAATAAACGAGACTGGATTTAAAAAGATCAATTCTAGGAAGACGGAGAATGCGTTTATGTACATGACGATGAACATTGTCAACAAATGTACTGGTAAATGGGAGTGGAGTAGAACCGAAGAGAATTTTGAACATAAAAACGAATTCATTACACCTTAGTTTCAAGTGAAACGACAGGATACACATTGCTGCCTAATCAGGAACCACTAATCTGGAGGATTTGTTAAGAGCTGATTTTAAGGGTACGCCTGAAAAGACTCGAAGTGGTTTTGAAGTACTGCCACAAGCTAAGCGTAATTAATATACTGCCACAAGCTAAGCGTAATTATTACACTGTCACAAGCTAAGCCTGATTAATACACTGTCACAAGCTAAGCGTCATTAATATACTGTCACAAGCTAAGCGTGATTAATATACCGCCACAAGCTAAGCGTCATTAATATACTGTCACAAGCTAAGCGTCATTAATATACTGTCACAAGCTAAGCGTCATTAATATACTGTCACAAGCTAAGCGTCATTAATATACTGTCACAAGCTAAGCGTCATTAATATACCGCCACAAGCTAAGCGTCATTAATATACTGTCACAAGCTAAGCGTCATTAATATACTGTCACAAGCTAAGCGTCATTAATAATATACTGTCACAAGCTAAGCGTGATTAATATACCGCCAGAAGCTAAGCGTCATTAATATATTGTCACAAGCTAAGCGTCATTAATATACTGTCACAAGCTAAGCGTCATTAATAATATACTGTCACAAGCTAAGCGTGATTAATATACCGCCACAAGCTAAGCGTCATTAATATACTGTCACAAGCTAAGCGTCATTAATATACTGTCACAAGCTAAGCGTCATTAATATACCGCCGCAAGCTAAGCGTCATTAATATACTGTCACAAGCTAAGCGTCATTAATATACTGTCACAAGCTAAGCGTCATTAATATACTGTCACAAGCTAAGCGTCATTAATATACCTCCACAAGCTAAGCGTCATTAATATGCGATTCAGTGAAGCTATGGAGGAGATTTTTCCGATAATGGAAATCTAAGAAGTTTAATTTTAGACAACTTACAATTTTTTTTTAGCGCTTTAACGATTCATCGCCACATTGTCAGACCGTTACAGTTTGTTATGATAACTACACGCAAAACTTCATGGCTTCCAACCGTTACAGTTTGTTAGGATAACTACACGCAAAACTTCATGGCTTCCAACCGTTACAGTTTGTTAGGATAACTACACGCAAAACTTCATGGCTTCCAACCGTTACAGTTTGTTAGGATAACTACACGCAAAACTTCATGGCTTCCAACCGTTACAGTTTGTTAGGATAACTACACGCAAAACTTCATGGCTTCCAACCGTTACAGTTTGTTAGGATAACTACACGCAAAACTTCATGGCTTCCAACCGCGTCAGCATTTGTGTACAGTTTGTTAGGATAACTACACGCAAAACTTCATGGCTTCCAACCGCGTCAGCATTTGTGTACAGTTTGTTAGGATAACTACACGCAAAACTTCATAGCTTCCAACCGCGTCAGCATTTGTGTACAGTTTGTTAGGATAACTACACGCAAAACTTCATGGCTTCCAACCGCGTCAGCATTTGTGTACAGTTTGTTAGGATAACTACACGCAAAACTTCATGGCTTCCAACCGCGTCAGCATTTGTGTACAGTTTGTTAGGATAACTACACGCAAAACTTCATAGCTTCCAACCGCGTCAGCATTTGTGTACAGTTTGTTATGATAACTACACGCAAAACTTCATGGCTTCCAACCGCGTCAGCATTTGTGTACAGTTTGTTAGGATAACTACACGCAAAACTTCATGGCTTCCAACCGCGTCAGCATTTGTGTACAGTTTGTTAGGATAACTACACGCAAAACTTCATGGCTTCCAACCGCGTCAGCATTTGTGTACAGTTTGTTAGGATAACTACACGCAAAACTTCATGGCTTCCAACCGCGTCAGCATTTGTGTACAGTTTGTTAGGATAACTACACGCAAAACTTCATGGCTTCCAACCGCGTCAGCATTTGTGTACAGTTTGTTATGATAACTACACGCAAAACTTCATGGCTTCCAACCGCGTCAGCATTTGTGTACAGTTTGTTAGGATAGCTACACGCAAAACTTCATGGCTTCCAACCGCGTCAGCATTTGTGTACAGTTTGTTAGGATAACTACACGCAAAACTTCATGGCTTCCAACCGCGTCAGCATTTGTGTACAGTTTGTTATGATAGCTACACGCAAAACTTCATGGCTTCCAACCGCGTCAGCATTTGTGTACAGTTTGTTATGATAGCTACACGCAAAACTTCATGGCTTCCAACCGCGTCAGCATTTGTGTACAGTTTGTTATGATAGCTACACGCAAAACTTCATGGCTTCCAACCGCGTCAGCATTTGTGTACAGTTTGTTATGATAGCTACACGCAAAACTTCATGGCTTCCAACCGCGTCAGCATTTGTGTACAGTTTGTTATGATAGCTACACGCAAAACTTCATGGCTTCCAACCGCGTCAGCATTTGTGTCACCTAGGCGAAGATGGGGAACCGCGGGAAAGGTTTTGACGTTTTCTGTCTCGTGGTGATGGTCATGAATTTAGCTCTGAGAGAGAGAGAGAGAGAGAGAGAGAGAGAGAGAGAGAGAGAATCTATGCTGATAACATACTTTCACCTGGTTCCTTCTCTTCATATGATCTGTTCTGTTTTCCTTTCTTTCTGTCTTCTTTTAACTCTTTTTGTACTCCCAGTTCTTATAGAACAGGGAGTACTTTAGAATGGGAACGAAGAAATGCTCTGTGGGTGTGTGTGTGTGTGTGTGTGTGTGTGTGTGTGTGTGTGCGTGCGTGCGTGCGTGCGTGCGTGCGTGCGTGCGTGCGTGCGTACGTGTGTGTGTGTGTGTGTGTGTGTGTGTGTGTGTGTCTGTGTGTCTGTGTGTCTGTGTGTCCGTGGTCAAAATGTGTTCCACTCGCTCCAGACAAAACTACTGGGCCGATCTTTCTGAAAATTTGTAGGTATGTTCATGAAGGGCCACGGATGATGCCCGATGTTTTAGTTTACCGCTATCGCCGTTACTAACGGCTGTAACGGCCTGTAACGGTTTTTCTTCTTTACGGAATATCTCAGAAAGTACTTGGCCGATCTTTGTAAAAATGAGCAGTTTGCGTTCATTATGGGTCACGGATGATGCCCGATGTTTTAGTTTACCTCGTTTATAGCCGTTACTAACGGCTGTAACGGCTGTAACGGTTTTTCTTCTTTATGGAATATCTCAGAAAGTACTTGGCCGATCTTTCTGAAAATTTGTAGGTATGTTCATTATGGGTCACAAATAATGCCCGATGTTTTAGTTTACCGTTATAACCGTTACTAACGGCTGTAACGGCCTGTAACGGTTTTTCTTCGTTAGGGAATATCTCAGAAAGTACTTGGCCGACCTTTATGAAAATTAGCAGGTATGTTCATTATGGGCCACGGATAATGCCTGATGTTTTAGTTTGCCCCGTTATAGCCGTTACTAACGGTTGTAACGGCCTGTAACGGTTTTTCTTCTTTATGGAATATCTCAGAAAGTACTTGGCCAATTTATAAGCGGTTTGGATGATCTTGTGACAAATCGGATCCTCTGTCCATATGTAAGTGATGTAATGCTGAAAATGGATTAAACAACCGTTAAAAACCGTTATTCTGCCGTTATTTCTTATATATATAGGTGGATTTTAATGAAATTTGGTATATAGAAAGGTTATCACACACAAATGGCACTTCTATACAGTGTTTCAAAATTTGACCGTTAAAAACCGTTATTCTTGACATATTGTCCAATTTGGACGAAATTTGATATGTACACAGGTTTTAGCCCAGTGAGGACTAA
>CM031595.1:95157627-95160127 GCA_018398815.1 Conus ventricosus | reverse complement strand
GTGAGAGGGAAAGGGCGGGGGATGGGGGGTTGGGGGGGGGGGTGGAGGTGTGGTGGTGGTGGTGGGGGGGGGGGGGTTGAGGGGTGAAGATTGGCGTCATAAAATGACATAAACTGATAACACTAAGAACTGTGAATGTGTGTGTGTGTGTGCGTGCGTGAGTGCGCGCGCGCGCGCGCGCGTGTATGTGTGTGTGTGTGTGAGTGTGTGTGTGTGTGTGTGTGTGTGTGTGTGTGTGTGTGTGTGTGTGACAGAGAGAGAGAGAGAGAGAGAGAGAGAGAGAGAGAGAGAGAGAGAGAGAGAGAGAGAGAGAAGAGGGGGGATGGGCGGTGGTGACTGTCAGCATCACGTCACAAAGGCCCCTTTTTCTTGAACGGGACTTCGAGTTGACAGCCATCACTGATCCCGATCCTTTAAAGATTGGGCCCTAGCTGCAGACTCACCAAGGCACCTGTTGTGGAGGCTTGGAATGTGGCATTGGCTTTTTGTCCTCGTGTGATTGGGTTGTTTGGAGGGACTGGGGAAGGCTGGGCCTTCTGGTTGGGTGACAGCTTTTGGCATAGAGTAAAGGAGTTACTATACTGTTTGGTATCCTCTGTGATCCCTGGCCAATGGTACAGCACGCATTGTATAGTGGTTCCAGTTCGTGCATGACCTTACAAGTGAAGGGTGTGGCCCACTCCCAATACTCAGGACTCGTGTGGGGACCGAGACCACAAGTTGTCAGTGGTCTCTACTAATCTGGCAGTGTTCCACGTGAAACTGTCATCCCTGAAAAAGGGTGGATGAGTTGTGTGCTGCTTTCTGTTGCAGCGTTCCACGTGAAACTGTCATCCCTGCAAAAGGGTGGATGAGTTGTGTGCTGCTTTCTGTTGCAGCGTTCCACGTGAAACTGTCATCCCTGCAAAAGGGTGGATGAGTTGTGTGCTGCTTTCTGTTGCAGCGTTCCACGTGAAACTTTCATCCCTGCAAAAGGGTGGATGAGTTGTGTGCTGCTTTCTGTTGCAGCGTTCCACGTGAAACTGTCATCCCTGCAAAAGGGTGGATGAGTTGTGTGCTGCTTTCTGTTGCAGCGTTCCACGTGAAACTGTCATCCTTGCAAAAGGGTGGATGAGTTGTGTGCTGCTTTCTGTTGCAGCGTTCCACGTGAAACTGTCATCCCTGCAAAAGGGTGGATGAGTTGTGTGCTGCTTTCTGTTGCACTTGGCTCTGTCAGGGAAAATTGGAAGGACACACAGGAAAGCTCTGATCTCTGTCTAGGTCGAACCGTCGTCTGCTCACATAATACGGGCATTACATCAGATCAGCACCAATCTGGTAGACGTCAATGTATCTAAAAAGCCTAATTGTTTTCTTTGTATTGAGATCTATACATTATTTGCTGCTCAAATTTGGAAAATGTTGTATTTTGCTGAGTTAAAGTTAAAAATAAATCCTGGATCCACCCTTACATCTAGATCAGCGCCGACATTCAACAGGTTCGTACGTTGCTTCAACTTTTGTTCAAGTCGGTTCAGGTTTTTTCTTTCCCCTGAAATCTTGCGGACAGACGAACCAAAAGACGGAGGTGAACTCATCACCTCCTCGTCGGAGCTAATGTGGTTGAATGTCATTGCATCATCAGTAAAGCAATGGTTATCAATAGGAGAGAGAGAGAGAGAGAGAGAGAGAGAGAGAGAGAGAGAGAGAGAGAGAGAGAGAAAAGACAGACAGACAGACAGACAGAGACAGAGACAGAGAGACAGAGCGAGTGAGAGAGAGAAAGAGAGAGGGGGGGGGCGAGAGGACAGGGGTGGAGGAGTGGACGTGAGGGAAAATGGGGAGGGGAAGGGGAGGGGACAGACATCCCATGATCAGTCCATCAGTCTTCGACGTGTAGCTACTTCTGCGTTGATGGACTTTATTTGACGTGTGACTGTCTCTGTACAGAAAAACAATCGATATTTCTCTTTGCTTACTATGTCTCATCGTTGATGCTACCACCACTTTTCACAAAGGAGCATTATATTACGGTATATTCCATTCTAACGTCGCCTTCTCTTTTTGTGTGTTAAACTGCTCCACAAAAATGCAATTGATTGTGGCATGCATACTTTACCATCTCTCCTTGCCACTCCTGTCTGTTGTCTTGACGTTCTTTTCCAAAGCTTATGCGATGACCCACCAAGTGAAGGAGAAAGGGGAAAGGGGCGGCAGGCTATGAACAGAATGTCTGGTTGATCAATACTGCGGGGTTGAAAGAGAGCCGTCTCCACATAGGTGTAATTCCCAAATGACTCCCTGGGGATTCCATAATCCTGGAACCATTCCTTTACGACATACCCTGAGAATTAGACGGAAGGTGGGTGGATGGTGCAGAGAGCTGGGGTGAGCGGAAGGTAGAGGCTGGAGATTGAAAATGGGGAGGGGAAGGGGGAAGGTGGTGGAGGTGTCAGTTCAGTCCCAGACACAGACTTAATGGGAAGGGAAGCGGGAAGGTGGTGGAGGTGTCAGATCAGTC
>CM031595.1:95125127-95135127 GCA_018398815.1 Conus ventricosus | reverse complement strand
AAAGCATGTCTGATGTAAGGGAGAACTATGTCAAACCATGTCTGATGTAAGGGAGAACTATGTCAAACCATGTCTGATGTAAGGGAGAACTATCTCAAAGCATGTCTGATGTAAGGGAGAACTATCTCAAAGCATGTCTGATGTAAGGGAGAACTATCTCAAGCATGTCTGATGTAAGGGAGAACTATCTCAAAGCATGTCTGATGTAAGGGAGAACTATCTCAAAGCATGTCTGATGTAAGGGAGAACTATCTCAAAGCATGTCTGATGTAAGGGAGAACTATGTCAAAGCATGTCTGATGTAAGGGAGAACTATCTCAAAGCATGTCTGATGTAAGGGAGAACTATCTCAAAGCATGTCTGATGTAAGGGAGAACTATCTCAAAGCATGTCTGATGTAAGGCAGAACTATGTCAAAGCATGTCTGATGTAAGGCAGAACTATCTCAAAGCATGTCTGATGTAAGGGAGAACTATCTCAAAGCATGTCTGATGTAAGGGAGAGTTATCTCAAAGCATGTCTGATGTAAGGGAGAACTATCTCAAAGCATGTCTGATGTAAGGGAGAACTATCTCAAAGCATGTCTGATGTAAGGGAGAAACTATCTCAAAGCATGTCTGATGTAAGGAGAACTATCTCAAAGCATGTCTGATGTAAGGGAGAACTATCTCAAAGCATGTCTGATGTAAGGAGAACTATGTCAAAGCATGTCTGATGTAAGGGAGAACTATGTCAAAGCATGTCTGATGTAAGGGAGAACTATGTCAAAGCATGTCTGATGTAAGGGAGAACTATCTCAAAGCATGTCTGATGTAAGGGAGAACTATCTCAAGCATGTCTGATGTAAGGGAGAAACTATCTCAAAGCATGTCTGATGTAAGGGAGAACTATCTCAAAGCATGTCTGATGTAAGGGAGAACTATCTCAAAGCATGTCTGATGTAAGGGAGAACTATCTCAAAGCATGTCTGATGTAAGGGAGAACTATCTCAAAGCATGTCTGATGTAAGGGAGAACTATGTCAAAGCATGTCTGATGTAAGGGAGAACTATCTCAAAGCATGTCTGATGTAAGGGAGAACTATCTCAAAGCATGTCTGATGTAAGGGAGAACTATCTCAAAGCATGTCTGATGTAAGGGAGAACTATCTCAACAGCATGTCTGATGTAAGGGAGAACTATCTCAAAGCATGTCTGATGTAAGGGAGAACTATCTCAAAGCATGTCTGATGTAAGGGAGAACTATCTCAAGCATGTCTGATGTAAGGGAGAACTATGTCAAAGCATGTCTGATGTAAGGGAGAACTATCTCAAAGCATGTCTGATGTAAGGGAGAACTATGTCAAAGCATGTCTGATGTAAGGGAGAACTATCTCAAAGCATGTCTGATGTAAGGGAGAACTATGTCAAAGCATGTCTGATGTAAGGCAGAACTATCTCAAAGCTGTCTGATGTAAGGGAGAACTATCTCAAAGCATGTCTGATGTAAGGGAGAGTTATCTCAAAGCATGTCTGATGTAAGGGAGAACTATCTCAAAGCATGTCTGATGTAAGGGCGAACTATCTCAAAGCATGTCTGATGTAAGGGAGAACTATCTCAAAGCATGTCTGATGTAAGGGAGAACTATCTCAAAGCATGTCTGATGTAAGGGAGAACTATCTCAAAGCATGTCTGATGTAAGGGAGAACTATGTCAAAGCATGTCTGATGTAAGGGAGAACTATGTCAAAGCATGTCTGATGTAAGGGAGAACTATCTCAAAGCATGTCTGATGTAAGGAGAACTATCTCAAAGCATGTCTGATGTAAGGGAGAACTATCTCAAAGCATGTCTGATGTAAGGGAGAACTATCTCAAAGCATGTCTGAGTAAGGGAGAACTATCTCAAAGCATGTCTGATGTAAGGGAGAACTATGTCAAAGCATGTCTGATGTAAGGGAGAACTATCTCAAAGCATGTCTGATGTAAGGGAGAACTATCTCAAAGCATGTCTGATGTAAGGGAGAACTATCTCAAAGCATGTCTGATGTAAGGGAGAACTATCTCAAAGCATGTCTGATGTAAGGGAGAACTATCTCAAAGCATGTCTGATGTAAGGGAGAACTATCTCAAAGCATGTCTGATGTAAGGGAGAACTATCTCAAAGCATGTCTGATGTAAGGGAGAACTATCTCAAAGCATGTCTGATGTAAGGGAGAACTATCTCAAAGCATGTCTGATGTAAGGGAGAACTATCTCAAAGCATGTCTGATGTAAGGGAGAACTATGTCAAAGCATGTCTGATGTAAGGGAGAACTATGTCAAAGCATGTCTGATGTAAGGGAGAACTATGTCAAAGCATGTCTGATGTAAGGGAGAACTATCTCAAAGCATGTCTGATGTAAGGGAGAACTATCTCAAAGCATGTCTGATGTAAGGGAGAACTATCTCAAAGCATGTCTGATGTAAGGGAGAACTATCTCAAAGCATGTCTGATGTAAGGGAGAACTATCTCAAAGCATGTCTGATGTAAGGGAGAACTATCTCAAAGCATGTCTGATGTAAGGGAGAACTATGTCAAAGCATGTCTGATGTAAGGGAGAACTATGTCAAAGCATGTCTGATGTAAGGGAGAACTATGTCAAAGCATGTCTGATTTAAGGGAGAACTATCTCAAAGCATGTCTGATGTAAGGGAGAACTATATCAAGCATGTCTGATGTAAGGGAGAACTATCTCAAAGCATGTCTGATGTAAGGGAGAACTATCACAAAGCATGTCTGATGTAAGGGAGAACTATCTCAAAGCATGTCTGATGTGAGGGAGAACTATCTCAAAGCATGTCTGATGTGAGGGAGAACTATCTCAAAGCATGTCTGATGTAAGGGAGAACTATGTCAAAGCATGTCTGATGTAAGGGAGAACTATCTCAAAGCATGTCTGATGTAAGGGAGAACTATCTCAAAGCATGTCTGATGTAAGGGAGAACTATCTCAAAGCATGTCTGATGTAAGGGAGAACTATCTCAAAGCATGTCTGATGTAAGGGAGAACTATCTCAAAGCATGTCTGATGTAAAAGAGAAACTATCTCAAAGCATGTCTGATGTAAGGGAGAACTATCTCAAAGCATGTCTGATGTAAGGGAGTAACTATCTCAAAGCATGTCTGATGTAAGGGAGAACTATCTCAAAGCATGTCTGATGTAAGGGAGAACTATCTCAAAGCTTTGTCTGCTGTAAGGGAGAACTATCTCAAAGCATGTCTGATGTAAGGGAGAACTATCTCAAAGCATGTCTGATGTAAGGGAGAGAACTATCTCAAAGCATGTCTGATGTAAGGGAGAACTATCTCAAAGCATGTCTGATGTAAGGAGAACTATCTCAAAGCAATTGTTAACGAGTTTCAGAAAATCTGTGTTATCAAGATGCATCAAACAATTATGCACAGAATCAACTTCGTCAAGCCCTGGGTGGGGCCCTTGCCTGGACTATAAGCAATCAGATTTTTTTGCAACTGTAGTAGAGAACACTATCACTTGTTTAGCTGTCGTTCTTACAGTGGTGTATGGTATCGTGCATAGTTGTGATGGAAGACTGTTGAAGGGTACGTGTCATTGTGCCCCCGTCCCATTGTGCCCGTTTTACGTGTCATTGTGCCCCCGTCCCATTGTGCCCCCGTCCCATTGTGTCCCCGTCCCATTGTGCCCCTGGACTGTTCAAAACGTCTACGATTTAGAGCAAAAGTGTCAGATTTCGGCATTTTTGGAAGTATTTTCAAAACGGCTGCCAGTTCCTTTGGTTTTTTTTTTTTACCGTCATCTGAAACAGTGTTCAATTGCGAACTTCTTTGTGTAAATCATTATCTAACAAGCAATTTTTACGATGCATTTTTTGAGAATGTAAGGGCGCCAGCTAAATTGTTATACGCACGTACACTCAGCGTACAGCTTTAGACAGTTTGTCACTGGCCCAGGACGGAAAAAAACTGCGTTTTTACGTAAAAAGGGAGCAGGCTACGCAAATCTGAAAATGCCGTGCGTTTACAGTACGCAAAAAACAGTGACCTCACACATCTAAATGCGTTTAGTCTTTTCGTTTTTTGCACCCAGCAGAGAAGGTTTGTAGAGCACTTGCAGTGGGTATAAACATCTTGATACCTCTCTCTCTCTCTCTCTTTCCCTCGCTCCCTCCCTCTCTCATAAAAAAATGACTGTTTCGGTATGCCGGGTTTTTCGAAAATGGGCACAATGGGACGGGGGACACAATGGGACGGGGACACAATGGGACGGGACACAATGGGACGGGGCACAATGGGACGGGGGCACAACGAGGACCGCCCTTGAAAAATCAACCTCCACGTCAACTTTGTACTCTGCCCCGCTGCTTTGTTTGAAATCACACCAGATGTGTTTTTTTTACCTGTTCTTTTCGCTTCTGATTGATTCGCAACATTGATGCTGATAATATTTGGGAATACTGTATGCCCCTGGGTGCCTGTGATTATCAGTTATTTCGTAGCCGTTCTTGATTGTGGTTGGTGTGACATTTGATTGCAGTATGCCTTTTGTCGTCATCGTTATTATCATACTTACACAGCGCCTATCCTTAGTATGTAACTACGTTCTAAGCGTTTTACACACCACGCACACGTTTCCACAACGGGCTACTCAACAACTGGATGATGTCGACGGAAGGCTGACTGCTGGCGCTGATGGTTCGTTTCCCCGGTGTCATGTACCCTGAAATCAAGTCACTTAAACCTTCGCTCATTCCATCAATTTTTACGGAGAATGCAAGCTATGTGAAACCCCTGCCATCCAAACCAATGGCCAAACTGGCCTTCTCTTCCGGAAGTTGGTGATGCGATTTTACGTGTACAGAAGATCTTACGCATGCGTTCACACACCAAACCTCGGGTTATAGTCTCATTCGAAGGAATTCTCGTAGAATGGAGCCAGAATCTGTGTCAACTCCGAGGGAAAAATCCCCCCTGTACTGAAACGGCCCGGCGGAGATTGGAATCCAAAAGCCCAAGATCATCACGATCTCGATACCGGCACTCTACCAACTGAGCCATTACGGCCTGATCTTGTGTACTGAAAGCTATCCTTTTCATTTTGTTTTGTAGTTTAACGTATGTACTTGCTGGTATTCACGCCTTGGGCATTAAAATAATAAAGCAAGTATTCTTAACAACAGCAACAACAACAACAACGAAACGAAAACAACAACAGCAACAACCACAACAACAACACTAACTAGGCTCCACATGAATTCCAGTGTGACGTGCCGTCATCACTCCACGCCCAAGTCACTCCCCGCTGGGTGAGAAAGGGCACGCGCCCCAAACTCATTCTTACCAGAGTAAATCCAGCCCTATCTTATTCCTTTGTCCCGAAATCACTCTCGTTCTTTAAAATTCTCTCTCTCTCTCTCTCTCTCTCTCTCTCTCTCTCTCTTCTCTCTCTCTCTCTCTCTCTCTCTCTCTCCAACCTGGATTCGTTCTTGGTTGATTGATTATGTTTATATATGTTTGAGATGAACTGATCATCGTATGGTTTGAACAAAAATGGTAATCAAAGCACATTATATTTGAAATGTGGGGGAGGGGGTGCTTCTGGATGTCAGACAGGACTGCCCCCCCCCCCCCCCCCTCGTCCCCACCCCCCTTTCTGTTCCAAAACCACTCTCTGGTAAGTGATTTATAGTGGAGTCCAGAAATGTAAAATAAGTCTCAAACATAGGATTAATTGCAAAAGTTTTTATTTTATGTTCAATAGTTTGAGTACTAGCACTGAAACAACGTATGAAAAAAGTAGATTGATAGGAATATCGGAAGGGGGTCTAATAAACGAAATGACGTCATCAGAATAGAACGAAACACTAACATTTCTTATATTAATGCAAATACCATCATGTAGCATGTCGTTCGAAAGGTCTTGACTAGATACATTCCACTTCATTAAGCAAATGAAGATACTTACAATAGTGTGATAAAAAAAATGATAAATGTGTTGTCCCGGTATGTTTTTGAGGGTGGAGCCATTGCGCCCTTGACATCGTTCTTGGAAGCACTATTACCAACATAATTCAGCGTGTAATTACCTAACTAAAGCTTGTGAATATCGAAATAAGTTCCTTTGTCCATATCAAACCATGTAATTACATAGATATGTCAAAGGACCACGAACAGGCCTTCTTCTTGCAGATCACGAATGTCACTATCAGCAACATGTTGAGAGAGGGAGAGTTAGAGCAGCCAATTCCTTTGGACTCTCCACAGGCCAGAGAACATTCCAGTCCATGTTTTCTGCATGTACAACGCTTTGACTGACAATCTGTCTTGCAGTTGCACCGGATCATTTTAGCAGAAGTTCTGGAGAGGGGATCAGTTGTACACGGATCCATTCTGCCAGATGACAAGCGCCATCCCCACAACTCAGGCTGGAGGTCGCAGCTACTGCAACAACAACACAAGCAAATCAGTGTCTTCTCCAGTGACAACTGTAGTTTTGTGACCGCACTGGAAACTGCATTACTGATGATGAGTGTATCTGCATCCCCTTTTGCATGCAGAACTTGACACCCGATCCTTCGTAACATTTCGCCCAGATACTGTACAAATGCATGCTTGTTCTGGAAATAAGCTAGAAAATGTTCCTTCCTGCCATTGCAAACCATTTCCGGAGTGAACCTGATGGTGGGCCCCACCACTCCACATGAACGCCGGAAATGAGTGGCATCTTTGGTCGATGGCCCCGTGTTGTAGCCATCAAAGACAACTAGAGGCGTGTTGTATTTCTTCTTGACATAGTCTGCGTAGGTTTGGCATATTCCTTCAAAGGTGTTACTCCTTCTCCATGGGATTTTCTGCAGAAGACAGCCGCCATCAAGAATGTACTCTGCATCACTGGTCTCAATAGTGGGCTGCTCAGCCACCTGGAATGCTGCTGACACAAGAGCATCAGCAAAACTTGCTTTGCTGGATTCTCTCAGCAAACCTGATGGCTCAAATATAGAGGCTGGAGGGCAGCTGAGTTCATACTCAAAGACTAAAGGTAAGTCCAGTTCATCTGACAGTCCATTTACAACTGTTACTAGACGTTGAAACAGGAGTTGTGAATCCACCTGAAGAACTTCGCCATCTATTTTTGCAGAAGTCTTGAGACCCATGGTCACTACCTGCTCTTTCTTTCTGAACTTATAGTCTTTGACTGCAGCATTGCTCATGGACTCAAGAATAGTCAGTCCCACTTCTTTAGCTCTGTCTGCATTGACTGTTTGGTCAGCCACTACGCCAGTCCTAATGCTGCGTAGAGACTCATCACAGACAAATGGATTTCTTGATAGAAGAAAACTTAACAGGGAGCACATGTCCTTGTCATCCCTTTTTTGCCTTGACAGTGTACCTTCTGCATGTTGGTCGTTCGTTTCACTTTCTTGGTCTGTAAGTTCATGCATAGCTGAGTTCATATCAGCACATGCTGGCCTTGACAGGAGCCACTGACTTCGTTGTGAATCGCCCATACCCCTGCCACGGGTAAGTCCTCCAACAGACTTGACACTCCGCATCAGCGTTTGCTCAATGACAAGATCTGGTGATAATCCTGCCCAGAACCGGTCACTCCTACGAAAAACGTGATAACCAAAAGAGAAGACATTAAATACCTCTGGATGCTGCTCTTGTAAAGCTTGCATCTGCTGGAGGTAAATGTGCACTGACTTGGCATATAGGGAATGTCCTGAGGCAGCAAGGTAAGGAGCATTTCTTTCATGGAGTGCAGATGCAATGTCCAGTTGCCTGTCCGTTCACCTATGATGAATTTCCTCAGGATGTCCAACATGTCCATGTACTGAAGCCAAAGACGTGATGTCAGCTGCTGAGAAGCTTCAATTTTGTTTCATCAAACTTTGCTTCAATCCAGTCAAGTTCTTGACTTGAAGCCACAGCTTCTGCAGACACCTCTTTCTCCAAGATCTGATCAAAAAGTTCAAGACAAGATAAAAGGCAGGAACCTTCTGTGGCGTTAACTGTCATTTCATCAGATTTAGGCTCTCTGTTTTCTTCGTTTGTGTCATTTTTATTTCCGTCTGCTTCATGCACTTCATTTTCCACTTCAGTTAACTCATTTCGGTTGTTGGGAATACTCATGCCACGGTTTGTTTCTTCGGATGCAGGAGTTGGGAGGGAAAAAACCAAAAGTGTGAGAAGCTACCATCAACAAGTAAGTGTCCTTTCACAGCTCTGGCAACTGCATTTCCCGATAACATATGTACGCAGTTTTAGTTAAAATAAAAAGAAAGAAACAAAGAAAGAAAAAAAAGCTGACCACAAAACGAAAACGAACAAGAAAATAAGGCAATCGAAAGAAAGAACAAGAAAAAAGATAGAAAAGACATCATATAAAAGGCATCATCCATGCAATTTAAGAACAAAAGCATACGCTCTAATTTCAATATTAAGAAAGGAAGAGACTGAGAAAAAAAATGGTGTTAAAAGGAAAATTAAAAGCAAAACAAAAGCACACACAAAACAAAAAAACTGACCCTGCTGAGACTCGAACCAGTGCCCAAAGTGATTCCAATGTTAAAAAAAAAAATCAAACCGGTTTTACGTCACCGCCAATCCGACCTACTACTTTTTCACTCTGGATAAATCTTTATAAAGAGAAACATACGTCGAAGAAGAACAGCGAAGCTGCAGTGATCCATTTACGTTGTATTCGTGTGAAATTTAACTAGTTTAAAAATACACATACATTTTTCAATATTCTAGTTTTCTGAGAGTAATAATACTTTACAGAATCAGCAGAAAAAAATAAACAAACAAACAAACAAAAACCACGTGCTGCTGAGTCTAGCCGGCTCTGAAAAAAAAAACAACAACAAAAACAGGTCCCAGTTTGTCAACGATCGCGTTAATAATTTATAATTTCAAGGAAAAAGAAATGAAGACACAGGTGGATAAAATTCTAAGAATTGTTTTTTTTAATACAACAGAAGTTAGAGTACTTAGCACGAACGTTTTTCAAAAGTTGTTTGATTTTTTTCCTCGTGTTTTATGCGGGACGCCATTGTTTGTTGATACGGAAATCAATGCGCAGTCTCATCACCAAGCGAAAAGTGCGAATGCGCTGACGCGAACGATTCCGCTATAATAAACGTATTTTTAAACATTTTGCGAAACTTACTTTTCCCTACTTTTTGAATATGTTGTAAAGAATAGTGTAGGGAAATAAATGCATTGATTTTTATTTCTTTTGCAATTAATCCTATGTTAAAACATTCTGGACTCCACTATTAGGGCATACACCTATTTAGGGAAACACCCCATTGAATAACATGGGCACGTGCCCACTTCCACCTACCTGTCTCATCGGTGGGCGCGTTTGGGCACGTGCCCATATTCATGCAGCGTTCCTGGACCATGCCCAAATCACTAAACGGAGAAAGGTTTGAGTTCAGGATACGAATAGCGTGCGTGCGTGCGTGTGTGTGTGTGTGTGTGTGTGTGTGTGTGTGTGTGTGTGTGTGTGTGTGAAAGAGAGAGAGGGAGAGAGAGAGGGAGAGACGGACAGACAGACAGACAGACAGTCAGAGAGATTATGCACGCGCGCGCGTGCGTGTGTGTGTGTACGTGTGTGCATGGGGGGGGGGGGGGGGGCAGACAGATAGACAGACAGATAGAGACAAATCTCTTACAGGGAGAGTTAGGGAGGACCTGGATGGACAGACAGTAAAGTAGAGAAGGGAAGACAGATAACGATCCAAAGCCAGACAATAACAAACAGACATGAGAGGCCGAGAGAAAGCCAAAGGCCGTGACACACGGGCCCAGAGAAACCCCGACAGTAAGACACACAGAGGGGATGAACAGGAGAAGGAGGAAGTGACGCCATCGCACCAAGTAGTTCCGCGGCCCACTCCCCAACTCACGAAGTCGCTAAAACCGTTACCTCACCACCGCTGTCCCAATCGTTCCCCGACACTCGTCCGAACCACTGATCTCTATCTCTCCCCGTGTA
>CM031595.1:95117627-95120127 GCA_018398815.1 Conus ventricosus | reverse complement strand
CTAGTCCCCCCCTTCCCTCCGCCCCCCCCCCCCCCCCCCCCCACCCAGGAAGGTAGAGTAGTCTTAGGAAGGTAGTGTAGTGTTTCATGGCCGTTTCCCATTCCCCCCAGGAAGGTAATGTAGTGTTTCATGGCCGTTTCCCATTCCCCCCAGGAAGGTAGAGTAGTCTTAGGAAGGTAGTGTAGTGTTTCATGGCCGTTTCCCATCCCCCCAGAAGGTAGTGTAGTGTTTCATGGCTGTTTCCCATTCCCCCAGAAGGTAGTGTAGTGTTTCATGGCCGTTTCCCAATCCCCCCAGGAAGGTAATGTAGTGTTTCATGGCCGTTTCCTAGTCTCCCCCCACGCCCCCTCCCCCCTACGCCCGCCCCCCCCCCCCCCCCCCCCCCCAGGAAGGTAATGTAGTGCTTCATGGCCGTTTCCTAGTCACACACACACACCCGCCCCCTCCCCCCACCCCATACCCAGGAAGGTAGTGTAGCGTTTCATGGCCGTTTCCTAGTCCCCCCCGCACGCACCCCCCTCTCCCCCAGGAAGGTAGTGTAGTGTTTCATGGCCGCTTCCTAGTCCCCCCCACTCGCACACACACACCCTCCCCAGGAAGGTAGTGTAGTGTTTCATGGCCGTTTCCTAGTCCCCCCCCCCCCCTCGCACACACACCCCCTCCCCAGGAAGGTAGTGTAGTGTTTCATGGCCGTTTACTAGTCCCCCCCCCCTCGCACGCACCCCCCTCCCCAGGAAGGTAGTGTAGTGTTTCATGGCCGTTTCCTAGTCTCTCCCCCCCCCCTCCCCCCCAGGAAGGCAGTGTAGTGTTTCATGTCCGTTTCCTAGTCCCCCCCCCCCCCAGGAAGGCAGTGTAGTGTTTCATGGCCGTTTCCTAGTCCCCCCCCCCCCCCCCCAGGAAGGCAGTGTAGTGTTTCATGGCCGTTCCCTAGCCCCCCCCCCCCCCCCCCCTCGCACCTCGCACGCACCCCCTCCCCAGGAAGGTAGTGTAGTGTTTCATGGCCGTTTCCTAGTCCCCCCCCCCCCCCTTTCCAGAACGCAGTGTAGTGTTTCATGGCCGTTTCCTACCCCCCCCCCCCCTCGCACGCACCCCCCTCCCTAGGAAGGTAGTGTAGTGTTTCATGGCCGTTTCCTAGTCTCCCACCCCCCCCCCCCCCCCAGGAAGGCAGTGTAGTGTTTCCTGGCCGTTTCCCATTCCCCCTCAGGAAGGTAGTGTAGTGTTTCATGGCCGTTTCCTAGCCCCCCCTTCCCCCCCAGGAAGGTAGCGTAGTGTTTCATGGCCGTTTCCTAGCCCCCCCCCCCCCCCCCCCCAGGAAGGTAAGGTAGTGTTTCATGCCGTTTCCTAGTCTCCCCCCCCCCCCCCCCCCCCCCCCAGGAAGGCAGTGTAGTGTTTCATGGCCGTTTCCCATTCCCCCTCAGGAAGGTAGTGTAGTGTTTCATGGCAGTGTCCTAGTCCCCCCCCCCCCCCCAGGAAGGTAGCGTAGTGTTTCATGGGCGTTTCCTAGCCCCCCCCCCCCCCCCCCCAGGAAGGTAGTGCAGTGTTTCATGGCCGTTTCCTAGTCCACCCTCCACCCCCCGCCAGGAAGGTAGTGTGGTCTTAGGAAGGTAGCGTAGTGTTTCATGGCCGTATCGTAGTCTCTCTCCTCCCCACTCCCCCAGGAAGGTAGTGAAGTGTTTCATGGCCGTTTCCCATTCCTCCCCTCCCCCCAGGAAGGTAGTGAGTGTTTCATGGCTGTTTCCTAGTCCCCCCCCCTACCCCCCAGGAAGGTAGTGAAGTGTTTCATGGCCGTTTCCCATTCCTCCCCTCCCCCCAGGAAGGTAGTGTAGTGTTTCATGGCTGTTTCCTAGCCCCCCCCCCCTACCCCCCAGGAAGGTAGTGTAGTGTTTCATGGCTGTTTCGTAGTCCCCCCTCCCCCAGAAAGGTAGTGTAGTGTTTCATGGCTGTTTCCTAGCCCCCCCCCCCCCCCCCCCAGAAAGGTAGTGTAGTGTTTCATGGCTGTTTCCTAGCCCCCCCCCCCCCCTCCCCCAGGAAGGTAGTGTAGTGTTTCATGGCTGTTTCCTAGCCCCCCCCCCCCCCCCCCCAGAAAGGTAGTGTAGTGTTTCATGGCTGTTTCCTAGCCCCCCCCCCCCCCTCCCCCAGGAAGGTAGTGTAGTGTTTCATGGGTGTTTCCTAGTCCCCCCCTACGCCCCAGGAAGGTAGTGTAGTGTTTCATGGCTGTTTCCTAGTCCCCCCCCCCCCCCCCCTACGCCCCAGGAAGGTAGTGTAGTGTTTCATGGCTGTTTCCTAGTCCCCCCTCCCCCAGGAAGGTAGTGTAGTGTTTCATGGCTGTTTCCTAGTCCCCCCCCCCCCCCCTACGCCCCAGGGAAAGGGAGTGTAGTGTTTCATGGCTGTTTCCTAGTCCCCCCTACCCCCCAGAAAGGTAGTGTAGTGTTTCATGCTGTTTCCTAGTCCCCCCCTCCCCCAGGAAGGTAGTGTAGTGTTTCATGGCTGTTTCGTAGTC
>CM031595.1:95107627-95112627 GCA_018398815.1 Conus ventricosus | reverse complement strand
CTACTCCAGGTCCTCCCTCCCTCCGCTCTCCATCCTTCCCCTACTCCCTCCCCTCTCCATCCTTCCCCAACTCCCGGTCCTCCCTCCCCTCTCCATCCTTTCCCCCACTCCCGGTCCTCCCTCCCCTCTCTATCCTTCCCCCACTCCAGGTCCTCCTCCCCCTCTCCCTCATTCCCCCACTCCCGGTCCTACCTCCCTCCCCTCTCCATCCTTCCCTACTCCAGGTCCTCCCTCCCCTCTTCCATCCTTCCCTACTCCAGGTCCTACCTCCCTCCCCTCTCCATCCTTCCCCTACTCCAGTCCTCCCTCCCCTCTCCATCCTTCCCCTACTCCAGGTCCTCCCTCCCCTCTCCATCCTTCCCCTACTCCCTCCCCTCTCCATCCTTCCCCTACTCCCTCCCCTCTCCATCCTTCCCCTACTCCCTCCCTCTCCATCATTCCCCTGCTCCCGGTCCTCCCTCCCCTCTCCATCCTTCCCCTACTCCAGGTCCCCCTCCCTCTCCATCCTTCCCCTACTCCCTCCCCTCTCCATCCTTCCCTACTCCCGGTCCTCCTCCCCTCTCCATCCTTCCCCTACTCCCGGTCCTCCCTCCCCTCTCCATCCTTCCCCTACTCCCGGTCCTCCCTCCCCTCTCCATCCTTCCCCTACTCCCGGTACTCCCTCCCCTCTCCATCCTTCCCCTACTCCCGGTCCTCCCTCCCCTCTCCATCCTTCCCCTACTCCCGGTCCCCCCCCTCTTTATCCTTCCCCTACTCCAGGTCCTCCATCCCCTATCCATCCTTCCCCTACTCCCTCCCTCTCCATCCTTCCCCTACTCCCGGTCCCCCCTCCCCTCTCCATCCTTCCCCATCTCCCGGTCCTCCCTCCCCTCTCCATCCTTCCCCTACTCCCTCCCCTCTCCATCCTTCCCCTACTCCCGGTCCTCCCTCCCCTCTCCATCCTTCCCCTACTCCCCCCCCTCTCCATCCTTCCCCTACTCCCGGTCCTCCCTCCCCCCTCCATCCTTCCCCTACTCCCTCCCCTCTCCATCCTTCCCCTACTCCCGGTCCTCCCTCCCCTCTCCATCCTTTCCCTACTCCCGGTCCTCCCCCCCCTCTCCATCCTTCCCTACTCCCTCCCCTCTCCATCCTTCCCCTACTCCCGGTCCTCCTCCGCTCTCCATCCTTCCCTACTTCCCTCCCCTCTCCCTCCTTCCCCTACTCCAAGTCCTCCCCCCCCTCTCCATCCTTCCCCTACTCCAGTCCTCCCTCCCCTCTCCATCCTTCCCTACTCCCGGTCCTTCCTCCCCTCTCCATCCTTCCCCTACTCCCTCCCCTCTCAATCCTTCCCCTACTCCCCGGGCCTCCCTCCCCTCTCCATCCTTCCCCTACTCCAGGTCCTCCCTCCCCTCTCCATCCTTCCCCTACTCCGGTCCTCCCTCCCCTTCCATCCTTCCCCTACTCCCTCCCTCTCCATCCTTCCCTACTCCCTCCCTCTCCATCCTTCCGCTACTCCCGGTCCACCTCCACTCTCCATCCTTCCCCTACTCCCGGTCCTCCCTCCCTCTCCATCCTTCCCTACTCCCGGTCCTCCCTCCCCTCTCCATCCTTCCCCTACTCCCTCCCTCTCCATCCTTCCCCTACTCCCGGTCCTCCCCCCCCCCCCCTCCATCCTTTCCCTACTCCCGGTCCTCCCTCCCCTCTCCCTCCTTCCCCTACTCCCGGTCCTCCCTCCCCTCTCCATCCTTCCCCTACTCCCTCCCCTCTCCATCCTTCCCTACTCCCGGTACTCCCTCCCCTCTCCGTCCTTCCCCTACTCCCGGTCCTCCCTCCCTCTCCATCCTTCCCTACTCCCGGTCCTCCCTCCCCTCTCCATCCTTCCCCTACTCCAGGTCCTCCCTCCCCTCTCCATCATTCCCCTACTCCCTCCCCTCTCCATCCTTCCCCATCTCCCGGTCCTCCCTCCCCTCTCCATCCTTCCCTAATCCCTCCCTCTCCATCCTTCCCCTACTCCCGGTCCTCCCTCCCCTCTCCATCCTTCCCCTACTCCAGGTCCTCCCTCCCCTCTCCATCCTTCTCCTACTCCAGGTCCTCCCTCCCCTCTCCATCCTTCCCCTACTCCCTCCCCTCTCCATCCTTCCCCTACTCCCGGTCCTCCCTCCCCTCTCCATCCTTCCCCTACTCCCGGTCCTCCCTCCCCTCTCCATCCTTCCCCTACTCCCTCCCCTCTCCATCCGTCCCCTACTCCCGGTCCTCCCTCCCCTCTCCATCCTTCCCCTACTCCAGGTCCTCCCTCCCCTCTCCATCCTTCCCCTACTCCAGGTCCTCCTCCCCTCTCCATCCTTCCCCTACTCCCAGTCCTCCTCCCCTCTCCATCCTTCCCCTACTCCCCGGGCCTCCCTCCCCTCTCCATCCTTCCCCTACTCCCGGTCCTCCCTCCCCTCTCCATCCTTCCCTACTCCAGGTCCTCCCTCCCTCTCCATCCTTCCACTACTCCCGGTCCTCCCTCCCCTCTCCATCCTTCCCCTACTCCCGGTCCTCCCTCCCTCTCCATCCTTCCCCTACTCCCGTCCTCCCTCCCCTCTCCATCCTTCCCATCTCCGGTCCTCCCTCCCCTCTCCATCATTCCCCTATCCCTCCCCTCTCCATCCTTCCCCATCTCCCGGTCCTCCCTCCCTCTCCATCCTTCCCCTATCCTCTCCCTCTCCTCCTTCCCCTACTCCCGGTCCTCCCTCCCCTCTCCATCCTTCCCTACTCCAGGCCCTCCCTCCCCTCTCCATCCTTCCCCTTCTCCAGGCCCTCCCCCCCCTCTCCATCCTTCCCCTACTCCAGGCCCTCCCTCCCCTCTCCATCCTTCCCCTACTCCGGGCCTCCCCCTCCCCTCTCCATCCTTCCCCTAATCCAGGTCCTCCCTCCCCTCTCCATCCTTCCCCTACTCCAGGTCCTCCCTCCCTCTCCTCTCCATCCTTCCCCTACTCCAGGTCCTCCCCCCTCCCCTCTCCATCCTTCCCCTACTCCAGGTCCTCCCTCCCCTCTCCATCCTTCCCCTACTCCCGGTCCTCCTCCCTCCCCTCTCCATCCTTCCCCTACTCCCGGTCCTCAACCCTCCCCCCTCCATCCTTCCCCTACTCCAGGTCCTCCCTCCCCTCTCCATCCTTCCCCTACTCCAGGTCCCCCCTCCCTCTCCTCTCCCATCCTTCCCCTACTCCCGGGCCTCCCCCTCCCCTCTCCATCCTTCCCCTACTCCAGGTCCTCCCTCCCCTCTCCATCCTTCCCCCACTCCAGGTCCTCCCTCCCTCTCCTCTCCATCCTTCCCCTACTCCCGGTCCTCCCTCCTCCCCTCTCCATCCTTCCCCTACTCCAGGTCCTCCCTCCCTCTCCTCTCCATCCTTCCCCTACTCTAGGTTCTGCCCCCTCCCCTCTCCATCCTTCCCCTACTCCAGGTCCTACCTCCCTCCCCTCTCCATCCTTCCCTACTCCAGGTCCTCCCCCCCCTCTCCATCCTTCCCCTACTCCCGGTCCTCTCTCCCCTCTCCATCCTTCCCTACTCCCGGTCCTCCCTCCCCTCTCCATCCTTCCCCTACTCCAGGTCCTCCCTCCCATCTCCATCCTTCCCTACTCCAGGTCCTCCCTCCCTCCGCTCTCCATCCTCCCCTACTCCCTCCCCTCTCCATCCTTCCCAACTCCCGGTCCTCCCTCCCCTCTCCATCCTTCCCCTACTCCCGGGCCTCCCTCCCCTCTCTATCCTTCCCCTACTCCAGGTCCTCCCTCCCCTCTCCATCATTCCCCGACTCCCGGTCCTACCTCCCCCCTCTCCATCCTTCCCCTACTCCAGGTCCTCCCTCCCCTCTCCATCCTTCCCCTACTCCAGGTCCTACCTCCCTCCCCTCTCCATCCTTCCCCTACTCCAGGTCCTCCCTCCCCTCTCCATCCTTCCCCTACTCCAGGTCCTCCCTCCCCTCTCCATCCTTCCCCTACTCCCTCCCCTCTCCATCCTTCCCTACTCCCTCCCTCTCCATCCTTCCCCCACTCCCTCCCTCTCCATCATTCCCCTGCTCCCGGTCCTCCCTCCCCTCTCCATCCTTCCCCTACTCCAGGTCCCCCCTCCCCTCTCCATCCTTCCCCTACTCCTCCCCTCTCCATCCTTCCCCTACTCCCGGTCCTCCCCCCCCTCTCCATCCTTCCCCTACTCCCGGTCCTCCCTCCCTCTCCATCCTTCCCCTACTCCCGGTCCTCCCTCCCTCTCCATCCTTCCCTACTCCCGGTACTCCCTCCCCTCTCCTCCTTCCCTACTCCTCCCCTCTCCATCCTTCCCCTACTCCCGGTCCTCCCTCCCCTCTCCATCCTTCCCCATCTCCCGGTCCTCCCTCCCCTCTCCATCCTTCCCCTACTTCCCTCCCTCTCCATCCTTCCCCCACTCCAGGTCCTCCCTCCCCTCTCCATCCTTCCCCTACTCCCTCCCCTCTCCATCCTTCCCCCTACTCCCGGTCCTCCCTCCCCTCTCCATCCTTCCCCCACTCCCTCCCCTCTCCATCCTTCCCCTACTCCCGGTCCTCCCTCCCCTCTCCATCCTTTCCCTACTCCCGGTCCTCCCTCCCCTCTCCATCCTTCCCCTACTCCCTCCCCTCTCCATCCTTCCCCTACTCCAGGTCCTCCCTCCGCTCTCCATCCTTCCCCTACTCCCCCCCTCTCCATCCTTCCCTACTCCAGGTCCTCCCTCCCCTCTCCATCCTTCCCCTACTCCCAGTCCTCCCTCCCCTCTCCATCCTTCCCCTACTCCGGTCCTTCTCCCCTCTCCATCTTCCCCTACTCCCTCCCCTCTCAATCCTTCCCCTACTCCCGGTCCTCCCTCCTCTCCATCCTTCCCCTACTCCAGGTCCTCCCTCCCCTCTCCATCCTTCCCCTACTCCCGGTCCTCCCTCCCCTCTCCATCCTTCCCCTACTCCCTCCCCTCTCCATCCTTCCCCTACTCCCTCCCCTCTCCATCCTTCCGCTACTCCCCGGTCCACCCTCCACTCTCC
>CM031595.1:95090127-95092627 GCA_018398815.1 Conus ventricosus | reverse complement strand
TATCTTCTCCATGATCCTTGGTCCGCGCTTTTTCATTGGAGGGAGGGAGGGAGGAAGGAAGAGACGGAGAGAAGAGAAATGACGGGCCGACAGCTTTTTTCCTGTCTGGCTCCGACGTCGATAATCGCTGCTGCTGCTGCCGAACAGTCTGTTGGGTCCAGCAGTGAATCCAAGTGGACCTTGATGACTTCTTGATGAGCGTGTGCCGTTCTCTCCTCGCTGGGCAACAGCTGGTGGGGGGTTTCCGACATCATTCTTCTGTTCTCAAGGAGAACACAGTGCGGGCACGTGGCCATGTGTGTGTGTGTGTGTGTGTGTGTGTGTGTGTGTGTGTGTGTGTGTGCGTGCGTGCGTGCGTGCGTGCGTGCGTGCGTGCGTGCGTGCGTGCGTGCGTGTGTGCGTGCGTGCGCGCGCGTGTGTGTGTGGAGTGTTGGGATGGGGAAGAAATATATGTACATGTATATGTATATGTGTGTGCCTTTATGTATAGGTGTGTGTGTGTATTTGAGTGTACAAGCGTGCGCGCGCGCGAGTGTGCTAACTGCCACGCGCGATATGTCATTCTTTTTTCTTTCTTGTTGTTTTTTCTCTCTCTCTCTCTCTCTCTCTCTCTCTCTCTCTCTCTCTCTCTCTCTCTCTCTCTCTCTCTCTCTCTCTCTCTCTCTCTCTGTGTGTGTGTGTGTGTGTGTGTGTGTGTGTGTGTGGTTGTGTGTGTTGTCTTTACTGGTTGTTCCATTGTTTATTTTTTTGCAATTATTCGTTTGTTCATCAGTTCACTTCCACTAGTGCCGCCATCCCCCATAAGCTGTCACAAAACAGAGCAATGTTCACTTGGATGAACCTACTTCCATCAGAAATGTTCAGCGAGCCAACAAAACAATAAAGGGGAGTAGCCTCCACAAGGCCTTGCTCAGGGTCTGGCACATATGCGGAGAGAGAGACAGTGAGTGAGAGAGAGAGAGAGGAGAGAGAGAGAGAGAGAGAGAGAGAGAGAGAGAGAGGGAGAGAGCTAGATAGAGAGAGAGAGAGAGAGGCAGGCTGGTCGACAGACAGAAAGGCGGACAGTCAGACAGACAAACAGACAGAAAGGGGCAGACAGAAGAAAGACAGAGACAAAAGATACGGAAGAAAGACAGAGACAAAAGATACGGAAGAAAGACAGAGACAAAAGATACGGAAGAAAGACAGAGACAAAAGATACGGAAGAAAGACAGAGATGTGCGAAAGGAAGAGAAGACGGACGCGAGAAGAATGAACAAGAACTCTCACAAAAAACTGACTCCTCCACAGCCCCCTCCCCCCCCTCTCACCCTCACACACCCACGTGACCAACATCCCCTCCTCCCCGGTCATCTTACTAACCCCTCCACACCTTCCCCCCCACCCCCCCTCCCCCCTCTCCCCTCCCCCTCCCCCTCCCCTCCTTCCTTTCGCGGAAAGGTCAGACGTGCTTAGACTGTCACGGCGAATTTATAGAGTGCTGCTTCAAGAAATAGAAAGCACTTATCGATTTTGTTTTCGTCTACGTCTTTCTCATCAACATTAATCATGGAAAATACGACTTAGTCTCATGTTTCTGTTTCTCCTCGAGGTTTAGTTGACAGAATGTTTCTTATCTTGTCCCCATTGCTTCCACCTCCGCCCACCCCCACTTCCACCCTTCCCCCTGTCCTCTCTCCTCCCCCAAAAAGCACACGGAAATGTTTCAGGCCAAAAAAATGGTGTTATTATTGTTATTGTTATTAGTATTATTATCATTATTATTATTACTACTATTATATCATTATCATCATCACCATTATTATTATTATTATTATTATTATTATTATTATTATTATTATTATTTTTATTATATTATTATTATTATTATTATTATTATTATTATTATTATTATTAGTTTTATTATTATTATTATCCTGTTATCGTCATCATTATCATCATTATTGTTATTATCATTCTTATCCTTTTTATCATTATTATCATCATTATCATTATTATTGATATTTGTTGTCATTGTTATCATAGTTATTATCATTTTCATTATTTATTACTATTGTCATTGCTATTATAATTACAGATACAGAGAGAGAGAGAGAGAGAGAGAGACAGACAGACAGACAGACAGACCGACAGAGTGGCAGGCAGGCAGACAGAGACAACAGACAGACGGACAGACTGACAGGGACAGACTTACGAGAGACAGAGACAACAGACACAAAGGCAGAGATGTGCGAAACGAAGAGAAGATGGACGTGAGAACGGTTGCTGTGCAATGAAAAAGAATTCTTTCAAAAACGGACTCCTCCACCCCCTCACCCCTACACACCAACGTTTTTGACATCCCCTCCTCCCCCGTCTCTCTTTAGTATTCCCCCCTCCCCTTCCTCCCCATCCTCATCCCCCTTCCTTTCGCGGAAAGGTCAGACGTGCTTAGACTGTCACGCCGATTTCATATAATGGAGATTCCAGAAATAGAAAGCACTTATCGATTTTTTTTTTC
>CM031595.1:95077627-95080127 GCA_018398815.1 Conus ventricosus | reverse complement strand
TTCCCTTTTGTCATCATGTTAGAAGGAGAGGGAGGGAGGAGAGAGAGAGAGAGAGAGAGAGAGAGAGAGAGAGAGAGAGAGAGACAGAGACAGAGAGACAGAGAGAGACAGAGACAGAGAGAGACAGAGAGAGAGAGAATAAGTCTCCTATTTCGATCTAGAGACCTACTTCTGACACAGATCAATTTAAATGACGAGTGTTGATATCGATCCAGGCAGTCATGTGCTTGCTCAGGTTGTGCCTTAACTCGCCAGATGGCATCAGGTCCCGCGCGGCATTTGATCCTGCTGGCCCTAGGATATAAAACATTGGAGACATGCCGCCCGGAACAGATCAATCGGGTTTTCTTTTTTCTTTCTTTCTTTCTCTTTTTTTTTTTTTTTTTTTTTTTGGGGGGGGGGGGTAACATCTAATAGATTATGTGTTTACTGAAAAGAGGTCACTATTATTCTCTTCCGTATACATGGCCCTTTTGCATAAATGTAATGCACTCTAAAATATCCCTTCAATAAATTCCCTTTCTCCTGTGTACGTGTCGGTCTAGTTAAAGCCCAGCCGACAAAACACGACCCTGTCAAGGTTCTGGCCCGTAAAAGAAAAAACAAAACAAAACAAAGGACGTTGTCATGAAAACAAATGAACAAAAGCAAGCCTCTAAAAAAAGTAAAACAACCCATGTATGAGGTCATCTCCAACACTCCATAGTACCTGAACTACTCTACCAATCTTGGGGTCTTTACAAGCGGTCGTACTGAGAGCACCACACATTCCGCTTGGTTTCCACCCTCACATATTTGGAAACACATTAATAGAAATAGCTTGCTTGTTTTTAAACATAACAACAAAAATACACAAGAAAGCCACGGGCAAACAACTGCAGAATGGACTCCCATCATGCCCTCGACAGTGTACATACTATCTGCACTCTGTACAGTGTACATACTATCTGCACTCTGGACAGTGTACATACTATCTGCACTCTGGACAGTGTACATACTATCTGCACTCTGGACAGTGTACATACTATCTGCACTCTGGACAGTGTACATACTATCTGCACTCTGGACAGTGTACATACTATCTGCACTCTGGACAGTGTACATACTATCTGCACTCTGGACAGTGTACATTACTATCTGCACTCTGTACAGTGTACATACTATCTGCACTTTGGACAGTGTACATACTATCTGCACTCTGGACAGTGTACATACTATCTGCACTCTGGACAGTGTACATACTATCTGCACTTTGGACAGTGTACATACTATCTGCACTCTGTACAGTGTACATACTATCTCCACTCTGGACAGTGTACATACTATCTGCAAACTGGACAGTGTACATACTATCTGCACTTTGGACAGTGTACATACTATCTGCACTCTGTACAGTGTACATACTATCTGCACTCTGGACAGTGTACATAATATCTGCACTCTGGACAGTGTACATACTATCTGCACTCTGGACAGTGTAATAACTATCTGCACCTTGGACAGTGTACATAGTACCCACACTCTGAACAGTGTACATACTATCTGCACTCTGGACAGTGTACATACTATCTGCACTCTTGACAGTGTACATACTATCTGCACTCTGGACAGTGTACATACTATCTGCACTTTGGACAGTGTACATACTATCTGCACTCTGGACAGTATACATACTATCTGCACTTTGGGCAGTGTACATACTATCTGCACTTTGGACAGTGTACATACTATCTGCACTCTGGACAGTGTACATACTATCTGCACTCTGGACAGTGTACATACTATCTGCACTCTGGACAGGGTACATACTGTTTGCACTCTGGACAGTGTACATACTATCTGCACTCTGGACAGTGTACATACTATCTGCACTCTGGACAGTGTACATACTATCTGCACTCTGTACAGTGTACATACTATCTGCACTTTGGACAGTGTACATACTATCTGCACTCTGGACAGTGTACATACTATCTGCACTCTGGACAGTGTACATACTATCTGCACTTTGGACAGTGTACATACTATCTGCACTCTGTACAGTGTACATACTATCTCCACTCTGGACAGTGTACATACTATCTGCACACTGGACAGTGTACATACTATCTGCACTTTGGACAGTGTACATACTATCCGCACTCTGTACAGTGTACATACTATCTGCACTCTGGACAGTGTACATACTATCTGCACTCTGGACAGTGTACATACTATCTGCACTCTGGACAGTGTAATAACTATCTGCACCTTGGACAGTGTACATACTATCTGCACTCTGTACAGTGTACATACTATCTGCACTCTGGACAGTGTACATACTATCTGCACTCTGGACAGTGTACATACTATCTGCACTTTGGACAGTGTACATACTATCTGCACTCTGTACAGTGTACATACTATCTCCACTCTGGACAGTGTACATACTATCTGCACACTGGACAGTGTACATACTATCTGCACTTTGGACAGTGTACATACTATCTACACTCTGTAC
>CM031595.1:95065127-95067627 GCA_018398815.1 Conus ventricosus | reverse complement strand
CTCGACCACTGCCGGTTTCCCTGCCTTGACCAATCACTGAGAGGACTCGTGATTGCAGCAAAATTTGGGACAAACTCCCTATAAAACCCAATAAAACCTAGCAGACTCCTGACTTCTGTTTTGGTCTTTGGTCTCTCTGAATTCCTCATCTTCTCCACCTTTCCTCTTTCCGGCTGCTTTGTGTCGCCTCCGACAACAAAACCTAGGAACTCCTACTGTCTAGCCCTTCATAC
This sequence comes from Conus ventricosus, assembly GCA_018398815.1. Lineage (NCBI taxonomy): Eukaryota > Metazoa > Mollusca > Gastropoda > Neogastropoda > Conidae > Conus > Conus ventricosus. The sequence continues at coordinate 95,067,394 of CM031595.1, read as the reverse complement.
AGTGACACATCCCTGTATGACTCTTCTGGAAACTTAGGCAACAAAATTCCCCCTTCTTCTGCTGGGTCTCTTTCACCCCATCAATGATTGCTGCTGCGCCTATGTGCTGAGTCTCACGCTGAATATATTTGCGGAGAAAATTCGCATGGAAAAGTTTTAGTTTCCCATTCACATCAATTCGGTAATCCCGACCGACCTTTTCAGTGATGGTGAATGGTCCTTTCCAATGCATCAGCAGCTTGTTGTGACCCGTGGGAAGCAGTACCAGGACTTGATCTCCCGCCTTGAGGGATTGCTTCCTTACCTTCCTGTCATATTGCTTCTTCTGAACGACCCTAGCCTTCTGCAAACTTTCCTTTGCAACCTTACATGTCTCATACCTCTGCCCACCTTTGGAACAGGGCGAGATTGGGCCAATCAGATCGACGGCCACTCTCCTGAATGGTGTGTCAATTAAAGGGGGATGTTTAAGAGGCGCCTTCCTCTTCACCCCTCTTGTGGCTGACCTTTGACACACATCACATGACATGCAGAACCGCTTTATGTCTGCCATTGCCCCTGGCCAATGAAAATCATCAAAGGCTCGGTCAGCCGTTTTACCGGTGCCGAGATGACTCGCCATGAGCGACTCGTGACCCACTGACATGACAGTGTCACGATAACATGCTGGTACCTCTAACTGAGTGGTCACCTTACCTGTCTTCCCCTTGGTGAACACTCGGTACAACAGCCCGCCTTTCACAAGAAATTCTGTCTCACCTCCTCTAACCTCCTGTTTCTCTCCACCTCTTGCCAACTCCCAAGACTTCACGAGCGAAGGGTCTTGTTCCTGTGCAGCCCTAAACTCATCAGCGACACGTCTATGCCCGACTTCCTTCCTGGAACAACTAACGGTTTAACAACCTTTTCCTCCTTCTTGCTCCGTGTTTGAACTGCTGCCCCTGTAGCAGTCAACAACTCAGGATCCCCATGGATCCCTTGCACCTGGAATATTTCCAATGATCAGATCGTGAAGGGGTTTCCTCCATCACCAACGCAGACAACTCGCCTGAGAAGTAAGGGGTACGTACTTCTATCTTAGCAACTGGAAACTCCCTCACAGTGCCATCGATTAGAGTACAGGTCTGGATTTGCCCTGTCAAATCCCTTTATCGACCAGCGTTGTTCGTACTACCCCGCATGAACAACCAGTGTCTCGTAACACTGTCACCCTCTGCTGGCCAATCCACCCTTCTTCCACTGGTAACGAACCACTCAGCCTAGTGCGCCTCCATCCCTGACACTGACTGCTGTCCAGTGCTAGCCATAGGCTGCACTCCACCCTCTTCAGACTGAATCCCCTTTGGTTCCACTGCAGGTCGTTTCCCTTGACGACCCTTATCCACCTCTTGCAAGGCTGCTGCCTTCTGGAACCTCATGCGACAATCCCTCGCCACATGTCCCTTCTTGTGACAAATGAAACACCTAATGTCCCTTTGCCCTTCCTTCTGCCCCACCACTGGGTTTGCAGACTTTGCAGAAAACTCTCCTAGTCTCCTTGCACTCTTCTCACCTGTGCCTAGCACCTGTTTCTCCTGCACCTTAGTGCCCAAACGTGCCTCTCTATACACCTCTGCGAACTTCAACAACTCCCCTGCTGTCTCTGGCTGTCTCTCTTTCAAATGTATGGTTAACTCAGGGCCGCAACCTGACAAAATCTGTTCTTTCATAACTAGCTCTTTCAATTCAACGAACTCCTTCTTCGTACCACTCAACTCTAACCATTTCTCAAAATAGTGATCTAGACGTGCACCAAACTGAGTGTACGTCTCACCTGCTTGTAATTTAGCCGAACGAAATTTCTTCCTGAACCCCTCCTCTGTGAGGTCAAATCCTTTCATCAATGATTCCTTCACAGCGCAAAAATCAGATTGGGTGTCTGCTGGCAATGCAGTGAAAATCTGTAACGCCTTACCGTCAGTAACGCTGACAAAATGACTGCCCACTCTTCTGAAGGCCAACCCTGACTGGTTGCAAACGTTTCGAAACGACTGATGTATGCATCAATCGAATCGGTCCCTTCCGAGAATTTTGGCAACTTGGGTCGGGGAGCGTAACTGCGCACAGAGTCACTGGACACTGAACTACCATCCTCGGTGGTCTCCCTTTGTATTCTCACTTTCTCTAATTCTAATTGAACCTTTATCTTTCTGTTCTGGTTTCCTTCGCTTCCCAGCTTATCCTTTCCGTTTCCCTGCTTTCCCTTTTCTGTTTTTCCTGCTTCTCTT
>CM031595.1:95034393-95065027 GCA_018398815.1 Conus ventricosus | reverse complement strand
TCCGGCAAGGTCCAGCAGATCCTGGATCCAGCCTTGGAGTCAGTTCACGGATAAAAACGAAATTATTTTATGGGAAGGAATGTAATATTTGGTGTGGAAGGGAAGAGTTACACCCCTGTCCTTTTTCCATGGGGCACCGAATGATGTCTACGTCTATATAGAAAGTTTTCTTTCTCCGTGGAAATATACTTCCGTCGACAGTTTTCCATTGGTAACATTATTTTCACTGTGTTTGCTTAGTGCACAACTTGTTATAATGTTGCTGAACAGAGACCGGATCCACCGTTTTATTCGGATCCGCACAGCAAATCAGCACCAAAACTTTGATTCACACGACTTTGCAATGCATTTCTTCTTTTACATCAAATTTGGTTAAAATGGGTTTGGGGCAGTTTTTGCATAATCAAACTGGTTTATGATGTTGCAGAACAAAAGCTGAACCCGACGTCTGATCTGGATCCGTTCTATGGATCTCAACTCAAATTTATTGGTTTGGTCCTTGGGCCACGCGGCACCTTTTGAGCAAGTTTGGTTTACAAAGGGGAAATAGATTACATTGCTATCTGTTGACAGACAAACAAGAAAGTCAACAGACGCGATGAAAAACATGACGGCAGGTGGAGATAACAAGGGAGTAACTCTACGTCCCCTGTGAAACAGTTATCTTCCCATAACTCCGAACTCATGCCATTCACGCCCAGCCCATCATCACATGCACAGACACGAGGAGAATAGGACAAACTGGTAAACTTCCGATGGAAGCTTAAGTTACCTCCCGTAGTTATAGTTTGATGTTTGCGTCTTCCTGTCTCACTTCACATTTCCTTGAGAAAAAAAAATCGGCAAGTTTGATCTTTATAGGGACTCTCGGAAAAAGCTGAACACTGAATCAACGACAGGGCATTCCTTATCTGGGATTTTAGAGCTATAAAAAAGAAAGACGTAGATCATGGTTGCAACACCCACAGGTGTTTTGTGATTCTGTTTGTTACAAGGATGGATAACAGTACAGTTGATTTTAGGGTCTGTCTCTGTTTAATGAACTAGGGACTGTCTGTGTATGTTCTAAGTAAGTAGCCAGTGTGGCTTGAGAAAGGTTGAAATAAACCGAAATATTGCCATTATCTCATGGGTGTTATGTGGCTTCTATTTTTCACTTTCCTAAGTAAGTAGCAGGGCATGAACCAGAACGGCATAAGTTTCAAAGGTTCAGAACTGGAATATTTACTCGTTAATGTCCTGAAAGATCATGGATACATATGCACCCGATGCCATTTTCACATACGTCGCATTTGGCAAGGTTCACAATAAATTGTTACCTCACGGATAATTTTAGATCAGAATTAAACATTTTGTACCTGAAAAGAAAAAGCATAATTTCATTTGTTTAGAAGATGATATTGTTGAAGTCATTGCTGGCACGAGAAATACGAATTGAGAATCTGTTCAGATTATCGCTTCAAAGCTCGTACCTATGTTGCTAAGATATCAATTACTCATTGCTGTTTCCCACGGAAAACTTTTTATGCATTTTTGTGGCTTTGCTTAACAAACGTTGACCGAGCCATGGCTGTCTTGCTGAAGAGATTATGTCATCTCCCCTCAACAAGACTGAAAGGATGAAACTAATTCTCGAAATCTAGAGTCCAATTTTGAACTCGTTAGAATTTCCCAGTCATGTGTAACACAACAAACCCCTCCTGCCTGAAATGATTCATGTGTAATGGTTCCATCAAACTCACTCGGATCAATATCAACACAATGTATCAGCTGTCCATCAAAGTCGGCTGCACGTAACGTGAGACACTAATTGTGGCACTAAGAGATAGAGTCCATCCCACGGACATTTTCCTCCCATGAAACGGACTCCACAATTTATGGATGCATATGGGATTGGTTTTGTGCCACTGACGCACGCACGGATTCAAGCCATTTCATCAAATATCTTACCGACAGGCGAGACGATTTACGTGATCAACAGGCCCAGACTTCCGGGATTGTATTGTTGGGTTAGGTCAAGCGCGTGACTCTGGCATGAAATCTCCATCAGCGCATGCTCAGTTCTATTGGTCGGCTTGCAGCTGTCGGAACGGGCACACAGATCACTTAGGGTTGGTTATTCTGGCTTGATTTCCCCTGTGGAACAAAAGCATTGCTTCCGGTTTTGAGAGATGGCGTTTTGCTTGGAGCGGAAACGTCGCGAGGCCGTGAATAGTACAAAGGATCTGCTTTTGATTGCTTGTCCCGGAGAGGAGCGTGTTGCCGCAACACGGTGGTCGTTTTTCATCCCTTTGCTGCATTTCAGAGAGAGAGAGAGAGAGAGAGAGAGAGAGAGAGAGAGAGAGAGCAAGCAATGCAGTGTCATGAGTCATCCTTATGAGTTTGATACACTTATACATGCAGCTTACAGCTCACACATGACACAGGATTCTTCCTAATTTTTCGTACGTTTCTAGACATACTAACCCTGCAAATGATGCAATGTGGCGTGCACATCTGGCCTCAGACAGTGTATGGTTGATTTGTCCATTGAAGGCATCTTCCCTAGATCAGTTTTTACATTCGGCATCCTTCGCCCATCAGACAAATGCCATGTAATGTAATGCATCAAAAAAGCAATGAGAAATATGTTAGCTTCGTACCCCTCATACCACATCCCTCACTCCTCCCACCCCGCCCCTTCCTCCACCTTAGCGGTGGGCGATGAAGGAAACTGTCGACATGATGAATGCGCTCGGGGTTCGTTTTGTGTCAATTCATTCGGTCATTCAAGATTCTTCATCAAATATTTCTAGATATAAAAAACATTTAAATGATAATATGCTAACGTAAAAAGATAGACAGACGCAAAAGGTTCATAAAATGAACAACACAATGAAACCAATTTCGAGAAAATAAACACTAACTTACTACAAAGACTCCGGTACACATGTCTGAAGAATCAATAGTAAACATACAATAATATGACAAAAATGATTCACCTCAAGGGGAAACGTTGTTCCACTGTTGTATAATCTGTGACATTACAAAATAATGTGTCCAGAAAGATCGGAATCAATTTCCAGGATACCAGAGTGTACATACACATTTTATTCCACCACCCACTGCATCCTGTAAGGCACTCGGGGGAAAAACCCGCATCAATCCATACATCCAAAATATTCTTCATTTGTCTGACGCACTCGATGTTCATGTGAAAAGAAGTCCTCCAAATATACCCAGGCCTCAATTTTCCAGACAAGCTAGACGGTTTACCCGACCACTGAAACGACCACTGAAATGGAGGGATACACAGGAAGAACGCTGACGGCTTAAAAAAGTCGTTTCCATTGACAGTGTCAGAGACAATCAAAAGAAAACGCCTACACATCATTTCTGTTGGGTTCGAACCATTTTTACCTGAGGCATAAATCGGTATCTGATTGTATGTATGCATACAACATCTAGAGGTGTGGTGGTCAGGGATACATTCCATTCTGTCAAACTTAGGTATTTCTTAAAAAACCCAACTGTTTTGACAAAAAAAGAACAAAATCAGACCATGATAGATTTTAAGTTATGCGACCGAGTAATTTAATCGCTTCAATTAATTCTAAGCCTTCCTGGACATTGAATTCACTTGATTTTGTTTTAATCTTGTGGTATATTTGTCTTATTGTAATCAACATAAATTTACATTCATACGGATGAAGGGCTCACGTTTCTCCAACGACTACTTCTCTAGTTATGGGCCTGAGGTGAGGTGAGGTGAGGTGAGGTGAGGATAAAGGGCTGGTTCAGATCAGCCCAAGTAACAAATCTGTCAAGCTGACTTTGGAAGTCAATGAAAGAGAGAGAGAGAGAGAGAGAGAGAGAGAGAGAGAGAGAGAGAGAGAGAGAGAGACAGAGAGAGAGAGAGAGAGAGAGAGAGAGAGAGAGAGAGAGGGGGGGGGAGGAAGAGAATGAAGGGGGGGGGGGGGGCGGCAAAAATTATTCTGCAGATTTACCGCTTTTGTCTGTATGAATTGAAGATGACACACATTCAGCTTGCATTTTTTTTTAAAAACCTGTCCTTCAGATGCAAAATTCCTGAAGTAATTTATGCTTTATTGTTCCCCCAAAGAAATTATTTTTACTGCTCACATCATTTGCCCATTAAGAGCAATGGCATAACTCATAGCACTATAATGGAAGCAATAATAAATCTTTCACTGTCGGCACTGCAGACATGGGCAATAAAACTAACCGCAGAAGTTATGGATGCATACCTGCGTGCTTTTAGATCGACTTTTATGCACAAGATTAATCTTGCTTCACAAAACACCTTCCGTGTTCGAGTTTTTCCGCGACAGGCACAGTTCACGTGATCAAGAAGTGCAGACTTCTGGGACTCACTTGTGGAGTGACGGGAAGACTGGCGATAGATTCCATGTGCTTTTGCTTCGATGTGGTAGCCGGCTTGTTTCCTTTCAGACCGGCGCAAGATCATCGAGTGGTCCTCATGCTTGCTTGATTGTTCTTGTGAGCCGAATCTTGACTTGAAGACTCGCGTGATTTCACTTGCAGAAGAAATTCCAGCTTCCTATTTTCCTCCATTTTTCTTTCATCAAATCTTGGCTACACATGTTGCATTTTCATGGAATTTATCTTGGCCGGAAATTTTGCTTTATCATTTCGCTGTGAAACAATTACTGGTTGACGTTTTGGTTGATCTTTTTAATGCTGATCGATGAGAATAAGGATGATGAAGATGATGTTACGGATTTCCATTCGGCCTGAGACTGCATGACTAGGTTGTACTCTTCGCTTACTTTAATATATATCCGGCTTCAACAGCTCGAAAGATACATGCCGATGGGTAGACACTCAGGTTTGAATTACATTCCCCGTCAAGCGCATTCAGGCACGAAGGGAATGCAGTTAATAACAACAAGAATGCCCACATCACAGGCATTTTTCCCAAGCGGTAAGGTAAGTTATGGTAATGATGCTTACAGCCCAGCCGATCGCAAAGGGCCATGTCAGGTGTACGCAACAAAATAAATGGATGTTAAGGCAGACGAAGGGGGTGGGGGTGGGGATGGGCCGGTGGCGTTGGGGTGAGTAAAAAAGGGGGTTGGAAGGGAGACGGGGTGGGTGTGGTTTTCTGTGCTGTTCCACTTGTCCCCAACGGGCCCGACCGACGACTCACTTGACCAAGCCCAACCAGGACTTCCGACAGTCCATTGTGGAGTCATTACGTCAACCGCCCGCGAGTCGGCCATTCAAATTCCCACGTGCTGCTTAGCTCGATTGTGGCGGCCGGCTGACATCCTCTGCCACAGGCACGTACGAATCTCACCAAATGCTCGTTAGATTTGCTTGATTTCCCTTGCGGAACCAGTCTTTGCTTCCACCCCCCTCGGCTGGCATTTTTTTTCATCCTTTTTTCTGTGTGTGTGTGTGTGTGTGTGTGTGTGTGTGTGTGTGTGTGTGTGAGTGTGTGTGTGTGTGTGTGTGTGTGTGTGTGTGTGTGTGTGTGTGTGTGTGTGTGTGTGTGTTATACTCGAAGTGCATGTTAGTGAATTTGCAGCAAGAAGCGGGTAGTTCCCTGGCAGAACTCTGCCAACATTTACTTTGACGGGCAAACCAAACACACAGACTTAGCGTAAATGGGAGCTACTGGCACAAAGTAAATTGTAACAATGCAGCGATCTTCACAAGAACAATGCATCAGTATGGACAATGTAACACCTGTCACTTTTTGTGCACGATGAATGGAAATACAACTGTTTCCTTTTATTGACCGGGATGTACGGACAATTGTCACTTTTTTTCGTTGAGGCTTCTGCTTTCTTCCCTTTTAACGAACGATAAACTGACGCTGATGGAATATTAGGAATTAAAATCGTTGCCGTTGATGAGTCCATCCGCTTTAAAAAGTACAGCTGAAAAATGTCTGTTGCATTCTTCTGTCTGTTTGAACAACAGACCACTTTTTGCTGGAGGTTGTAAATTTATGTGCTCATCTCGGGTGGTTATTTTCCCTGATGTTATAGTTCATATCATTTATGACATTTAAAATTGTATTGGTTCCAAATACTTATTATATTATATTATATTATATTATATTATATTAATTATATTATATTATATTATATTATATTATATTATATTATATTATATTTTATTATATTATATTGGGTATTTTTATACTCTAAAATAAATCTACATCGAAGAATGCTGAAGAGAAATTCTCCAAGAAAAATTTTAACTATTTGTTTGAAAAAACTTTTGGTCGTAGAATATTCACGAAAAATGTAATAATGTAAAACATTCCATTTTGTTTAGACTGCTGATTTGTGACATTTTACGTCGCAACAGGCACGGACAACAGCCACATACCGTGTCGCCGTGTCGTTCAATGCCGTTCATGTTGTTTATAGCCCTGCAGACTATCGTGGGGAGGGAGAGGGGAACATCAGGCATAGCAGCCTGGATGTGAAATATGGTACCACAAGAAAAAAAATAATCCCATTGTTCGGGCAGCAGAATACAATGCCTCACAATACTGCTAACTACACCGCATACAGTATAGTGCAGGATAGTGCAATACAGCACAGTGGTGTGTGAGCAGATCAGTTTAGAGCAGTGCTGTATAATGCAGTGTCATACACACGATATAACATAAAGCAGTAAAATACATGGCAGTTTAGCTTGCCTTAACACAATATGATACTGCTCCTATTTACATACTTGTTCTGCAAGTGTGAATGTAGGATCGCACTGTAGAAATGTTACCGATATCGCTTTGTTCTAGGTCTTATCAAGAAGATGGTTAAAGGTGGTGAGATTAGGTTTGTAAGCTTGATGTTATTGTGTAGATTGTTCCAGTGCTGTATCTCTCACATCACTGTCTTTCTCGCTCTTTCTGAGGGTGTCTCTTTCTTCCAAGTTGTTATTGTTGTTATTATTGTTGTCGTCGTAGTTACTGTTGTCGTCAGTAGTGTGTGTGTGTTGTGGTGTGTGTGTGTGTGTGTGTGTGTGTGTGTGTGTGTGTGTGTAAGGAGGGGAGTGAAGGGGGTAGCCAAGATCGGTGTGTGCATTTGTGTGTGTGCGTGCGTGCGTGCGTGCGTGCGTGCGTGCGTGCGTGCGTGTGTGTTTGTGAAAGTGTTGTGCGTGAGTGTGTGCGTGTGTGTGTGTGTGTGCGCGCGCGCGTGCATGCGCGCGTGTGTGCGTGTGTTTTCGTGCATGCGTGCGAGCTTAAGCATGATCTGAACGCACGCGTGTGTAAGCACGGCATGCTCGGAAAAGAGAAAAGACTTCACTAACAATGATAGAGAACAGTAAAATGTGTGTTCTGGCTCAACCGCTCTCAACCAGTTTCGAGCGGTTGACTCCAGAACACACATTTTACTGTTCTCTGATAATCCATCACACATCTCTTTAAATAACCAAAAAATAACGATTATCTACAAACAAACATACTGTGTAGGATTATCCGTTTTCAATACTAATTTACTAAACTTTTCAGATTTTAATTTTTTTTTTAATCCTGCGTTTTTCCTGGTCATTTTCAATAACATCATTTTCACGCAAACATTCATCAAATGCATCTCTGTCTTTCATGTGAAATAAAACTACAGTCTTTAACTGTTCTCTAAAGTCTTTTAAACCGAGTTATATTTTTGGCATAAAATCCACACACTTATCCCAGCATGTCTTCCACTAAAGGCTAGTTTTGACAAAGTTTTTCTTTTTTAACTATTCTCTTTCTGCTGAACAGTCATCTATAATAAATAGCGTTTGCGTTCCTTCAAACAATATATAAAAGCGTTCTAAACATTCACTCAGTTTATTGCTGGGATCAACTAAAAATATGTTATCATCTATCCATATAAACTTTCTATTGTGATATGCTTTGTTCCATTTAAGTGTTGGCAGAAAATCCAATATAATCAAAATTATAACGATAAACTGTTTGTAACAGGTCGAGGATAAATCTTGTTTTCCCACAACCAGTTTGCCGCAAATCAATGAACAATGAGGCTCTTTTGTCATAAAGTTAACTGTCCATAGTTTTATAATAGAATTTAATCTAATCCAGTTATTGTTTTTATCATGCTCTCTGTCAAAACTTGTTCAGTATAATAAAATCCTATAAGGTCTAAAGTGTAAGATTAATCCAATTCAGTGCTGTAAGATTGTTTCTATTTAGACTAATATTGATTTTTTTGCTTGTTGTTATGCCCTTTAAATATCCTCACCATTGTGAAGAATGACGACAGTAACTTTAAGACTGTCAACGTCTAAGTTTTGCCAGCTAATTAGAATTCCTTAAAAAGGACGTCACTAACGCCCACAACCCCATCCTCTCCTTATCTTTTAAGACAGAAATTCAAATATCATTGTGAACGTGTCTCCTAATTTCATTTGGGGAAAATGAACTGTAATTTTGTAGAAGCATCTTTCAAAACCGTTTCTTTTCTGTGGAGGATGTACTTTTTTTTTCCCATACGGCTTTATTTCAATCTCTTTCCGACTATTGTCGTCCGGCATAGACTTACATGTAAAGGGCCAGAGTTGAATGCTTTTCTGAAACTTTTTTGACGGCCAAAAAATGTAAATGGGCTTATGAATTCAAATTTATGTCCATTCTAAATATGGTTCCAAGTGCCATTTGAGGTCAGGTTTCGAACTATTTTATATTCATACTGGCCAACATTATTTGCTTCTAGATTGCGCAGCTGTTCTATTTTTAGGAAACTTTTTGCTGTCGCCAACCTCTTTGCGTTTATAAATCACCATCTTTAGTGTACTCAAAACCATACAAAGCGCCTATCTCACCGTTCTGTTCAAAGTCCGCAACGTCTGCAAGGTCTTTTAATTCTAAAGTTATACACCTTACAGGCGCTAATGTAACTCCTGGTTCTTCTGGCCCCCACGACATTTTTTAGTACAACTTATTATTTTATTTCCAAAACAATGTGCAGGTTATCACATTTACAACTTTCCTGTTTTGTCTGTGATCTTTATATTAAATGATCCAACCCTCCCACAAACTAATCTTTTAAACTGTAAATTAGGGAATTGTATAATTTCATAATCGCAATATGCAGTTTTCCCCTGATGGAAGAGCTCTAAAACAGTTGGGGGCCTTCCATCATGTAAGTTTTCATCAGTGCTTAGCTCGTCCAAATGAACATAGAGTAATGAATGTAATGCAAGATTGAGCGGACTTTCCCCCTCATAAGTAGTTGTGTCTGGTGTAAACAATAAATCTTTGAGTGTCCTGAGTGTTAGCTCTAAAGCCTAACATTTTAGCTAGGTCTTTATCAAAAAGTAATGTGCTTCTTCAGGTTTGAATGTTAATATTGTTTTTAGATTTGCATTGTTAAGTTTGAGAGTGATGTCAAAGTTACTCAATGCTTCTTTTAGTGAGCAAAACCCGTAATAACCATCAGGTATTGTTAACTGGCTAATTAAGTTTCTTCCCTTGCCATATTTTCTAATCTTATTATTCTTCTTGGTTTCGCTTATATTAAACCATACGACTTGTAAAAATTTCATGGAGTGCGACCATTTTGGTTCCACAATTGTTATCAATAGCATGTTCTAAAACGAAGGACGGTCTTGAGTTGTTATTGTTACAAACATTTTTTAAACGAAATAAAAATGAGTGCGTTTAAATATACTGATGCAAAATATTCTGTTGGGCCGCACTAAAAATCTTAAAAATATAACAACTGATTCTCTTGTCATTGCTGTGTCCCAGACTGTCACTTTTTATAAAAAGGTGAGTACTCCATTAAACAGATATCTTAACCCTCCTATTAAAAAGACTACATCGCGAAAGTGTGGTTTAGTCATCCGATGCAGTTTATCAGAACCAGTTAAACTTTGCTGTGTTTTGCGCATCAACTGGGTGTGGAGTGTCGTATGCTGATCACTTAAATCATCCTGATCCTTTGTAAGGTCAGTGTACAGATTTCATTTTTATTACACCTTCAGACGTATTTTGACTGAACTGCAAGCACCATTGCCAAATGACAAAACGTTTAATCCATTCAGCAACAGAATAGACATGAAGGCTTTTCAACGGATCTGTAACGAATTCAATATTAATGTTAAGACAGACTTTAGACAAAAGTCGGATCTTAATCATGGCTTAGGCACCCCTTATTTGTGGGGCGTGCACAGAAGTATAACTATGACTGGAATCCTCCTTACACATCTTTCTCTTCAGGCACAGGTGTTCACCTCGGGTCCATAGAGCAAGAGCATAAAACAGCATGGACAACATTTATCTTAGACACATCTGAGGGCCTAACTACAGCAGGAATAGTACGAATAAACGACTCTGTTCGTACTTACGTTTGGTGTTTGCTAGGTTCGCAAGCACAAACGAGATCGAGCATAACTGATTCTTCTACTGGCCTTGATGCACAAAAAAAAAATACTTAGCAAATTTAGAGGACGCCATTAATTCTGCAGTTGATGTATCTGCAAGTATAAAAAGGTACCAACATGTTTTACAATACGCAAGATCGAAAGTAGACTTTGCTGTTGGCACTGGTTTAATACATGCTGCCTTCTGACCTCAGACTCCAGGTAGGAACAATAATAAACTACAACAATAAAATCATTAAGGCAGGCAATAAACAGAAGGTCGGGAAAAACGACATAAATTCTGAGCCAGTAATATTGCAAACAATAAAAAAAACACTATGACCCCCCAAGATTAAGTCAACCCAATCCCCGAGGTCCAAAGCCCAAAGACCGTTGAAGACCGCAAAAAAAGTAATGACCATGAATATGAAAAGATAGCGCTTGTTGTTGGATTAACTGGCCTAGGATTACTCGGCCTTTATCTTACTAAATATTAACCCAACTATTAAGAGAACTAATGTCCATAAGTGCTCGGCCATAAAGCCAACTACTTTGCTTGCAGTAGACAAAAGCCAGCTAACGATACTCCCTAATAAAACCTGGTAAAGAGTCTATAGCTTTACCGGCTAATTTTTTTAAATAAACTCGCAAGATGATCCAGCTGTTTTTTTACCCATGATTTATCAGGAGATGGCGATGGAGGCACTACCCCAGCACCACCACCACCACCACCACCTGTAATAGCCATCACCATGTACTTATTGCAAATCCTAAAGCAGTTATAACACTTGCTAATGTGACTCCCTGCTCTCTAAACAGTGTTCTTATTCGTTCTGCTAGTGTTGGGGTCTTCATATAAAATTTTTCGGATAGTTTCTCTTATTCTATTCACTTGAGTTCGTAATTGGTCTCGGTTAGTAGTCATCGCTTCTAGTCTTGCTGATCTCTCTTGTTCAAGATCTTTTAGTCTTTGGGTTATTCTTTCTTTAAACACCACGCCCTAAGTTGGCGTCGTCAGCCTCAACGAGTTTTTCTTTTTCTCTTTTTATATGCCCCTCTAGTTCAGTCAGTTTTGCTAAATTGTTTATTATTCGCCTCTGATGGTTCTTAAAGCACGATCAAGGGCTAATAATTCTCTCTCAGGTATCCGTGGTTCGTGTATAGTTTTTAATGCTGTTTCTTCAGTGAGTTCTGCTCCTATTGTATTTATTGATTTGTCCGCTGCTTGAATTTAAAATCTTCAGGTTTTTTGTTTTGCATTTGGTTATCTGTTGGGAGTTCTTGTAGCGTGTTTAGATGTTTAGCAACTTTCTTTGGATTTAATTTTGGTTTAGTAAAGCCAAGGCGATTTCGCTCGCTTGCACTGAGCCTTTGATTAAACGTACCCATACTTACAAACTTTGATGAGTCTCGTTTATCCGTAAGCGGAACACGTTCTCCTTTGTCGTTTTTAAAATACAAATGGTTATCTTTTAGTTCAAAATCATCAGGGTATATAGTTTCGGGAGGTTTTTGTTTTAAACTTTGGTATAATGATTTGACCTTATCTTCTGTTAATTCACGCCTTTGCTGCCCTTCTTCTAATTCATCCCGCAATGAGGTCCTAATTGATGCCGCTCCCAAGGAGAATCACTCATGTCGGCTCCAAGATCAGGAATATCTAATCTCCTTCACCTTCAATGCCTGCCATGTTTTTAAATAATTAACTTTTTATTTTGTTTTATAAAAATGTCAGAAGTATATGGCTCGATTCTCAACCCGCATAGACACTGAAAGAGCCCCTTGCCGCGCAGGGAAATAAACGGAATATTACTGTTCCAAATAATCCATCTACTATTGATGCAGATCAAATTCTTACTGTCAGATTTCCAGACCTAGGAGCGGATGAAGTGATTGTGCCAGGCTCTGCACGTCTTACTTTCAAAATAGAACTCGCTTCAACAACAGACCCAACCAGGACCCGTTGTCCAGAATCTAGGACGGGCAATCGTTACGAAAATTTCTGTAAAACTTGAGGGGCAAGAAGTATTTTCTTTACACAATGCAGACATATTTTTAACCTATTCTGATCTATGGCTAACCGGGAATGAAAGGGCCGATCTTGCGTTTCAAGGAAATTGAAAATGAAGAAAGCACTAAAACATAGAATAGGCGCTGAATTCGCACCAGATGCTAAAAGCAGCAAAAAAGGCTTTAGCTGTAAGTTATGCGTATGGTAATCGCTTTTCCATTCCCTTAGATTTTGAGTTGTTAAAATCTCATGCGCCATACTTTCAAAGAGCATTAAAAGACAGATTGTCATATGAACTAACTTTTAATGAATACCCAAAAGTGTTATCAGATCAACAGACACCGAAGCAAAGTACAGCATTTCTGACATCTCGTTAGAGTTTGACGTTGTTAGCAACCCTAATTTAGCAGAGCTGATTAAGCGACAATATGAGTCAAAATTACACATATATTACAAAGAGTGCATCATCATTCAACATATCCTAAAGCAGGGCAGACACTATATGGAATTTTAGTTTTAGTGGCCCAGCAGAATCGCTTAAAGGTATTTTATTGCTGTGCGAAGATGAAGAACCATTCAAAAGACAAACTGAAAAGTTTATTAATCCTAAAATAACAAAAGTGCAATGTACAATTGAGGGTAGTCCTAATCAAATCTACGCTACGGGCTTAAACCTTATCATCATTTTGGCGAAATAAGAAAACTGTTTGGAGGCGGGAGGTGTAGAAATCCAACAGTAGACCTTGTGTCTAAAGATCTACATCTTCACAATGTTAGACTCGATGATTATTTAACAACGAAATACGGCTTATGGATTGACCTAAGGTCGACAGAGGATAATAAGTTACATGGAAGTGGAGAAAGGTTACAAACGTAATAAACATTCAAATTGATAAAGAAAAAGAGAGTGATAAACCACTTAATGCGCATTTGTTTTTAATATATGATGCGCAGCTGAATATTCGAGAAAGCAGTTTAGAAAGTATAGTATACTAAATTATTTTTTCATTTTTAAAAAAAGCATGTCTGTTGAGGTTTATCCAAAAGTACCTAAAGAAGAGATAGCAGGCAACATCGACTCCAGGGTCGTCTCTGCTGTTATAGAAGGAAACCATTGACCCCAGGGTCGTCTCTGCTGCTGCTGAAGTAAAAACCTTCAGATTAACAAACATTACACAAATGCAACAAAACTAGAGCAAGACCTTTCAAATACAGCAAAGCCAAACGAAGGTATTCTGCTGCCTTTAATGCTGTTACTTATGTTAATACTGGAGCATCGACTATAAGTGCTGTATCGGCAGGGACAAGTGTTGGTCTCTTAGCAACGGGCATAGGCGTACCCGCAGCTTTACCTCTAGGCGGTTTGTCTTTAGCTCTTGGCCCGTGTTCATTAGCTGTAGGTGCAGCTAGCAAAAATTAAAAACTAAACTCCAAAAGCACACAGCTATAGTTCAGCTAATAACAGCTAAAAACTTAGTTCCTTTAAGCTGATTATAAATAAAGCACTGGCTGACTCAAACATCACGGATGAAGAATTTAATCGTTTACAGGCCGATTTGATGACTACAAAAGACAAAAGTTTGATCTTCAAAGAAAGGCAAGGACAAGTTTTTCTCAACAGCCAGACACTGAGCAGATAAAAAAGGAATGTTTAAAAAAAGTAAACGAAACATTAAACTCTGCTCTAAACAGCTCACATTAACAACGCCAAAGGGTGTTTATACTTTAGTTTATGAGTCTAAGCACAAAAAGACCATCGATATTGATTAATTATTTTTTTGATTTAAATAAATATTTTGAGTTAAAAAGAAACTCAGCATGGATAAGATATATGAAGGTCCAGATGAATTGTTTGAGGCAATGCAAGAAGATTTTTCAAGAGCACTGAATGATATTGATTTAGAAGTCATTAATCCAGCAAACGTACGGGCAAGCGATGGTCATGCTATTTCTCAAGTTCCAAGTAAACTAACAATAGACCCGCCAGTTAAAGTAATGTTAGTGTTTTAATCGACTATGTAACAATAAATGAAGAAAACCTAGAAGTCTGGGTCTCAACTAAACAGCAGACTATTCTTTCCTCTAATGACTTAACACCTGGTTGGGCAGACCAGCTGCTTACACAGTTTGATGTGGCCGCTGAAGAAGCCAAAATGAGAGGCTCTGGTTGGTCAGAGGGCGAAGTCTTAGAGATTAGATTAAAACAGGCTAAGTATGCGCCGATTGTTGGTAAGGCTTACATTCCACTACCTCCAGCATTAGTATGCAAAAGAGCAGTTCTAAACATAAAGAATACAGACAACAAATGTTTTTTGTGGTGTGTTCTCGCAAGGCTGCATTATATCCGCAAAAACGCAGAGAGAGTGTCTAACTATCACCCTTACATCAATGATCTTAACTTTAGTGGAATATCCTTTCCTGTTGGTATAGACCAAATTGATCAGTTTGAAGAACAAAACAAACCAATAACTGTTAATATCTACACATGGGATGAGGAAACACATCTACAACCTATTAAAGTGTCCAAGAACAGTCCATCGATTGGCGAACCAGACAAAAATCATGTTGACTTACTACTGATGTTTTCACCAGCGGGGCTACCGCATTACGCATTGATACGCACAATGAGTAGATTATTGGCGCATACTACAAAAAATTATGGCAAACAAGAATTCTGCAGAAAATGTTTAACAAGAATTCCATCTGCTCAAGCCGCGAGCGAACATAAGAAACATTGTATCGGCCCCGTTGACTGTAATACAGAACTAACTACGCCCCCACCAGGATCTAAAGTTAGTTTAAGAACTGGAAAAAACTGCAAAATTCTCCATATGTTGTTTACGCAGACTTCGAATCACTTATTGTTCCTTATGAGGGGCCAACCTCACAGAAACTTCCAAAAACAGCCTTTGTGAGTAATCATCAGATTTGTTCATTTGCTTTCATCGTTGTCAGGTCGGGTGGTGCTCATTCAACGCCAGAATTATACAGAGGACCAATGCGGCTAGTAGATTTTTACAGCGCATGCAACAAGTGCGTAATGATTGTTCTAATAATCTGAATTTATTTGAAATCATAATGGCGCCTGAAGACCAACAACAGTATGACTCAGCCACTCACTGTTGGATTTGCGGTTTAGAACTCAGTGAGGAAACCATCCGACAGTAAGAGACCATGATCACATTAGCGGAAAGTTCAGAGGAGCTGCGGGACAGTAAATGCAATCTTCAACTAAAGTTTGAACCAAAGACATGGAAGCTGCCCATCTTCTTTCACAACTTGCGAGGTTATGACTCCCACCTTAAAAATGCAAGCAGTAACCAGCGCCTTCAGGGTAGCATGCATTGCACAGTCATCAGAAAAGTACATGTGTTTCACTTTAAATAACATGTCTTTTTATGACTCTATGCAACACATGATGGGTTCATTAGAGTCGCTGGCTATGTCCTTAAAAGTCCTGCCCAATAACGGAAGAATATTTTGACCCAACTCTTGTTAGAAAGGGCGTTTACCCTTATGAGTACATGAACAGTTGGGAAAGGTTTGACGAAGATACACTTCCGCCTAAAGGCGCATTCTTTTCTAGCCTTAGAGGAAAGGACATCAGTGATTCTGATTACCAGCATGCTCAAGATGCGTGGCAGAAGTTAGATTGTAAAACGATGGGAGGGCTATCATGACTCATACTTGATGGCTGATGTATGTTTGTTGGGTATTTTTTGAAAATTATAGAAGACCTGCATGAAACTTATAGCCTGGATCCCGCGCATTACATTTCTGCGCCGGGATGAGTTGGGATGCTTTCTTAAAGTTTACTGGAGTACAGATTGATTTATTGTCTGACCTGCCAATGATTCAGATGATTGAAAACGGATTGCGTGGAGGAATTAGTATGGCGTCGCATCATTACTGTAAAGCAAACAACAAATACTTGGACGACTATGTCCGAGTAAAAGGTCTAACTATCTCATGTATTTAGATGCAAACAATCTGTATGGATGGGCATGGCGCAATCGCTTCCGTTACGCAACTTTAAAATGCACACAGCCAAAGATCCAAAAAATATTCAAAGAGCATTAAAGTGGTTGAGCAGTTTGGTGCCGGATCAAAAAGCGTGGTTTCATTCTAGAAGTTGACTTAGAATATCCTCATGAGCTCCATGACCTGCATAATGACTATCCATTGGCAGCAGAAGCCTAAAGATGGCCAAAAACAGAACCGCCTAAACTTGTGCCTAATCTTCGAGGCAAAAAAAATTATGTCTGTCATTACAGACTTCTACAATTTTATTTAAGACATGGGTTTTGAAGTTGAAAGCAGTTCATCGTAATTGCTTTTGATCAAGAACAGTTCATGAAACCATACATCATGAAGAACACTGATCTCAGAACTAAATCCACAGATGCCTCAGAAAAAGACTTTTTCAAGTGATGAACAACAGCTGTTTCGGAAAGACTATGGAAAATCCGCACAAGCGCAAAGATGTCAGATTGGTCACCAAAGAGAACGAAGCAATTAAGTGACTTCTAAACCCAATTATCAGGACTTCAGAAGATTTCATGATCAGCTTTTTGGTATAATGATGAAAAAAAAAGTCAAATTGGACAAACCTGTATTTATGGGTTTACTGTTTTAGAATTATCAAAGCTTTTGATGTTAGAATTTCTTTATGACTACTTTAAACCCTCGTATCCTAAGTCCAGAGTACTTTACACAGATACGACAGTTTTGTTATAGTTATCCCTACTGAAGACATCTATAAAGACATGGAATTAGAAGTAGCTAAAGGGCAAGCAGGATGGTACGACCATCTGATTATCCTAAAGATTCGCCTTTGCATTCAATACTAATAAGAAGGTTTTAGGAAAGATGAAGGATGAATTTTCTGGAAAGGTGATCAGGAGTTTATTGGTTTTAAGGTCGAAAATGTACAGTATTTCGAGCCAGGAGAAACCCTTAAGAAGCAAAGGAATATCTCGCAGTGTTGTGCAGTCAAACATACTCATGACAACTACAAAGAAGCATTGTTTGATAATAAGACTTTTCATCATGAACGTAAAACTGCGATCTAATCTTCATCAGATTAACACAACGTTGTAACAAAGAAGTCATTAGATAGAACAAACACAAAACGTTGTTTGTTAATCCAGAGTTTTCATATGCATATGGACATTGGAAGGCGGCATAATTATATATATTCTTCGGGTTCATATTTGGGCCATATTTTTCATCAACTTTATCTATAAAATCAATCAATCATCCTCCAATTCAGACAAATTTTTTCTCATGTTTGCTTGATGCGCTCGAATTTTTTTTATTATTTCAAGATATTCTTTCCCCCATGTTTGATAATCAAAATTTGGGATTTTGGGTTGTAGGTGATCTGGATGCATTGCCATGTGATGAATCCTCGCAAATGTTGCACTAATAGCAGAACTCAAATCAAATGATTCTTTATTAGTTCGAGGTCTTTTCATTTATCATTCTTGTATCATTCTGTGCTTCCTTCTGAGCTTCCATTTTAACTCAAATATATTTACATAAATCAGTTAAGCGGAACTGTGTCTGGTGGAATTCTGCAGTTCCTCCTTCACAAAAAATCTTTGAGGAGCCGGTTGTTTTGTCGTGTCAGTTTCTCGTAAATAATACACGGGCGGATCATCTTTACAATTCTTTTTATTTATATGGGTCAACGCTCCAAACTGGATCGGTTGCCCTGATGCGAGTATCCCCTTCTGCTTCCCCGGCAAATAAAGGTACCTTACTTTTAAACCAAACGGCAATAGTTTGCAGATGAAGACTCTCTTCAACAACATCTATTGTTGGTTTTTTGATTGCTTGTACTGGTTTAGCCCTTTAAATTCTTCATTATTCATTGCGCGCAAAACTGAGGGCAGTCTTCTAACCCATTCTGTGTTGCGAGAATGTCATAAGCTCTCTGTGATACTGGTAAGAAAAAAGTCTTTCGGCTAACTGTTTGTTAAAGTTTTCAACTAAAGCCTGTGATCTGTGAACTCGGGAATGCCTCTTCTAATGGTAACTCTATGTTTTAACATAATTGATTCACTCGACCTTTAAATTCTTTCCATCATCGACTTGAATCATGCAGGGTAAGTTAAAGGACCTCGTTGATATATTAGTTGTATAGCGACAGCAACAGCAGAAGCACTCTTTTGTGTTTAATGGTTCCGCATCTTTGTATCTTGAAGCTATGTCAATGACTGTGAGTGCGTACTTAAATCTTTTTCGTCTAATCGTATCATGGGGTAAATATAGAAGGTCCATTTGATGGGTGTCGTTCGTATTGTATTCATAAAGTGTGGTCTCTGTATTCGTCTAGGCGCAGGTAAATAAATTTGCCAATCGCTTGTTTAGATAACCATTCCTTTGCTGTTTGTTCACTGACTCCGCTGCTTGGCTTAGCTTTTTATTGCCGTGATTCCCTTCCAATATCCTTTCGGTGAATAATAGATTTTGTTCTATTTTATTCAGCCAATATTATGCGCAACAAAATACACGATGGTCATGCCAAAGACAATAAACGTGATTTCTTGCATCTTTTGTTTTTCTGATGGATGATAAAAGTCGCTGAATTTTGGTGGGGGCAATGTTTCGATTGGTTTGCCCGTAACTAGATAATACTCTTTTATTGCTTGATCAACATCTTTAAATGTGTAAACTGCATGCCCCTGTTTTTTCAGGGTATCGTTAATGAAATCTAACTGCTCAATTCTCTGCTTTTCATAGCGATCTTGTGCTGCGGCTAGTTGCTCCATAGCTTTGTTATGTCTTTTTCTCTCGGCGTCGTCCCATAGTTTACTAAATGCGTAATTACTTCTGCTAAAAGCAAGCGCATTCACTACTGCCCCACCTATCATCATTACGAGTGAAGCCATTTTTATAAATGTATTTTTTATTTTACATATTGATATTGTCAGGAATTATTCCTTGCTTAACTAGAAAATCTTTCGCAGCGAACGAAGCTGCAATGATAGCAATCAGCTTTGCAGAATCCTCAAAGCCTAGTTTGCCAAGATCCGCTGGTTTAATTCTTAACAAGCTTTTACCAAGCATTGTGTATCCTATACTTAGACCACCAATAACAGCAGAATGGTAAACAAGATTGGTTACAGTCTTTTCGGCGCTCATTTTTAAAAACAAAATAATTATAATTAATAAAAAACATGAACAGTGATGATCTACTACAGCTGCAGAGCGACCTAATCCGTCTTGGACTTACAAATGAAGAGGTTGATGACCAAGCTGTTATGCCCCAAAAGGAGAGGTTGTATTCTTTGGCAGCATGTGGAAAAACAAAACAGTTCCTCGGAAATGAATTCAGCATAGAACAGATTCAACAGATGTCGCCGCAAGACATTATAAAGTATCATAACAGGTATGAAGCGCAGCTGGGATCAAGAATGGTGAAAAGCGTCGGGCAAACGGTTCTTAGTTTGTACACTAAACTAGTCAGTAGATTTGCTCCCATTGATTCTGAACAAGATTTTATGTATGATTTAATGCAGGATCCAGTTTTAACAAAGTCATTAGAGTCTCTAGGATGTGATCTATATTACAGATTATCGCCACTAATCATGGGATTAATTACTTTTAATCATATAGATTTTATTTCCCTTCAAAATGACCGAGCCAGAAAATCAGCAGAATCAGGAAACATTGAATCAGGTGGAGAAAGTAACCAAGCCAGAAAATCAGCAGAATCAGAAAACACTGAATCAGGTGGAGACCAGTGAAAAGCATCCTCAACCTGGGCGTGTTAAAGCAGGAAGAAAATTAGCAGAGTGGAACAGACAAAAAAAAAAAAATGTTACAATCACAAAATATAACTCATCATGAAAACATAACACCGCCAACGCCAGAACAAGTTGATTCAATGCCAGCTATAAAAACTCCATATGATTCAAACCTACAGCGCCAAAGTCTTCATGGAATATTGAACTTAAAACTGTTGCCATTTTTGGCGCCCTTGCTGCTGCTGGGGGCGGTTATTACTGTTATAAAATATATAAACAATGGCAACAAGAACCAAAGCAGTCAAAAGAATCTGACCCACTAAATACAGAAGACAAAAACATGCCAAAACCGCCAACAAAAGATCGTTTTGATCCATTTGGAATGTAATAATATTTTAAGAACTTAATTTTAAATTTTTTTGATAAAAATAGATCATGGCGTATTATAAAATGATGGAGTCAATAAATAAAGACATGGAGTCTATAAAAGACATTTCCATAGACCAGAATTGTAATCAATGCGGTTGCTTAGGATGTAAGAACTTCATTAAGATCTATGCAGAGAACGCTGAGCAAGATATTCTCAGCGATGACGCGTTTTTTGAGGCGTGTGTGTACTATATTAGACATCTGCTGTTTAAGACAAAAACATAGATTGTATTGTTTTTTTGATAATTATAAGATAACTTGAATAAGAACTTTGTTGTACTTAAAGGACGACTTAATTACAATCTTGAGGTGATTTGAGTAAGAACTTGAAGATAACTTGATCAAGAACTTATTAAGAACTTGAAGTAAACTTAATTAAGAACTTAATTAAGAACTTAATTAAGAACTTAATTAAGAACTTGGGGTGACTTAAGTTAAGAACTTAAGGATGACTTGAGTGACAACTTAGAAGTGACTTGGGTGACTTAAGTTAAGAACTTAGAAGTAACTTGAGTGTGTGCATGCGTGGGGTGGGGTGGGGGTGGGGTGGGGGTGGGGGTGGGGGTGTGGTGGGTGGGGGTGGGGTGTGCGTGCGTAGGGTAAGACAAAACACACACACACAAACAAACAACAAACACAAACAAACAAACGCAAATAAACAGGACAGTGCTTGTGGGAAAGTGAAGGGGCTTTTTGTTGTTCACACTTGAACGTCGTAAATTCGAGGCAGCCACCAAAGCACTTATTAGAGTCCTGAATCAATAATCACAGGATCTCTTTCAAAGTTAGATTGGTGAAGCATGACGTTGAAGCCAGGTGAGGTAAGAACTATTTTTAGAAAACCGTTCGGATCCGAACGGTTTTTGCCAGTCCGCCAAGCTTGAAAGGAGGTGACGTAAGAACTATTTTGAAGCAGGTGAGGTAAGAACTATTTTTAGAAAACCGTTCAGATCCGAACGGTTTTGCCAGTCCGCCAAGCTTGAAAGCAATCAGACTTCAGATTGCCAGAACTTTCTGAATTCTTCATTCTCAGACATGTAGGTTAGAATTTTATGGCGTTTGTTCAGTAAGTCATCAAAACTCATTCCCAGTTTATGACAGCAGAATCATCCTTCTTGCATATGAATCATGAATGAGGCATTTTTCTTTAACAAAGGATGTCCACGACTGCTTCTTTGTTTTTGATTTTTGAAACGCTTGTTTTGCTTTTCCAAGCTGATAACCCAAAATCAGTGAATGGTGCATGGGTTTTCGTTGATTAAATTTCACAACCTTCCAGCTTTTCTTCACAAAAGGAATCATGTCATGAACGCTTTTACATCTATTAAATTTCTCAACATCATCATCTTGTACAAGTTTTCCTCTAAGAAAAGTATCTAGCTCGGTTATTGTCACGATAGTTTTGTCTTTTCCAGAAGATTCTAGAAAAGCCAGGCTGCTTTAACATGCACACAGCAGAAATATGTCCACACACTACAGTTGTCGCCAATCCAATCCAAAGTTTTAAAGTCAATCACTTTTCTCAACACAGTGGTCACACCGGAGCACAGCCAAACACAACCTTCTTGTGCGGCAGTCCGGGAAAGAATGGCGAAACCGGTCTTGCCGACGTAGCAGCCTCGACGTGGTAGTGTCGACGTGGCAGTCGAGAATGTTCAAGAACATTTTGCTGATGCAATAATGTTGCAAGTTAACCTGACCAAAGTGCGCCGCGAGCCCGGTCGCAAGGCGTGTTTTATTGATTTTTTGGTTACAACAAGGGAGACGCACGTTGGGTGTTGTCGTCATTGACAACTAATTGACTGTGCGCTGTGTTCTATGTGAACGAAGGCCTCTTGTCTGCGTAAGTCCCTAGCATAAATTAAGTGATCAGGTTTCAGCCTAATGGTGGGTCTCTATAACTCCCACCGCCTCGTGTCTGCCTGTCTGTTATACAAAGTTTTGTAGGTAGAAATTAGTCAGAATAAGTGTGCGGATTTTATGTCAAAAATATAACTTAGTTTTAAAAGACAAGCAAGTTTAGTAAATTAGTATTGAAAACGGATAATCCTACACAGTATGTTTGTTTGTAGATAATCGTTATTTTTTGGTTATTGAAAACGTGTGATGGATTATCATTTTTAATTCATTGTTAAAGTTTTACTTGTCAGAGAACGGAGAAATGTGTGTTCTGGCGTCATCATCCACTCGAAAGTAGTTGAGAGCGGATGATGAGCCAGAACACACATTTCTCCGTTCTCTATGATAGATGAACTCGTCGGAAAAGAAATCTGAACTTACACACTTGCATTTCAGTTTTTCTTTTATTCTTTTTTCTTTCTTTCCTTTTTTATTATTCGTTTATTTATTTATTTATTTATTTATTCATTTATTTATTTATTTATTTTTTATTTTATACATTTTAGGCTTTTTACTTATGAAAAAGATCAGGTTGACCCTCTTCTTTTCCTACAAGTCAGTCGAGTCAAATATCAACTTTTTATGCATTGCGATAGCGTCTTTCTCTGTTGTGAAATTTCGGCTTATTTAAAAAAAAAAAGGAAAGGAGAAAGAAAACGCATTAACTCACAAAAAATCACAACCACCCCTGCACCCCATAGCCCTCCCTCAACTATCCGTATCCCCTGTTCCTGTTCCAAACGCAACCTTTCTCTCCTGATTGAAATCCAGTTCAGAAAGTTAATTACAGATAGAATGAAACAATTGTCTGGCTTACATTGGATACCCAGGAAATCCATGAGGAAAAGCCAGGTCTGTCTGTCGTGGCTTACCTATCTACTGTAGAATCGGTACATGAGGAAAAGCCAGGTCTGTCTTTCGTGGCTTACCTATCTACTGTAGAATCGGTACATGAGGAAAAGCCAGGTCTGTCTGTCGTGGCTTACCTATCTACTGTAGAATCGGTACATGAGGAAAAGCCAGGTGTGTCTTTCGTGGCTTACCTATTTACTTTAGAATCGGTACATGAGGAAAAGCCAGGTCTGTCTTTCGTGGCTTACCTATCTACTGTAGAATCGGTGCAGTCCGAGGTGCAGGAATGAGAGGGGTGAAAGGCTTTTCGGGCGCCCCATCCCAGTGTAAAGTTGTGCATGGGAGGAGGTGATTGATCACTTTGGTCAGTCATTCCTGACTCTCAGTCTCCGTTGTGCTGTTTACTTTCTTAAGTTTTCTCACTTGTCACCTTACATCAGTCTCCCAAATCCCCCGAAGTCGGAGTGTGGCTGCCCATGTGGCGGGGTATTCAAAAACGGTTACACACGTAAAGTTCTCATCCCCAGCTGATAGATTTCCACCATAGTGTTCAAGAGCTTCGGCTGTTCGGATGATCCCTGGAGTTTTTTAGCCAGGGTACGACGACGACACAACAACAACAACAACAACAACAAACAACAACAACAACAACAACAACAACAACAACAACAACAACAACGGTATAGTACCTGTGTGTGCTCCAAATGTGTTTTTCCAGTCGAAAGAGTTTTGAGAACAGGGAGGCAAGGCAGGTATCTCCACACAGGAGGAAGGCTGGAGAGTGTGCGTCCCGGCAGAGATCGGACAGACAGGTCGGCATGTGTACCCCTGTCAACCGCTGGAAGCTGAGAGTTGACATGACAGACAGGTCGGCATGTGTACCCCTGTCAACCGCTGGAAGCTGAGAGTTGACATGACCAAAATAGCCCGCAACCCAAAAGGAGGCCAAGCGGGCGCAGTCTTACCAGCAATAACTAGAGCCTAAGACCCACTTTGTCTGAGCACGTCATCATGTAGTGTCATCTGGTATTCGTCGGAGCATCCAGATATTTTCGTGTGGGCTTGGGATGGATGGTGGGGGCAAAGAAGGTGGAGGAGGGAGGGCAGAAAAGATGAAACACACACACACACACACACACACACACACACACACACACACACACACACACACACACACACACACTCAGACGCTCAAATACCCACAGTTTAAAAAAAAAGGGTGAGAGGAACATAGAACAACAGACAGATGGCGAGTAAAAGACAGGGAGAGAGTAAACAAAACAGAGAGAGAGAGAGAGAGAGAGAGAGAGAGAGAGAGAGAGAGAGAGAGAGAGAGAGAGAGAGAGAGAGAGAGAGTACCGTAATAACATTTTGTATGGATGTAGGTAAACAGCCACGATAACACGATAACCGTGAAAGGGATGACGACAACGACGACGAAGAAGACGATGATAACAGAATGACGGATAAGCCTCTCCTCCATCCCAGCTCCCTCTGAAAAATGGCCCTTCACCTCCAGTCTCTCCTCTCTCCGCCCCTCCACCCAAAGCATCTATGTCAGTCTGATTTGATCTCTGGTATCAAACACCAGGGCAACAATTCCAAAGGCTCCTCCAGCCGATCAGGGCAAGGATTTTCTTTCTGACCCATCGCCTCTGAAAACACTGAGCTTCTTCGCCTGGAAGATGAAGTGGATTTTAAGCGGAGAGTAACTTGATCAGAAACTGAGTTGTTTTCAGTTTTTTCCTTCTCTTTCTCTGTTGGTCATAAATATTACCGTATATGTCTGGCGATTTATTGACAAAATTCTGTAAGCTTCTTTGCGATTGGTCGCAAGAACCGTCTGCAAACGCCTGTTGATGATGACTACAGAATTTGCAATGCTGGCACATATTCGAGGAGATTAGTCTCTCATTTCACCTGAATAGAATGTAGATGGCGATTTGTTGTTGTTGTTGTTTCCTGTTTTGCCCTTCATTTATTGGCCTGTAAGTGTCAGGAGGACAGGGATAAGGTTTGACTCGGGTTTCTAATTTGCAATGGCTCTGATGCTCCACTGTGTGGCAAACCTTGGCATAGCTTCTGTGGTCAACTGGACAAAAATCATCATGACTTGTTTGGATGGACACCGACGGTGCTGGGGTATGCAGGAGGAAGTCCTCGATCCAGCAGTTTGTAGACAGTGTAAGTTTGAAGCTTATTCAGTATTAGTGCACATTGCAGGTAGTTGTACCATGACATTAGACAGTGTCATTTTCATGGCATTCCAGAAATTAGATCTCAATATAAGCAGACAGACACTTTAACCCTTCTTCTATGTTCTTATTCCCTCACCCCTCCCCGACTATCCACCCCTCCACCTTTACCTTCCCCCACCGCCCCCCCCCCCCCCCCCCCCTCCCAAACACGTGCGTGTGCACATACACATACACACGCACGATCCCAGCAGCTAGTGGATGAACGCCCTCCTGGCCTGCCTTTGACGTATTGTTGACCCAAACTGTCGTTGTTGGGCGCCGTGAGCGGAATTGAAGGCCTGCACAGCTACGATGGAAAGAGGAAAACAGCTTGTATGAACAGGAGTTCAGGGTTGGAATACTGCTGATTCAGATGTACACAGATGTTTTTTTGAGAGGGGATGGAGGTGCAAAGCATGCGGATGCGAGGATGTAATATTTTGTCGACTTTTTCAAATAAATCATCCCTGCAGATTGACCTCGGTCCAGAGAGAGAGAGAGAGAGAGAGAGAGAGGGGGGGGGGGGGGGGTGGAGGGAGAGGAGAGAGAGAGGGGGGTCATCGTCCATTGGGCAGTGAAGCCTAGCAGACAAGAGGGCACGTACGAACAGTCTCGGTAAACTCAATCGCTCACTTCGTCCCTCCCCTCTCCATTTTCCCACCCCTAAATCCACAACTTATCCCCGATCCAGAGAGAGGGAGAGAGAGAGAGAGAGAGAGAGAGAGAGATGTGTGGGGGGTAGGGATAGAGAAAACAGTCTGCGCACTATCGGCTTTTTGCTGGGATACCATATGACGCTACCTATCAGTGTTATAAGCCCCCCCCCCCCCCCCCCGCCTCCCTCGTGGCGTAGAAGAACCTTTTCATAGTGACATCTCCTACTGAAGTCATGGGTTCGAATCCCATCAGGACTGTTATCGTTGTTAGCCGCGAATTTTCGGCCTGTCTAACTTGTTTACTGGTGTTGAGCGTGATACATGATTCCTCTGACGATCGTCGTCCAAAAAGACAGACCCACCACACCCCACGAGCGCCCCCCCCCTCCCCCTCATCCTCTTTTCCACCCACCCTCTTTCCCACCAACAGATTCAAGATCAGTAGCTCCTCGTGCCCATGCTCTCATGGTGATCCAAATTTCGATTTCCTTACAAATGACAGCCTGGGGGGGGGGGGGGGGGGGGGGGGGGGTGGGGGGGGGGGGGGGGGGGGGGGGGGGGGGGGGGGGGGGGGGGGGGGGAGGGGTTGTTCTTGGGAAGATTTATGTGTCATGCCTGATTCACGGGAAAAGGGGAAGGAATGAAGAAAGGGGTGGGAATGGGGCGGACGGGAAGGGGATGGTTGAGGAGGGAGTGGTTGTGGCTGGATGCAGTGGAGGGGATGTCTGTACCAAGGGGAGAGGGGGGCAGATGGGGATGGAGGGTGATGGGGAAAGGGGAGGGGGGGGGGGGACGCGGGGGAAGGTTCATTTGGTCTCGGTCCGGGACTAAGCAATTATTGTCGTCAGCAGGGGGGCGGGTTGCGTAGTGGAATTTAGACACTGCCAAGTATGGCAGAGGGTTAGTTTTCAAAAGCTTGTAAAATTTCTTTCTCAAACAGAAAACAGTACTTTCTTCATTAAAGAGCAACATTTTTCTTCATAAAAAACCAGGAATCACTACTATTTTTTTCCTCTGTACAATAGGTCATTTGCTTAATTCATAATCATTATTTAATAGTTTAGTGGTTTAATATTGCCCCATATCATTTCAACACACACACACACACACACACACACACACACACACACACACACCACACACACACGCACACACACACACACACAAAAGCAACACACCCCCCCCCCCCCCCCCCCCCCCCCCCCCCCCCGTTGTCAAATATGGCAAATATCTCCTTTCCCCGCCGCTGCCCTTGGAAAGAAAACCCGCAGTAGTTTTGACGTATATATGCAAGTGCACAATGAGTTATCGTAGTGAATACAAGAATGGCATGGGGTTGACTACTGGACATGACAGAATGGCATGGGGTTGACTACTGGACATAACAGAATGGCATGGGGTTGACTACAGGACATGACAGAATGGCATGGGGTTGACTACTGGACATAACAGAATGGCATGGGGTTGACTACTGGACATAACAGAATGGCATGGGGGTTGACTACAGGACATAACAGAATGGCATGGGGTTGACTACAGGACATGACAGAATGGCATGGGGTTTGACTACTGGACATAACGAATGGCATGGGGTTGACTACTGGACATAACAGAAATGGCATGAGGTTGACTACTGGACATAACAGAATGGCATGGAGTTGACTACTGGCATGACAGTCATATTTACTTTTTTTCGGTACACAAATTTTGTGGTCATAATGCCTCTAATCATTATTGTTTTCTCTCTCTGTTTCTGTCAGTCTGTCTGTCTGTCTGTCTCCCCTCTCTCTCTCTCTCTCTCTCTCTCTCTCTCTCTCGCTGACTTAGTGTCTTGTGGTTATAGAGCATCAGAAACTGTGAGAATGAAGTTTTGATCTTTTGGAACCAGTGCTGAATCATAACCAGAGACCTCTGAAGCGCTCCGGCAGGATTGCTGGATCTTTTGTTCCTGACATCATAGCGACCTGGTGGAGACATTTCCCTTAGGACTGCGGCCAATGGAGTGAACGTACTGTATTGTAGTGTATTGGATTGTACGGCCTTGTGAGACACTGTATTGGACGGTATTGTAGTAAATAACCTCGTCATGTGTTATGTTGTACGCTGTTATATAAGATTGTATAGCACCGTTGTGCATCCCCCCCCCCCTCCCCCCGCCATCATATTGCAAATGATTGTATATCCTTGCCGTTATTTTGTATAGCATTGTACGGATTTTCGATGGTCTTGTTTTACTTCGTGAGGCATAGAAAGTGGAAAGCAGAGAAACTAACGGATGGAGAAGGTGAGTGATTCTGCTGCCTAGGGATGGGGAAACAGAAGGGAGATAATGCCCTTGGACACCCGTTCTTCCGGGCACTGTCACGACACAGTTTTCACAACATTTGGATGCCGTTATGTATATGACATGTTCGTGAGCATAGCATGTCTAGGCTCATGGTCAGGTTGAGAGAGAGAGAGAGAGAGAGAGAGAGAGAGAGAGGAGAGAGAAGGAGAGAGAGAGAGAGGAGAGATGTTTATCTCACTGGAGAAGAATGTTTTGGGTAATCCTTTTCTTCAAAACGCAGGCTGTGTTATCACTGAGTTGGCCGACATCTACACGCGCGCATGTGTGTGTGTGTGTGTGTGTGTGTGTGTGTGTGTGTGTGTGTGTGTGTGTGTGTGTGTGTGTGTGGTGTGTGTGTGTGTGTTCGTGCGTGTGTGTGTGTGCGCGCACGCGCGCGCGTGTGTGTGAGTGTGCATGAGAGAGAGAGAGAGAGAGAGAGAGAGAGAGAGAGAGAGAGAGAAGAGAGAGAGAGGAGAGAGAGAGAGAGAGGGAGAGAGAGAGAGAGAGAGAAGATGGAAGGAGAGAGAGAGGGAAGGAGAGAGGAGAGAGAGAGAGTGAGAGAGAGAGAGAGAGAGAGAGAGAGAGAGAGAGGAGAGAGAGAGACAGACAGACAGACAGACAGACAGACGGACAGCCAGAGACGGACAAACAGACAGACAGTTAGAGACAGAGAGAGAGAGAGCATATGTGTCTGTCTGTCTATCTATCTATCTATCTATCTATCTATCTATCTATCTATCTATCTATCTATCTATCTATCTCTCTCTCTCTCTCTATCTCTCTCTCTCTCTCTCTCTCTCTCTCTCTCTCCTCTCTCTCTCTCTCTCTCTATCTATCTGTTTTACACAAGGTTGTTGGCCCTCATGGGTAATGACTCTGCTTTATCAACTTTACATTTTAGATTGATCAACATGTATCATTTTCATCAACATGTTTACTTTCCCAGTGATGCTTGGAAACGTGTCTCATCATTATGGACAGGGGGATCAACCTGGGTTCGGTCCGCTTTGTTCTTGTTCATTTGGAAGTGCTTCTCAGCAGCAGAGAACGAGAGCCAGTAGCAAGCCTGACGAGCTCTGAAGAGAGTGAAACAGCTGTTGCTGGCTCATTCCGCTGACCACCACTTCACAGGACACTTCAAACATACAGCATACTCACAAGAGGAGAAGTCCTGTTCGTATCTCCTTACCTCTGATAGCAGGTACTCTTTTTAAGTACTGTATTACACACGAAATGTGTCAATGAAGTTCACATTACCCCTCCCACGGAGATTAAAAGCATCAGGACAAGTTTGTAGCGTAAACTCTCTCTCTCTCTCTCTCTCTCTCTCTCTCTCTCTCTCTCTCTCTCTCTCTCTCTCTCTCTCTCTCTCTCCTCCTTTTCTCTGTCTCTCCCCCCCCCCTTCTATCTGTCCCGCCTCTCTCTCTCTCTCTCTCTCTCTCTCTCTATATATATATATATATATATATATACAGAGAGAGAGAGAGAGAGAGAGAGAGAGAGAGAGAGAGAGAGAGGAGAGAGAGAGATAGGCTGTGACACTGAGAGAACAGCATATGGCATGAAGGTATTAATGACTGTGAATATAGTGGTAGTAGCGTGTGAGTGTGCACGCACGCACGTCTTCAGTAGTCGGCGTGCGCGCTCGTACTTACATCAGCGTGTGTGTGTGTGTGTGTGTGTGTGTGTGTGTGTGTGTGTGTGTGTGTGTGTGTGTGTGTGTGTGTGTGTGTGTGTGTGCGCGCGCGCGATAGAGAGAGAGAGAGAGAGAGAGAGAGAGAGAGAGAGAGAGGTGAGCGCGTACGTTTTTGGACGTTTAAACCTCCCTTGTTGACGAGACGGTCTTAAACATGTGCGAAAGTGTTGGTGATTGCGGTGACTACAATAATGATGATGGTGGTAGTGTTTGGATGGAGAGTATGGTGGTGACAGGTGGTGATAATGACGAAGACGCTGATGACGAGGATGATGACGATGATACCCTGGACATTGTCTTTAACGGGAAAAGGTCAAACAACAGCAGGTGCCCGCCAGAGTTCAGTTTACTGCACACGCAGCAGCTGACATTGGGCAGTTTTCGTCCCGTTGCTTTACCGACCCCCCCCCCCCACCTCCCCCGCTCA
>CM031595.1:95011893-95021893 GCA_018398815.1 Conus ventricosus | reverse complement strand
CCTTTAGCTGCCATTGCTTTCATGGCAGATAGACTTTTTTGCATTCAAGAGCAATATGCTCAACATGCTTTCTAAAGGTTAGCATTCTGTCAAAGCCTACACCCAAATAACGTAGGTTGTTAGTTGATTCAATTGGTATTCCATTGAAGGAAACTGGTGAGGGTACTTGTCCTGATGTCTTGTTGTTGAGAATGCAGACTAATGTCTGGGCTTTTGTAGGGTTGATGGACAATCCACTTTCCTGAAACCACTGAGCAATGTTGTTCAACTATTGCTGAACTGCTTTCGTTCTTTCTTGAGCATTTTTTGATGTTTTGTAGATCAGGCTGTCATCTGCTAATGTCAACACTCGAGCAATTCCGTTTCTGTTGAGGTCCGCAAGGCCCTTAGTGTAAACATTGTACAAAACAGGGGAAAGAGGAGAACCTTGAAGTAATCCCATAGAAAGTTTATGAGGTTCAGAAGTCCAATCTCCAGATCGTAGGATGACGGTTCGCTCCCGAAGTGCCGCTGCTATCCATCGTGTAAGTGTCTTGCTGACTCCATAGTCAAGGAGTAGATCCATGAGAAGCGATAACTGGACTTTGTTGTATGCGTCTTCCAGATCTATTACAACAACTAGTGTTTCTTCCTTTCTTTAGAATCCTTCGTACACTTCATAGGCAAAAGCGGCCGCATTTTCCCATGTACTTTTACCTGTTCTGTAGCCTCTTTGATTTGATGGTAGAATTTGTCGACTTTCAAGATCTCTTTCGAGTTTTCTTGAGATGATTCGTTCCATGAGCTTTCCTGCTAAGTTTTGCATAATGAGTATGCGGCAGCCATTTTGCCGATGATTATCTTTTCCTGGTTTTGGTAAAGCTTTAAGGTAGCTGTGTGTCCAGTCTTCTGGGACATAGCCTTTATCAAAACTCTCCTGGTAGAGACTGAAGAGTTGGCCTCTCTCCTCTTCTGAGAGCTGTTTGATATCTGCATACCGTACTTTGTCTGGACCTGAAGCACTATCCAAAGTGCATGTAGCTATTGCGTCATCCAGTTTAGATGCTGTGATTTTATCATCAATGTCAGTCTGAGCTAGCTGGTGGTGTTGGTTTAACTTGGTCAAATATTTCTTCTTTCCTTCAAAATTTCTTTGATCACTCTGTTCGAGAGAGAGAGAGAGAGAGAGAGAGAGAGAGAGAGAGAGAGAGAGAGAGAGAGAGAGAGAGAGAGAGAGAGAGAGAGGAGAGAGAGAGAGAGTCTATGAAATCAACTCAGTGTATTTTATTTCGGTTTTACTGATGATTGTTTTGGTAATTAATTAGTTGATTTGGCTTTTCTTCTCCTTCACAAGGTAATTCTAATTCACAGAACGATAGGGACACGCTCCTTGTTGACACTGCCACTCCTGCTGCTGCTGCTGCTTTTGAAGCTAAACACGGCAATGTTATAGAGATGCAGCCAAAGGCTCTTTAATGAACTGTTCCGGCGTCTTCACGTTTTTGTTTCATCTCTCGCTGTAAGCTTCGTTTCAAATAAACGACCGGATTGATAATGAGGCGTGTTTGCTTTGTGGAAAGGATGTGCGAGGGAGGGTGGGGATGGGAAAAAGCGGGGCGGGGGTGGGGTGGACAGGTGGTGTGGAGGACGGGGGGGGGGGGGGGGGGGGTGTTGAACGAGGGATGGTGATGTGGTGAAGAAATTTGTTTAACATGCTTTATTTTGGCTTGACTGGAGTTTGGCTTTGGTGTAGTCTAATTTAATTATTTCGTTTTGGCTTGACTGGAGTTTGGCTTTGGAGTAGGCTGATTTCATTATTGTATTTTGGCTTGACTGGAGTTTGGCTTTGGTATAGTCTGATTTCATTATTTTACCTGGTTCGATTGGAGTTTGGCTTTGGTATAATCTGATTTCATTATTTTACTGGACTTTTTTTTTTTTTTTACATGATACAAGGTCGTTTTAATTCAAGGATAACAGCCTACAGAGAAACATAAGAACACACTTCTAGCTGACACTGCCAAAGCTACGACTGCAGCCGATGATTCTTAAACAAAGCACGACGATGTTAACGAGACATAGCTAAAGGCTCTTTAATGAACAATCCCACGCCGTAACATTTCCTGTTTTATTTCCTGATATGGAGTACATAAGATACGCTGTATGAGCCCCGTTTGAACTGAACGATCTGGCTGATGATGAGACATGTTTGATATGTGAAAGGGAAGGGCCAGAGAAGGCGGGGAGGCGGGAAGGAGACGGGGGGAGGGGGTGGATGGTTAGGTGGTGTGGGGTGGGGATGGGGATTGTGATGAAGAAGGTGATATGAAATCACTAACGGTGAAGTTGCGCGGCTGGCTCCGCGGTAAACCTCAAGGTTGGCAGTCAAACAGTTGGAGTCCAATCAGCGCTGAGTTCACATTGCCACTATCACCGGAAGGTTTAACGTGTTGTTGATCTGGCGGTGTCCATGGAGAGTTGCTTTCCATAGTCCCCCTGTCCTGGAATGGTATCCTCATCTGTCAGTACCACCTTTGGTGATTTTGACGTCAAGTCTGTAATGTAGCTGACATTAAATGAGCTCAATGGTCGTAGAGTTCCCTGAACTCTACGGGTTGTGCAAATCTGCGTAATTGAGGATAATGGAAATGACACACCACCAAGGTTTAAACAGACAAAAAACAAGCAACAACAACGACAATGGCAAAGGTTGAACCACACACACACACACACACACACACACACACACACACACACACACACACACACCTTTGAGCAACCCAATACAGAAACCGACATCGATGCAAATAAAGACAGACCCTTACTTACAGAGAGAGAGAGAGAGAGAGAGAGAGAGAGAGAGAGAGAGAGAGGAGAGAGAGAGAGAGAGAGAGAGAGAGAGAGAGAGAGGGGGGGGGTGGTCGAGAAAAATGAGAGAGCAGGGTCAGCAGGGGGAAGGAGGAGGATTGAGACAGAGAGAGAGAGAGAGAGAGAGAGAGAGAGAGAGAGAGAGAGAGAGAGAGAGAGGGAGAGAAAAAGGAGAGGGAGAGAGAACCAAATATGTGTGTGTATGTGTGTGTGTGTGTGTGTGTGTGTGTGTGTGTGTGAGAGAGAGAGAGAGAGAGAGAGAGAGGAGAGAGAGAGAGAGAGAGAGAGAGAGAGAGAGAGAGAGAGAGAGAGAGGTGGGGGTATGGGAAAACCTAATTGACTGTTTTCAGAAATAACGAACTGAGACAAGGAAAAATAAAGGTTCCCAAAGCAATCAAGAAATACGACAGAAAAGGACGTTTCTGGAGAAATGGGAGAATCGATATAATATTCTTTGTCGCCAGAGATATTATGTAGACAGACTTTGTTATTCAGACGAGACACAAAAATATTGATCTTGATTCTAACAGTCAACATTCCATCTGTTTGCTTTTAAGAATCTTTAACATATTCATTGTGCGCAGTAGGTAAGTGGATTCAGCACGAACTGTTTTCCCCGGGTGTAATAGGAGAAGCAAGCACTGGGAATGTTCTCTGAATTATCACAATCATCATTATCAGTGTTGTCCATATCAACTTTCCTTGTTATTATCCGTTAACGTCTTCTAGCCTGCGAAGAAAAAAAGTCAAGTCGAACTCAGTTACAGCTAAAATACTCATTCACGCAAATCCTTCTACTCCTTTTTGGGGAACTAGGGAACAAGCATTTAGCAGATAATTTCCTTGGTTTTATCCCTTCTGCATACGTTTGTTGTTACTTTTGTTGCTGGAGTTGTTGTTGCTGCCACTTTCCTATTATCGTTGATGTGGCTGTTCGTCCCCTTTTCTCGTCCTTCTCTCACTTCTTTCCTTCTCCTCCTCCTCCTCCTCCTTGTTGTTCTTGTTCCTGTTTTTCTTGTTGTTCTTGTTCTTTTTCTTGTTCTTGTTCTTCTTGTTCTTGTCCTTGTTTTTGTTCTTCTTCTTCTTCTTTATCAACTTCTCTGGAGCACGAAGCGTACAAAATTACCACTGATACACGTATTTATACACAAAAGCCCTAATCACACACAGTGACAGCTGACAAAAATCTAAACAAGACCGAATGAAAATTATATCATACTTTTTCTGGACAGCAACTCTGACCCTAAACACCTCTCAACCTCTTTTTGTACTCCCAGTTCTTATAGAACAGGGAGTACTTTAGAATGGGTACGAAGAAATGCTATGTGTGTGTGTATGTGTGTGTGTGTGTGTGTGTGTGTGTGTGTGTGTGTGTGTGTGTGTGTGTGTGTGTGTGTGTGTGTGTGTGTGTGTGTGTGTGTGTGTGTCCGTCCGTCCGTGGTCAAAATGTGTTCCACTCGCTCCAGACAAAACTACAGGGCCGATCTTTCTGAAAATTTGTAGGTATATTCATTACGGGTCACGAATAATGCCCGATGTCTTAGTTTACCGTTCTAGCCGTTACTAACGGCTGCAACGGCCTGTAACGGGTTTTCTTCTTTATGGAATATCTCAGAAAGAACGTGGTCGATCTCTGTGAAAATTAGCAGGTATATTCACTATGGGTCACGGATGATACCCGATGTTTTAGTTTACCGTTATAGCCGTTACTAACGGCTATAACTGCCCATAATGATTTTTCTTCTTTATGGAATATTTCAGAAAGCACTTTGTCGATCTTTCTGAAAATTTGTAGGTATGTTTATTATGGGTCACGGATGATGCCCGATGTTTTAGTTTACCGTTATAGCCGTTACTAACGGGTATAACCACCCATAACAGTTTTTCTTTTTTATGGAATATCTCAGAAAGTACGTGGCCGATCTTTCTGAACATTTGTAGGTATGTTCATTATGGGTCACGGGTGAAGCCCGACGTTTTAGTTTACCGTTATAGCCGTTACTAACGGCTGTAACGGTCCCCAACTTTTTTCTTCTTCATGGAATATCTCACAAAGAACGTGGCCGATATTTCTGAAAATTTGTAAGTATGTTCATTATCGGTCACGGATGATGCCCGATGTTTAAGTTTACCGTTATAGCCGTTACTAACGGCCCCTAACGGTTTTTCTTCTTCATGGAAAATCTCAGAAAATTCTTGGCCGATCTTTCTGCAAATTTGTAAGTATGTTCATTATAGGTCACAGATGATGGCCGATGTTTACCAGAATAGCCATTACTAACGGTTACACCATCCCAAGACGGGTTTTCCTCTTTATGGAATATCTCACGCGTATTCAGGATAAACTGGGAGTACGTGTATATGCTTTGCATCTTGTTTTCTTTCGTGTTCTTCTTTCTTTCTGTTATTTCTTCTTCTCTTTATCTTGCTAAAACACAGTAAAAACATAAAGAGAAATGAAAAAAATAGATAACTGACTTACTAATTAATTATAAGTAAATCAATTAACCAACCAACCAACCAACCAACCAACCAACCAACCAACCAACCAGTAACCAACCAACCAACCAACTAGTGACCATCCAACCAACCAACCAACCAACCAACTAGTAACCATCCAACCAACCAACCAACCAACCAATCAACTAACCAAGCAACAAAACCAACCAGCCAGTCAATCAGTCAGTCAGTCAATCAATCAAACAATCAATTACAGAATCAACTAGCGAACAAACCAATCAATCAATCAATCGATCAATCGATCGGTTGATCGATCGATCGATCCATTTATCAATCAATCAATCAATCGATCGATCAATCATTTAATCGATCAATCAATAAGATTTACGAGGAAGGAAAAAAAGCTGAAAAGGAATTACAATAAAATTAAACCAATCATTTTACATGTTATGTAAAATTGCTCCTCCTTTTGGACTTGTTCCTATATAAAACAAAGACGGCCTATACAATGATTATTAGTTTATGAGTTAGAGAGGATACTCGTTGAATATACTTCGAAGAAACGTATCGTTGTCGTAAGTCTGCTCATACAGAAGTACACAGTACAAAAATGGAGTCCATCTGCCTGGCAGTTTCCGTGTAAAGGATACATAAACGAAATGTCAAATCTCTTATTACTGTAATGGAGAGAGAGAGAGAGAGAAGGAGAGAGAGAGAGAGAGAGAGAGAGAGAGAGAGAGAGAGAGAGAGAGAGAGAGAGAGAGAGAGAGAGAGATGTTCATACGGTCTGAAATTACAGTAAAAGAAAGAAACAAAGAAAGGATCGAAGAGCTGTGATGCCATTCCCTACACTGATTAAAAGTGAAAATATCACCAAGAATAAGACACAACCTTGGTGCGCTCAAACCACTCACAAACTCCAATTACCGGCCCTGTTGGACACTGTTGCGGTTACCCTTTAAGAAACGGGTTGAAGTTTGAAACTGAAGTCACTGCGTAAGGCGATAAGAATAGCGGCTATGTTACTAAACTGCCAAACGAATGAAACTAGCAAATGCCAATGGGTAAGGTGTTTCGCCTTATAAGTCTTCTACGGGCAAAACCAGGAAAAGTGGAAAACAAGAAAAGAAACAGAATTTAACTGTGCTGAGAATCTGGTTCCGCTGGTGAGTATGAAATGTGAGCGGCACGCTCTTTGCCCTTTCATATATAATCAATGTTACACCTAGAGATTTCAAAACTGAATCTTTGAAGACTTGACTCCACAAAAGCTAATGTAACATGGGATGATCACTGACACGCTAGGTTTGTGTCCTTCTTTCTGGCAGACAGGCAGACTGACAGATAAACGAGCAAATCTTCATCAACATGTGCTACTGACAGAATGGATCGAAAATAGTTCGCTCATCCGCTTGTTTGCAGGGTAGTAAGATTCAGTCAGTGAAGTGATAATTGTCGTCGTTGTCGTCGTTGTTGTTTTTGTTGTTGTTGTTGCTGAAGTAACATTTTCGTTCGAGCTGAGATTTCTGATGTAAGCACCGTTTTAGTTGCTATGTCCAACGAGAACAAACAAACAAAAAAATTACTGCGCCTCCAAACGAAGGATCAAAGAAATTACAAACCAAACAACGCGTTTCAACCTTTTGGATCTTCTTCAGGCAAATACAACGCATTTCGACCTGTCGGGTTTTCTTTAGGGAAGGCAAATGAGGTTAAGTTTTTTTTTTTTAACCTGCATCTGTTTTTTTTTTGTTTTTTTTTTTCACCTCAGCAGGATTACGGCAAAACTATGAAACCTATTTAGACCGTACTTCGTCAAAAGATAAAACATAGCGGAGGGACAAACCAATGCAGTTTTGGGGTGGATCTGTGGTGCGGATCCGGATCCAACAGCGGTTCCAGGATCACTCAGCACGCTGATTTAGTGCATGGTGAATTACTGCTTTCATCTACTCCAACTGTTACTCCCCCTGTCGGAAAAAAGTGCATCCAGGATCTGTTCATCTCACTGATGACATTGTTACCATCTCTTCTCTGAAATCTGAACTCTGCTATGTCACTGTTGTGAGAACTGTCCACGAAATAATACACTTTGGAATATTAAAATTTTCCATTGATATAAACGTTCATATTTTGTGATTGTGAACTTGGAATAACGCCATACTGACAATTCCTTCCCCTGGAGGAAAATCATTTGTTTTCAGCTAGGAAGTGACTCAAAGGGTGGATCCAAAATTCAGTCCACCTAAGCGGAGGTGTGCACACTTCCGAGTACCCTTCCAGTGGAGATAAGTTCTTGAGAAACGATTTGCCGTCTTCTGCGTGAAGTCAGATACAGTACCCATAGAGCATAGAAGAATCAAAATTGCGATATCATATTATTCCGTGATCAGCCGGCGGTAAGAATGCCACAACAGACAAATGAACTACCATGTAGCTGTCTTCTATCTGCCTATTAGTCACGGCATTTCAGCGGGCAGTGGAAAGTGCTTAGCGGTGCCTGTCTCCTCTCCAAATATCCCGGGGCATGCAGAGGGTGTATTTGTGTTTCCATGACCCATCAAGTGTTTGCATGGATCACAGGATCTTTAACATGTTAACATGTGCAGCTGATCTTCTTCCTGGATATGTACAGGGAAGGAACTCGGCCTGTCTGGCGGTCTGTAAATATATTCACCAAGGATGGAAGAAGAAGTAACTCAGCATGTGTTGCCGGGGTTTGAACCCCAAATGCTCTGAATGACAGTTTAATGTACTGGCCCGTTTAACTATCGCTTCCGTTAAAAAACGCAGAGTGAGTAGCTGAAATTAAGTTTTATAGTATCTAAATGAAGACAAATAGCAACGCAAAATCAAATGAAATGTATGGAAAGGAACATGTAGGAAAATGAAATAAACAAAATAGAACAAAAGATGAAGTTAAAACATTATCATGTAAATTTCTTTCATTTTTCAAATGGTAGTGGAGGCAAGAAGGGATTGCATTTGTCGCTGCAAATATTGAAGAACTACGTGCGCTGCAGTATGCTAGAATTCAAGTGACGAGAGAGAGAGAGAGAGAGAGAGAGAGAGAGAGAGAGAGAGAGAGAGAGAGAGAGAGAGAGAGAGAGAGAGAGAGAGAGAGAGAGAGAGAGTGTGAGAGAGATAACAGCAACAATAACAACAAAGTTTTGTTTCTTCAAGAATTACGCCCTCTGCTGTATTCTTGAGACAAGAAATATTAAACAAGAGGGAATAATCCGGCGAGCAGTTTGGAGCAAATTGTACGGGATAACCTAATAAAGCCATTCAACAGTATCGACAGGAATTGTTAAAGGCTTCGTTTTTTTAATTTATTTTTGCTTCCTCAAAAACGGAGTTACTGGGCCACCAAAAGAAGGGACAAACATACCTTCACCCAGATCGAAGAGATAAGTGACTCTATTCATCCTTTTTTCTTCCACTGTTTTGAGTGTTATTTGTCCTGCCCGAAGCAGACACAACAGGTCCAAACACATCATGTTTTGTCATTTGTTCTTTCACCTGACGGCCCAGTAATTCTCTTTTTGTTCTTGTTTCAATTTCCGCCTGAAGTCACATCTGCTTTGAAACCACCTTGTTTTCGTTTGTGTACATATCAACTTCCCTATTGTTTGTTCTTCACTGGGTTGCTTGATGTTTGTAACTTTATTGATTTTCGGACAAACATAACTGCCGCTAGCAATTATGCTGTCAAACGGTAGGACGGTGTTGCATTCCACGGACGTTTCGACATCCTAACCACTGGACCACTTGGGACTTAACGGACGTTTCGACATCCTAACCACTGGACCACTTGGGACTTAACGGACGTTTCGACATCCTAACCACTGGACCACTTGGGACTTAAAGGACGTTTCGAAATCCTAACCACTGGACCACTTGGGACTTAACGGACGCTTCACGCCTTCCACTTTTATAACCATAGAACAGATGAATGAATTACTAAAAGAAGAAGAAGAAGATCGAAAAGAACCATCAGAAACCTACAGAAACAAGGATGACGACTAGGAGGGAGACGGACAGAAACGATGACGACTAGAAGGGAGACAGACAGAAAGGAGGACGGCTAGGAGGGAGACAGAAACGATGACGACTAGAAGGGAGACAGACAGAAAGGAGGACGACTAGGAGGGCACTAGGGAGAGCGCAGACCTTCGTCAAGGTCGAACGGAACTGGATCCGCCTTTCGATCGAGATCCGCAGCACAGATCCGTGCCAAAATTTAACCGAATCATCCTTGGGCCTCATTCCATCTTTCCATTAAGTTTCATTGCATGTTGTTCCTTGACGACGGATTTGCACCAAAATCGGAGGGGTTTGTTCTTGGGCTACATTTCACCTTTTCATTAAGGTTCGGTACCATCGGGGAGGCAGGTGTGCCTAGCACCCCTAAGGAACAGGCAGACCAGCTGACGTCAGTGGATTGAGGTTCGGTACCATAGGGGAGAGAGTTTTGCGTAGCACCCTAACGATCAGACAGATCAACTGGTACTAAGGAACAGACAGATCAACTGGCACTAACGAACAGACAGATCAACTGGTACTAAGGAACAGACAGATCAACTGGCACTAACGAACAGACAGATCAACTGGTACTAACGAACAGACAGATCAACTGGTACTAAGGAACAGACAGATCAACTGGTACTAAGGAACAGACAGATCAACTGAT
>CM031595.1:94996893-95006893 GCA_018398815.1 Conus ventricosus | reverse complement strand
ATCCGCCTTCACACCTTCCATCCACCTTCTCAGCTTCCACAGCTTCCACCCACCTTCACAGCTTCCATCCACCTTCACAAATTCCATCCACCTTCACACATTTCATCCACCTTCTTCACACCTTTCATCCACCTTCACACCTTCCATCCACCTTCTCAGCTTCCACCCACCTTCACAGCTTCCACGGCTTCCATCCACCTTCACACCTTTCATCCACCTTCACACCTTCCATCCACCTTCTCAGCTTCCACCCACCTTCACAGCTTCCACGGCTTCCATCCACCTTCACACCTTCCATCCACCTTCGCACCTTCCATCCACCTTCACACCTTCCATCCACCTTCACACTTCCATTCACCTTCTCAGCTTCCATAGCTTCTACCCCCCCTTCACGCCTTCCACAGCTTTCCATCCACCTTCACACCTTCCATCTACCTTCACACTTTCCATCCACCTTCACAGCTTCCATCCACCTTCTCAGCTTCAACAGATTTCCATCCACCTTCAGAGCTTTCCATCCACTTTCACAGCTTCCATCAACCTTCACACCTTCCATCTACCTTCACACCTTCCATCCACCTTCAGAGCTTCCATCCCACCTTCTCAGCTTCAACAGCTTTCCATCCACCTTCAGAGCTTCCATCCACTTTCACAGCTTCCATCAACCTTCACACCTTCCATCTACCTTCACACACCTTCCATCCACCTTCAGAGCTTCCATCCACTCTTCTCAGCTTCAACAGCTTTCCACCACCTTCAGAGCTTCCATCCACTTTCACAGCTTCCATCAACCTTCACAGCTTCCATCCACCTTCTCAGCTTCCACAGCTTCCACCCACATTCACACCTTCCATCCACTTTCAAAAGCTTCCATCAACCTTCACAGCTTCCACAGCTTCCATCCACCTTCACAGCTTTTCCCTCCATCTTCACACCTTCCATCCACTTTCACAGCTTCCATCCACCTTCACACATTCCACAGCTTCCATCCACCTTCACAGCTTTCACAGCTTCCATACACCTTCACAGCTTCCACAGCTTCCATCCACCTTCACAGCTATCATCCACTTCAGAGCTTTCACAGCTTCCATTCACCTTCAACAATTCCACAGCTTCCATCCACCTTCACAGCTTCCATCCACCTTCACACCCTCCACAGCTTCCATCCACCTTCACACCTTCCACAGCTTTAATCCACCTTCACACCTTCCATCCACTTTCACAGCTTCCATCCACCTTCACACCTTCCACAGCTTTCATCCACCTTCACAGCTTTCACAGCTTCCATCCACCTCACAGCTTCCACAGTTTCCATCCACCTCACAGCTTCCATCCACCTTCAGAGCTTCCATCCACCTTCAGAGCTTCCATCCACCTTCCCAAGCTTCCATCCACCTTCACACCTTCCATCCACCTTCACACCTTCCATCGACCTTCCCCAGCTTCCATCTTCCTTCACAGCTTCCATCCACCTTCCCCAGCTTCCATCTACCTTCCCCAGCTTCCATCTACCTTCACAACTTACACAGCATCCATTCACCTTCACTGCTTCCATTCACCTTCACAGCTTCCATTCACCTTCACTGCTTTCATCTACCTTCACTGCTTCCATTCACCTTTACAGCTTCCATTCACCTTCACAGCTGCCGTTC
Organism: Conus ventricosus; assembly: GCA_018398815.1. Taxonomy (NCBI): domain Eukaryota; kingdom Metazoa; phylum Mollusca; class Gastropoda; order Neogastropoda; family Conidae; genus Conus; species Conus ventricosus. Next base: position 95,005,241 of record CM031595.1, on the reverse strand, counting down.
ACCTTCACTGCTTCCATCTACCTTCACTGCTTCCATCTTCCTTAACTGCTTCCATCTACCTTCACTGCTTCCATCTACCTTCACTGCTTCCATCTACATTCACTGCTTCCATCTACCTTCACTGCTTCCATCTACCTTCACTGCTTCCATCTACCTTCACTGCTTCCATCTTCCTTCACTGCTTCCATCCACCTTCACTGCTTCCATCTACATTCACTGCTTCCATCTACCTTCACTGCTTCCATCTACATTCACTGCTTCCAACTACATTCACTGCTTCCATCTACCTTCACTGCTTCCATCTTCCTTCACTGCTTCCGTTCATCTTCACTGCTTCCATCTTCCTTCACTGCTTCCATCTTCCTTCACTGCTTCCGTTCATCTTCACCGCTTCCATCTTCCTTCACTGCTTCCATCTTCCTTCACTGCTTCCATCTTCCTACACTGCTTCCATCCACCTTCACTGCTTCCATTCACCTTCACTGCTTCCATCAGCCTTCACTGCTTCCATTCACCTTCACTGCTTCCATCTACCTTCACTGCTTCCATTCACCTTCACTCCTTCCATCTACCTTCACGGCTTCCATTCACTTTCGCTGCTTCCATCTACCTTCACTACTTCCATTCACCTTCACTGCTTCCATCTACCTTCACTGCTTCCATCTACCTTCACTGCTTCCGTTCATCTTCACTGCTTCCATCTACCTTCACCGCTTCCGTCTACCTTCACTGCTTCCATCTAGCTTTACTGCTTCCATTCACCTTCACTGCTTCCATCTTCCTTCGCTGCTTCCATCTACATTCACTGCTTCCATCTTCCTTCACTGCTTCCATCCACCTTCACTGCTTCCATCTACATTCACTGCTTCCATCCACCTTCACTGCTTCCGTTCATCTTCTCTGCTTCCATCTACATTCACTGCTTCCATCCACCTTCACTGCTTCCGTTCATCTTCTCTGCTTCCATCTACATTCACTGCTTCCATCTACCTTCACTGCTTCCATCTTCCTTCTCTGCTTCCATCTACATTCACTGCTTCCATCTACCTTCACTGCTTCCATCTTCCTTCTCTGCTTCCATCTACATTCACTGCTTCCATCTACCTTCACTGCTTCCATCTTCCTTCTCTGCTTCCATCTACATTCACTGCTTCCATCTACGTTCACTGCTTCCATCTTCATTCACTGCTTCCATCCACCTTCACTGCTTCCATCTACCTTTACTGCTTCCATCTACATTCACTGCTTCCATCTTCATTCACTGCTTCCATCTACCTTCACTGCTTCCATCCACCTTCACTGCTTCCATCCACCTTCACTGCTTCCATCTACCTTCACTGCTTCCATCCACCTTCACTGCTTCCATCCACTTTCACTGCTTCCATCCACCTTTACTGCTTCCATCCACCTTCACTGCTTCCATTCACCTTCACTGCTTCCATCTACCTTCACTGCTTCCATCTACCTTTACTGCTTCCATTCACCTTTACTGCTTCCATCTTCCTTCACTGCTTCCATCTACCTTTACTGCTTCCATCCACCTTCACTGCTTCCATTCACCTTCACTGCTTCCATCCACCTTTACTGCTTCCATCCACCTTCACTGCTTCCATTCACCTTCACTGCTTCCATCCACCTTTACTGCTTCTATCCACCTTCACTGCTTCCATTTACCTTCACTGCTTCCATCCACCTTTACTGCTTCCATTCACCTTCACTGCTTCCATCCACCTTTACTGCTTCCATTCACCTTCACTGCTTCCATCCACCTTTACTGCTTCCATTCACCTTCACTGCTTCCATCCACCTTTACTGCTTCCATTCACCTTCACTGCTTCAATCTACCTTCACTGCTTCCATCTACCTTTACTGCTTCCATTCACCTTTACTGCTTCCATTTTCCTTCACTGCTTCCATCTACATTCACTGCTTCCATTCACCTTCACTGCTTCCATCTTCATTCACTGCTTCCATCTACCTTCACTGCTTCCATCTTCCTTTACTGCTTCCATCTACCTTCACTGCTTCCATCCACCTTCACTGCTTCCATCTTCCTTCACTGCTTCCATTCACCTTCACTGCTTCCATCTTCCGTCACTGCTTCCATCTTCCTTCACTGCTTCCATCTTCCTTCACTGCTTCCATCTTCATTCACTGCTTTCATCTACTTTCACTGCTTCCATCTACCTTCACTGCTTCCATCTTCATTCACTGCTTCCATCTTCCTTCACTGCTTCCATCTTCATTCACTGCTTCCATCTTCCTTCACTGCTTCCATCTTCATTCACTGCTTCCATCTACCATCACTGCTTCCATTCACCTTCACTGCTTCCATCCACCTTCACTGCTTCCATTCACCTTCACTGCTTCTAGCTTCCTTCACTGCTTCCATCCACCTTCACTGCTTCCATCTACCTTCACTGCTTCCATCTACCTTCACTGCTTCCATCTTCCTTCAATGCTTCCATCCACCTTCACTGCTTCCATCTTCCTTCACTGCTTCCATTCACCTTCACTGCTTCCATCTGCCGTCACTGCTTCCATCTTCATTCACTTCTTCCATCTACATTCACTGCTTCCATCTTCCTTCACTGCTTCCATCTTCCTTCACTGCTTCCATTTTCCTTCACTGCTTCCATCCATCTTCACTGCTTTCATCCACCTGCACAGCTTCCCCATTCCCATTTCTCCACTCTGACATGCTTTTCTTCCAGTCTGCCTGTCTGTTTGTGTGTCTGTCTCCCTCTCTCCCTCTCTCTCTTGCGGAGCACGCGCGCGCGCGTGTGTGTGTGTGTGTGTGTGTGTGCACGCGCACGTACTTTTGTGCGTGCGTTTATAGTATTATTGTGGAATGCCACCCAGTCAGATCCCACGAACCGGGAGAGAGCCAGCCAGCAGCAGCAGAAACAGGCAAAGAAAGGATCGTGACCGTGACAGAGACATGACACTGGGTGCGTCGTTCTCACCCGATAACACATTTGAAACGCCAAGTACACAGGAGTATGATTTAGCAATATACCGCACACTGGAACCAGAACGACAATGAGCATGAAGAAGCACTGTTCGATGTGTTATGCGTACACAAGACCCAGTGAAAGTTTTGGCATCACCGACTGTGTCAGTTCTACCCCCCGTCGATATAAAAACCTAAGACTTTCACTGAGCCAACATTGGGTAGTTGCTTTGATGGTTTCAGTACCAGTGTAGTGAAAAAGCGCTACGTTTTCACCCTCACCTACAATTCTGTACAGAGACTAGACACATGAAGGAAAAAGGAGAAGAATAAATCCTTCAGAAAATTCGAGTCCATTGATCCACCGACAGTAATGTAAATCAGACGACACTGTCGTAGAAATTCCCTGTATAGCTCTCTGTGGTGACAGTGAGTGTGTTCACTGGCACATCAAACACGAGGACAGAAACATTGGGAAAGAAGAGCGTGCGAAACTGGCCAATCTTCGGAGAGGACGACGTGTTGACAATAAGCGACACGAGATCTAAGCACGTGCGGCACAGGCGATGAAGACACAGCAGGGCTTGATCCGGTCGTACCAGGGATGTCTGTCAGCCTGTGTTCACCAGACTGGTCTGACTGACGGGTTCACGGTGACCACTGTTTCAGGAATGGCAGGTGAGTGGAAGACATGGGAGAAAAGCCGCACAAGGAAGGGAAACATGTTTACAATGATTTCCACGTCGAACTTTCTGCCGCTGTATTGTTTTATTTATATTATCTATCTAGCTACCTACCTACCTGCCTACCTACCTACCTACCTACCTACCTACCTACCTATTTTGGTGGGGGTATTATTCATTGATCCGATATGCTTATAATTCTGTTCCGCTTAAAAGCAATAACTTTTTTATTTTGTTCTCTCTCTGTCTCTCTCTGTGTCTGTGTCTCTCTGTCTGTGCGTTCATGTCTCTCTCGCCCTGCCTGTTTGCCCCTTTCTGTGTACTCCTCCTCCCTCCTCTCTTCTTCTACTCTCCATTCCACTTCTATCTCTTTATTCAATCTCTTGTCCAAGACATCGTCTGGGACAAGAGATTTCACTCCCTGTTTTGTTGTTGTTGTTGTTGTTGTTGTTGTTGTTGTTGTACTTCTTCTTCTTCTTCTTCTTCTCTTACCTGTCTGTGCCATCCACTGCTTCATGTACGTGTTTACACTAAAGAAAGGCAGGGAAAAATGACACGAAGAATCGCAATTTTGATATTTGACTTAGTGGTGTCAGATGAGAGAGAGAGAGAGAGAGAGAGAGAGAGAGAGAGAGAGAGAGAGAGAGAGAGAGAGAGAGAGAGGGGGGGGGGTAGTTAAGTGCGGATGTGACTTTGAAAATATGAAATTAACCTTTTTAAAGGATACGATCCCTGCATGAACAACAAATGCATCATATGTAATGTTTCGATCCTCCTCTCCCACCCCCAGACTTCCCTTTCTTCCCTTTCGCCACCACCAGCCCCATGTGGAGCGTTAACAATCTATCTGAGATCAACTGAAATGCCTGAAAAATGCTTGTGCCTCGCCGTCACTGTTAGCCGAAGACCATTCCACAAGTTACAGCAGAGCTCGGTGTCCATGAGACTGACCGAAGAAAGTCCTGGACGGACAACATGCTGCAGAACCTGTGTCCTGATGCTCTTGACTCGGGCTGGGTGACTGTGAAAATCGTTGACTATACGAGTCTCTGTCATACCAGTCCCTAAGAGTTGCCATAATGGGACAAAACTTCAAAACGAAAGAGGTGATGTATGAATGAATGATCTACATCGGTATAATGGTTTACATCAGTCAGTCGTAATGTCTTTTGTTAAACAGGTTAGCGGATCGCATTTCATTCCTTCAGGAAACGTTTTGAATGCTGGATCGTAAACTCTTCTCACCCCCACCCCCCTTCCTCCAACCCACACGCCCTTCTTCCCGCTGAGCCCCCTCCCCCCCCCATCCTCTCCATTGCCATGTGAAGATACAAACCATCGCCAATGTAATGTGGGATTAACGCTGAATAGACCAGCCCGCCCTCACACTGGCAGAGGAGCTGCTCCCAGACAGAAATCTGTGCGGGTCGTTGTCCCCTTTCCATCCCTGCTCCATCCCTCTTTATCTCACATCTTTCATCACCACCTCATAGACAGAAATCTGTGTGGGTCGTTGTCCTCGCTCCATCCTTGCTCCATCCCTCTTTATCTAACGCCGTTCATCACCACCTCATAGACAGAAATCTGTGTGGGTCGTTGTCCCCGCTCCATCCCTGCTCCATCCCTCTTTATCTAACGCCGTTCATCACCACCTCTCAGACAGAAATCTGTGTGGGTCGTTGTCCCCGCTCCATCCTTGCTCCATCCCTCTTTATCTAACGCCGTTCATCACCACCTCACAGACAGAAATGTGTGTGGGTCGTTGTCCCCGCTCCATCCCTGCTCCATCCCTCTTTATCTAACGCCGTTCATCACCACCTCATAGACAGAAATCTGTGTGGGTCGTTGTCCCCGCTCCATCCCTGCTCCATCCCTCTTTATCTAACGCCGTTCATCACCACCTCATAGACAGAAATCTGTGTGGGTCGTTGTCCCCGCTCCATCCTTGCTCCATCCCTCTTTATCTAACGCCGTTCATCACCACCTCACAGACAGAAATCTGTGTGGGTCGTTGTCCCCTTTCCATCCCTGCTCCATCCCTCTTTATCTAACTCCGTTGATCACCACCTCACAGACAGAAATGTGTGTGGGTCGTTGTCCTCGCTCCATCCTTGCTCCATCCCTCTTTATCTAACGCCGTTCATCACCACCTCATAAGTGCTTGACGACGTTCAACCGGGCGGCTGTTATTTCGCAAATCATTACTACCGGAACCTCCCCCCTACCCCCATTTTTTTTTATTACCATGTCAACTATTCGCCAGACGATGTGGGAGATTAGAGAGGAGGAGGAGGAGGAGGAGGAGGAGAAACCAAGAAAAGTAATGGAAAAGGGCCAGTCTGAATTGCTAAGCGGTCACTTTTTATTTGCCTTTAAAAAAATCAAAATTACTGTGAGGTACCATCATTTCTCAAGAAAACGTTGACCAGTTCCAAAAGAAAGATTTTTGTTTTCAAATGGACCTTACATGTTTGTAAGCGGTTCTTTCTTTCCGACTTTATGTATGTACACACACACACGCACACACACACACACACACACACACACACACACACAACACACACACACACACACACACACACACACACACACACACACACATACACACACACTACTATCACCTAGAGTGGATGGACGTTAAATTTGAAACTAACTAACGCACACACACACACACACACACACACACACACACACACACACACACACACACACACACACACACACACACACACATATATATATATATATATATATATATATATATATATATATATATACATATATGTATGGATCTCTCTCTTCCTCTCTCTCTCTCTCTATCCACCCCCCCCCCTCTCTCTCTCTCTCTCTCTCTGTTGTAAAGGAAGAAAAGGAATTTTAATGACGCTCTTCTGAACGAGTTAGTCCTGTCCATTAAAAGCCAGAAACAGTTTTGTGAAACGGTAACAAGATTTCGTTTAAAATCAGACGACTGGTAAACAGTATTGCTATTGACACCTGGTTTAAACATTTTAAAGACCTACTTACAAAAGATGCATGTACTAATGAAGATTTGTTTAGTGTAATAGCGTGGATAATGTTGAGGACGTAGATACGTTTAATCGCCCAGTTACTAAAGAGAAAGTTCTACTTTCTTCAAGGAAAAAAAAATCGTAAAGCTGCTGGACCAGATGGCATTGTTGGTGAGTCGTTGAAATATGGCTGTAAATCAGATTTAAATTAGAATATTTTGGTCTCTTTCTATAACATTCTCTTCCATAAAGAAATTTATGTAGAAAAGTGGACAGAATCAACCATTCTTACTCTGCACAAAAAGGTGACGTAAATAATCCTAACAATAATCGGGGCATTTTACTCTGTGACTCAGCGAGTAAAATACACAGTACGGTGGTGAATTATGGATTACGGGAATGGGTAACAGGGAACAACCTGAGGGGAGAATTTCAAGCTGGATTTAAACGCAATTACTCTACAGTTGTTCATATGTTCACCTTGATGGCATTTATACAAAAACAGTTTCCTTTGAATTGTAAATTGTAAGCTGCTTTCATTGATTTTGAAAAAGCCTTTGATTCAGTGAATGGAAGTATTCTGTGGCCTATTCTATTGAAAAACGGAGCACGTGGGAAACTATTTAAGTGTTTAATGAGTACGTAAACAGTGTGAAAGCTAAAGTTAGATGTATTTATATTTAAGATTTTATTCAATGTATTAATGGCGTGAGACAAGGCGATGTGTGTAGCCCCATCCTTTTTGTTTTCTGTTTGTTAATGAATTAACGTCTGAAGTTGATTCTAATGGAAGACATGGTGCACAATTTTACTACAGACTTTCTACGAGTATTCATTTTATCATTGGCAGACGATATTACCCTGTTATTAGAAACAGTTGTTGATATCCAAACTCAGCTGAATAGTCTTTATATAGCCGCTGGCTCACTTTAATTAAAAGTGAACATGGCAAAAAGCAACATTATTGTCTTCAGAAAAAGTGGTTATCTAGAAGTTAGGGAGCACTGGAGTTATAATGGAGTAAGTATGCCCATAGTCAATGCATGTAAGTATTTAGGCATTTATATCTCAACACGACTAAGTTTTAATCTTGCATGCAAAGATCTTGCCAGCAGAGCAAAGCGTGCTGTAGTATGTATAATGCAACATTTATCAAAACTGGGAAATTGGTCTCTTCATTTTTTTTGTAAATTGTTTAATTCGCAGTCACAGCTCATTGTAGTTTATGGTGCTGAAGTGTGGGGGCTTCATAATGCGGCATTAAATTGTGAAACGATTCATCTGTTTGATCTGAAGAAATTAATGGACATGTCATTACAAACGCCGAATGATTTTACACATGGCGAGACAAATAGGTTTCCGGTCAGTTTAAATTCGATGATTAGATGTATTCTTCACTGGCTAAAACTTAACGCAAATGCAAGAGTCTAGGGTGCCGAAAAAAGGTTATAATATGTTGCATGATTCAGATGACAGGGCAAAGCAAACTGGGTATCAAAGGCGAAAGTGAAACTGCATGAACTTGGGCTGGGTTATGTATGCTTCAGTCAGGTGTAGGTGATCCCACTGGTTTTTTACGTATGCCTCGCACGAGATGATAGACTGCAGGTGGCAAGTGATGAACACTCATATACAGGACAGTACAAGGTTTGACTTTTACAGGAAGTTTAATTCACTTAATTGTGTTCCAGCATATGCACA
>CM031595.1:94969393-94986893 GCA_018398815.1 Conus ventricosus | reverse complement strand
AATGCTGGCCACTCCATTCTGTTGAGCTCCAGAACTGCTGAGGAAGTCGTTGACCACCCCCTTGCCCTTTGTGGGCGAGCGTTGTAATTCCTGGTAGATGCCCTCGTGGTCCCATTGCTTGCTGTTTGTTAGGCACAGTCCAGCGGTCGAAGGATCTTCACCCAGTATCGAGATGCAGTCAGCGTTCCCTGTAATGATACAAGGCGTGTCTGTGGGTGAAGGTGAAGGCCCCAGACCATAACAGAAATCACAAAAGGCCACCTTTTCTTGTGACTAGTGGTCGTTCAAATTCAAAGCGTTGACCAATCCTGCGCCGCCCCAGACCATCAGTCGGGCCGTCGTTTGTGGTGAGGAAGAGTGAATCGTGATTCATACAGAACAGGACCTGGGACAACTTGCTGAGTGTTGTTCCTCCTCACGTAGACGTCTGCGAAGAAGGGCGGCACTCAGCCGTGATGCCCCCCCTATGGGATGGAAGTTTAACGGTTGGGCCGTACTGACTGGGTCGCGACAGAGAACGGGGAAATTTAACCCATGTAGGGCGTGGTTCCGTATAGTGTAGCGGACTGGGTTTGATGTTGATGGTTAGTAGCACACCCTGAATACTGCCTGGTTGAATGATGCTGGAAAGAGGCTTGTGTCTGGTTGTTATGTTTTGTGCTGCAGGGCTTGTTTTGGTCAAATGAGACGATCGTCACGTGGGAAGTGTTGTCTTCTCGGTTCGACAAGATCGGCGTCCTTTCTTGGGACATATCGCAGTGGCTGTGAACGCGGTTAATCGTCGGACATTTGTCCTCCGGAGGTTGGGACACATGAAGTTGCCCTGGCCCACTTCTCATTGGGAAACTATATTGGAACATGCAACAGTTCGTCCCCTAGTAACTCGATGATAATTTTCGTACTTTGTGGAAAAGGCATTGGTAGATCAGGCCTATATGGTGGAATGTTTCTTATTACAAGCCCAAGCGAGCGTCATAGCATCTTACACATATAAGCAGTCGCTTGCACGGGATTGGTTTTTCCATCTGGCAAGTGGCAATGTGTTCGGCACAACACAACGGTACAATACCAAGTGTCATTTTTCGCAAAGTTTCCGTGTTTACAATTCGCGCGGGCCCCTGCTCAGTAGTAGAGGATTCCGCGATGCATTTTCGCACTAACACAATTGCCCACTTGTCAGAGAACAAGATTCCATGAACTATTTTGGCTGGTCTACGAATATCTATAACCAGTAGCGAAATCTTGAGTTAAATGTATCCGCCAGTTTTACCTACGTTCATAAATTTTGTGCTAAGTGAGTTGGTGTTATTAATAATATTAAATAACTATAAAAATACTACTAAAATTTTATTATATATACTCATATTCTTACCCCCCCCCCATTAATTATATATATATATATTATATCATATTTTATTATTGAAATATAAACTAATGATTTGCTCTTATGTCTCTTTGATTTGAATGAAATAGGGGAGATAGCATTTATTTCTGCTGTGGTAGATGATTCTGCCTCAAAAATAACGTATGTGCTTGTGTGGGTGATAAGGGGAAAATAAACTAAAGTCTTCTCTCAAATTGTAGCTTCAGCAAGCTAATATTCTCCAAGGGGGAGTGAATCCTCCAATAGGGGGGAAACTCACTAATATAACTCTGGTCAATTTTCAGATAATTGAAAATAGGCTGTTTCTCTCAGTGGCGCGGATGGAAACGAAGTGGTGTTTAATTTGATCCTTGTTTTCAGTTTTAAGACAGAAATGCAAATCCCAGAGACAAGGTGGCTGTGTGCATACGTTCGTATGTTTGTTGAGTTTTCATAAAAACAACCATGAGTGCCATCTAAGGTGCTAGAATTCATCCTTCCACCTGCAGTTATGATATGCAGTTTCCCCTTATTTTTCAAATTAAGACAATTGAAGCAAGCTTTGTTTTCATGTCAATATTTCTTGCAGTCATTGCAACTACCACATAGCTGCTCTGTTTAAGATTGTCTGGACCTTGTGTGCATCACAGTGTTACTTATCTTTAGAATTTATTTAGTTTGTTGTATTTAAGTCCGCTTGAGATAATTCCAAGATATGGCCCTCAGCACTTGTGTCTTAGAGGTTATCTTTTTATTAGTTTTACTTTTCCAAAGAAAGAATGTAGTCTTTTGTTTTTGCTTTCATGACTTTTTCTTTTGCGTCTTAGATGGCATCCTTTGGTTGGTTTTTTTGTAAAACCTCATCAATACATACTACGGATGCAACACCAGCCTTTTCTGGAGATCTGCATTCTCTTAAAACTGAAAAGGACAAGAGGAGTCTAAATTTACACTTTCCGACGGTCATGAGGGTGAGAAGAAGGAGAAACAACAAGTTTCGAATATCGGTATATGACTGGGTTTTATGTTAGTTGAAGACTTCCCTCCCTATATGGGGATGTCTGTCACGTGGGAGAATATTAAGTATTGATTGTAGGACTCAGTTCTTGAGGAAGCAGTTTATTTTTATTTTTCCCATCTCACCCATCCAGCACCATACTGGTTGTTTTAGGAAGAATCATTCTACCTCTGCAGTATGAATGCGTATCTCGCGTGTTTTTTCGGCAGGTCTCAATTCCTAAAGACATCAGAGCAATGCTTTGTTTATATATATTCTATATTTCTTACAGTCTTTGCAACACCAAGCGGATTGTAAGTTGTGGAAACGGTTAGTCCGGCTACTCTCTTGGAATTTATTAGTTTGATTTATATAAATATCATATAGATATATATATATACTCTAATATATATATATATATTGATTAGTTTTGTGGTTAAAAATTACCCAAAAGGATTATTTTTTGATATGTTGCTCGACCACTTGGGTGTATAAGCAACATTTGTTATAAACTAGGGTATGTATTTAATAATAGAATTACAAATTTGTTGTTTCGGGCGCTTATGCGCTGTCAGCAGGCATGGTTTTTAGGTTTGCCACCGCCAAATTATATAATATAGCTTGTGTGGGTCCGTTTGCACGTGCGGGTTGGGCTTTGGTTCACGTGTGTTTTGGTTTTGGGGGCTTTCAGGTTTTTGTTTTTGGGTTGAAATACCCTAACAATATTAAATCAAATTTTTCTTAATATAACATTTATGCCTGCAGTTGTTTCTTTTTTGTTTGGTGTTTTAAGTTAGCTAAGTGTGGTTTCGCCATCGTATTAACCATTTTTCTGAGTTAAATTTTTTAAACCTGGTTGCACCTTTTTTGAACTTTGCTGTTATGTTGATGCTTTTTTATGATTTTTCCTAGGGGATATCTTTGTTGCTTAATGTTTTGGCGTCTTTAGTTTCAGATTATATTTGCTACTGTTATGTTTGGTTTTTATATGTTTTTTTTTTAATGGATTGTTTGTGGTTGTTTGAAGATCTGGTTTTGTATTGGGTTGTTTTTCTGTGATCCATATGTATGTTTCTTTTTCTTTTTCTGATGTGTACCCAGTGGCTTGGTATTACAATGTTGTTGTGCTTGGATGGGCCATTATTGCCTGGGTGGCACTGATCCCTTTTTTCGTAGCAATTGCAGATTTCCGATTTCTACTTCTTTTGGCCTGTGTTGGTTTTCTCATTTTATTAGACGGTCAATTTAAATTTTTGCTGAGGCGGTTTGGGCATGCTATGAATTCGATAGTAAGACGGGTTTTTGTTGAAGATTTTATTATTGTTGTCGTTTTCTTTTGGGAACGTGGTTTGTTATAATTTTTAAAGAATTACTTTCCTATGTTTTGTATATTAAAAGCCATAACATTTGGCTTAAATCAGTGGACCTATAAAACCGTTATGCAATGAAAGAGTATTAACTAATATTTGCAGCAGATACTATAGGATATCAAGAAGCACTGCAAAAAAAAGTGGGTTACAACTACAAACTACAATTACAATCCTGACAATATACACAAAATAGAAATAAGAAAAACAGGGGACAAAGAAGAAAAAATACTGGTACAACCCCCCATACGACGGGAAAAACTCAAAACAAACTCTAGGAAAAGGGCATTATTGTTATAATATATTTTCCCCATTTTCTTCATAACTTCAATATTTTTTTTTTTTTTTTTAAGTTCAAATTTAGCAATGTCTTCCTATAAGAACTGAAGGAAATTGGTTAACCTGCAATTAGTTTTTCCCAATTTAATGTTCAGCATTATATTGTTTGGTTCCAATCAGTGGGAGATTGCATCTATTTATGAGAGTCACGAAAAGTTGTTCTGTCCCAATTCTTTAGCACTCACAATGTTGGGTATTGAAACAGCAGAGGGACATAGTTGATCCATATTTTGACATCCTTGGCATCCTTGGGTGGATCAATCAAAGCATAGGCTCAAAGATTGTTCCATTACATTGTATATGTTTTTTGTATAATGCTTTTAGTTTTTTCTGTAATTGATTTTTCCTCTCCACCTTTTGTAATTTGTTCTCTAATACTACCTTCGCTGGCTGCTTTGGTGGGTGAAGTTTAGGATTCTTTTTTTGAACCACTTTAGGCGGTGAGACGGGAGAAACACCACAGAAATTTATGGGACTGTTGTGTGGTTGGTGTATTTGTGTCTCTATTTGAACACCAATGGCACAGGACACAATCACCGTGTCTCATTGAATGAGTTCGATTTATCCCGCGAGACGATATGGCTAGGAGCAGGCAATACAAAATAAAATGTGGCTTCGAGAGAGATTATGAAGTTCCTCAGGCAGTAGCTGAAGAGGCCTTCTATAGTTATAATATATTCCCCAAATTTTTCATCTTCAATTTCCACCCACCTTTTTTTTTTTTGTTTAATAAAGTTCAAGATCTTTTGCAAAGTAATTACTTTAACGATGAAAGAATTGGTTCGTAACATGCACTTGTTTTTCCACCCACTACTTAATTGATCAGCATTTTCTCTTCATTCTCATCTCCTCACTCTAACTTGTGTTGTCTCTCCTCTTTCATTTTTTGGACCTCGTCCTCCCTCACCCCTGCCGTAAGATTCTTTCATCCTTCTTGTCCGTTTCTAAACCTTCCTCTTCCTTCCCATCCGCTGACTCTTCCTCCTTCCCCCTCCCCCCAACCTGGTGAGCTTGTTTCCCTCCCCCCCCTCCCTCCCACCCCCCCTTTCTCCCCTTGGGGTAGTTGCCTTAGTTATTGGGGGATGATGTACTATTGTGAACCGCGACAAGCTTGGGGAATGAATTGAAGCAAAATGTGTACTTGGTTTGGTCATATTCTGTTATATTGGGTTATCAATTACTCTTATTTGTGTTGTCCTTTGATGAATTCATTGCCCTGCATTTTCGGATTTTGTGTGTTTCATGGACATTTTATGATTGTCTGATTTTATATTTTCATTGTTGTTTTTGTAATGTTATTGCCTGATTTTATTTTTTAATTGTTGTTGTTTTTGTAACAGTATATCTATTTTGTTTATACTTTGCTCCGGACCTTTTACTCTTGAATTATTACATGGACCTTGTGTAATGTTATTATTTATGATGAAGGATTAGCATTGGTCACACTAAAATATTTATCATCTGACCAAATAAGATTCATGTGATGTCTGTTTTCTTCCTAAACCGAATCCCTTATATTCATTGCTTTGGTAACTTAGTTGAAACTCGCTTGACTCCGATTCACATGATACAGCTTTTATCCATATAACTCACTATAACTGTCCGACGCGATTGCCCATCAACTCTGGTGAAATGGACTTGGAATTTTATTCATCAAAGCATCGCTCACTGTACAAAAATGGGCGGAGTCTGTGATTGAACCTGATAATGTGGAATAGCATGTGGTGCAGGTTAAACCCTCCTAACTAAGCCCCTTTCTAGTTGGCGTTGGATAGTGTGTACAGGACTACCGCTTCACTTTTTCTTGGTTTATGACAACTTTGTTTGTAACATGATCCGAGATGATTGTATATAAGAGCTATCCTTAATGTCTTTCTTCTCGGTGATATTTAAACTTTGATCAGTTTTTTATTTTTATATTATTTTAACGGACAGCTGCTGGATTGCGGGAACACTCATTATGGCTGTGTGCATCCAGCATATTCATATAATAGAATCACACAGTCATTTCATCATTGCTGGATATATTACACAAAAACAAAAGATGGTATTTCTAAATAAAGTGGGCAACAACATGAATCTGAAGCGACATGTCTCTATTGTGCACTTGGTTTTGTAAACTTCGCAAAGAAAAGAATAAGGGCCAACAACCATTAATATCGCTGTTAAAAGTTCTGTAAGGATTGAATTTATTCGTCGAAAAAGGCTTACGGTCCTATCTCATTGTTGTACTCACTAACACAGATCCAAATGAATGAAGACCGTATTATTACACTGGAAATGGCCGAGGAAAAATCTTTCTACTCAATCGATGCATACACATGCCATTAGACAAGATTCAATAAGGGTGTTTAGAGGTTAAAAACACAGAGTACTTCCTGCTGGTGACAAAAGATATTTTAAGAAAGGCCTAAGGGAGTGAATAAAAACACAACAAACGTAGATGAAATATAAAAGAAGCAGGAAACTGCCAAAGTATCAGAGATCTAGTTAAGCAAAAATCAAAAATCTGAGCATTTTTTAGGGAAAAATGATAAACGCAAAAGGGGGGTTAGATTACGCATCTATTATGCGGTGCTTGCTGTTAATGAAATAATAACTGACAAGTCGAGAATGGAAACATCAGAAATACTGCGTCCTATGTTGGTCTGCTAATCTTTTCAAATACATTTTCTTGGTAAACTGAATCAGTACAAACGGTGCCCTGCCAAGGGTACATTTTTTTAATCGATATGATAAATCCAGCTGTTCTTCAATCCGTTTTTGTCAAAAAACGATTATAATACTAGAGATTCATTTATAATTCACCTTATTGTTTATATGATGTGGTTCTTAATTTACAAAACTTTAAAAATAAAAAAGAATGGGTTCTAGATTACCTTAAATAGCTTCTTATACGCAAGATTGCTATACCTAAATTGTTGAGACCTTACGGTATGTTCATATAATTGTGTATTTCGATCACGAATGTCTTCTTCCCATGGTGGTCTAAAGGGCAAATAGTGGTTCCATACCCAAATCAAGAGGATCTCATTCTGATTTAAACAAGTTAGTTTTAGACCAATTATCTGCCTTTTATCTGTTGTTATCGAAACCTCTCAGAGATGCAATCTGTTTACAAACACCTAACTAATACATATGGAAACATCAACAATGTTCACCATTTCAGTAGGCTTTCGTTCGAAAATGAAATCCACTCTGCCACAAGGCCTCTTAACATCGTCTTTGATACTTCGGACTATCCGCCATAAACGAAAGGAAAAAAATACTGGAAGGAACTGTTTTCCTCGATTTAAGAAAGCGTTTTGTTCTTGTAGACCACAACTTTTTATTTTAAAAAATGACTGCATATGTTCAAAAAATTCGGCAGTAGTCACCTTCTTTCAGTCATATTTGAAAGGATGACAGCGTGTTAACTCTTAAACAGGTAGACTTATCTCCTTCTGGATAGGAATAGTGAGCTGTGGCCGGTTAAAGGCTTAGTCTTTGGACTCTTCTCTTTGTATTTTTAATAAATGGATCCTACCGATTACATATCTACAATGATGTCAGCTTGTTATCCTGTTCGATGATGATAGTTCTTTACTGTAGTTTCGTACAAATATGTTGTCGAAATATGTTTCAACAAAGTAAGTTATTACTGATATGTTCTGGAATGGTGCAACAAAACGAATGGTCTTAATCGACAAAACAAAATGTATGGTCCTAGCTCGATGCACACATATATCATCGACAGCATCTTTTGTTGAGCCTTAAAATGAGTGAAACCTTGATCGAGCGGTGTTTTTTTTTACCGAACACAGTTGTTAGGGCGTGATCATTATGAGAACTTTAACGGGCCTCAATCACATATAAAATCATGTTTGAAAACAGTTGGCTCGCAATTTCGTCTTTTACTCATTAAATCAGTTATTATGTTGAAAAATATCCGGAAATTATTTTTTGAAGCCATTGCCATTTCTCACATCAAATAGGCGTCCTTGTCTGGGAGAGGTGCGGTTGAAATTCTCATCATAAAAAAGATCAATCTATGCAAGTACGGGGATTAAGTGATACTTTCCCGACAAGTCCTATAACCCGTCGGGCAAATTCGGCAAAACTAATGATGTTTACATGCAGAGCAAACTGACTTAATAGGCAGTTCTAATGTTTAAAGTGCATGCAAACATGGCGCCAACATTTGTGAGTTTATCCAAATGGCAAAACAAGCGATATATGATTCAAATAATTTACATTTTACACGTGTCGCCATTGATTTGTTCAAATTCGTGTTTTGCTTTTTTGGTCCATTGTGTGGAAATATCCTTTCCTCACGTGCTGCCCAAACTTGTCAATCGCTTTGGTCTTAAGTTCAGCTGTTCTTAAAACATTTAACTTGAACAAATAAATTCTAAACTTTGATCTTAGTCTCAACGCCTACTTTTATGTTGCTCTATTTAGATAATGAACATGTATTTTGTGTGTGTGTGTGTGTGTGTTGTGTGTGTGTGGTTGTGTGTGTGTGGTTGTGGATTTGTGGGTATATGCGCATGCGTGCGTATTTGTGTGGGGCCTGTGTGCATGCATTTGAGCGCGCGCAGCGCGGAGTGTCTGACTGTTTGTGTAAAAGTTTGGTAAATGGATTTTTTTTTTTTAAATAATTATTATTTTATTACTATTGTTATTGTTAATATGATTATGTTGCTTGTTATTCTTATTGTTTCTGTCTACAATTAATATGTGCAGGTATCGCTTAGTTTGAATGTTGTTAGTATAGCAAGGACAGATTGAGAATTGGCACTGCGTAAAATCTCCGATCTTGATGTAATAAAGTTTTTGATGTCTTCAGTCTGGAGTCTCTTCTCTTCTCTCTCTCTGCTTCTCTTACTCTAATATATATTATTGTGTGTGTGGCGTAGTGGTGTGGTGTGTGTGATGTGTGCTGATTGTGTGTTTGTGTGTGTGTGTGTGTGTGTGTGTGATGTGGGTGTGTGTTGTGTGTGTGTGTGTGTGTTGTGTGTGCGCGCGCTCTTTGTGTGTGTTGTAATGGGAACAGGAAAAAGAGAGTGGGGCAGATTTAAGGAGGGGAAAAGGCAAGACAGAAAATTAGAGATAGGAGAATAAAGAAAGGGAGGTGAGATGGCGAGAGTGGATATCGAGGAGGTGTCATGCTGGAAGGGGAGCGCTTGGCGTTGAGTGTCGTCAAGTGTGTGTGTGTGGGTGTGTGAGGGGGGGTGGGGGTGGATGTGAGGGGTATTGGGTGGGAATGGACTCATATAACAGATAGTGCATATGGATTGTCGCAAGTGCATGTGATAGGAGTATTTCATAATGGTTGATGGAGATGGTGTTTGGGGCGGTGTAATATTTTAAGATTCATGTTCTGTTATGAAATATGTAAGTCAATGTTACATGGGGCAGGCGTGAATTTTTAACGATGGCGGGGATCTTTGATGGGGCATTCGGGGGGGGGGTGTAGAGAGAAAGGTATGGGGAGAGGCTGAGAGGTGAGCGAAAGGGGAAAGCCGAGCGCAAAGAGTGGAATGATTTACTTAAAAAGACAGATGTGCGGTAAGATGTGTCCTTGTTCGGTGTTTGTTGCCAGGTGATTGCCAAGTGCGAGAGATGATCCGTGACTCATGAAGTGTTCTTTTGGTGGCTCAGGATTGTTTTTGCAAATCGCAGTGACGGAGATATGGGGTCTTGGCAATGTGGCAATCAGTCACAAGCTTTGAAAACTGCTAGTGAACTGAATCCCATTGTGTTGGATTATAAGACGGAAAATGGATGAGCTGAGGTGCTCCACAAAGGTTCGTTGAGGTATCGATATATCCCTTAAGGTGCTTCAAAGATAAATACTTAATAAACATTAGAAGTTTTCATGCATTCACTAGTTGTAGCAATTTGTCTTTTCCCGTTATTGACCTGCTCTCTGTGAAATGTGTTTTTGAAAGACTATACGATACATTACAAAACGTTAAGAGTATAGAAAACACCACACACACACCAACACACACACACACACAACACCACAACACACACACAGCACAACACACACACAACTCAAATACACACCAAGGCCTTCTCACTCACCTTGTGGAATCTCTCATATCTAATCATACAACGTTCATCTTTCCACTGGATGACACACAACAAGAAAAACCCCCCATACCGTACCTTACAGTTATTCTCACTCCGGGATCCCTGAGATATTCAGTCTTATTGAATATTGACATGTGTGTGTGATTCAAATTGTGGATGTAATTCGGGATTGAACATGGCCCAGTATGAGATTGCGCCCAATCTATTTAAGTTGTCTTCGCTAGTGTTGGCTCATCAGTTTATTCGTGTAGTTTGGTTGCTGATGTTTCTTGCTCTTTCTATAAGTTCGGATGGCGGCCACATCCCTCTTAGGGTCAGAATCTAGAAAGATGGTCATGGTTAGTGGCTTTGTTCTTATTTGCTTAGGTGTGGAGTTGTCAGATTTTTATAATCTCCAGATCGACCAAGCTGTAATCTAGTTCTTATCGTTGCCTTAAGGAATAATAATTATTCATTGAAGTAAATAAAATTAAGAGAGAGAGACGAGAGGGGGGGGCGGAGAGAGAAGGAAGAGAGAGAGTGGAGAGAGTCGAGATTGAGGATGAGAGGATGCGAGGAGCGCGAGTTTGAGAGCTCGGTGAGCGAGAAGGAGGATGGAGAGACTGAGATTTGGTGCCAGAGAGATCGGATGTTTGTAGTTGAGTGAGAGGAGTGGAGGATTGGTTGAGGAGGAGAAGAGAGAGTGAGGACGTGAGTGAGAGAGAGGAGAGATGATTGGTATAGTGTGCATGGAATATGTTGCTCACTATCGTCATGCCAGGTGGGGTAGATCAAGTAATGTTGCTCTCTAGCCTACATACACCTTAGTTGTTTGATTCTTCTTGTTACCCTTTTCTTCCATCTAATATCACAAGCTTCCCCTTCCTGCGCATATTACTGTTTCATACCTCTCCAATCCCTCATCCCTTCCATATCTTTCACTACTCCTTTAGTCTCTGTTGTAGTCTCCTTTCTTCTCTTCTTTTCTCTCTCTCTCTTTCTCTCTCTCTTCCTCTCTCTCTTCGGGTATTTCGCTCGTTCCGCTTCTTTATTTACATTTTAAATTAGCAAGTCCGATTGGAAGAATAGGCCGTTCGAAGCATCACAGTTTTCATAAATCAATTTCTGAGAGCCTTGTGCGCAACAAATCATTCAGGACATCGGAACGAGCAATGAAGCACGAAGAAACAAACTGCCAAGGAGGACAACACGCACGCACGCGCACGCACGCAGCACCAAACAAACACCAACACGCGGCGCGCAGTTCGCTCCCAAACACACACACAACACCCAAACCCCCCACACCCAAACAACCCCACACAAACACACACAGACAGCACACCCCCCCCCCCCCCCACCCCCCCCCCCCCCCCCCCCCCCCCCCCTCCCCCCCCCCCCCCCCCCCCCCCCACCCCCACACAACACCAGCAAGAAGAAAACAAAAATGAATGTCCGTGTGTCATTTTTAAAGTTGTGCGTCTGAGGTTTAGTGTTGACTTCCCTGATATTATGCTTTCGTAAACGGATTGAAAAAGCACGCAGTTATGAAATACGGTGCAAAACGAATCTTCTCTTGTCTATGTACTTCTGTCTGTCTCTTCTCTCTCTCTCTCTGTCTATTCTCTCTTCTCTTCCTCTCTCTCCTCTCTCTTCTCTCTCTCTTCTCTTGCTCTTTATTGTCTGTCTGTTGCTGTCTCTCTCATTCGTTTCTGTGTTGTTTGTATTCTTGTTGCTTTGACATATGGTATCTTTTTTATTGTGTTCGGATTAATTGTTTTCCTCGGTGTTTTCCTTTTCTTTTTTCTTTCTCATTATTTGTTTGTATGTTAGTTTTTCCATTTCGTTTCCCCTTTTCTTTTGTCTTTCATTCTGTCTTATTTAGTTTTTTTTCTTCCTTTTATGTTCTTGTAATCTTATGCTCTGGTGTCTTTCTGTACCAGTCTTTTCTATTGTTTCATTGTTGCAATTTCCTTTCTTGCTCTTCTTGTGTACTTGACTTGTTTTTTCTATTTTTGTTTATCCCTAATCGTTGTTCTTTTTGATGCAGATTAAGTGATTCTCACCATTCGACTCTCTCACCACATAATCCTCATATTTTCTATCGATTGTCTCTGTTCTGTGTTTGTTTTTTCGTCTTTCTGTGTTTTTGTACTTCTTTGCTTTCAAAACTTTGGGCACGTATTAGAAGAAGAAGAAATAAGAAGAAACAACAAAAACAACAAATTTTACTCCTCTCTCGAGCAAACAGGGTCGTTCTCCATCTGGAATTCAGCAGATACATGTTTTTAAGTTTTGTTTCTTGTACGGTCTCCAAATTCCATTATCATGACTAAATATGAATGATTCTTTCGTTTAAATACCTACTTATTTTCCGTCCCCTATTCCATCTGTCTGTCTGTTGGTCTCTCTTTCTCTTTTGTGGTGAAGGGAGTGCGCGGAGGTGGTAGTCTGTGTGTATGCGTGGTATAGTTGGATGTCGGTCGCGGTTCGGCATAATATGTCATTTAGCATTCAACAGAACTGACTCACTCAGC
Source organism: Conus ventricosus (assembly GCA_018398815.1). Lineage (NCBI taxonomy): Eukaryota > Metazoa > Mollusca > Gastropoda > Neogastropoda > Conidae > Conus > Conus ventricosus. Next base: position 94,974,233 of record CM031595.1, on the reverse strand, counting down.
TCAACAGTCTCTTTTCAGCCTGTACGCGATTCAGAACGTAATGAACCGCGCGGTCGGCACTTTTTTAGTCTTGTGCTTAGGCGTGCACCCCAGTCCTCCTTCCTCTGCTCCGCGCCAATCACCTCAGTCTTCCTCCGTCTCCCATCCTTTTTCTTTATCTGTGTCCTAGAACTGAAACTGTTGAACTTTTGTTAAAGAGTCACTGAACAGTTGTCCAACACAAATCGTTACCATGGCGGAGTCATGATCCCTTATTCCTTTGTGGTTCTTTTTTTGTTGTTGTTGTGTGTTGTCTGTTTTGTTGTATGGTACCTGCTGTCAGTTTAGACTTCCGCGCGCGACAGGTGATGGTAGAACAGCGGTGCCTTCGAAATAATGTAAAACGTCCCTCCTTGGAGATCTGACTTCACCAAATGATGACTTTGCTTTACTAGGGTTGTTCTATATTACTGCGCTGAACTGTTCTGAAATAATGAGCTGATGTGGAACGAAATGAGGGGGAAGGTAGGCGTTTTATTGGAATCTGTGACCTCAAAGTGCCTCAATTGCGGCAGACAGGAATTTGGACTCTGAACAATTACAACTTTGAGAAGGACTAGTCACAGTTGTATGTGGAGGTGGTCAGTGTGCGGGATTGAGATTCTGACAGACAGGGTGGAGAGCGAAGAGACGCAGACCGGAGGGAATTGGAGAACTGTATGCACACAGCAATCATAACAACAACAAACCAACCAAACCACCCCACACACCACACCACCAACACGCCCGCGCGCGCTGTATCGAATTATATATATACTATATGTGATATATCTTTTATATATATATATAAATATATATAGAAAATATATATTTCATCGGTATACTTATTAGCTCACTGCCGAACGTGATTATGTATCTGCCTCATTTCATTACTAAACTCCACCGAGACTCATTTTGATATAAAATAAGAGACTAGTATAAAATAATAGGTATATCTAGTCTTATATATCAATATATAGTATATCGTTAGTATCTATGTAGTATAGATATAGATGAAAGAATTATGTGTGTGTTGTGTGTGTGTGTGTGTGTGATAGTTGTGTACGGCACAGAGAGAGGGAGGAGAGTGGAGGTAGATAGAGAGTGTGGAAAGGAGAGAGATGAATGAGAGTTATGAGTGAGAGAGAGAGAGAGAGAGGGCGTGGGGTTTGCGATGTTTCTCCACAACTCTGTTACGCGTTCTCTGTCCTCTGTTCGTCTTTGACTTGTTTGTTGTCTGTTTGCTGGCTGTCGGTTGTTGCTGTAGTGTTGTCTGTCACTGTTTGGTATGTTTGTCTGCTTGTCGTACACTTTCATACAGAGAGACGATGTGAGGAGGAGGAGAGGAGGTGAGATGAGGGGGAGGAGAAGAGAGAAGGAGAGAGAGATGATGAGGAAGGTGAGGAGAGAAGAGAGAGAGGTGAGTAGGGAAGGTCTATGAGCTTGGAAGAAGAAGTAAACGTTGTTAGATGGTTAGAAAGCCCAATGCCGGACAAACTACCTTCTTTGCCGTTCATCGGGATTCGGGGGAATGTCGATCAGAGACAGGTTTATTCTTCAAGTGACGTTTACGAGTCCAACCAAAAACAGCACGCAATCAGCACGGCTCCCTATTCACTCATGAGCAGCACGATCACGCACGCAGGCACCGGCACGACGCACGCAAGCTAGGCACGTCGCCAACGCTAGCGCAAGCGCGCACTCGCACGCACCCGCAGCACGCACGCACAGCACACACACACACCCACACACACCCACAACAACCACACCACACACAAACCACACACCAACACACGTTTTTTTTTCTGCATTTGACGGACTTCCAAAAAAAACGCATTGTAGCAGTGAGTTTTAGCGAGTCTTGGATTGGGGGTCCCGATTTTTTTCTTAGAGGCTGATGGAAAGTGTCTGGATGGTCGTGTCCTGCCGGGTATCAACCTGAGGAGGAGCGCGTTACTTTTGACCTCAATTAATGGAAGATTATGGAACAAAGTTGTGGTTGCTAAAACAAAAAGATAAAAAATCAAGGACGCTTACTAAGAGCTTTTATTTTTTCTTCGGCCTGGTTTTTAGTTTTAAAGTTAAAAGATGACAAATATATTCAAGAAAAGGAAGCATAAGTTAATTAGTTCCATTCTAAACACCAATGGAAAATCATAGCAATAATCTGGACTCATCTATAGTCAGCATATATTCTGTAGCCCGTCGTAGATCATGTGGTGCCTAAGTGTGTGACTCACTCTTTTTTATTTCTGATCGTTGCCATGAGGTGACCTCACTTTCACTTTTTCCTCGTGGTCTTTGCCATGTGGTTTGGAGCTACTTTCATTTCTGATTGGTGTGCCTGAGGTGACCTCACTTTTCATGTCGCTGATTGGTGCCATGATGGGGTGACTCACTTTATTTCCTCCTCTGTCGGTTGAATAGTGGGTGACCTCACTATCATTTCTGATGGGGTTCCATGTGGATTGACTCCTGATGTTTCCATTTTTTTTCATGAGGGGGCCATCGTGGAGACATCACATTATTTCTTGTTGGTGCCTTCGTGAAGGGTGGACCCTCTTACTTAATTTCATGATTGGTGCATGTGGTTGACCTCACTTTCATATCCTTGTGAGTGCATGTGGTGACCTTACTTTCATTTCCTCGTTGGTGCATGTTTGGACTCACTTTCATTTCCTCTGTGGTGCCATGTGGGTGATCCTGCACATTTCTATTCCTTCTTTGGGGTGCTTGTGTTTGTGACCTCACTTTTCATTCTCTGTGGTGCATTGTGAGTGACTCACTTTCATTTCTGGATTGGTTTGAGTGCCATACATGTGGTGACTCCTTTCATTACTGATTGGTTTCCATGACGTGATCACTTTCTTTCCTTGTGGTTCTTGTGTTTGGACTCATTTCATTTCTCTTGGTTGGTGCTTGGTGTTGACCTCCACTTTCATTTCTGTATCGTTGCCATGAGGTGATCCTCACTTTCATTTCCTGATTGGTTTTTGTGCCATGTGGTGACCTCACTTTTATTTTCCTGATCGTTGCGTATTTTGAGAGGGGTTGACCTCACTTTCTTTTCCTGATGTGGTGCCTGTTGTTGATCTCACTTTCATTCTGATTGGTGCCATGTGGTGACCTCACTTTCATTTCTGAATTAGGTTTGCCATGTGTGTGACTCAACTTTCAATTTCATGAGTGGTGCATGTGGTGACCTCATATCATTTCCTGATTCAGGTGCCATGTGTGTTGACCTCATCTCATTTCCAGATTGGTGCCATGTGGTGACCTCACTTTTATTTCTGATCGTTTTGCCATGAGGTGACCTCACTTTATTTCCGATTGGTGCCATGTGGTGACCTCATTTCATTATCCTGATTGGTGCCTATGGTGGTGACTCACTTTCATATCCGATTGGGTTGCATTGGGGGTGACCTCACTTTCATTTCTGTTTGGTGCCATGACGTTGACCTCACTTTGTATTTCCTGAGTGGTGCATGTGTTTTTGACCCACTTTCATTTCCCTGATTTTAATAATAGGTAGTATTTGCCATTGTGGTGACACTCTTTATCATTTCTGATAGTGCTTGTGGTCGACTCACTGTCATTTCTCATGAGGTTGCAATGTGGTGACCCGTTAATGTCATTTCATCTGTGCCACCATGGGGTTGACCTCACTTTCATTTTCCTCTACGAACTCTTGAGCTTGGTGAGTATGTCTGGATGTCATTCTTGGCCACTTTTGAGGTGGAGCGCTCGCTTCCATGGGCCAGTGACTAAATTATTGTTTATCAGCAGGGGCCTCCTCCTTGTCCCTGTGTCAGTGGGGATCAGACACGCACCCACTAGAACCCAGAAATAGAAATGAGTTTCTTTTGGGAAGAGATAGAGAATAAGAAGAGCAAGAGAGATAGGACAGTGTCTTTTTACTCTAAGCAAATCTTATGTAATTGATTAGAGTTACGCAGAGAAATTGAAAAGATGACACAGAAGAACAACAACGGTTTCGACCTCTTTAGGTCATCTTCAGGTGAGACAAACGATTTAAAAAAACGAAAAAAATTTCACTTAGCTTTGATCGTTTAAGATCGCTTTTAGAGTTCAGCGAAGGAAGAAGGCGTTTTGACTAATGAGAGATCGTGTGGTTGTTGATTATAATCTAAGCGTAATTCAGAAAATATTCCCGGGTGCTACCGGGCCCTAAGTGTTACAAACACTTTAATGTAGGTGCATGCATCCTTCCTGTTTCCTCTTTTTTTTTTAGTGACGGTGGAAGGTGCTATACTTATGTCGTATTTGTTTTTTTGTGTAGCTTGTGTTTTAAAGTCGTTTAATTGACAATGGGGAAAGTCACTTGTTTGGGAACCAGCTTTTCTCGATGATGCTTGTTATAATGTTCATGTTGTTTTGTTGAGTCACCAGTATGGTGTTGTCGGCAGTGCTATTCAAGAGCTACTCCTTCCCACCCTTCCCATTTTAACCACTCTTCACTGACAGCCAACATTTCGTTCTGTCTTGGTCCGGTGTCAGCATCCACGGGAAAGCCATCAGTGTAAGGCCTGTCCCGGGGGAGACACTGCAGTGCTGTAAGTGTCAGGTTGGTGTGTTCAATGATGCTTTCCTGTAACTGCTTCAGGGACACCCATCTATATTCCGTCTATCGTCTGTCCAAAAGTGGCCCATTAGTCGTTGGAGTCAGGGATTGAGAGAGCGTTCGCCTTGACAGAGCGTCAATCTTTCCTCTTGATTGTATCCAAGTGGATGAAGGTTATGATAACCTCGTTAAAGTTGTATGTAAGCAAGAATTTTTGTCGGACCGATCAGAACTTTTGAA
>CM031595.1:94946893-94959393 GCA_018398815.1 Conus ventricosus | reverse complement strand
GATGGTCAGACAGGGCCGTTCCTGTGCTGGGCCAGTTTAATTTCGTGAAGAGAGTTTGCACTGTGCCACGTGACTTTTTTGACGAAGGACTTACCATTCACAACCAACTTCTCCCTCCCTTTAAATTAACGCCATTCTGTCACTGAGGCATTGACCAGTAGTCGGTCAACACAGTTCTCTCTCTCACTGTCTCTCTGGGATGGAGAGAGAGAGAGAGAGAGAGAGAGAGAGAGAGAGAGAGAGAGAGAGAGAGAGAGAGAGATCAGTTTCAGTTTCATCAAGGTGTCACTGCGTTGCGGACCAGTCCACATAAGCTACACCACATCTGCTAAGATTTGAGTTTCTACAATGTGTGCGTACGTGCGTGTGTTTGTGTGTTTGTGTGTGTGTGTGTGTGTGTGTGTGTGTGTGTGTGTGTGTGAGAGAGAGAGAGAGACAAGAGAGAGAGAGAGAGAGAGAGAGAGAGAGTGCGTGCGTGCGCGCGTGCATGCATGCGCGCTTGTTTGTGTGTGTGTGTGTGTGTGTGTGTGTGCTGAGTGCTTCTTTTCTCTCTTTTTTTCCATCCCGTTCCTTTCCTTTCTTTTTCCTTTCTGTCTGTCAGTCTGCCTGTTTCTCTTTCTTTCTATCTGCATAAGTTCCTTTATTTCAACCGTTCTCATTCCGTCTGTCTTTCATTTGTTTTCTTCCTGTCTCCTCACTCCCTCTTTTTTTCTTTCGTTAATAAGTTATTCCTAATAAAGACATGATGTAAGTCTTCATTTTAATTCTTGTTTTGTCCTGTCTCCTCACTCCCTCTTTTTTTCTTTCGTTAATAAGTTATTCCTGATCATCATCATCATCATTCTCTTGCCCATGATGGGCGTAGAGGAAAGATGAGAGACACTCTCGAAGCCAGGCACCGCCATCCGGCCCTGTCCTCTGCCTGTCGCATCAGCGTAGGGCCATCCATCCTGGTCCATTCTTTGATGTTGTCCATCCAGCATTTGGCTTGTCGTCCCCTTCGTCTGCCACCTTCCAGCGTGCCCTGGATGACTGTTTTGGGCAGTGAATTGTGGCGTATGACATGCCCGAACCACGACAGCTTCCTCTTCTTGACTGTTGCCAAGAGGGGTTCTTGGGGGCCTGCAAGTGATGCTATTTGGCTCCTCACAAGGTCGTTTGTCTTCCGGTCTTGCCAAGAGATCCCGAGCAAGCGCCAGAAGCATTTAGTTTCAAACGTCTGGATTCTCTTGGTGGTCTGTGCTGTCATGGTCCAGCTTTCGCAGCCATACAGCAGGATGGACAGCACCAGGGACTTGTACAGCTTCATCTTCGTAGGAAAGCTGATCTCCCTGCTCTTCCAGATCTTGTTTAGCTTTGCCATTGCTGCTGTTGCGATCGCTAGTCTGGTCTTGATTTCTGTTGCAGAGCGACCGTCTTTGGTGAGAGTGGCGCCAAGGTATTTGAAAGCGCCCACTTCTTCAAGCTGTTGTCCGTTCATGTAGATTTCAGCATGGGTGTTGGTTGTGCTGTTGACCAGGACTTTGCTTTTTTCTGTGCTCACTTCCATTCCATATGCACCTGCCCTTTCTTCCAGTCTCTTTGTCAGGTCTTGTAGTTCTTCGTTGCTGCCTCCCATCAGGTCGATGTCATCTGCGAACCTCAGATTATTGATGGTTCTTCCTCCGATGGAGACAGTGGAGTGGAAGTCATGGAGGGTTTCACGCATGATGTTTTCCAGGAAAAGATTGAACAGTACGGGAGATAGCAGGCAGCCTTGACGGACTCCAACTGTGGTCTTGATGTAGTCCCCTATTGGTTGTTGAGGAGGACTGCGTGCTGGCGGTGTTATACAGCGCCTGGATGGTTTGGACGAGACCCTCCTCTATGCCAAACTTTCTGAGCACCTGCCACAGACCCTTGTGCCACACCCTGTCAAACGCTTTCCTAAAGTCAATGAAGTTGTGGAACAGGTCTCTCTGATGTTGCAGATGTTTCTCTATCAGTATCCGGCAGGTGAAGATCTGTTCTACTGTGCTTCTGCCTGCCCTGAATCCAGCTTGTTCTTCCGCCAGGTGTTCTTCCGCCTCTTTCTTCAGTCGATTCAAGATGACTCTGAGCATGATTTTACTGGTGTGGCTAATGAGACTTATTGTTCTGTAGTTCTGGCATTGGCGTAGATTTCCCTTTTTAGGCAGGGGGATGATGAGTGATTGAGTCCATTCTGTGGGCCACTGTTTTGTCTCCCAGATCTTCTGACAAATCGATGTTACAAGAGTGACCAATTCCTTCCCTCCATGTTTGAGCAGCTCTGCTGGAATATTGTCTGCTCCAGGTGATTTCCCTGCCGGAAGGCTGCCGATGGCTTCTTCCACTTCTTCTCTCATCACTGGTAGTGGTGAGGATTCCCTTGATGGTGTTGAGTCCCCTCAAACAGACTGTCGTCTGGCTGTATAGGGTAGTTGTAAAGTTCTTGGCAGTACTGTGTCCATCTGTTCAAAACAGCGGAGCTTTCTGTCAGCAGCTCGCCTGAGGTATCCTCGATGACTGACGATCTGTTTTGCTGCGTCTTGGTGAGGTTTTTCAGTGTGGTGAAGGCATGTTTGCTGTTTCCCTTTTTCATGCCTTTCTCGATTGTTCTCGCACTGATTATTGATCCATTGTTCTTTGGCTTCAATCATTTCCTTCTTTACAAGGTTGTTGGTTTTTCGATACTGTGCGGCTTGTTCAGGGCTGGAATTTTTCGTATTCTTCAGTGATCTTCTTTTGTCGCAGAGGTCAAGGATGTATACAGGTGTATGCTCCAACTACCAGCCACGAAGATCAGGCGGTGGAAGAATTCTACGAGAAAGTAGAAGACACCATCAGAAAAGCCCCCAAGAAAGACATCATCATAGTTCAGGGGGACTTCAACGCCAAAGTCGGCCCAGATGCCTACAAAGACTGGGCTGGAACAGTGGGTCAATACGGCACAGGGGAAACTAACGACAGGGACTTCGCCTTCTGGAGTTTGCCTGCACCCAACGGCTCACCATTGCCAACACCCTTTACCCCCACAAACTGTCAAGAAGAACAACCTGGCATGCGCCGAACGGAATGACTCACAACCAGATCGACTTTGTCCTCACTCCACGGCGCTTCAAATCAAGCATCAATAAAGCAAAGACGAGGACATACCCCGGAGCTGATATAGGCAGCGACCACGATCTCGTGCTGCTCACAATGAAGATCAAATTGAAGAAAAAGTACCAAGCTGCGCAGCCACGCATCAAGTTTGACCTGGAGAAGTTAAAAGACCCAGAGATAGAAGAGGCATTCCAGGCACAGCTCGGGGGGCGGTTCGCGGCACTCAACCTCCTGGACAATGACATCAACGACCTCACAAACAGCTTCAATGAGGCAGTCTGCGAAACAGCAGAGGAAGTACTTGGGCGACAGAGGAAGAAACACCAAGCATGGATCTCAAACGACATCCTTGACCTCTGCGACAAAAGAAGATCACTGAAGAATACGAAATTCCTGATAAAGACATGATTTAAGTATTCATTTTAATTCTTGTTTTGTTCTGTCTCCTCACTCCCTCTTTTTTTCTTTCGTTAATAAGTTATTCCTGATAAAGACATGATGTAAGTCTTCATTTTAATTCTTGTTTTGTCCTGTCTCCTCACTCCCTCTTTTTTCTTTCGTTAATAAGTTATTCCTGATAAAGACATGATGTAAGTCTTCATTTTAATTCTTGTTTTTTTATGTGTCTCGACGTCTTCCTTTCTGTCCATCTTCTCTCCTTTTTCCCGTTCTTTTCAATATCTTTCCGTGCTGTCCTTTTCGTGTTCTGTCTGTCTGTCTGTCTGTCTGTCTCTCTTTCTTTCTCTGTGAGTTTCCGTCTGTCTGTCAGTCTGTCTGTCTGTGTCTCTATCTGTCTGTCTGTCTGTCTGCTTGCTTGCCTATCTGTCTGTCTGTCTCTATGTCTACGTCTGTGTCTGTGTGTCTGTCTGTCTGTCTGTCTGTCTGTCTCTCTCTCTCTCTCCCTCTCTCTCTCTTTCTCTCTCTCTCTCTCTTTCTTTCTCTCTCCCCCCCCCCTCTCTCTCTTTCGTCTTTTTTGTCGTCTTATTCTTAATTTCTTTGTTTCTATCTTTTTTTCTTGATTGTCTTTATCGTACTTTCCTTCCTTCGCTCAATTTTTCTCCTCCTCCTCCTCCTCCTCCTCCTCCTCCTCCTCCTCCTCCTCCTCCTTCTTCTTCTTCTTTTTTGTCCCTGCCTTGCTATTTGCTGTCCATTTAGCTTTCTTTCCTTGTTTTATTCTTTCAGTGTATTTATGGAAGGAAGCGTCTCTGCAGGACTTCACTGTAATCAACGTGCGAGCCGTCTGATAGAACGTGTTTTTTCCTCCCTTTTTTTTCTTCCCTCTTCTCTTCTTCGTCTCCCTCTGTCCTTTCTGTCTTTCTTCTTGTCTTTCTATCTATTCTTTTGACTTCCATTCGTGTCTTTCACCAGTCTTTTTCCATCTGTGTCTGTCTGTCTTTTATACGTTTCAGCATTGTTTAAGTTTTACAGAGAAACGTGAGCATGTACGCACGGATAGAGACTGGTCCTACAAACAGCCTTTCAGAAAGTTTCGAAGAACTGTGCATTGCTGACAAGCACACAAACAGTCCGAAAAGAGCGGCCTGTTCTCCAGCTGCTTTGCTTGTGTGCAGAATGACATGTCTCCGCGTAAAGACTCTGTTGTGTAGTATGCGACTGGTTGGACAAAACTTCGATTTTGTGAGATGATTGTTCAGATAGTGTCGCCAAGCCCTATCAAGCAGTGTCAGCTCCAAGACACACAGCGCGAACGAGGAAGTCAGGCAACAGAGACAGACAAGCCAGCTGTACGTCCTACTCAGCGTTGTCAAGGGGAGAAAGCTGAAATGGTACTGGCACCTTGCAAATATAACCGCTCTAGATAAAAATCCTGCAAGGCACTGTACTGTTAGGGCGAGAAAGAGTCAGAAGAGAAGACTTCGGGCAGGAGAAAGGCCTGTCCTCCGGCAGCTCCCAGAAGGCCACAGAAAATCGCCACAGAGGAAGATTATAATTATAATGTCTGGAAAATCATCAATCCTGCCTCAGTAATCCTTGCCCGGTCACACGGGTTTGGCACAGCAAAGCAAGGCAGCCAAGCAGTCACGATTGTCTTCCACTTTTCAGCAATGATGTATTATCTCATCTTTACTAAGCGCACAAGAGAGAAATTTAAGGGAACAGAGCAGTTACTTCACTCGTGCCTGTTTCTGAGTTTGTTTGTTTGTCTGTCCACGAAAATAACAATTGAGCGGATCTCTTTCAAATTAAACCGGCTTGATGGATCTCAATAGAATTTGATAGGCTCCTTGAATTCATGCTGTGGGTGATTGTCACTGTTTTAGGTGTATTTTCGTCGAATTTCACAAACCCTGCTGGATCTCCATCAAATTTTACAGATTGGGGTATATCCCCATTAGATTTCACAGACTAGAAATCCAGGCCAGTCTGTAACATTTTTTGGATAACCATCCAACAAATTTTACAGACTGGCCTAGATTCTCACCAAATCTGAAAGATTTGGATGCGTTTTCACCCAATTTTGCAGACTTGGATGGATCTCCATCAAATTTAACATTTGTGTGTGTGTTTCTCCATCAAATTTCACAGATTTGAATGAATATCTTCCAAATCAGGCTTTTTTTTATCTCTATGAAATTTAACAGATTTGGATGAATATCTTCCAAGGCTTTTTTTAATCTCTATGAAATTGACAGATTTGGCTGGATCTCCGTCATAGCTTATAGTCTTGGACTGATCTTCAACATGTTCCACTGAAGTGGATGAATCGCCATCATTGTGTACAGATTTGTGTGAACATCAAATCTTACAGATTTTTAAAAAAATGAATTTCTAATAAATTTGGCACACTTGGATAAATCTCCGTCAATTTTTACACATTTAGATGGGTGGATCTCTATAACCTTTTATAGATTTGAGTGGATATCTATTCCGTTTATAGAATTTGAGTGGATATCTATTCAGTATATATAATGTGAGTGAATATTTGTTTATTTTGAAGAGTTGTTTATGGAGTCGAGAGCTACAAAAGGATAAGCCTGTCGACGCATTATTAATGAAGTGCCCAAGGGAAAACCGTTCTCAAACGAGTCGAAACAGTGTTGGAAAGGGACGCTATTTCCATTTATGCAGTGAAGGGTTTAAGCGCGCAGTGTTGCACATTTTTGTTGGACGTTGATTCCGTTTCGAGTAATATGACTCTTTGCAAAGGAAACAGTATATGACTGACAATCACGATTCTTCTTTTCTGAAGAGACTTTATGTTTTGTCTGTTTGTCATATCGATTTTTTTTTAGTTTACTTGCTTGCATTTTCAAGGCTGTTTATTTTGTGGAGTGCATGGCATGTCAAGTTTTCTTTACTATTTGCTCCTTATTAGGAAATAGGGACGTGTACGTCAACACCGTCAGTTTTACGGTGGTTTGAAGAATTTGATATTGTATTTATGTCAGGTCATACAATCCCGATTTTTTCAAAGGAGATAAGCAAGCTATCTTGGACTCTCTCTCTCTCTCTCTCTCTCTCTCTCTCTCTCTCTCTCTCTCTCTCTCTCTCTCTGTTTCTGTCTGTCTGTCTGTCTATCTCTCTCTCTCTCTCTCTCTCTCTCTCTCTCTCTCTCTCTCTCTCTCTCTCTCTCCATTCAAGTTGTACATTTTTTTGGACCTTGTATTCTTTAATGAATTATTGATAACGATGTATTCCCTGACAACTGGTCCCTGATAACGATGTATTCCCTGACAACTGGTCTGAATCTATTGTTCAGCCTGCTTTCAAGATAGAGACGATACTAATAACCCAAACAATTATAGAGGAATTTCTTTGAGCAATGTTTGGTATAGTGATGAATAATAGATTGCAAAAATGGATGGAAGAAAACATTATCACAGGTGATGATGAAGATGGATTTAAGGAAGGATACTCAACAGTCAGCCACATGTTCTCCTTACTAGCTGTCATTCAGAAACAGTTTTAGTACAATCGCAAATTTTATGTTGCATTTATTGATTTCGAAAAAAACATTTAACACGATTAGTCGAAATCTTTTCTGGCCAGTTCTTTTGAAAGATAGTATAAAAGGTAAATTATACAAACGCATAAAGGGCATGAACAATGATAGTAAAGCTGCAGTTCGGTGTGTTCTAGAACAACAGATTACATTGCCTGCACATCAGGTTTAAGACAAGCGGATGCATGTAGCCCTGTTCTATTCTTTCTGTTCATTTATAAATTAGCGGTAGAAGTAATCAACAACGAAAGACATTGTGCACAATTTTCGTTAGATGCATTTGAATTATGTATTCTATTGTCGGCTGACGAAGCAGATGTCGTTTTTATGGTGGAAACAGACTCACTAGAATAGCTTAGAGTGTGCTGCAACATCTTATCAGCTTAAAGTTAGTATGGTTAAAAGCGATATTACAGTTTCGGACGGGTGGCTATTTGAGCGTGACAGACAGATGGTTATATAATGGTGTTACATTGCCCATACTTAATGTGTATAAAAACGTAGGAATATTTTTCTCAACGTGCTTGAGATTTACTGCTGCATGCAAAGACCTTGCAAACAGGGCCAAAAATGTTTTGATTTGTCTTGTAAAGAGGTGCTTATGTTAAACAGCAGTTCCTTTAATTTGCTAATGAAATTATTCGATTCTCAGACACAACCAATTTTGCAGTATGGCTCTGATAATGGGATCTAGACAATGCTGTTATCCATTGTGAATCAGTTTCTTTGCTTCGAAGAAATTTTGAAGAGTAGACAGGCAAACAGCGAATGACCTTGTTTATCGTGAAGCAAATAGATATCCAAGACATGTAAGTTCAGCTAACAAAAGTATTCACTGTTGGCTTCAGTTGATCCAAATGGAGAATTACAGGATTCTACGTAAAACATATGATGTGTTGTATGACCAGGATTCAAGAGGGAAGAAATACTAGGTAACTGATAGTCGCTTATGTTTGTGCAAATGTGGATTTGGTTTTGTTTGGCGAGTCAAAGTGTCGGAAGTATTCAGGATTTTGTTTGTTTCTTTGTTTCCGACAAAAGCTTAATGACAGCCGGCGGCATACCTGGTCTAATCAAATCCAGACTAGTGATAGGTTCAGCTTGTAGAGAACGTTTTGCAGTGATCACAGTTGAAAACCTTATTTACATTCAGATATTGACTAGCATCTGAAATAATTATATTACCACTAGATTTAGACTGAGAATTTCTAAGTTGGCATTACATCGTTATCAGTACAAAATATCTATGTCTAATGACCCATTTGTCTATTAAGTACTGAAAGCCAAGAAAATGATTGCATTTTGATCTTTATTGCCAAGCACTCAGACATATACATGAAACGTTAGTTAAACCCACATATAGATATCCTTCACTGTTTATACTGAGTCTGCTAATGTCATGGACCATACCTGAAGACATACGTAATCTTTCTTTGTTTTTGTATAAAGGATATAATCTAAGAGTTCGTGTGTCTTTGATTTTGTATAAAGAATTTAGACTCATAGGCATTGTGACTGATTGAAACATATATGAGTACATTTTCTTTTATCGTTAGTTTAATTTGAATCTGCTACATATCTCCATTCAGTTAAATGTTCACAAACCCCTTCTTGACGGGCTCTTACCTTGAGCGCCATTAGGATTCGAACTCGCTCTGCCTGCAGTTGCGTGCCCATGCTGTATTATAGTGGATCAGGTTGACGATAAATCCCACTACTTTTGTGAAAAAACTCCAAGGAAATGGCATCATCCGTGACTTTCGCATTGCATCAGTTCAACAGTTCGAACAGAGGGACAGGATTTTAATAACAGTGTGAATGTTATGTTGAGTTAGTAATTACAGTGCGTGCGTGCGTGCGTGCGTGCGTGCGTGCGTGCGCGTGTGTGTGTATGTGTGTGTGTGTGTGTTTGCGCGCGCGCGCGGTGTGTGTGTGTGTGTGTGTGTGTGTGTGTGTGTGTGTGTGTGTTGTGTGTGTGTGTGTGTGTGTGAGGAAGTGAACAGCAGGTAGAACAACTGAACGTACAAATTCATGTTTGTATCACTGTTAATAGTTTGACCCTAGGGCGAAAGTCCACTTCACTGTCCTTAATGATGACCACCTTAGAACAACCAACTCCAAGCCAGGAATTTGACCATCGGCACCCCTGTTGCATGGAGAGTCTGCAGGCCATTCATTGCGACAGAGGGACATAATGGAAGATGAAAGGAATCTTGGTGAGAAAAAATCCTTCATTTGGTGTGGAATCTACCATTGCAGATAAGCAGGACAGCTCCTGATCGAGATGCGTGGCAGAACACGATTTACCAGGCTACTTTGTTCTTTGAAGCCTATGTTAGGTCAGACCAGAGAGCACAGGATCTGGCAATTCTCCAGCACCTCCCTTTGACCAAACCTTCACATGCAGCCACTGGAGGAGGTCATGCCAATCCCACACCAGGTTTTTTTTTCTTTTGGATAGCCTGGAGAGTGCTTCCAAAAACATGAACATCACCCGTTTTGAATCGTCTGGTGCAAAGAACTGCCGTTGGGCTAAAAATAGCTTCAGGAACAGCACCATCTGGATCGATCTTTTTTCTCTCCAATTAATGATTCTGCATTAGGGTGTTGAAGATAGGAAAACTGATTTTTTTTATTAGTTAATCAGTTTTTGTCATTAGTTAATCAGTTAATGGAAAACTGTATCAAATTCCCAGTTCGGCATCAGACAGGGGACATTAAAGAATAATCAGTCGGCTTAATTTTAGCATGGAGGTGTCGACTGACACTGGAACCTAATTAATGGGCAGGAAATCGCCATCGTTAAATCTCTGCGAAAACAGACGGCTGCTTTTATCCGGCGGAGCTGTCTCAGTTGGGTCTGTGATCTGCTGATCTTTACTACATCCTGTGCACTCGTCAGCATTCTGCGTGCTCTGTAATGATGAAGTAGGGGACGGTGTTAAGCGACCATTGGGAACTTAAGTACCGTCACTGGCAGAACAAAGACACCAGCCTTCTGCTCCAGTTTCGATATATCTTCTTTGTTTATTCAGGCGTGAACAAAGAGAACAGACAATACGTTTCAACTTTGTAAGAAAAGGCTAACGAGGAATAGTTTGATCCCAAGAAGTGAACGCCTACTTCTGTCTTTCATAGGTTATGGCATGCTTTAGACCTGGTTACATTTTCAGTTTAAAATAGGTGGAGGAGGCAGGGAAGGTTGGTGATCTTAACATTTTGGTTTTTTAGCATGAAGTACTCAGGTCATGAGTGAAAGACTGGGTGACTGATATTCGACTGAATGATACGGGAAACGAACGATTAGTGCTGGTGCTACTCTACCCAGATAGGCAGCTCGATCAGGGAACGAATGCGCGGACTGTAAAGCGTATAGAGTTGGGCCTTTTATCTATGACAGGCGCTACGTAAGTATTTCAAAAATAACAACAACAACAATAATAATAATAGTAATAATAATAATGATAATACTACTACTAATGATAATAATAGTAATAATAACAATGATAATAATTATAAATATAAGAAGAATGGTATAATAATGATGATGATGATAATGATGATGATAATCATAATAATATTGATAATTATCATAATGATGATGACGATGATGATAATGATAATAATAATGATAATGATAATAACAACAACAATAACAACAACAATAATGATGATAATAATGATAACTGTTAATATAACGATTATCATTATCTTTATCTTTCTTCTTCTTCTTCTTCGTCGTCGTCGTCGTCGTCGTCGTCTTCGTCGTCATCGTCGTCTTCGTCGTCGTCATCGTCTTCTATAATCGTTATTATTATTATTATAATCATTATCATCATCATCATCATTAACGTCATCATCATCATCATATAATGATGACAATCTACTGCTTTTTTAAGCATTTCTTTATTGAACAGACGTGTACATAAACAAATTATTGAACTGAATCAACAACAAGCAACAGCTTATGATGATGATTACAGTTTACTGTTGCATTATATATCTAGATAATCTATTCTTTATTTACTTATTTGATCTGTTGAACACAGAAACCAATCCCATCTTGTCAACATCGACACCTGCTTTGGCTGTCTGTAGACTAATTGTTGAAGGAAATGATTCTGTTGTTCTTCTCATGAAGGCTATGATGGAAACCTGAACCTCTTTAAATGCAGAAAGTCTGGATCACGAACTCTGTGAACAATGGGATGTTCGGTGTACTTAAATTGGCGTGCTCGATTTTTGACATTTCTTCTCTCCAGTGTGCAATGTCAGAAGTGTGTTCCCAAGACGATGATGACATTAGTTTGTTGGGGAATGAACGCTGGTGTCGAAAGAGAAATGTTTCCTTTTCTTTCTACCATCTCCTTGTTCCTATGATACTTCACGAAACAACAAAGGTTTTTTTAGTACCACAGAAAACTGTTATGTCTGCTCTTGATCTCTTTTAGATGTCTGCGTAGAACTCAGGCCATGAGAAGAATTAAACATGTACAAAAACAAAAGTTATACTGAATTTCAAACATCCTTTTTGTCCTTGGCATTAATGACATTTTTGCTGACGTCATCTTAATAGAGAAATGTGTATTGACGTCAGGTTAACGACTGGTTTCATGTTTATGAAGTTTTGCTTTGTTTATCACTGATTGTAGACAACTCGTCTTGGCTAGTTACTCATTCCCTGATTCAGTCGTTCAGTAATCTATGTACTTATTACTTTCTTTCTTTCTTTCTTTTTCATCTCCTATGTTTTGTATACTGTCACATATCTTTATGAGGAGGCAAATGTTGGATCGATCTTTCACGCATGGCAGTCAGACAGGGATCATTAAAGGATAATCCCTCTGCTGTTTTCAACATCCAGGAGGTGACAGCTGAAACCAGAACCTTATGAATGGCCAGGAAATCGCTATGGTTAAATCTCAGTAGAGGAAGAGACAATACGGGTGCTATAATCACAGCAGGCTGATTAGACTTGGCTGTGTGATCTACTGACGTTTACCATATCCTTTGACGTATCAGCATCATGTGTGTCTCATCGTTGACGAAGCAGGGAGCAAGGCCTTGTACTGTGGGATGGTGCCCGTGGTGAATGAAAGGTACTGTCACTGATGACAGAAAGACCCTGCCCGTTGGCTCCAGTCTTGTTCTCTCTTCTTTACTGCCTTCCGAGTTATGAATAGCATATCAACATATGCCTTCGAGGGGTAGTGTTGAGTAGTACAGTACTTAATTACATTTCAGATTCTCTGTAGTTTATTCATTTATTGAAAAATCACAATACCACTCATCTAATTTTCGGCCACGTGGCCTTTTTCAAGAGAAAAACAAAAACAAAAACAATAACAATGCAACTATGTGATGTCCAAGATGGACATCACATAGTTGCATTGTTGTTGTTGTTGTTGTTGCTGTTGTTGTTATTGTTTTT
>CM031595.1:94926893-94936893 GCA_018398815.1 Conus ventricosus | reverse complement strand
CGCTGGCCGGTCGATCACATCTTTCTTTTTCTTTTTCTTTCTTCCTTTCTTCCTTCCTTTCTTTATTCCGTTTTTCTTTCTGTTCCTGTTTTTTTTTCCGTTCGTTTCTGTCCTTCCACATTTCTTTTTATCTAGCATACGTTTCTTCTGTCTTTCTCTTTTTTATTTGTATTTGTCTGACTTTGTATGGGCTTCAACATTGTCTGAATTTTGCAGCTAGAAACTGGAAAATGTACTACAGGGTGAAATGGGTCATAACAGCAGTTCAGTCGAAAGTTGAGAGCAGCCTTTTGTTGAAAAGCAAACAAACATGTCTGCCCAGAATCAACATATATTTCTGCAGCTGCTTGACATGCGCGTACGACCAAATGATTGCGAATAAAATCCTCTCTTTTCGCATAAGGCGTGGCTGGGCTACTATGGTGAGTCTTTGATGTTATGGAAGGTTACAGCAACACATATCACTGAACCTTGCTGAACAGTACATGCCCTAGCTACATCACATGAATAGTAAAGTCAGGAACAGAGCAATCACTTGACGTCCTGCTCAGCATAGTCAAGCAGAGAAATCTGACGCGGTGCTTGCACTGTGCAAAAACAACCGGTCTGACAAAAACCATCCAGCCAGACAGGGCTGGTAGTGCCAAGAAGAGTCAGACGGAGAAAGAGCCGCCAGAGAGGAGGAGAACGTAATGTCAAGAAATCAACCGTTAAGCCTTAATCAGATCATCCCTATCCAGTCTAACAAGACTGACAAACTAAAGCAAAGCAGGCAGTCTCAATTTTTTTTCCAGCTTTTCAGCAATGGTTGAACATCTTGTCTTTCCTGCGCACAGGAGGGACACTTTGTGTTTCAGAGTGGTGCTTTCAGTCCTGCCTGTTTGCTGTGCGTGTGTTTGTCACAAAAAAAGAGAAACAGAGAAGGAATTGAGTGGATCTCCATCAGATCTGACAGAATTTAATTCATTTCCATTGAATCTGACAGACATGAATGCATTTCCATTGAATCTGAGAGACGTGAATGCATTTCCATTGAATCTGAGAGACGTGAATGAATTTCCCTCAGATCTGACAGACCTAAATACATTTCCATCAGAGTTGTCAGACTATACATTTCCATCAGAGTTGTCAGACTTAGATACATTTCCATCAGAGTTGTCAGACTTAGATACATTTCCATCAGAGTTTTCAGACTTAGATACATTTCCATCAGAGTTGTCAGACTTAAATACATTTCCATCAGAGTTGTCAGACATGAATTCTTTTCCATTAAAGTTTACAGACTTGAATGTACTTCCATTACGTTTGACAGACTTGGTTAGACCTCCATAACATTTTACAGACTTAGCCGCGACGGGTCTGCATCAAATCTTACACTTAGGTGGATCTTCATCAAATCTGAGAGGCTTGGATATGTTTCCGTCAAATATGATAGATTTGGGTGTGTTTCCATCAGCTTTGACCGACTTGGGTGGATTTTTATTATATTGTACAGACTTGGGCGAATCTACCCTCAATTTGTGCAGACTTGTGTGGGTCTCCATCATATTTGGCAGATATGTGTGGATCTTTATCAAATTTGACAGACTTGCGTGTATCTCTTTCAAATTTAACAGGTTTAGGTATATATGTATCAAATTTGATACATTTGGCTGAATCTCTAGAATCAACGGCTACAAAGAATACGTCTCCTGGTAAACAGGTATCAAAAGGCATCAGGAAAATCCGTTCCCAGACAAGTCAAAGGAGAGTCGGAGAGGGGACGCAATTTTTATTTGTGCAGTAAGGTGCTTAAGCGCTCACGGTTACGTATTTTTATCGGATGTTGATGGTTTTTTTTTTCCTAATAAGACTGGAAAAGGAAACAATATATGACTGTCTGATAATAACGATTCTTTTCTGCGCTGTGACTGTCTTTTTTGTTTTGTCTGTTTGTCATGTCAAGGCTGGTATTTTTTTTCCTTTTTTTGTTTTTGTTCGTCGTGCATGATATGTCAAGATTTCTTTAGCCCTTGCTTACTTATTAGGAAACGGACGTGTACGTCAACAAGCTCCGGTTTGCGGTGGTTTGAAGAATTTGATATTGTTTTCATGATACAGTTCCGATTCTCCTGGAGGAGATACACAAATCACCCTGGACTCTTCGACCTTCTCTCTCTCTCTCTCTCTCTCTCTCTCTCTCTCCTCTCTCTCTCTCTCTCTCTCTCTCTCTCTCTCTCTCTCTCATTTTTTATCTGTCTGTCTGTCTCTCCTCCGTCTTCCGCACCGCTCTCACTCCCTGCCTTGTGTGTGTGTTTATGCGTGTGCCCATTTGAACGTTTATAACGTGTCTCTGTACGAGCATGCGAGTGCAGGTGTTTGTGTGTGTGCGTGCGTGTGTGTGTGTGTGTGTGTGTGTGTGTGTGTGTGTGTGTGTGCGTGCGTGCGTGCGTGCGTGCGTGCGTGCGTGCGTGCGTGCGTGCGTGCGTGTGTGTGTGTGTGTGCATGCCCGCGCACGTGTTACAGATTTAACAGTCGATATTTCATGCCTTCCTCTTCTTTTTTTATTTTTTTAGATTAGAGAGATGGTTGTAGATAAATAAATACGTTTCGCAGAAAGACCAAAATTCGGTTATAAAATTCAAAGTCATTCACTCTTTCTTTTTATTCGTGAATCAATCGATTCATTCTTCATTCTTTTATTGCTTTATCCTCACCCGGGTAGCATTCTATGCCTGTCACGCTCATGACTGTGCCAGTTTATAAGATGAATCCCACACGCGCGTTACGTACAAGATTAAACTCGACATATGCGTCATTTAGGTCAACAAGGCGCGCAATAGAGGTAACTATTGACAACTGAGTCTTCAGCAGACAATGTATATCACTAAGCGGCATGTATATCTTTAATTCAACAAGAGATTGTGTAGCCAGGTTTAGGTCTCGATGAACAACTAACAGTAAGCAGAGGAGAATGAGGTTAAAGTAAACTCCCGGGCGGGTTTCGTGTTGACTTGTTTCAAGTTGAGGAGTGAACTGCATGCAGGTAGCAATCACAAGGCGGGCTGGGTTACCGCTTCACCTTGTTCAACAGACCGGTTCAGTGAATGCTTCCAGGTTTAAGGTCCTCACTAAGGCGGGCTGGGTTACCGCTTCACCTTGTTCAACAGACCGGTTCAGTGAACTGCTTCCAGGTTTAAGGTCCTCACTAAGGCGGGCTGGGTTACCGCTTCACCTTGTTCAACAGACCGGTTCAGTGAACTGCTTCCAGGTTTAAGGTCCTCACTAAGGCGGGCTGGGTTACCGCTTCACCTTGTTCAACAGACCGGTTCAGTGAACTGCTTCCAGGTTTAAGGTCCTCACTAAGGCGGGCTGGGTTACCGCTTCACCTTGTTCAACAGACCGGTTCAGTGAACTGCTTCCAGGTTTAAGGTCCTCACTAAGGCGGGCTGGGTTACCGCTTCACCTTGTTCAACAGACCGGTTCAGTGAACTGCTTCCAGGTTTAAGTCCTCACTAAGGCGGGCTGGGTTACCGCTTCACCTTGTTCAACAGACCGGTTCAGTGAACTGCTTCCAGGTTTAAGGTCCTCACTAAGGCGGGCTGGGTTACCGCTTCACCTGTTCAACAGACCGGTTCAGTGAATGCTTCCAGGTTTAAGGTCCTCACTAAGGCGGGCTGGGTTACCGCTTCACCTTGTTCAACAGACCGGTTCAGGGAATTGCTTCCAGGTTTAAGGTCCTCACTAAGGCGGGCTGGGTTACCGCTTCACCTTGTTCAACAGACCGGTTCAGGGAATTGCTTCCAGGTTTAAGGTCCTCACTAAGGCGGGCTGGGTTACCGCTTCAACCTTGTTCAACAGACCGGTTCAGGAATTGCTTCCAGGTTTAAGGTCCTCACTAAGGCGGGCTGGGTTACCGCTTCACCTTGTTCAACAGACCGGTTCAGGGAATTGCTTCCAGGTTTAAGGTCCTCACTAAGGCGGGCTGGGTTACCGCTTCACCTTGTTCAACAGACCGGTTCAGGGAATTGCTTCCAGGTTTAAGGTCCTCACTAAGGCGGGCTGGGTTACCGCTTCACCTTGTTCAACAGACCGGTTCAGTGAACTGCTTCCAGGTTTAAGGTCCTCACTAAGGCGGGCTGGGTTACCGCTTCACCTTGTTCAACAGACCGGTTCAGTGAATTGCTTCCAGGTTTAAGGTCCTCACTAAGGCGGGCTGGGTTACCGCTTCACCTTGTTCAACAGACCGGTTCAGTGAACTGCTTCCAGGTTTAAGGTCCTCACTAAGGCGGGCTGGGTTACCGCTTCACCTTGTTCAACAGACCGGTTCAGTGAACTGCTTCCAGGTTTAAGGTCCTCACTAAGGCGGGCTGGGTTACCGCTTCACCTTGTTCAACAGACCGGTTCATTGAATTGCTTCCAGGTTTAAGGTCCTCACTAAGGCGGGCTGGGTTACCGCTTCACCTTGTTCAACAGACCGGTTCATTGAATTGCTTCCAGGTTTAAGGTCCTCACTAAGGCGGGCTGGGTTACCGCTTCACCTTGTTCAACAGACCGGTTCATTGAATTGCTTCCAGGTTTAAGGTCCTCACTAAGGCGGGCTGGGTTACCGCTTCACCTTGTTCAACAGACCGGTTCAGTGAACTGCTTCCAGGTTTAAGGTCCTCACTAAGGCGGGCTGGGTTACCGCTTCACCTTGTTCAACAGACCGGTTCAGTGAACTGCTTCCAGGTTTAAGGTCCTCACTAAGGCGGGCTGGGTTACCGCTTCACCTTGTTCAACAGACCGGTTCAGTGAACTGCTTCCAGGTTTAAGGTCCTCACTAAGGCGGGCTGGGTTACCGCTTCACCTTGTTCAACAGACCGGTTCAGTGAACTGCTTCCAGGTTTAAGGTCCTCACTAAGGCGGGCTGGGTTACCGCTTCACCTTGTTCAACAGACCGGTTCAGTGAACTGCTTCCAGGTTTAAGGTCCTCACTAAGGCGGGCTGGGTTACCGCTTCACCTTGTTCAACAGACCGGTTCAGTGAACTGCTTCCAGGTTTAAGGTCCTCACTAAGGCGGGCTGGGTTACCGCTTCACCTTGTTCAACAGACCGGTTCAGTGAACTGCTTCCAGGTTTAAGGTCCTCACTAAGGTGGGCTGGGTTACCGCTTCACCTTGTTCAACAGACCGGTTCAGTGAACTGCTTCCAGGTTTAAGGTCCTCACTAAGGCGGGCTGGGTTACCGCTTCACCTTGTTCAACAGACCGTTCAGTGAACTGCTTCCAGGTTTAAGGTCCTCACTAAGGTGGGCTGGGTTACCGCTTCACCTTGTTCAACAGACCGGTTCAGTGAACTGCTTCCAGGTTTAAGGTCCTCACTAAGGCGGGCTGGGTTACCGCTTCACCTTGTTCAACAGACCGGTTCAGTGAACTGCTTCCAGGTTTAAGGTCCTCACTAAGGCGGGCTGGGTTACCGCTTCACCTTGTTCAACAGACCGTTCAGTGAACTGCTTCCAGGTTTAAGGTCCTCACTAAGGCGGGCTGGGTTACCGCTTCACCTTGTTCAACAGACCGGTTCAGTGAACTGCTTCCAGGTTTAAGGTCCTCACTAAGGCGGGCTGGGTTACCGCTTCACCTTGTTCAACAGACCGGTTCAGTGAACTGCTTCCAGGTTTAAGGTCCTCACTAAGGCGGGCTGGGTTACCGCTTCACCTTGTTCAACAGACCGGTTCAGTGAACTGCTTCCAGGTTTAAGGTCCTCACTAAGGCGGGCTGGGTTACCGCTTCACCTTGTTCAACAGACCGGTTCAGTGAACTGCTTCCAGGTTTAAGGTCCTCACTAAGGCGGGCTGGGTTACCGCTTCACCTTGTTCAACAGACCGGTTCAGTGAACTGCTTCCAGGTTTAAGGTCCTCACTAAGGCGGGCTGGGTTACCGCTTCACCTTGTTCAACAGACCGGTTCAGTGAACTGCTTCCAGGTTTAAGGTCCTCACTAAGGCGGGCTGGGTTACCGCTTCACCTTGTTCAACAGACCGGTTCAGTGAACTGCTTCCAGGTTTAAGGTCCTCACTAAGGCGGGCTGGGTTACCGCTTCACCTTGTTCAACAGACCGGTTTCAGTGAACTGCTTCCAGGTTTAAGGTCCTCACTAAGGCGGGCTGGGTTACCGCTTCACCTTGTTCAACAGACCGTTCAGTGAACTGCTTCCAGGTTTAAGGTCCTCACTAAGGCGGGCTGGGTTACCGCTTCACCTTGTTCAACAGACCGGTTCAGTGAACTGCTTCCAGGTTTAAGGTCCTCACTAAGGCGGGCTGGGTTACCGCTTCACCTTGTTCAACAGACCGGTTCAGTGAACTGCTTCCAGGTTTAAGGTCCTCACTAAGGCGGGCTGGGTTACCGCTTCACCTTGTTCAACAGACCGGTTCAGTGAACTGCTTCCAGGTTTAAGGTCCTCACTAAGGCGGGCTGGGTTACCGCTTCACCTTGTTCAACAGACCGGTTCAGTGAACTGCTTCCAGGTTTAAGGTCCTCACTAAGGCGGGCTGGGTTACCGCTTCACCTTGTTCAACAGACCGGTTCAGTGAACTGCTTCCAGGTTTAAGGTCCTCACTAAGGCGGGCTGGGTTACCGCTTCACCTTGTTCAACAGACCGGTTCAGTGAACTGCTTCCAGGTTTAAGGTCCTCACTAAGGCGGGCTGGGTTACCGCTTCACCTTGTTCAACAGACCGGTTCAGTGAACTGCTTCCAGGTTTAAGGTCCTCACTAAGGCGGGTGCTGGGTTACCGCTTCACCTTGTTCAACAGACCGGTTCAGTGAACTGCTTCCAGGTTTAAGGTCCTCACTAAGGCGGGCTGGGTTACCGCTTCACCTTGTTCAACAGACCGGTTCAGTGAACTGCTTCCAGGTTTAAGGTCCTCACTAAGGCGGGCTGGGTTACCGCTTCACCTTGTTCAACAGACCGGTTCAGGGAATTGCTTCCAGGTTTAAGGTCCTCACTAAGGCGGCTGGGTTACCGCTTCACCTTGTTCAACAGACCGTTCAGTGAACTGCTTCCAGGTTTAAGGTCCTCACTAAGGCGGGCTGGGTTACCGCTTCACCTTGTTCAACAGACCGGTTCAGGGAATTGCTTCCAGGTTTAAGGTCCTCACTAAGGCGGGCTGGGTTACCGCTTCACCTTGTTCAACAGACCGGTTCATTGAATTGCTTCCAGGTTTAAGGTCCTCACTAAGGCGGGCTGGGTTACCGCTTCACCTTGTTCAACAGGCCGGTTCATTGAATTGCTTCCAGGTTTAAGGTCCTCACTAAGGCGGGCTGGGTTACCGCGTCACCTTGTTCAACAGACCGGTTCATTGAATTGCTTCCAGGTTTAAGGTCCTCACTAAGGCGGGCTGGGTTACCGCTTCACCTTGTTCAACAGACCGGTTCATTGAATTGCTTCCAGGTTTAAGGTCCCCACTAAGGCGGGCTGGGTTACCGCTTCACCTTGTTCAACAGACCGGTTCATTGAATTGCTTCCAGGTTTAAGGTCCCCACTAAGGCGGGATGGGTTACCGCTTCACCTGGTTCAACAGACCGGTTCAGTGAATTGCTTCCAGGTTTAAGGTCCTCACTTCCAGTGGTGATATTACAGAAGGGAATATCATTCCAGAAGAATGGGAGGAGGGGACCTTGTTTACCACTACATTGGCACAACAACACAAATGAGCAGCGAATATGTCATTTTTTTGTGTGTGTATCAGAGGGATTCGAACTCGAAGTCTGACATCGAATTCGGATTTCTAACACAGTGGACCAGCCGTAACAATAGCCATCTTTGAGCAGCTGACTCAAATGAGCAGCTCAGAATCAAGACGTTAGTGAGCCCCATTGCTCAGAGAATCTGTAGTGGTTTCCATCGACCGTCACAACAAAGAGTCATTATGGAAGAGATGTAAGGACTCCTAGCAAAAACCTTCTCGTTTCTTGTGGTTCGACCATTGTCCATGGAGAGTATAGGCTCTCGATCTAGATTTACGTGGCGCCATCTAGATTTACGTGACCGCCTTCTCTTCTGTGGACCACTGTAAGGCCAGAGCGGAAGAGGAAAACGCAATCGTTCAACACCACCTTAAACCAGATCTTCACATTAGCCACTGCAGGATGCCATGTTTGTTTTGCGTCAACCTTTTTCTCTTTGTCAGCCCTGAGCGCCATAACAAACATGAACATCACCCCTCTTAAATCTTGTGCAGTAAGTCGCTATTATGCTGACCATGGCGTAAACAACCTCAGGACCTGCATCCAGATTTGGGTGATCGTTGTTTTCTTTTCCAGTTTGTAATTGTGTGTATGGGTGTGTAGGATAGAGAATCAGTTCATGTAATGGTTTATTTTTACCATGAAGGGAAAAGTGTATGGAATGCCTGGTCTGGCACCCAGAGAGAATATATTGGTCGGTTAAAGAATATATTGGTCAGCTTGTTTTTAGCATGGAAGTGACGACTGACACTGGAACCTAACGGCTGCTTTTATCAGGCGGAGCTGTCTCAGTTGGCTCTGTGATCTGCTGATCTTTACTACATCCTGTGCACTCGTCAGCATTCTGCGTGCTCTGCGTTGATGGAGTAGGGGACTGTGTTACGGGACCATTGGGAATCAAAGCGCCGTTACTGACTGAACAAAGACCCTAACCTTCCGCTTCAGTTTCAACCCATTTTCATTTACTCAGCTATGAACAACGAGAACAGACAATAATTATGTCGAAATGTCATGACAAAGCTAATGATGAATGGCTTGCACCTATTCAGCGAAAGCCTTCTGTCGCATTTGTCCATCTTATCAATCCTCTTTGATCATGGGCACCATAGTTTTGACCTGGGTTAAAAGTGAAATTCCCGCAGCGTTATGGCTGTGGTGGCAGTGATCTGTGAGAGGTTCACTGTGTCTAGGGCATGGTGTAATGGCAAGCTGGCCCCATTTCTCTCCGCTGCCTAAACTGCCATGACCTGAATCAGATACCCATTTATAGCTTGGTGGACAGAGAGGGTTTTTAAGCCATAAAAATCCGACCCTACCTGTGGTTTGAAGTCTCTGGATCATCAGTTCTGCAGATAAACGCCCCAATCATTTGACTATTGGCTCCCCTTCAGACCTCAGTACGTTTTTGATTTTAGAAAAACGAAAAGATCGATTCTTTGATCATTTCGGTCGTTAAACATGAAATGCATAGGTAATGATGACAGTTAACCGTGAAATCAAACGTCTGAATAGTGCTTACTCAGAATTATATTGAGAATAATTCTTCATTTATGTTTTTCTTTTCATTCAAAATCATGTACATAATCAACTATATCATATTCAGTTATCCCATCTTTTGAAGCGGAAACCAAATGCCAGATTTTCCATATAGCCATCTCTTTTTTGTTGGTTTAAGCTGTTGTTAGAGCGAAATGGCTCTATGATTTTTTTTTCATGAAGGTAATAATGGAATTGTGAACCTAATCCAAAGCTGGAAGTCTGGGACATGAAATCTGTTTAAAGTGGGATATGGTTAAATCAGGGAGATGTTAAAAGATTCCTGAATGAATTTCGTCAAAGGTTGATTGATTGTAGGTGGCAAAACTGGGAAGATCATATGCAGCGAAGTGAAAGATTCTCTTGGTGCAGGACTTTTAAATCCTCTAGAAACTGTGAAAGCTATTTTCTACTAGCGTCAAATGTCAGCTGTGCTCTGACAAGCGACATTTGACGACGTTTCGACTTGGGGTCACTGATATGACAATACATCGCAATCGATCTAAAATAGCAAACAGTAAACGATTTGACATGTCCAATGTGTCAAAGTGCAAAAGAAATGAATTACATATTTTACTTTGCTTGTCCTGCTCTCGATGACCTGAGAAAAATATATATTCATCGTAAGTTTTATGCACACCCATGTCTGTTCCGTATATCTCTGCTTATGTCAAATCAGAATGAACACATTATGAGGAACCTGAGCTTTTATCTGTATAAAGTTTTCCAAAGACGCACAAATTTGTTAACAGAACCTGAAATACC
>CM031595.1:94914393-94921893 GCA_018398815.1 Conus ventricosus | reverse complement strand
TTCCAGAGCTCAAAATCAACATTACAAAGTGTGGCACTGGATGTCAGCTTTTACCCCAGTGAATATGTCTACACTGGCGCTTTCGTCTGCTTACATTTGGCTGTTTCCTGCCCACTCCTCCACGTTGTCTTCTCCCAATGGACGACCCAGTGAGTTTGTTAGGGGATTGACAGTACCAGTATTAAAAGATCAAAGACCTGTTCGTGTCTCTCCCTCTTCCTAACTGATCCCTCCTTCAGCCAATTTTCTCTAGAACTCTTTGAGATCAAGAGAACATGAGATAGTTTAGGTCCAAACAGCGTGAGCCTGTTTGCTTTTGCTCATCTCATTCGCGTTTTTGATTCACGTTGAGAGAGGTTTTTAGCTGTTTGTTTTCTTTTTCATTTTTTTTTCTTTTCAAGAATGATCAAACGTGATGAATTCAAATGATTGATTTTTTTTTCATAATGCAACCATTGATGCAGGGTAAAGGACATTTATTCATTTAATCATTTGTTCGCTTTCTCTACTTTTCATTTTGCACAAGACGAATAAAATCAGATTGAACTTTGTGTTTTTGTGTTTGTCAAACTGAGAACAACCATCAAAGAGAGGAAGTTGAGGTCGTCTTCTTGCTTGTTTTCAGTGGTGAGAGGAAGAAGGCGGTTCAAAACTATAACTTAATTAATGTCCTAAAATCGCTGTCGTTAAATCTCTGTAGGAAGAGACAGCTGCTGTCATTACGCCAAGCGTGCCTGTTCTGACTGTGTGATCTCCCGACTTGCTACTACATCTGGTGCACACGTCAGCATCCTGTGCACCCAGGGCTGAGGACAGCTGAGGATTTTGTCAAATGAATTAAAGCACCAATCTTAACAGTGAGAAGATCTTGTCACCCCCACCCCCACCCCACCATCCTTTTCTCCTTTAGTCTTGAATTAGCTGTGCTTTGAAAATGGCTTGTAAACATCAGAGGTTGAGAGTAGAAGTGAGAACAGTTCCATCTTTTCTAGTGCCTTCCATCAGCTGTGTCCTGAGAGCTTTCCTGAAAATATCAGAGGCCGAGGTTAAGAGCTGGGGCTGCTCCATCTATTCTTGTCTGTGTTTCACTGGGCTTTGGGAACATCCATCAGAGGTTAAGGTAAGAGTAAGGGCGATCACCTCCTCCTGGAAATGGAGGCATGTTGATCTCTGTTTCATACTTTCTGCCTCTTTCTTAACAGGACTTTTATCTGGCTAGTGCACACACAACACACACACACACACACACACACACACACACACACACACACACACACACACACACACACACACGCACACACACACACACACACACACACACACACACACACACACACACACACGGGCGCACATGCGCATGCACGCGCGTGCGCAAACACACACACACACACACACACACACACACACACACACACACACACACACATACACACACACACACACACGCACACGCACACGCACACACACACACACACACACACACACACGTGCGCACGCCCGTAGCTGGTAATTTGCAAGTTTTTCATTCACGCTTTCAGAGGACTTAGTGACTTTTGGCGCTTTTCCAATGAGGGATTGCTCAATTTTTTTTTTGCTCTTTGGGGCCAGCAGCACGTTTAAGTTGTTCTCCCTCTGTCCTGGTTTTATTAGGGCTGCTTTGTCTACGTGTACTGTTCTCCAGAGGATCAGTGACGTACTGACCTTTAGCCATGTGCCAAGCTTTCCCTTGAAAGCCCCACAACCGAAAACAATTATGCGAATACGTCCCTTCTCCAATGGCATTTCTTTTTGTTTGTGTGTCTGTCTGTTTTATGACTGTCTGTCTGTGTCTCTGTCTTGTCCACTGTGTGTGTGTGTGTGTGTGTGTGTGTGTGTGTGTGTGTGTGTGTGTGTGTGTGTGTGTGTGTGTGTGGCGTTGTATGTGTGTGTGTGTGTGTGTGTGTGTGTGTGTGTGTGTGTGTGTTTGCACGTGTATGTATGTGTATGTGTATGTGTGTGTATGTACATGTGTGTGTGTGTGTGTGTGTGTGTGTGTGTGTGTGTGTGTGTGTGTGTGTGTGTGTGTGTGTGTGTGCGTGCGTGCGTGTGTGTGTGTGTGTGTGTGTGTGTGTGTGTGTGTGTGTGTGTGGTGTGTGTGTGTGTGTGTGTGTGATCACTATTTGTTGCTTGCTCAGTCATGTATAGTTTATTAAGGTATAGCTTTGTGATCGAGGCTTAATGTGGAGTCGTATGCTGTCAAACAGAAATTTCCTGTGTGATCTCTCTTTCGCCTGGATCATTAGTAATAAGACACATCAGCCCTTTAATGGTATGGTTAAAGAAAACAATTACCGATCGTCTGATCATTTTCGACATTTATTGTTAAGAATTCTTGCAGTGGCATCAATGTACTGTTACCTAGAAAAGCGCTGTTAGGTGTCTGCGTGGTAGCTTTTTCGAGAATAAGTTTGTAATTGATTCCTTTACAACATTTTTGCACTGCATTTTGTTTATTTACATTATGCTCAAATTTCTTCTCTTTTCCTCAGGATAAGTGGAAATAGGATGATGTCTTTAAGCAAGCCATGGCACGTCTAAAGTGGTCTCCCCTTCTGCTGACATTTACTACGTCTTATGTACATTATCAGTTACGTGTTTCCTGAATGATGATGGAATTGGACTGTTGTGAAATGGATATCCATATGTAGAAACTGGCCATGATCTAATTACGCGTTGGTGACTTTGGCAACGTTGTCCCTTATACTTGTGATGTGATATTAAAGAGTGTGTTCAGTGATTCTGGCCTGTGGGCATTAACAAACAACGATCCTGGTGAAAGGGAGTAAAAACTTCTGAACAACTACCAAGAAAGCATTATCATCAATGAGGAGACGGGGGAGGGGTGGGGGAGGAAAGATGTGGTGTGCTGCTTTCATAGCACGAGTAAAGGCAGCAGTCAATATTTCCAAAGAGATTCAGGGGCAGTGCTGTGTCTCCTGTGGTAGGTGGCCTCATGCTGATCTGATATTTCTTGCTTTTGTGGATTGCCGGTGGATGCAAGAGGAATTTCCCGCAAAGAATGCACCGCCACGAAAACGATGCAAAAACAAAATGTATCTGCTGTGACAAGACGTTTTGTTCCATTTCAGTCTCATCTCTTCCACTCCCTTTTCCATTCTTCTCTCCCTTGCAAAATTTCACAAAACAGGAAGAGTGAGGGAGCACAGTGCTGAAGAACAGTGCATTTTCTGCTGGATATATAAGCCATTCCTTATATGAACATTGTGGATTAACAGCCAGAAGTTAAAACTGCGCATTAAAGCTGTTGTCAATAAGAAATACAATACAGTTTATTCTGTTTTTCTTTTACCCAGTGTATCAAACTGGGCGTTTGTTCACAAAGGTCATTCATGTGTTTCTCTTTCTTTCGTTATATAAGTGTAAGGCCCTATTTTGTATAAATGGACGAAATGTTGGATAAGTTTAATGTTGCAACAGTAAAGAGTAATGTTCGTTGATGTTGTTTTTAGCATTGAGGTGACAACTGAAACCATAACCAGCTTTATGGCGAAGAAATGGCAATCATAATATCGCTGTGTAACGGGACCACTGCTTTTATTGCACCATGCGCATTTAATTTCACTCTGTGATCTGCTGACATTTACCGCGTCTGAATGACCGCGTCAGCATTATGTGTGTCCCAGATGATGAAGAATGGAACTGTCTGATGGGGTGGTCGGGAATTAAAACTGCGTTCTTGACGGAACAAAGATCCCATTAATATCTGGAAGCGTTGATGGACGGAGTTGGGTTAGGGTGGGGAGTCTACCTCATGCTAGCTCTGCAACCAGTCAGTCATAATCCTCAGCATGTACTGGGGCTTAACAGATGGTGTCAAAACAGATTAGGCACTACTGAACACCACCAAATTGATTGAGCAGCAGTGCTGCGTTTCCTGTGATGGGTTGCCTTATGATGACATAATACTGTCCACTTCCCGTTGACTGCCAGTGTATGGTTTGTTCTAAGTTTCTCATGGTCGTTGCTGTGTATGGAGTAGCCAGAATAATCAGTGTGGGAGTAACACCACTGAATGACTATGGCAGATGGCACATGAAAAAAAAGCCATTCTTTTCCTTCGGAAAAGCTTTTGCGAGCTGACGTTTTACAGTGCCTAACTAGTCCAAATCATATCTGTTGTTGCTTTATTCCATGGTTAGTGAGGGAAATTCTATACTGTCAAAATGCTCATTGACATTTTGAGACAATAGATGGATTACAGCATAAAAATGGCTGTATCTTGAACTACGAGGCAGCGTCAATGTGTGAGCCAAAGTAAATAGTACTGAGTCTGACATCTGATGGCAGCTTTTTACCCCAGCAAGCATGCCTGCATTGGTGACATTTGCTGACATTTGGCTGCTTCCTGCACGCTTCAAGTGTCTTTTCCCAAGTCAACGACCAAACGAGTTCGTTAGGGGGTTAAAATCGTCCTTATTGAAAAGGACAAAGATCTGTTCATATCTTTCCCTCTTCTTCTTGACTGCTGTATCCTTTAGCCAGTTTTGTCTAGAAATCATTGTGATCAATAGAACATGAGATAGCTTAGTTTCGGACTGAATTAGTCTGTCTGGTTTGTGAATCTCATTCGCCGGTCAGTTTTGAATCAAGTTGCAAGACGTTCTAGCACTTTATCCGTTTCTTTTTCTTTTAATTTTTTTTTTTATTAATGATCAAACGTGATGAATTAAGATGTTTGATTTTTTTTCAAAATGCGACCATTCATACTATGTAAATGCTATTTATTAATCAAATTATTTGTTCATTTTCTCACCTTTTGTCATACTTATTTTGTGCGAGTCAAACAAAATCAGACTGGTATCTTGTGTTTGCCAACAGAAGAAGAACCACCAAAGAGAGGGTGTTTCTGGTCTTTTTTTTCCCCTTCTCCCTACTCTTTTTTTTTTTTTTTTTTTTTAGCGTGGAGAAGACGGTTAAAAATAGAACCCAATTAATGGCCAGAAAATCGCTGTCATTAAATCTCTGTAGAAAGGGACGGCTGCTCTCATTACGCCAAGCGTGCCTACGCCGCCTGTGTGATCTGCTGACGTTTTACTACATCCGGTGCACACATCAGCCTCCTGTGCTCCCTGGGCTTAAGACAGTCGGGACATTGTCAAAGGAATGACATAGCCAGTCTTAGCAGAGCAAAGATCTTGTCACCCCTCTTTTCTCCTCTGTTTCAGTCCAGGATGAGCTGCTCTCTGAAAATGGCTCGTAACCAGCAAAGAGCTGTGCTCTGAGAGCTTTCCTGTAAATATCAGAGGTTGAGGTGAAGAGCTAGCGTGGTTCCATCTCTTATTGTCTGTAATGTGCTGTGCTTGGGGGACATCCGTCAGAGATTAGAATAAGAGTAAGGTCAGTCAGATCCTTCTTGGTGCATTTTACCCGCAGTTGATCTTGTTTCATTTATCTTTCTACTCCCTTCTTGTCAGGAATTACACACACACACACACACAACACACACACACACACACACACACACACACACACACACACACACACACACGCACGCACTCTCTCTCTCTCTCTCTCTCTCTCTCTCTCTCTCTCTCTCTTAACTTACCAGTCTCACACAACTGGAAACAGCAAACAACAAGTATCATTGTCCAGGCAACAATCTATGAATATTCTTCTGTCAAGTTCAAAGCATGGAGGAGTGAAGACAGAATCACACATTTTGAAGAGAAAAAAAAATCCCGGCAGTAAAGAAGCCCTGAACAAGAAATGACATCTGGTTTAAAGGAGCACCCACCAAACAGCAAACAATGAAGAGTGGTGTACAAACAAGCATATTCAGCGAGAGTGCGGGATGAGGAGTGGTAGTCAGGGATTATGGTGGGGGTTGAGGACACACACACACACACACACACACACACACACACACACACACACACACACACACACACACACACACACACACACACACACAAGCATGCAACCGCAGGCAGTTTGTTTTAAGTCATTGAACCAGATAGAGGCAACTGCTAATTTGCATGCTTTTCATTCGCGCTTTCAGGCGGACTTGATGAGTTTTCGCGCTTTTTTGATGTGGGATTTAGCCACTTCATTCAGTCTATTTTTTGTGTCGTTAGGCCATCGGCCCTTTTAGGTTTTCTTCCATCAGACCTGGTTTTATTACAGCTGCTTTGTCTACGTGTGCTGTTTTTCTTAAAGGATCAATGAAGCACTGACCTGTCCTTTTCCGCCAAGCCATCCTTTGAAGGCACCAGAACTGAAAACAATTACGTGAATACATCCCTTCCTCCGATAGCATTTCTGTTTGTCTGTGTGTCTGTCCACTTTAAGCCTGTCTATCTGTGACTCTACACCCCCTCCCCTGTGTGTGTGTGTGTGTGTGTGTGTGTGTGTGTGTGTGTGTGTGTGTGTGTGTGTGTGTGTGTGTGTGTGTGTGTGTGTGTGTGTATGTGTGTGTGTGAAAGTGCATGTGTGTGCGCGCGCGCGTGTGTGTGTGTATGATCCCTTTTCGTTGCTTAGTCAATCATTAATAGTTAATGAAGGTATTACTTTGTGATTGTAGAAAAATTCAGAGTAGTAGCTAGCCATGTGTGTCATGTGTGAGCTCCGTTTAGCTCTGATCATAGGGTGTAGGATACATAGGACTTCTGATTATTTGGATAAAGAGAATAAACATCAATCATCTGATCAACTTCAACGTGCGTCAATGTACTTTGTACCAAAAAAAAAGTTATGTAAAGTACCTACTTGGAAGCTTTTCCAAGAAGAGATATGTAAATAATTCTTTCAATCATATTTGGCATACAAGGTAAATGAAAATAGGATGACATATTTTACCAGGCAACGGCACGCCTAAATGATCTCCCCTTCTACTGACATGCACTACGTTTTATGTACAGTACCCGTCACTCGTGTTTTCTAAATGATGATAAAATCGGACTGTTGGCAAATAAATATCCACGCTTAGAAACTGCCCATGACCTAAAGACTCGTCGGTGACTTTTACAACATTTCCCCTCAGATTTGTTGTGGACTGCAATATTGAAAAACATGTCTTCAGTCATGATGGTCTCTGGGCCTAAAACATGAGTTGATTTGAGATGGAAATAGAACGTCTGAAGAACGACCTATGAATAATGATCATCAATGGGGGAAAGGGCGGGAGGTACGATGTGGTGTGGTGCTTAAGCTGATCAGTAAAGGCATCACTGAACATTACCAAAGAGACTCAGCAGTAGTGCTGTGTCTCCACAGGAGGATGGCATCACGGTGATCTAAAATTTAATGCTCCTGAGGTCTTGCCAGTGAATGAGGACATTAAAGGAATTTCACTTAAAGAATGTCCTGTGACGATTGTGTCATGCAATGGCATGCAGCAACAACATGTCTTTGCTGGGATTTTTTTTTATTTCGATCTCATTTCTCACAATCTCTTTGTCACTAATTATAGCCCTTGTAATATTTCACAAAGCAGGAAGAGTA
>CM031595.1:94884393-94896893 GCA_018398815.1 Conus ventricosus | reverse complement strand
GAGAGAGAGAGCGTGGCAAAAGGTGTGAGAACGAAAGGAGGTAGAGGATGGAGAGAGAGAGAGAGAGAGAGAGAGAGAGAGAGAAGAGAGAGAGAGAGAGAGAGAGAGAGACACTGACACTGACACTGACATCTTTTATTGACAATGGCTTATAGCCTTTTCTGTCAAGGGGGTACAATGTCTTTTTTCATGCATAGAAGAAATGAAAACAAAAGAAGAACTGCAAATTAGGTGTCTACACAACTAATCAAATATAAGAAATGATTTCCATTTCCATCACTCATTTGCGTTTCTTGTATATGTTCTAGTATAAAATCATTCTCACACAACAACCATTCCCTTCACATACGCACACTTATCCATCCTATCTTCCATCGACT
Source organism: Conus ventricosus (assembly GCA_018398815.1). NCBI lineage: Eukaryota > Metazoa > Mollusca > Gastropoda > Neogastropoda > Conidae > Conus > Conus ventricosus. Next base: position 94,896,513 of record CM031595.1, on the reverse strand, counting down.
TACACGCACGCATTTGTATCCTTATCCTCCCTTCTCCCCATTCACAAACATTCTCTGTACAGATGATTTATCTGGCTTGATATGAAAAAACACTCACTTGAACCATCAAGCTTCAAGGTCAATAAGTATTCTGAACAATACAAATGAAATATAATTGATATCCCCTCAGTGTTTTGAACTTTTATTCATTCATAATTTTCTTCCGCGTGTCTACACATTCTGTTAGATATTTTGCTAGCATCTTTAAAAAATCTTCCATCATTTGTTTGCAAATATTGTTAAGGTTTCGACTCTTGACTATGTTATGATCAAAGAATCTTGATCTTTTTCTAATGTTCCCATAAGCAGGACAAGTGAACAAAAAATGTAACTCATCTTCTCTAATTGCAATATCATTACATAATGGACATGAATCATCAACAGCATCATTATTTAGATACCATCTTTTATTAGCATTTAGTCCCAGTGTTCTATTTCTAAATCTTGCAAGGATACTTCTTTGCCACCGATTAGATATTAGATGGTAAATACTTTTCTGCCTCCAAGTTACTTTTGAAGGATAGGAACCAGGAATATCTGTCATGTTCTTCTAGTTGGCTGTGCCAGTTTTGTTTATACGAGGAAATTAGTCTATCTTTGAATTCAGACATAAAAGCGGTCTCGTTTCCGACTGCCTGGCTCAACCATACTATCCCAAACCCATTCTCTGTCAGCACTTTCTTAACCTTAGAGGCCCAGTTAACATTTCCTAATTCACATTGTTGCAGCATCATGTCATAGGCTTGCCTGCTCAGTCTAGCTACTGGTAGTCGTATTACTTTACACCAGTATCTAACACACTTTACAATACATCTGATGAACAAAGGGTACCTTCCTGTTTCACCATAAGCTATCTTATTGGACGAATGAATCGGAATATTCAGAAACCTTTTGATTGCATAAGTGTGCACTCTTTCTATTTTTAGATTTTCTTCAAGTCCCCATATTTCAGCACCATATGTAAGAGTACGGAGTGACAGAGAGAGAGAGAGAGAGAGAGGAGAGAGAGAGAGAGAGAGAGAGAGAACTGCATGCATACGTGCGTTGTGTATATGAGTGCACACGGGCATGTGCGCGAGCGTTTTCGTGCGGGCGTATAAACGCTGGAATGTTGTTGAGTGTGAGCGTGCCTGCACACACGCACATGCGCTTGTGCACTGAGAAAGAGGTTACGCAGTTCATGGTTCGATGGTCGTAGCACTGTTATGACTGGGAATGATGGTCCTCCGGGACGTCTCGCGGCAATAGAGCTGTTGTGGGTCACGATCTGTGCACTCCCTAACTCTCTCCACGCGAACATTAACTGGAATGCTGGCTTCCCACCTCCACCAACTCCCCCTTTCCCTTCCCTGGCCTCTCACAACCTTCCCTCTATACACTGTCAGTAATCGCCGCATGACACACACAGCTCTTGGATACACCAGCGATGGCTCGAGAAATAAACTGTGTTGCTGTGGTTGTTGTTGTCGTTGTTAGTATCATCACTACTACTGCTACTGCCGCTACTACTACCACTACTACTACTACTACTATTCTTATTATTGTTATCCTTCTCCTCCTCCTCCTGATCTTACCCTCAATACGACTCATAGAAGTTTCAGGAAATCGTGTTATTGATGAACGATACTCACTGGAGATCTTTTCTGTGCCATGGGGATTTTCAAAATGGGCCCATGACGCTTGCTCGGGGGAATGTGAAACGCTCTGAGACTCAAAGAACTTTAAATCGCAGAGATTTGGGCAGAACAGGAACTTCCTTGTACGGTGCCTGGGCAGTGTGACTACTGGTCTGTTTCTCTGACCAGTGGTCGTGCAGTCCACCAGGCCCTAGTGGACACTGCAGTCATGACCACTGCAGCAGCTACCTCTGCTGTTCAAGGTTAGGGGAAGGGCCCGAGTTACGACGAAACTTTTCCTGGTCATTTCAATAAACCTGTCCCGGAACACTTGGGGAGGGGGGGGGGGGGCTAGGGGGTATGCGATGAACTGCTCTTTGTGATACAAGAGAACGTCCTGTAAATCCACGCAGAATGCCTGTTTTCTGCTGAGTTGCTGGCTGGCTGTTTACGGCCTAGTCAGAACCATTGCTTACCTGGAGATAATTCGTTTTGACTGGAAACAGAAAGAATCGGATGCCGTCATCGAATCAAACGGTGACATGGTGGTCCCTAAATCTGGAAGACGCTCTCGCCTGTTAAGGTTTGGCTGGCAACCCAACAAGACAACAACGGTCTCCCATACAACATGAGCAGTGTTCACTCGAATTGATCTTGCAGTTCGTGCGGTGCTTAAGAGCAGTTTGTTTGTCCCCTTTCCCAAGTATTTCCAAATATCATCCATTGAGACATTAACCCTTTCATCATTTCACCGCCCTCTTCCCCCTCCCTGAAAACAATAAGCGGGGTAGTAGTAAACAGGAGGAGGATAGGACATGCCAAAAAAAAAAAAGAACTTCAGTTCGCAGCAGTCTCCAACTTAGCCACTACACGTTAATAAATTATCAACTGAACTTTATGACAAAGACGAATGTCCAGGTTATGCATACGATCTTTATGTTGTTATTTTTATGAGCCTTAGTTGCAGCCTGCCTTTCGTCTTTTATGTATGTTACAGAACGCATCAATTTGTAAGTTTCACGGAAATAGGAAATAGCCTTTTCTAAACAAATATCTTAACAAGATAGAATACTTGGGATAGCAACAGACTAACCGAAGAAATAAAGAAACACACACACACACACACACACACACACACACACACACACACACACACACACACACACACACACACACACACACACACAAGGAGTTCCCCCCTCCCTCTCCCCTGTCCAAAAAAAATCTGGACCTACCAGCATGTCAAGAAACTTAAACAGAAATTAAGAATGTCTTCTAGCATATCAACAAAATTACATATACTGTTCAAAAACGAAAACGCATACTTTCGGTGAAGAAAATCTATTTCAAATTTCATTAATTTAGCAAAAAAACTAGATTGAACTAAGTTCACAACAGAATTTTGTTTGTTTCAAAGGTCAACAATTCCAGTTCAATTTCCAGTGTCGTACAGTTCACGTCGCCAATACACACCGCTCCAGGCAGTGAGGACTCAGTGAGGGGTAAGTCCACCACCTGAAACAACCATGTCTGGCTGGCATCGAGCGGATCACATTGCGGATCACCTCTGCTGGCATGGTGTCCCAGTCCTTCTGGAGGGCGGTGGACAGCCAGCTGACGTTGTCAGGAGCGTGCACTCGCGTCCGGACTCGACTGTCCAGCTCATCCCATATGTGCTCAATGGGGTTGACAGCTGCCGACGTTGAGGGCCAAGGAAGAACGTTGATGTTGTTGTCGAAGGTTTTCATTGTTAGTCGCGCAGTTTGAGGCCTGGCGTTGTCCTGTTGGAACAGCGTGAGAGGCCTGGCGTTGTCCTGTTGGAACAGCGTGAGAGGCCTGGCGTTGTCCTGTCGGAACAGCGTGAGAGGCCCGGCCAAAAGAGGCAGGACATGAGGCTTGAGAATTTCAGCCACATACCGCTGGGCGTTCAGCGTGTCTCGGACTCGCACCAGGAGACTCCTGCCAGCATAGTGGATGGCCCCCCCATAACAAGATGCCTCCACCACCATGGGCAGGTGCCTCATCCACGCAGTTCTGCGCAAAGCGCCCGCCATGTCTGCGATACACCCTCCTCCTCCTGTCATGGCGCTGGAGCAGGAAGAAAGACTCGTCTGAAAACCAGACCCTTTTCCAGTGGTTCCTGAGGGTCCAGTGACGATGCTGATTTGCCCACTCCTGCCTGTTCCCACAATGATTCTGTGTGAGGACAGGTCCTCTGACAGGTCTGCAAGCCCATAGCCCTGCAGCATGCAGGTGATACCGAACAGTCTGGTCAGAGATTCTTTGACCTCGGGGTCATTGCTGGGCAGTTAGTGAGGCTGACTGAAAGCGATTTCGCAGGTGGCTGACCCGGATGTAGCGGTCTTGAGCTGGAGTTGTTGCCAAAGGTCTTCCAGAGTGTGGTCGGTCTGCCGAGGAGCCGCTGATGCGATGACAACTCAGAAGCCTGCTGAGGGTGTTCTAGCTCACGTTGAAATGTTGGGCGACTCTTGACTCGCACATCTGATTGTTACTCTGACGTTAAGAACTGGATGACAAACAACAAACTTCAGCTCAATGACGACAAGACAGAAGCAATTCTGATCAGCACACGTCAAAAGCTCTCTCAACTGCCCCCCTCTCTTTCTCTTCAGCTATGCAACACATCCATTCCAATTTCCGACTCCGCCAAGAATCTGGGTGTCCACCTTGATTCTACCCTTTCCATGCAAAACTTTGTGACCCAAACTGCCAAATCTTGCTACTACAACCTTCGTCGCATCAGCCTGATCAGAAAACATCTTTCTACCGAAGCAACTGTCAAACTTGTCCTCTGTTTCATTATGTCTCGTATCGACTACTGCATCTCACTCCTTTCTGGTGTCAAGGAATCCTCTATTCACACCCTACAACGCATTCAAAACAATGCCGCACGCCTTGTACTCAAGAAGAAAAAGACTGACCACATCTCCCCTTTTCTGTCACAACTTCACTGGCTTCCTGTATCGAAACGCATACACTATAAACTCGACACTATCTGTTACAAGTCCCTCAACAATGCAGCCCCTGACTATCTAACCAGTTTACTCAATATCTACACACCCTCACGCACCCTCCGGTCTTCCTCTGATCCTCTCACTTTCCGGATTCCACGTACCAAACTCAGTACCTTTGGCCCACGTGCCTTCTCTGTTTCTGGCCCACTCTCCTGGAACAAACTTCCACTCTCTGTCCGTCAACTGCCTACTTTCTCTTCCTTTAAGACTGCTCTTAAAACTCCATCTCTTTTCTTCTTCATAATAGTCCTCTCCACGTGTGTGTGTGTGTGTGTGTGGGGGGGGGGGGGGGGAGGAGGGATGCATCCAGCAATATTTGTACATATGTGTCTTCTTTTTGAATTAGTTGTGTTTAGAGCCATATGGCCCACATCATGTGGGTGTGTGTGCATTAATATTTCTGGTTTGATATTTATTTTGTACATCATTTTCCTTTCAAATCCTATGTTTAGAGCCATAACGCATGTGCAGTTGTGTGTGGGTGTGTCTGCGTGAGTGTGTGTATATTTTCCCCCGTGCGCTTAGAGTTGATTTTATCAAGATTTTGCGCATTACAAATACCATAATTATTATTATTATAATTATTATTATTATTATTACTTCAGGCTGACTTTGCCCAGCTTGCAAAGGCCCCAGTGTGTTCCCACGTTCTTGCTGATTATGTCGCGGCATCTTTGCACTTTGTATTGAGGGACGGGTTTTCCTCTGAATAACTCGCTGTGTGTGTGGTTTGTTTACCTTCCTCTGAATAACTCGCTGTGTGTGTAGTTTGTTTACCTTCCTTTGAGCAGTCATTCACCAAAACGTGCATGAATTTGCTTCACTCAGGTGCAAAGCACGACATGAAAATGAAAATATTGTCCAAGTGGCCGTTTTATGCACGTGCAGTCCGACTGGCGCTAAATGCGTGAGCACACGTGAAGCACAGACGTAAACAAACATTTTCCACTGGTTGGCTACATCCTACCAGAGCTTTGGCATCCACAGTGAAGATATTTAAAACGTATGCGTTTCTTTTTTTGGACAGTATAGATGTAAAGAAAAGGTCTTCCAGCATATCAATAAACTTACATTGAAGTAAAGAAAAGGTCTTCCGGCATATCAATAAGTTTACATAGACGTCCAAAAAAGGCTTTCCAGCATATCAATAAAGTTACATTGAACTGAAGAAAGGTCTTTCGGCATATCAGTAAGTTTACATAGAAGTAAAACAGGTCTTTCATCATATAATAAACTCTACATACAAGTTAAAAAGGCGTTCCAGCATATCAATAAACTTACATAGAAGTGGACAGTCTCTCTACCACTCCCTTTTCCCTTCCTCCGCCCCAGTGGGTTCTGCCCAAGAGAAAATGTACGCAAATATACAAGACACCACTTTAACTGTCTTCTTCCCAAGGCTCTCCTCTCACCCTACAACACACACACACACACACACACACACACACACACACACACACACACACCACACACGCACACGCACACACAGAAACACACACACACACACCACACACACACACACACACACACACACACACACACACACACACACACACACACACACACACACGCACATACACACACGCACATACACACACGCACATACACACACGCACACGCGTACGCATGCACGCACGCGCTCGCGCATCAGCACACACACACACACACACACACACACACACACACACACACACACACACACACACACACGCACATGCACATGCTGTATTACTTACGTCTGTCCTCTTTTGTCCAAAGAGTAAATCATCTGCCAGTGAAAGTGACATGTCTTTGTCTGGAACTTTGGAAAAGCGAAATCAGAGGCTGAACACCAGCACCCGTGATTGTGTTGTAGCCCTCTGGTCCTCTAGTTCTCACAGACCACATCCATCTCCTGTCGTCTGCATGAAATCAGAGGGTGGACACCAGCACCCGTAATTGTGTTGTAGCCCTCTGGTCCTCTAGTCCTCACAGACCACATTCATCTCCTGTCGTCTGCATGAAATCAGAGGGTGGACACCAGCACCCGTGATTGTGTTGTAGCCCTCTGGTCCTCTAGTCCTCACAGACCACATTCATCTCCTGTCGTCTGCATGAAATCAGAGGGTGGACACCAGCACCCGTGATTGTGTTGTAGCCCTCTGGTCCTCTAGTCCTCACAGACCACATTCATCTCCTGTCGTCTGCAGCATGAAGTGAGTCTGAAACAAAAAGAAGCTGACGGAGACAGTGCACTGTTGAAAGTCGTCTGACGGAGACAGTGCATTGCTAAAAGTCGTCTGACAGAGACAGTGCTTTGCTGAAAGTCGTCTGACGGAGACAGTGCTTTGCTAAAAGTCGTCTGACGGAGACAGTGCACTGTTGAAAGTCGTCTGACGGAGACAGTGCTTTGCTGAAAGTCGTCTGACGGAGACAGTGCATTGCTAAAAGTCGTCTGACGGAGACAGTGCACTGTTGAAAGTCGTCTGACGGAGACAGTGCTTTGCTGAAAGTCGTCTGACGGAGACAGTGCATTGCTGAAAGTCGTCTGACGGAGACAGTGCTTTGCTGAAAGTCGTCTGACGGGGACAGTGCATTGCTGAAAGTCGTCTGACGGGGACAGTGCATTGCTGAAAGTCGTCTGACGGAGATTTTGCATTGTTGAAAGTCATCTTTGCTGGGCATCTCGGTGTCCTCTCATGTTCAGGTTCTGTTACATATGTTGGGCTAAGTGCTTCACCGAACTCTGTCCAGTATTTCTGATTGGTAGAAGAAATGCTCGGTCTTCACCAGTTTAAACACCACATAAAAGCTCAGAGGAAAGGGAAAGAGAAAAATGGAGTGGCGAGAGTGGGAGCGATGGCAATGGTGGAAAGGGGTGGGTTGGGAGTGAGGAAGGGAGGATGAGGGATGGAGGAGAGGGGGGGGGGAGGTTGGACAAGACAAGGCAAGACAAAGTGTTTCCAGAAATAAAGTCGCAATCACTCACGGCTTAAGCTGCAGCTCGAACGTGCTTGTGCCTCGTCCAACTTGGTCTTCGGCACTCGTTTTACAGTGCCCGCCACCCCTCCGCTTCCCCCCATACCCTCCCCGTCCACCCACCCCTTCCAGCCTTCTTCCCCCTGCTCTTCCTTCCTTCCATCCCCAAACTGTCCCCCCCCCCCCCCCCCGCCATGCTTCCTGCTCTCTCCTTACCTCTCCTGTTCTCGCCGCCTCTTTCCCCAGAGCCCTTCCATCTCACAGTGGGGCTGTCCCTCGCGTCTGATCACCACACACACACACACACACACACACACACACACACACACACACACAACACACACACACACACACACACACACACATAAGAGTGCACGCGCACGCACGCACGCACGTATGCACGCACGCACGCACGCACGCACGCACGCACACACACACACACACACGCACGCACGCACGCACGCACGCACGCACGCACGCACACAAACACACACACACACACACACACACACACACACACACACACACACACACACACACACTCGCGCGCGCACGCACGGACGCACGCACGTACACACACACACACACACACACACACACACACACACACACACACACACACACACACACACACACACACACACACACACGCACGTGCGCGCGTGCACACATAGACCAGATACAACACATAAAGAAAAGAAAAGAAAGCAAAACACGAATGCACACGACCGTCCATATGAACACTCACGCACACTCGCACATATACACAAACACACACTAGCTCACTCAATCATCCATTCACTCAGGAATATGGAAAAAAAGGGGTGGGGGAGGAGGAGGACTAGGGGAGGAGGGTAAAGGACAACACTAAACCACAATGACAACACTAACGGCAAGAGCAACTACAACTGCAGGAACAACAACTGCATGACTGACATCATCCAAACCGGTACCAACATCAGCCAACAACGACACTGAGTGCAACGCTTCAACAACAGTTACATCATTAACACCCCGACGATCACAACATAAGCGCCACCACTAGCACCACCACCACCACCATCAACAACGCCAGCAACAACACACTCAACCACCTCACCAACAACATTATTAACAATAACAACAGTTTGAAAAAAAAACGGCCTCATTCATAACACCAACAACGTCAACAATAACACCACCACCACCAACAACTGATCAACAACAACAACAACAACACCCTCAACAACAAAACAACAAGAGCATCATAACAATAGCTACTACCTCAGAAACGACAAGAGGCCTCACTAGCTTGGCAACAAAAGCATCAGGTCTGGGGGTCGATTCCCACAGAACACAGGTTGAGAGAGGTTTGGTCCTCACCATTAACACGTGTGGGAGACTCCACTCACCCCCTAGTCCTTCGGATGGGACTTTTAACCAAGATCCCGTGCGTTAAAGAATAATAAAAAATAAACACCCATGTTAAATCCCACTCCACTTTTTGGAGAAGAGAGGGGCAGCCGCATTTTGTGTTCGGGCATGATGTCTGAATACGACAACGGTGTGCAGGCGTTTATCTTCTTCTGTCTTCTTCTGCGTACGCAGGCTGATACTCCTGCGAACACTCCCTATGTGGACAGGCAAGTATTAATCCCATCTACGCTACAAAGGGAGAGTGGCGTTTTGTGTGTATGACCGTTTTTTATCCCGCCATTAAGGCAGCCATACTCCATCTTCGGGGAAGGTGCATGCTTTGTGTAACGTGTCATCCATACCCACGGCCAAACTGCCCTTCGCTTCCGAAAGTTGGTGATGGGATTTTACGTGTGTGCAAGATGTTATGCGTGCGTTTGCACACGGAACCTTGGTTTATAGTCCAAATTGAAGGACTGTATGGGAAATGGAGTCAGAACTAATGTGAACTCCGAGGGAAAAATCCCCCTGTACCGAAACGGTCCGGCGGAGATTCGAACCCGCAACCGTTGGATTACGAGTCCGGCGCTCTACCAACTGAGCTATTCCGGCCCCCAGGCAGGCGTTTTACTTTCGTGTTGCCCGTTCCGACAGAACACTACCCTCCTGAGTTCTGGCTGAGGACCAAAGAAAGACAGTGAAAGAACACTACCCTCCGGAGTTCTGGCTGAGGACCAAAGAAAGAAAGATGGCGAAAGAACACCACCCTCCGGAGTTCTGGCTGAGGACCAAAGAAAGACGGTGAAAGAACACTACCCTCCGGAGTTCTGGCTGAGGACCAAAGAAAGAAAGACAGTGAAAGAACGACAGACAGCGAGAAATCGGTTGAATAGAAAAGTGTGAGCTTCATGACCGGTTGAACAGCCATCGGGCTGAGTGTGTGTGTGACCGATTGAACAGCCATCGGGCTGAGTGTGTGTGTGACCGATTGAACAGCCATCGGGCTGAGTGTGTGTGTGACCGATTGAACAGCCATCGGGCTGAGTGTGTGTGTGACCGATTGAACAGCCATCGGGCTGAGTGTGTGTGTGACCGGTTGAACAGCCATCGGGCTGAGTGTGTGTGTGACCGGTTGAACAGCCATCGGGCTGAGTGTGTGTGTGACCGGTTGAACAGCCATCGGGCTGAGTGTGTGTGTGACCGATTGAACAGCCATCGGGCTGAGTGTGTGTGTGACCGATTGAACAGCCATCGGGCTGAGTGTGTGTGTGACCGATTGAACAGCCATCGGGCTGAGTGTGTGTGTGACCGATTGAACAGCCATCGGGCTGAGTGTGTGTGTGACCGGCGCCGTGGTGCAGTTGTCAGCGTCAAAGGGTTGCGGGTCTGGAGGTCGTGGGTTCCATTCCGATAAGAGGCATGCATTGTTTGGATTTGTCGGCAACGGTCGGCACACACATTTGCTCTGTCTGTCTGTCTGTCTCTCTGTATCTCTCTCTCTCTCTCTCTCTCTCTCTCTCTCTCTCTCTCTCTCTCTCTGTTGCCTGTCTGTCTGTCTGTCTCTGTCTGTCTGTCTCTCTGTTTCACTCTCTCTCTCTCTGTACCACTCTCCCTCCACCATTTCCTCTCCCTACCCCCTCCCTATTTCTCTCGCTATCACAGGCGTAAACGCAAATTTCATCCAGTTAACGAAGGCGTCTCTGCAAGTGTGTGTGCGTGTATGTGTGTGTGTGTGTGTGTGTGTGTGTGTGTGTGTGTGTGTGTGTGTGTGTGTGTGTGTGTGTGTGTGTGCGTGCGTTCGTGTGCGTGTGCGTGTGTATGTGTGTGTGTGTGTGTGTGGTGTGTGTGTGTGTGTGTGGAAGAGAGAGAGAGAGAGAGAGGGGGGGGGGGGGGGAGAGAGAGAGGGAGAGAGAGAGGGGGAGAGAGAATCCTCTTCTTCCTTTTTTCCCTTTCCTCTCCACTCCTCTCCTGTTCCTCTTTCTGGTCTCTGATGCTTCTGCACGTCCCTCTCCCTTCGTTCACTTCCCTTCTGCATGTTCCTCTCCCTTCGCCCTTCGTTCACTTCCCTTCTGCATGTTCCTCTCTCTTCGCCCTTCGTTCACTTCCCTTCTGCATGTTCCTCTCCCTTCGCCCTTCGTTCACTTCCCTTCTGCACGTCCCTCTCCTTCGTTCACTTCCCTTCTGCACGTCCCTCTCCCTTCGTTCACTTCCCTTCTGCACGTCCCTCTCCCTTCGTTCACTTCCCTTCTGCACGTCCCTCTCCCTTCGTTCACTTCCCTTCTGCACGTCCCTCTCCCTTCGCCCTTCGTTCACTTCCCTTCTGCACGTCCCTCTCCCTTCGTTCACTTCCCTTCTGCACGTCCCTCTCCCTTCGTTCACTTCCCTTCTGCACGTCACTCTCCCTTTGTTCACTTCCCTTCTGCACGTCCCTCTCCCTTCGCCCTTCGTTCACTTCCATTCTGCACGTCCCTCTCCCTTCGCCCTTTGTTCACTTCCCTTCTGCACGTCCCTCTCCCTTCGTTCACTTCCCTTTTGCACGTCCCTCTCCCTTCGCCCTTCGTTCACTTCCCTTCTGCACGTCCCTCTCCCTTCGCCCTTCGTTCACTTCCATTCTGCACGTCCCTCTCCCTTCGCCCTTCGTTCACTTCCATTCTGCACGTCCCTCTACCTTCGCCCTTTGTTCACTTCCCTTCTGCACGTCCCTCTCCCTTCGTTCACTTCCCTTCTGCACGTCCCTCTCCCTTCGCCCTTCGTTCACTTCCCTTCTGCACGTCCCTCTCCCTTCGCCCTTCGTTCACTTCCCTTCTGCACGTTCCTCTCCCTTCGCCCTTCGTTCAATTCCCTTCTGCACGTTCCTCTCCCTTCGCCCTTCGTTCACTTCCCTTCTGCACGTCCCTCTACCTTCGCCCTTCGTACACTTTCCTTCTGCACGTCCCTCTACCTTCGCCCTTCGTACACTTCCCTTCTGCACGTTCCTCTACCTTCGCCCTTCGTACACTTCCCTTCTGCACGTCCCTCTCCCTTCGTTCACTTCCCTTCTGCACGTCCCTCTCCCTTCGCCCTTCGTTCACTTCCCT
>CM031595.1:94876893-94879393 GCA_018398815.1 Conus ventricosus | reverse complement strand
GTGTTAACATTATCGCTATCGTTATCAGTTATACTGTCATTCCGTTATTTTGTTATATGTGTTAACATTATCGCTATCGTTATCAGTTATACTGTCATTCCGTTATTTTGTTATATGTGTTAACATTATCGCTATCGTTATCAGTTATACTGTCATTCCGTTATTTTGTTATATGTGTTAACATTATCGCTATCGTTATCAGTTATACTGTCATTCCGTTATTTTGTTATATGTGTTAACATTATCGCTATCGTTATCAGTTATACTGTCATTCCGTTATTTTGTTATATGTGTTAACATTATCGCTATCGTTATCAGTTATACTGTCATTCCGTTATTTTGTTATATGTGTTAACATTATCGCTATCGTTATCAGTTATACTGTCATTCCGTTATTTTGTTATATGTGTTAACATTATCGCTATCGTTATCAGTTATACTGTCATTCCGTTATTTTGTTATATGTGTTAACATTATCGCTATCGTTATCAGTTATACTGTCATTCCGTTATTTTGTTATATGTGTTAACATTATCGCTATCGTTATCAGTTATACTGTCATTTCCGTTATTTTGTTATATGTGTTAACATTATCGCTATCGTTATCAGTTATACTGTCATTCCGTTATTTTGTTATATGTGTTAACATTATCGCTATCGTTATCAGTTATACTGTCATTCCGTTATTTTGTTATATGTGTTAACATTATCGCTATCGTTATCAGTTATACTGTCATTCCGTTATTTTGTTATATGTGTTAACATTATCGCTATCGTTATCAGTTATACTGTCATTCGTTATTTTGTTATATGTGTTAACATTATCGCTATCGTTATCAGTTATACTGTCATTCGTTATGTTGTCAATGGTCTGTTGTTATTAACATGATTATCTTTTTCTCCTTCTTACTGTTATTTTGTTGTTGTTTTTTCATCAACAATAGTTCATTTATTGGATTCTGCAAGTGCAGTTGTATTAACATCGATCATTAGATTGTAGAAACTTGCAAATAACTATTGTTCTTATAAAATTAACTTTTGTAAGTCTTAATAAGCGAAGAACAGCTAACGTGCTCCTTTTGAATTTCAACCACAACACTATAAAGCAATTGTGATTCATGGATTTTTGTTTTCAAAAATACCTACTAGTAAACACTGGACAGTCACGGACACTGACTGTACCGACACCCTGATTGGACTTATCAAAATCGAATCTTATATACAGTGGTAGAACATACTTGAATAATCTATTCCCATGTTAAAAAGTTACTTTCAATAAATCAGGTGCGCGTTCTTGCGTGCGTGCGTGCGTGCGTGCGTGCGTGCGTGCGTGCGTGCGTGCGTGCGCGCGCGCGCGCGCGGTGTGTGTGTGTGTGTGTGTGTATGTGCGCGCGCGCGCGTGCGTGCATAAGTGTATGCGTCTGTGTCTGCATGTCATACTGTTGTTGTTGTTGTTGTTGTTGTTCTTCTTCTTCTTCTTCTTCTTCTTCTTCTTCTTCTTCTCCTCCTTCTCCTCCTCCTTCTCCTCCTGCTCCTCCTCCTCCTAAGTACTACTACCCTGCCATTCGTACTATTAGTAGGACCATCAATAGTGACAGTACTGATTATAGCAGTAGTAGTAGTAGTAGTAGTAGTTGTGGCAGTAGTAAGCAGTAGCATTGTATGTGGCTGCTGCTGCTTTTGTTCTTACACTTTGAAACCTTTCACCGTGTCATGAAGCGTCTATCACGAAGACAGCGTTATGATCCGAAACGTCGAGAATTCTCCCTCAGTTCAACACTTTCAGCCCACATCGAAAGGAACATTCCCACTATGACTGTCAACTCGCCAGCCTTTTTTCTGTCATTGGAATTCCCTTCGATCCCAGAATGCGGAAGTGTTACAAATCTTTCATTGCACGTCAGTATTACTTTCAACGGTAATGTCACGATGATCGAATTCTTTTTTCTTTTAAAAAAAAACAACAAACTTTTTGAGGATTGACTAGGGTTTCATTTGCTATGATCCAGAGAGAGAGAGAGAGAGAGAGAGAGAGAGAGAGAGAGAGAGAGAGAGAGAGAGAGAGAGATCAAAACATTCACGCTTGACTTTAAACATGTTCACAAACTCGAGCTCTTGTTCGCCTACACAGACACACACAGACACACACACACACACACACACACACACCACACACACACACACACACACACACACACAACACACACACACACACACACACACACACACACACACACACACACACACTCACTCTCTCTCTCTCTCTCTCTCTCTCTCTCTCTCTCTCTCTGTCTCTCTTTTACACACACACACACACACACACACACACACACACACACACACACACACACACACATACACAAACACGTTCTTGGGCGCGCTCACGCACGCACGCACTCACGCACATACACACAATCTTACACATAATCCACCACTCAACTGACACCCAAAAAACAACAACAACAAAACCCCAACCCACGAGTAGCAAAACACTGCACAC
>CM031595.1:94857791-94865893 GCA_018398815.1 Conus ventricosus | reverse complement strand
GTTCCCGGGAACTTTCGGACTGAACCCAGCCGCTTTACTTGGAGCGACCCTTAAGGTGAAGCGAACCCGCCGCCTAGTGGGGCCCTTAAACCTGGAGCATTCATGAACCGGTCTGTTGAAAAGTGAAGCGGTACCGCCCCCTTAGTGAGGACCTTAAACTGGAAAAGCATTCCGACGGTCTGTTAAAGGTAAGCGGTACCAGCCCCTTAGTGGGACCTTAAACAGCTCTGAACGGTTGGAACGGTAAAGCGAACCAGTCCCTTTAAAGGGGAAACCTTAAACGGAAGCGGTTTAAAACGGTAGGAACCAAGGTGAGCGTAAAACCCCTGGGGGAAATTAAACCGGGCGTTAAAAGGTCGGTCCCCCAGGCTGGGGGAACCACCGGGGGAGACTTAAACCGGGGACACTGAACGGTCGAACGTAAAGGGCTTAAACCAAGCGTTATGAGGCCTTAAACGGAGCAGTACTAACGTCTGTTGACAATTAAACCGGTGAACCACCGCTGTGGGACCTTAACGGTGAACGTAACCAGCCCGTTGAAAGTGAAGCTTAACCAGAGCCTTATGTAGGCTTAAACGGGAAGCGGTTCCAACCGTTGTTGAAAAAGGGAAAGGGGTATAAAAACCCGGCCTTGTGAAATTAACGGGAATCCCACCCGGCTTTGAACAATTAACGGAAACCACCCCTTTAAGGCCTTAACCTGGAAGAAATCTGAACCGGGCCGTTGAAGGGTTTGGGAAGCTTACCAACCCGGCCTTTTTGGGCCCATTAACGGTACAACCCGCCGTCTGTTGAAATGAACGGAACAAGCCCGCCTTGTGGGAACACTAAACGGGAACTGAACCGGCTTTGAACATTAAACGGTAACCAATCCCGCCTTTTTGGGCCCAATGGAAGCGGTCAGCCGTTGTGCAAGGTTAACGGTAACACCCCTTATGAGGACCTTAACTGGAAGCATTTCCTAACCCGGCCGTTTAGGTAAAGCTTAAACCGGGCCCCCTTATAAACCCTTTTTAACGGAAGCGTTAACTGACCGCCTTTAGGTGAGGAATTAAACAGAGCTTATGAGGCCTTAACCGGTGGGGGTTTAACCGGGTTAAAGGTGATGCTTAAAGGGGGGCCCTTGTGAAGGCTTAAAACGGAAGCGACCAACCGGCGTTGACAAGGAACCTTAACTGGGGGCTTATGGGCCTTTTAAAAATGGAAGCGGACCCGCGGCTTAAAGGTAAACCCTAACCAAGCCCCCTTTATGGGCTTAAACTGGAAGCAGTTCACTGAACGGTCTGTTGAACAAGGTGAAGCGGTAACCCAGCCGCCTTAGTGTGGACCTTAAACCTGGAAGCAATTCACTGAACCGGTCTGTTGAACAAGGTGAAGCGGTAACCCAGCCCGCCTTGTGCTTGTTCTGCATTTCCAGTTCACTCCTCAACAAAACAGCAACACGAAACTGCGGGGAGTTACTTTACCTCTTTCTCCTTGCTTCTCGTGTTTGTTCATCGCCCAGATCTGGCTACAAATCTCTTGTTGAATTAAAGATATACATTGCACTTTTATACATTGTCTGCTGAAGACATCAGTTGTCAATAGTTCTCTCTATTGTGCGGCTTGTTACATAAACGCTATGTCGAGTTTAATCTTGTACGAACTTGCGTGTGGATTCATCTTATAAACTGGCACCAGACAGAGAGATGGACAGGCAAAGATGCCTACCTGGGTGAGGGATAAAAGCAAAAAAAGAATAAAAGAATGAATCGATTGATTCACAAATAAAAAGAAAGAGTGAATGACTTTGAATTTTATAACCGAATTTTGGTCTTTCTGCAAAACGTATTTATTTATCTACAACCATTCTCTCTAATCTAAAAAAATAAAAAAAAAAAAGAGGAAGGCATGAAATATCGACTGTTTAAATCTGTAACACGTGCCGGGCATGCACACACACACACACACGCACGCACGCACGCACGCCGCACGCACGCACGCACGCACGCACGCACGCACACACCAACACACACACACACACACACAACACACACAACGCACGCACACACAACAAACACCTGCACTCGCATGCTGTACAGAGACACGTTATAAACGTTCAAATGGGCACACGCATAAACACACACACAAGGCAGGGGTGAGAGCGGTGGGGAAAAGACGGAGGAGAGACAGACAGACAGATAAAAAAGAGAGAGAGAGAGAGAGAGAGAGAGAGAGAGAGGAGAGGGAGAGTAGGGAGAGAGAGTAGAGGAGAGAGAGAGGAGAAAAAGGGTGAAGAGCCCAGGTGATTTGTGTATCTCCTCCAGGAAAATCGGAACTGTATCATGAAAAAAATTATCAAATTCTTCAAACCACCGCAAACCGGAGCTTGTTGACGTACACGTCGTTTCCAAATAAGTAAGCAAGGGCTAAAGAAATCTTGACTTATCATGCACGACGAACAAAAAAAAAAAAAGGAAAAAAAATACCAGCCTTGACATGACAAACAGACAAACAAAAAAGACAGTCACAGCGCAGAAAAGAATCGTTATTATCAGACAGTCATATTTTGTTTCTTTTCCAGTCTTATTAGGAAAAAAAAAAACCATCAACATCCGATAAAAATACGTAACGTGAGCGTTTTAAAGCCCTTACTGCACAAATAAAAATTGCGTCCCCTCTCCGACTCTCCTTTGCTTGTCTGGGAACGGTTTCCTGATGCCTTTTGATACCTGTTACAGGAACGTTTCTTTGTAGCCGTTGTTCTAGAGATTCGCCAAATGTATCAAATTTGATACATTTTATACCTAAACCTGTTAATTTGAAAGAGATACACGCAAGTCTTCAAATTTGATAAGATCCACACATATCTGCCAAATATGATGGAGACCCACACAAGTCTGCACAAATTGAGGGTTAGATTCGCCCAAGTCTGTACAATATAATAAAAATCCACCCAAGTCGGTCAAAGTTTATGGAAACACACCCAAAATTTTATCTTTTTTGACGGAAACATATCCAAGCCTCTCAGATTTGATGAAGATCCACCTAAGTGTAAGATTTGATGCAGAACCCCTCGGGCTAAATCTGTTTAAAAAGTTATGGAGGTCTAACCAGTCTGTCAAACGTAATGGAAGTACATTCAAGTCTGTAAACTTTAATGGAAAAGAATTCATGTCTGACAACTCTGATGGAAATGTATTTAAGTCTGACAACTCTGATGGAAATGTATCTAAGTCTGAAAACTCTGATGGAAATGTATCTAAGTCTGACAACTCTGTTGGAAATGTTTTCTAAGTCTGACAACTCTGATGGAAATGTATAGTCTGACAACTCTGATGGAAATGTATTTAGGTCTGTCAGATCTGAGGGAAATTCATTCACGTCTCTCAGATTCAATGGAAATGCATTCACGTCTCTCAGATTCAATGGGAAATGCATTCATGTCTGTCAGATTCAATGGAAATGAATTAAATTCTGTCAGATCTGATGGAGATCCACTCAATTCCTTCTCTGTTTCTCTTTTTTGTGGACAAAACACACGCACAGCAAACAGGAGGACTGAAAGCACCACTCTGAAACACAAAGTGTCCCTCTGTGCGCAGGGAAAGACAAGATGTTCAACCATTGCTGAAAAGCTGGAAAAAAAATTGAGACTGCCTGCTTTGCTTTAGTTGTCAGTCTTGTTAGACTGGATAGGGAATGATCTGATTAAGGCTTAACGGTTGATTTCTTGACATTACGTTTCCTCCTCTCTGGCGGCTCTTTCTCCGTCTGACTCTTCTTGGCACTACCAGCCCTGTCTGGCTGGATGGTTTTTGTCAGACGGTTGTTTTTGCACAGTGCAAGCACCGCGTCAGATTTCTCTGCTTGACTATGCTGAGCAGGACGTCAAGTGATTGCTCTGTTCCTGACTTTACTATTCATGTGATGTAGCTAGGGCATGTACTGTTCAGCAAGGTTCAGTGATTATGTGTTGCTGTAACCTTCCATAACATCAAAGACTCACCATAGTAGCCCAGCCACGCCTTATGCGAAAAGAGAGGATTTTATTCGCAATCATTTGGTCGTACGCGCATGTCAAGCAGCTGCAGAAATATATGTTGATTCTGGGCAGACATGTTTGTTTGCTTTTCAACAAAAGGCTGCTCTCAACTTTCGACTGAACTGCTGTTATGACCCATTTCACCCTGTAGTACATTTTCCAGTTTCTAGCTGCAAAATTCAGACAATGTTGAAGCCATACAAAGTCAGACAAATACAAATAAAAAGAGAAAGACAGAAGAAACGTATGCTAGATAAAAGAAATGTGGAAGGACAGAAACGACGGAAAAAAAAACAGGAACAGAAAGAAAACGGAATTAAAGAAGGAAGGAAGAAAGGAAGAAAGAAAAGAAAAAGAAAGATGTGATCGACCGGCCAGCGCAGGCGCTGATGAAAGTGAAGTCCTATAGAGACATTCCCTTCCATATATCCATTGAAAAAAAGAAAGATGAAGAAAGAAGAAAAGAGAGAAAAGAAAACAAAAAGAAACGAAAAGAATGGAAGAAGGAAAAAGGAGAGGAGAAAGCAAAACAGACACAAAAAGCAAGACAGGAACAAGGATGGGCAGCAAGAAGAGAGAAGGAGGAGGAAAAGGTGCAGGAGCGGGAGATGGAGAAGTAGAAGAAGAAGAAGAAGAGGAGGAAGAAAAAGAAGAGAAGAAGAAAAGAAGAAGAAGAAGAAGAAGAAAGAAGAAGAAGAAGAAGAAGAAGAAGAAGAAGAAGAAGAAGAAGAAGAAGAAGAAGAAGACGAAGAAGTACATAGAAGAAGGAGAAAAGAACAAGGACAAGAAGTGAAACAAGAAGAAAGAAAGATAGAAAGAATGACAGAAAGAAAAAGAAAAGAAAGAGACGAAGAAAGAAAGGAAGGAAGGAAGGAAGGAAGGAAAGAAAGAAAGAAAGCAAACAAGAAGAAAAATAATGAGATAGAAAGAATAAAAGGAGGCACATGCAGAAAGACAGACAGAAGACAGAAATGGACGGAACGAAAGAGATAGAAGTAAGAAAGAAAGAAAGAAAGAAATGAAAGAAAGAATAAAAGAAAGAATGAAAGAAAGAAAGAAGAGGGGAAAAAAAAAAGAAACGAACGGGAGAAGTAAAGACACATCACAGGAATCAAACTGAGGATTAAAATAATGTCCCCTGCAAGAAATAATTTATCTGAAAGGGCGAGAGACAGAAACAAGAAATAAAAGCACTGGAAGACAACGACTGAAATTGCGCGAGCGCGCGTACGCGCGTACAAACATACACACCACCCCCCACCCCCCCCCCCCCCCCCCCCCCCCCCACCCCCCCCACCACACACCCCACCACACACCACCACATACATACACGCATCCAGCACGCACCGCGCAAGCACGCACGCACGTACGCGCGCGCGCGCGCACACACACCACACATACCGCCCACACACAACACACACACACACACACACACACACACACACACACAGTGAGAGAGAGACAGCCAGACAGACAGACAAACAGCCAGCCAGACAGCCAGACAGACGTACGATTAAAAGAAGCGTTAAGGAACGATTTAAAAGAAAGGAAAGACTGAATTAATGACAACAATCAAGCAGATGAAGAAATAAAAGTAGACTTGAAAAAAAAATGATGACGCAGAGAGATAATTCATTTCTCAGTAAGTGAATCTTTAAGACAGATCGATGCACTGTATTTTGCGTGGCGTTTAAAAACAAAGCCGAAGAATTGTGATATGGCATCTCAAGGACGGTAAGGACCAACACTGACGAGTATTTTTATAATGAAATTGCGTTTATTATCATTATTATTAGCAGCAGCTGCATCACATAATGGTTATATACATATTATATATTCCACTCTCAGGCACTTCAAAGAGATCTATATTACGTAAATATACATAATGATATCTTCACTCCGGCAAACCGCCTTGAACCCTACCCCACCTTAATCCTTCAAACCCATCCCTCTCTCCGTACTCTCACTTCAACACACCACTACTCTCTGCTTCCTCTTCCCACCTTGCCTCTCAATTCCGGCCCTCAGATCTTCCTTAACATCCTCAGCTCACATTCAATCAACTCTCATCCCTTACATATAGGCAGGTAGAAATATATAGTAAAAAGAAAAATAGATAGATAGATAGACAGACAGGCAGATAGACAGAGATCACACACACACACGCGCGCACACACAACACACACACACACACACACACACACACCACACAACACACACACACACACACACACACACACACACAACAAACACACACACACACACACCATCGCTGTTCCAACAAGGTTAGACACGCGCCATTCAAGTTCTATGGCCCATGTCTACACAGACGGACAGCCGAGGAAGCCACACACAATGGAGGCAGTGGAGTACATATCGGATTCCCTGATGGAGACTGCAGGAACATTGCGGTCCTGGAGGGAAGCTCTGAACCATCTTCAGAGCCGAGGTCCTAGCCATCAAAGAAGCGGCAGCCTTCCTCTCTCCTGTGGAAGATCCCTCACCAGCATCGCATCTCCCCACTGATTCCATGTCCACTCTCCAGGCCTCGACTCCCCGATCTCACCTTGATCCAGATATCTTTCTTTAGCTACCTATCTAACTATCTCTGTATCTAGCTATCTCAATCTGTCTATAGTAGATAGATAGATTTTAAATGATCGATCGATCGTTTCGATGATCGATATATAGCCCGATAGACAGATAGCCCAGTAGATAGGATAGATAGATAGGTAGGTAGGTAAGGGGATAGATAGACAGGTTGGTAGGTAGGTAGGTAGGTAAGAGGGGGGAGAGAGAGAGAGGAGAGAGAGGAGAGAGTGAGAGAGAGAGAGAGAGGAGACAGAGAGAGACAGAGAGAGGGGCGGGAGAGAAACAGATAGCCAGGGAGGACAGAGAGACAGAGAGATAAACAGACAGTAAGCACAACATTTAAGCGGAGAAAGAGATTAATATATCCCCATAAAACGCTCGCGCGCGCTCGCATTGGCCGCACACGTACACCACACGCAGGCGCGGCGCATGCAGGCACGCACGCACGCGCACTTTCGCTGTCAAATTTTTTGTCTGTCTGTCTGTCTGTCTGTCTGTCTGTCTGTCTGTCTGTCTGTCTGTCTATCTATTTTATCTATCTATTTTATCTTTTTTTTGTCTGTCTATCTATCTATCTATCTACCTACCTTACCCATCTTATCTGTCTCTGTCTTCATGCATTTCTACATACATTTTATATTTTATATATTTATATATTTATATATATATATAATAATATATATATATATTATATATATATATATTATATACATACACCATTTAAAACATACATAACATACACGCATGCACGCACGCACGCACGCATACATTTTAAAGCATACATACATACATAATAATACATACATTTCATACATACATACACATACATATGTCACACATACTTTCACAATGCATACACACACATATATATGTACACATAAATATTTACACACATGCATACATACACACATACTTACACACACACATACACACATAACAACATACACACATACATACATACTTACATACAAAGAATGTGCATACATATAAAACATACGTCGTACGTACATACAATCACACTTACAATAAAACTTACAGACAGACAGACGGGACAGACAGACAGACAGATAGACAGTTAGACATATATACTAAATGCGTACATTACATACATTTATACTTACTACATATGTACGTACATACATAATACAACAACACCCCACACACACACACAACACACACACACACACACACATTCCACACCACAAACCAAACACACAACACAACAACACACACCCCTCACACACACACAACACACACACACACATACGCACGCACACACGCACGCACGCGCACGCACGCGCACACAAAACATACATACATACATAAAAAACATGTACATACGTTCGTACGTGCATGCATGACACAATAACCTCACTACACATTATTCTAACTTTAGCCCCCAAGGCGTCAAATGTTAGGAAACTGGGAAAAGGCGAGAATTGACAAAGGGCACAGCTCAGAGTGAGTGCAAGCCATAGACCCCAAA
>CM031595.1:94842791-94852791 GCA_018398815.1 Conus ventricosus | reverse complement strand
AAGAATACAGCGTATTTCTTTGCCACAATCCAACTACAGCCTCATAATATGGATGGGCATTTCGACAGCGTGGGATTTTGTTCCCATTATTCCACGTTAATAAAACACAATTTGGATGGTGAAATTTCGATCTGTTAGTTACTGAATAACTTTTGCTTGAAAGTGTTTTTGAAGAAATTGAATCTTCTAATTTCATGTTTAATCTACAAAGGCCAGTTGGTGTTATATCCATGCTTTTCATTCTGGCTACGCAATACACAGCCACAAACAGGGAAATCTTAGAACTAAGCCAACAGAGGCAGTCTACAGGGAGCTGTCAATACCATGTCGTCAGGACCAGCCCTCCAAAAGGAGACTGAACTGCTGTTTAGTCACTTTAGTGATGTCCAGCCATGCCTGTTCTGATCCAACACATCTGGCAAGCTCCACACTGACGATAACAATTCCTTAGCTGCAGAGCTAGAGTGAGGGAAAAGTCATCACCCTGCACGACTCCGTCTGTCGATGCGTTCAGATATTCCTGAGGATCTTTGTTCTGTCAAGAACGCTGCTTTATTTCTCGACCTCCCCATCAGATAGTTCCACTCTTCATCATCTGGGACACACATAATGCTGACGTGGTGCTTCAGACGCGGTAAATATCAGCAGATCACAGAGTGAGATAAAATAAGCATGGTGCGATAAAAGCATTGGTCCTGCCACACAGCTATATCATAACTGCCATTTCCTGGCTATAAACTTGGTAGTGGTTTCAGTTATCACCGCCGTGCTAAAATCAGCATTCAGAGATATAACTCTTTAATGGTGTAGAAAGAAGCTTGATCCAATATTTCGTCCATTCCCACAAATATAAAGCCAAAGAAAAACAAAAAGAAACTAAATGAATGACTTGTGTGAATGAATGCCCAGAATGTCTCATTGAGTAAAAGCAAAACAGATCAAACTGTCATGTATCAAAGACAGACATTGTTTTGATGTTATCACATCAACAACTTATAAACTATCGACTTTTGGCTGTTAATTCAATTATCATAATTTCAAAACAAACTATAAATGAATACAAAAGCAATAGTCCTCCAAAGGGAAGAAAACAGTATAGAAAAATCACAATACCACTCATCTAATTTTCGGTCACGTGGCCTTTTTCAAGAGAAAAAAACAAAAACAAAAACAATAACAACAACAGCAACAACAACAACAACAACAATGCAACTATGTGATGTCCATCTTGGACATCACATAGTTGCATTGTTATTGTTTTTGTTTTTGTTTTTCTCTTGAAAAAGGCCACGTGGCCGAAAATTAGATGAGTGGTATTGTGATTTTTCAATAAATGAATAAACTACAGAGAATCTGAAATGTAATTAAGTACTGTACTACTCAACACTACCCCTCGAAGGCATATGTTGATATGCTATTCATAACTCGGAAGGCAGTAAAGAAAGAGAACAAGACTGGAGCCAACGGGCAGGGTCTTTCTGTCATCAGTGACAGTACCTTTCATTCACCACGGGCACCATCCCACAGTACAAGGCCTTGCTCCCTGCTTCGTCAACGGTGAGACACACATGATGCTGATACGTCAAAGGATATGGTAAACGTCAGTAGATCACACAGCCAAGTCTAATCAGCCTGCTGTGATTATAGCACCCGTATTGTCTCTTCCTCTACTGAGATTTAACCATAGCGATTTCCTGGCCATTCATAAGGTTCTGGTTTCAGCTGTCACCTCCTGGATGTTGAAAACAGCAGAGGGATTATCCTTTAATGATCCCTGTCTGACTGCCATGCGTGAAAGATCGATCCAACATTTGCCTCCTCATAAAGATATGTGACAGTATACAAAACATAGGAGATGAAAAAGAAAGAAAGAAAGAAAGTAATAAGTACATAGATTACTGAACGACTGAATCAGGGAATGAGTAACTAGCCAAGACGAGTTGTCTACAATCAGTGATAAACAAAGCAAAACTTCATAAACATGAAACCAGTCGTTAACCTGACGTCAATACACATTTCTCTATTAAGATGACGTCAGCAAAAATGTCATTAATGCCAAGGACAAAAAGGATGTTTGAAATTCAGTATAACTTTTGTTTTTGTACATGTTTAATTCTTCTCATGGCCTGAGTTCTACGCAGACATCTAAAAGAGATCAAGAGCAGACATAACAGTTTTCTGTGGTACTAAAAAAACCTTTGTTGTTTCGTGAAGTATCATAGGAACAAGGAGATGGTAGAAAGAAAAGGAAACATTTCTCTTTCGACACCAGCGTTCATTCCCCAACAAACTAATGTCATCATCGTCTTGGGAACACACTTCTGACATTGCACACTGGAGAGAAGAAATGTCAAAAATCGAGCACGCCAATTTAAGTACACCGAACATCCCATTGTTCACAGAGTTCGTGATCCAGACTTTCTGCATTTAAAGAGGTTCAGGTTTCCATCATAGCCTTCATGAGAAGAACAACAGAATCATTTCCTTCACAATTAGTCTACAGACAGCCAAAGCAGGTGTCGATGTTGACAAGATGGGATTGGTTTCTGTGTTCAACAGATCAAATAAGTAAATAAAGAATAGATTATCTAGATATATAATGCAACAGTAAACTGTAATCATCATCATAAGCTGTTGCTTGTTGTTGATTCAGTTCAATAATTTGTTTATGTACACGTCTGTTCAATAAAGAAAATGCTTAAAAAAGCAGTAGATTGTCATCATTATATGATGATGATGATGACGTTAATGATGATGATGATGATAATGATTATAATAATAATAATAACGATTATAGAAGACGATGACGACGACGAAGACGACGATGACGACGAAGACGACGACGACGACGACGACGACGAAGAAGAAGAAGAAGAAAGATAAAGATAATGATAATCGTTATATTAACAGTTATCATTATTATCATCATTATTGTTGTTGTTATTGTTGTTGTTATTATCATTATCATTATTATTATCATTATCATCATCGTCATCATCATTTTGATAATTATCAATATTATTATGATTATCATCATCATTATCATCATCATCATTATTATACCATTCTTCTTATATTTATAATTATTATCATTGTTATTATTACTATTATTATCATTAGTAGTAGTATTATCATTATTATTATTACTATTATTATTATTGTTGTTGTTGTTATTTTTGAAATACTTACGTAGCGCCTGTCATAGATAAAAGGCCCAACTCTATACGCTTTACAGTCGCGCATTCGTTCCCTGATCGAGCTGCCTATCTGGGTAGAGTAGCACCAGCACTAATCGTTCGTTTCCCGTATCATTCAGTCGAATATCAGTCACCCAGTCTTTCACTCATGACCTGAGTACTTCATGCTAAAAAACCAAAATGTTAAGATCACCAACCTTCCCTGCCTCCTCCACTATTTTAAACTGAAAATGTAACCAGGTCTAAAGCATGCCATAACCTATGAAAGACAGAAGTAGGCGTTCACTTCTTGGGATCAAACTATTCCTCGTTAGCCTTTTCTTACAAAGTTGAAACGTATTGTCTGTTCTCTTTGTTCACGCCTGAATAAACAAAGAAGATATATCGAAACTGGAGCAGAAGGCTGGTGTCTTGTTCTGCCAGTGACGGTACTTAAGTTCCCAATGGTCGCTTAACACCGTCCCCTACTTCATCATTACAGAGCACGCAGAATGCTGACGAGTGCACAGGATGTAGTAAAGATCAGCAGATCACAGACCCAACTGAGACAGCTCCGCCGGATAAAAGCAGCCGTCTGTTTTCGCAGAGATTTAACGATGGCGATTTCCTGCCCATTAATTAGGTTCCAGTGTCAGTCGACACCTCCATGCTAAATTAAGCCGACTGATTATTCTTTAATGTCCCCTGTCTGATGCCGAACTGGGAATTTGATACAGTTTTCCATTAACTGATTAACTAATGACAAAAACTGATTAACTAATAAAAAAATCAGTTTTCCTATCTTCAACACCCTAATGCAGAATCATTAATTGGAGAGAAAAAAGATCGATCCAGATGGTGCTGTTCCTGAAGCTATTTTTAGCCCAACGGCAGTTCTTTGCACCAGACGATTCAAAACGGGTGATGTTCATGTTTTTGGAAGCACTCTCCAGGCTATCCAAAAGAAAAAAAACCTGGTGTGGGATTGGCATGACCTCCTCCAGTGGCTGCATGTGAAGGTTTGGTCAAAGGGAGGTGCTGGAGAATTGCCAGATCCTGTGCTCTCTGGTCTGACCTAACATAGGCTTCAAAGAACAAAGTAGCCTGGTAAATCGTGTTCTGCCACGCATCTCGATCAGGAGCTGTCCTGCTTATCTGCAATGGTAGATTCCACACCAAATGAAGGATTTTTTCTCACCAAGATTCCTTTCATCTTCCATTATGTCCCTCTGTCGCAATGAATGGCCTGCAGACTCTCCATGCAACAGGGGTGCCGATGGTCAAATTCCTGGCTTGGAGTTGGTTGTTCTAAGGTGGTCATCATTAAGGACAGTGAAGTGGACTTTCGCCCTAGGGTCAAACTATTAACAGTGATACAAACATGAATTTGTACGTTCAGTTGTTCTACCTGCTGTTCACTTCCTCACACACACACACACACACACACACACACACACACACACACACACACACACACACACACACACACGCGCGCGCGCGCAAACACACACACACACACATACACACACACGCGCACGCACGCACGCACGCACGCACGCACGCACGCACTGTAATTACTAACTCAACATAACATTCACACTGTTATTAAAATCCTGTCCCTCTGTTCGAACTGTTGAACTGATGCAATGCGAAAGTCACGGATGATGCCATTTCCTTGGAGTTTTTTCACAAAAGTAGTGGGATTTATCGTCAACCTGATCCACTATAATACAGCACTGGGCACGCAACTGCAGGCAGAGCGAGTTCGAATCCTAATGGCGCTCAAGGTAAGAGCCGTCAAGAAGGGGTTTGTGAACATTTAACTGAATGGAGATATGTAGCAGATTCAAATTAAACTAACGATAAAAGAAATGTACTCATATATGTTTCAATCAGTCACAATGCCTATGAGTCTAAATTCTTTATACAAAATCAAAAGACACACGAACTCTTAGATTATATCCTTTATACAAAAACAAAGAAAGATTACGTATGTCTTCAGGTATGGTCCATGACATTAGCAGACTCAGTATAAACAGTGAAGGATATCTATATGTGGGTTTAACTAACGTTTCATGTATATGTCTGAGTGCTTGGCAATAAAGATCAAAATGCAATCATTTTCTTGGCTTTCAGTACTTAATAGACAAATGGGTCATTAGACATAGATATTTTGTACTGATAACGATGTAATGCCAACTTAGAAATTCTCAGTCTAAATCTAGTGGTAATATAATTATTTCAGATGCTAGTCAATATCTGAATGTAAATAAGGTTTTCAACTGTGATCACTGCAAAACGTTCTCTACAAGCTGAACCTATCACTAGTCTGGATTTGATTAGACCAGGTATGCCGCCGGCTGTCATTAAGCTTTTGTCGGAAACAAAGAAACAAACAAAATCCTGAATACTTCCGACACTTTGACTCGCCAAACAAAACCAAATCCACATTTGCACAAACATAAGCGACTATCAGTTACCTAGTATTTCTTCCCTCTTGAATCCTGGTCATACAACACATCATATGTTTTACGTAGAATCCTGTAATTCTCCATTTGGATCAACTGAAGCCAACAGTGAATACTTTTGTTAGCTGAACTTACATGTCTTGGATATCTATTTGCTTCACGATAAACAAGGTCATTCGCTGTTTGCCTGTCTACTCTTCAAAATTTCTTCGAAGCAAAGAAACTGATTCACAATGGATAACAGCATTGTCTAGATCCCTTTTATCAGAGCCATACTGCAAAATTGGTTGTGTCTGAGAATCGAATAATTTCATTAGCAAATTAAAGGAACTGCTGTTTAACATAAGCACCTCTTTACAAGACAAATCAAAACATTTTTGGCCCTGTTTGCAAGGTCTTTGCATGCAGCAGTAAATCTCAAGCACGTTGAGAAAAATATTCCTACGTTTTTATACACCCTTAAGTATGGGCAATGTAACACCATTATATAACCATCTGTCTGTCACGCTCAAATAGCCACCCGTTCCGAAACTGTAAATCGCTTTTAACCATACTAACTTTAAGCTGATAAGATGTTGCAGCACACTCTAAGCTATTCTAGTGAGTCTGTTTCCACCATAAAAACGACATCTGCTTCGTCAGCCGACAATAGAATACATAATTCAAATGCATCTAACGAAAATTGTGCACAATGTCTTTCGTTGTTGATTACTTCTACCGCTAATTTATAAATGAACAGAAAGAATAGAACAGGGCTACATGCATCCGCTTGTCTTAAACCTGATGTGCAGGCAATGTAATCTGTTGTTCTAGAACACACCGAACTGCAGCTTTACTATCATTGTTCATGCCCTTTATGCGTTTGTATAATTTACCTTTTATACTATCTTTCAAAAGAAACTGGCCAGAAAAGATTTCGACTAATCGTGTTAAATGTTTTTTTCGAAATCAATAAATGCAACATAAAATTTGCGATTGTACTAAAACTGTTTCTGAATGACAGCTAGTAGGAGAACATGTGGCTGACTGTTGAGTATCCTTCCTTAAATCCATCTTCATCATCACCTGTGATAATGTTTTCTTCCATCCATTTTTGCAATCTATTATTCATCACTATACCAAACATTGCTCAAAGAAATTCCTCTATAATTGTTTGGGTTATTAGTATCGTCTCTATCTTGAAAGCAGGCTGAACAATAGATTCAGACCAGTTGTCAGGGAATACATCGTTATCAGGGACCAGTTGTCAGGGAATACATCGTTATCAATAATTCATTAAAGAATACAAGGTCCAAAAAAATGTACAACTTGAATGGAGAGAGAGAGAGAGAGAGAGAAGAGAGAGAGAGAGAGAGAGAGAGAGGAGAGAGAGAGAGATAGACAGACAGACAGACAGAAACAGAGAGAGAGAGAGAGAGAGAGGAGAGAGAGAGGAGGAGAGAGAGAGAGAGAGAGAGAGAGAGTCCAAGATTAGCTTGCTTATCTCCTTTGAAAAAATCGGGATTGTATGACCTGACATAAATACAATATCAAATTCTTCAAACCACCGTAAAACTGACGGTGTTGACGTACACGTCCCTATTTCCTAATAAGGAGCAAATAGTAAAGAAAACTTGACATGCCATGCACTCCACAAAATAAACAGCCTTGAAAATGCAAGCAAGTAAACTAAAAAAAAATCGATATGACAAACAGACAAAACATAAAGTCTCTTCAGAAAGAAGAATCGTGATTGTCAGTCATATACTGTTTCCTTTGCAAAGAGTCATATTACTCGAAACGGAATCAACGTCCAACAAAAATGTGCAACACTGCGCGCTTAAACCCTTCACTGCATAAATGGAAATAGCGTCCCCTTTCCAACACTGTTTCGACTCGTTTGAGAACGGTTTTCCCTTGGGCACTTCATTAATAATGCGTCGACAGGCTTATCCTTTTGTAGCTCTCGACTCCATAAACAACTCTTCAAAATAAACAAATATTCACTCACATTATATATACTGAATAGATATCCACTCAAATTCTATAAACGGAATAGATATCCACTCAAATCTATAAAAGGTTATAGAGATCCACCCATCTAAATGTGTAAAAATTGACGGAGATTTATCCAAGTGTGCCAAATTTATTAGAAATTCATTTTTTTAAAAATCTGTAAGATTTGATGTTCACACAAATCTGTACACAATGATGGCGATTCATCCACTTCAGTGGAACATGTTGAAGATCAGTCCAAGACTATAAGCTATGACGGAGATCCAGCCAAATCTGTCAATTTCATAGAGATTAAAAAAGCCTTGGAAGATATTCATCCAAATCTGTTAAATTTCATAGAGATAAAAAAAAGCCTGATTTGGAAGATATTCATTCAAATCTGTGAAATTTGATGGAGAAACACACACACAAATGTTAAATTTGATGGAGATCCATCCAAGTCTGAAAAATTGGGTGAAAACGCATCCAAATCTTTCAGATTTGGTGAGAATCTAGGCCAGTCTGTAAAATTTGTTGGATGGTTATCCAAAAAATGTTACAGACTGGCCTGGATTTCTAGTCTGTGAAATCTAATGGGGATATACCCCAATCTGTAAAATTTGATGGAGATCCAGCAGGGTTTGTGAAATTCGACGAAAATACACCTAAAACAGTGACAATCACCCACAGCATGAATTCAAGGAGCCTATCAAATTCTATTGAGATCCATCAAGCCGGTTTAATTTGAAAGAGATCCGCTCAATTGTTATTTTCGTGGACAGACAAACAAACAAACTCAGAAACAGGCACGAGTGAAGTAACTGCTCTGTTCCCTTAAATTTCTCTCTTGTGCGCTTAGTAAAGATGAGATAATACATCATTGCTGAAAAGTGGAAGACAATCGTGACTGCTTGGCTGCCTTGCTTTGCTGTGCCAAACCCGTGTGACCGGGCAAGGATTACTGAGGCAGGATTGATGATTTTCCAGACATTATAATTATAATCTTCCTCTGTGGCGATTTTCTGTGGCCTTCTGGGAGCTGCCGGAGGACAGGCCTTTCTCCTGCCCGAAGTCTTCTCTTCTGACTCTTTCTCGCCCTAACAGTACAGTGCCTTGCAGGATTTTTATCTAGAGCGGTTATATTTGCAAGGTGCCAGTACCATTTCAGCTTTCTCCCCTTGACAACGCTGAGTAGGACGTACAGCTGGCTTGTCTGTCTCTGTTGCCTGACTTCCTCGTTCGCGCTGTGTGTCTTGGAGCTGACACTGCTTGATAGGGCTTGGCGACACTATCTGAACAATCATCTCACAAAATCGAAGTTTTGTCCAACCAGTCGCATACTACACAACAGAGTCTTTACGCGGAGACATGTCATTCTGCACACAAGCAAAGCAGCTGGAGAACAGGCCGCTCTTTTCGGACTGTTTGTGTGCTTGTCAGCAATGCACAGTTCTTCGAAACTTTCTGAAAGGCTGTTTGTAGGACCAGTCTCTATCCGTGCGTACATGCTCACGTTTCTCTGTAAAACTTAAACAATGCTGAAACGTATAAAAGACAGACAGACACAGATGGAAAAAGACTGGTGAAAGACACGAATGGAAGTCAAAAGAATAGATAGAAAGACAAGAAGAAAGACAGAAAGGACAGAGGGAGACGAAGAAGAGAAGAGGGAAGAAAAAAAAGGGAGGAAAAAACACGTTCTATCAGACGGCTCGCACGTTGATTACAGTGAAGTCCTGCAGAGACGCTTCCTTCCATAAATACACTGAAAGAATAAAACAAGGAAAGAAAGCTAAATGGACAGCAAATAGCAAGGCAGGGACAAAAAAGAAGAAGAAGGAGGAGGAGGAGGAGGGGAGGAGGAGGAGGAGGAGGAGGAGGAGGAGAAAATTGAGCGAAGGAAGGAAAGTACGATAAAGACAATCAAGAAAAAAAGATAGAAACAAAGAAATTAAGAATAAGACGACAAAAAAGACGAAAGAGAGAGAGGGGGGGGGGAGAGAGAGAAAGAAAGAGAGAGAGAGAGGAAAGAGAGAGAGAGGGAGAGAGAGAGAGAGACAGACAGACAGACAGACAGACAGACACACAGACACAGACGTAGACATAGAGACAGACAGACAGATAGGCAAGCAAGCAGACAGACAGACAGACAGATAGAGACACAGACAGACAGACTGACAGACAGACGGAAACTCACAGAGAAAGAAAGAGAGACAGACAGACAGACAGACAGACAGAACACGAAAAGGACAGCACGGAAAGATATTGAAAAGAACGGGAAAAAGGAGAGAAGATGGACAGAAAGGAAGACGTCGAGACACATAAAAAAACAAGAATTAAAATGAAGACTTACATCATGTCTTTATCAGGAATAACTTTTTA
>CM031595.1:94822352-94824852 GCA_018398815.1 Conus ventricosus | reverse complement strand
CATTCATGTTAGAACTTACTTATAACTCTGTTTGTCACTCCGAGCACAAACAATTTCAAGTGCTTAGGCCTGAAGCGAATTATTCCTGAGCCATCCTTGGAGTACTTTT
This sequence comes from Conus ventricosus, assembly GCA_018398815.1. Lineage (NCBI taxonomy): Eukaryota > Metazoa > Mollusca > Gastropoda > Neogastropoda > Conidae > Conus > Conus ventricosus. The sequence goes on along the minus strand of CM031595.1, from coordinate 94,824,743 downwards.
AGACAGTCCTGAGGAAAAAAAATCTGAAATTTCCTTCGGTGACTAGTAATGTAAAGGTTGCTCCTTCTCTCACTAATAAGAGAGAGAGAGAGAGAGAGAGAGAGAGAGAGAGAGAGAGAGAGGAGAGAGAGAGGGTGAAATTTTGATATGTATTCTGAGTCCTTCCCCTAGAGGACCCACCTGCCACCCCTACACGTCACAGTCCCTAGAGGACCCCACCTGCCACCCCTACACGTCACAGTCCCTAGAGGATCCCACCTGCCACCCCTACACGTCACAGTCCCTAGAGGACCCCACCTGCCACCCTACACGTCACAGTCCCTAGAGGACCCCATCTGCCACCCTACACGTCACAGTCCCTAGAGGACCACCCCTGCCAACCCTACTCGTCACACTCCCTAGAGGCCCCCCCCCCCCCCCCGCCACCCCTACTCGTCACAGTCCCTAGAGGATCACCCCTGCCACCCTTACTCGTCACAGTCCCTAGAGGGATCCCACCTGCCACCCCTACTCGTCACAGTCTCTGAGAGGATCCCACCTGCCACCCCTACACGTCACAGTTCCTAGAGGACCCCACCTGCCACCCCTACACGTCACAGTTCCTAGAGGACCCCACCTGCCACCCTACTCGTCACAGTCCCTAGAGGACCCCACCTGCCACCCCTACACGTCACAGTCCCTAGAGGACCCCACCTGCCACCCCTACACGTCACAGTCCCTAGAGGACCCCACCTGCCACCCCTATACGTCACAGTCCCTAGAGGACCCCACCTGCCACCCCTACTCGTCACAGTCCCTAGAGGGATCCCACCTGCCACCCCTACTCGTCACAGTCCCTAGAGGACCCCACCTGCCACCCCTATACGTCACAGTCCCTAGAGGACCCCACCTGCCACCCCTACACGTCACAGTCCCTAGAGGACCCCACCTGCCACCCCTACTCGTCACAGTCCCTAGAGGACCCCACCTGCCACCCCTACTCGTCACAGTCCCTAAGTGGCTTCACCCCACGCCGCTCATACCAGATCCGTTCTCTCTCCTTCCGTCTTCCCCTCCACCCGCTTCACTGCAGACAGCCACATTCAGGTTTGACTGGTCAGAGCCTAAGCTCAGTAAGGCCACAGGGAGCGGTCACCAATAGATCGTTGAGAGACAGCCTGTTAGAGGAGACACGGCTGCTCCGCTGAGTCACTTCGGTTGTGGTCAGAGGTACCTGCTATGACGCAATGTACCGCCGCTTCTAAACCCATAACCAAAGACAATGATTTGTCGATCATAGAGCCAGCGTCAGTGACACCTTTCCCCTAGACCACCCCACCTCCGGAGGGAACCACCACGAACAAATTCTGTCTGTCTCTGTCTCTGTCTCTGTCTCTCTCTCTCTCTCTCTCTCTCTCTCTCTCTCTCTCTCTCTCTCTCTCTCTCTCTCTCTCTCTACTGTTAGTATCTCTTAGTGTTGAACATTTCCGTCGAGAAACCATACCCATGTTAAAGAATGGAGTGGGAGGGAGAGAAAATGGGTGCGATTAGGAGGGAAGGACGAGGGAGGTTGGGAGGAGGAAGGAAGGCGAGCAAGTGGGAAAGAGGGGGGGGGGGGGATGCAGAACTTTCCAGGCGTGCCAGAGAGCTACAGCCACAGCCTGTAAGAGCTCTGAATCCCCAACAGCTGTGTCAAAGACGTCAGCAGATTTTGTCAACGAATCGTTCTCGGCTTCCGGCTCTCAAGCCAGTACCACCAAGCTCGCCCCCCGAACACGCCGAGGTGGTATGGTGTGTAACATGTAGATCTGATTGAATTCAAGCTGTTACAGGGGACTGCTATCATGATGTGTTGTATCCTTCTCGCTACAACCAGTTTCTCTATGTGAAATACGGGCAGCGTTTTCCAGGGGAGAGGTGTCACTATAGCGGAGAGCCGCAACAGGTGTATGCCGCGAGCTGTGCATTTCGATCGGGTGGAAGTATACGAAACTAGATGGATCAAGTAGCCTAACACACACACCTCCACACAGACACACAGACATACAGACACACACATACACACACATACTCACACACACACACACACACACACACACACACACACACACACACACACACACACACATACACACACATACACACACACACACACACACCACACACACACACACACACACACACACACACACACACACACACACACACACACACACACACACACGTACGCACACGCATACACACACAGACTGACAGACATGCAGACAGACAGATAGATAGAGAGATAGATAGGTATATAGATAGATGAATGGATGTGTACACACACACACACACACACACACACACACACACACACACACACACACACACACACACATAATATAATATATATATATATATTATATATATATA
>CM031595.1:94807352-94817352 GCA_018398815.1 Conus ventricosus | reverse complement strand
ATTAATGTATTAAAATAATTATTGTCCAATAAACTTTCGTTCATTCGGTCTGATGTTCTGTTATGTTCTTTAATTATGTTTCTTTAGTCGTCCTTGTCCTCTTTCCCCTCCTCCATCATCTCCTTCCTACCTTTCCTCCTCTCTTCTTTTACTTCTGCTTCTTCTTTCTTCTTCTTCTTCTTCTTCTTTTCTGCGCTGCTGCATTTTCTCCCCATCTCTTCTTTGTATCTCCCTCCTCCTCCCCCTCCTCCTCCTCCCACCCTGCTTCTAATTACGCCGTTCTTCATTCGTCTTGTTCAGTTCAATTGTTTTATTACTCTTATCCTCTGTCTCGTTGATTGTTTCAGTTTGTCCTCTTGCCTTGTGTTCAGTTTGTCCTCTGCCCTTGTGTTCGTTTGTCCTCTGCCTTGTTGTCAGTTTATCCTCTGCTTGTTGTTAGTTTGTTCCTTGCTTGTTGTTCAGCTGCTCTGCCTTGTTTGATTCAGTTTGTGCTCTGCCTTTTCTTAGTTTGTCTTCCGCCTTGTTGTTTGTTTGTCTTGCCTTGTTTGTTCTTCTTCACTCTGCCTTGTTGTTCAGTTTGTCCTCTGCCTTGTCGTTCAGTTTACCTCTGCCTTGTTGTTCAGTTTGTCCTCTGCCTTGTGTCCAGTTTATCCTCTGCCTTGTTGTTCAGTTTGTCCTCTGCCTTGGGTCTGTTTATCCTCCTGCCTTGTTGTTCAGTTTGTCCTCTGCCTTGGTGTCCAGTTTATCCTCTGCCTTGTGTTAGTTTTCCTCTGCCTTGTTGTTCAGTTTGTCCTCTGCCTTGGTGTCCAGTTTTCCTCTGCCTTGGTGTCCAGTTTATCCTCTGCCTTGTTGTTCAGTTTGTCCTCTGCCTTGTCGTTCAGTTTTCCTCTGCCTTCGTGTCAGTTTTCCTCTGCCTTGGTGTTTAGTCTGTCCTCTGCCTTGTTGTTCAGTTTGTCCTCTGCCTTGTTCAGTTTGTCCTCTGCCTTGTGTTCAGTTTATCCTCTGCCTTGTGTTGTTCAGTTCTGTCCTCTGCCTTGGTTGTTCAGTTCTTCCTCTGCCTTGTTGTTCAGTTTGTTCCTCTGCCTTGTTCAGTTTGTCCTCTGCCTTGTCGTTCAGTTTGTCCTCTGCCTTGTGTTTTCAGTTTGTCCTCTGCCTTGGTTGTTAGTCTGTCCTCTGCCTTGCTGTTCAGTTTGTCCTCTGCCTTGTGTTCAGTTTGTCCTCTGCCTTGTCGTTCAGTTTGTCCTCTGCCTTGTTGTGTTCAGTTTGTCCTCTGCCTTGTGTGTTCATTTTGTCCTCTGCCTTTGTCGTTTGTCATGTTGTTCTCTCTGCCTTGTTGTTCAGTTTGTCCTCTGCCTTGTTGTTCAGTTTGTCCTCTGCCTTGTTGTTAGTTCTGTCCTCTGCCTTGTTGTTCAGTTTGTCCTCTGCCTTGTGTTGTTCAGTCTGTCCTCTGCCTTGTGTTGTTCAGTCTGTCCTCTGCCTTGTTGTTCAGTTTGTCCTCTGCCTTGTGTTGTTCAGTTGTCCTCTGCCTTGTGTGTTCAGTTTGTCCTCTGCCTTGTTGTTCAGTCTGTCCTCTGCCTTGTTGTTCAGTTTGTCCTCTGCCTTGTTGTTCAGTTTGTCCTCTGCCTTGTCGTTGAGTTTGTCCTCTGCCTTGTGTTAGTTTGTCTCCTGCCTTGTTGTTCAGTTTGTCCTCTGCCTTGTTGTTCAGTCTGTCCTCTGCCTTGTTTCAGTCTGTCCTCTGCCTTGTTGTCAGTTCTGTCCTCTGCCTTGTGTTGTCAGTTGTCCTCTGTCTTGTTCAGTCTTGTCCTCTGCCTTGTTGTTCAGTCTGTCCTCTGCCTTGTCAGTTGTCCTCTGCCTTGTGTTGTTCAGTTTGTCCTCTGCCTTGTGTGTTCAGTTTGTCCTCTGCCTTGTTCAGTCTGTCCTCTGCCTTGTTCAGTCTGTCCTCTGCCTTGTTCAGTCTGTCCTCTGCCTTGTTGTTCAGTTTGTCCTTTTTCTGCCTTGTCGTTTTCAGTTTGTCCTCTGCCTTGTGTTAGTTGTCCTCTGCCTTGTGTTGTTCAGTTTGTCCTCTGCCTTGTGTTGTTAGTTTGTCCTCCCTGCACGCTTGTTGTTCAGTTGTCCTCTGCCTGTTGTTAGTTTGTCCTCTGCCTTGTGTTGTTCAGTTTGTCCTCTGCCTTGTCGTTCAGTTTGTCCTCTGCCTTGTTGTTCAGTTTGTCCTCTGCCTTGTTGTTCAGTTTGTCCTCTGCCTTGTTGTTAGTTTGTCCTCTGCCTTGTGTTGTTCAGTTTGTCCTCTGCCTTGTGTTGTTCAGTTTGTCCTCTGCCGTTGTTCGTTCAGTTTGTCCTCTGCCTTGTGTTGTTCAGTTGTCCTCTGCCTTGTTGTTCGGTTTGTCCTCTGCCTTGTTGTTCAGTTTGTCTCTGCCTTGTTGTTCAGTTTGTCCTCTGCCTTGTGTTGTTCAGTTTGTCCCTGCCTTGTGTTGTTCAGTTTGTCCTCTGCCTTGTGTTCAGTTTGTCCTCTGCCTTGTGTTGTTCAGTCTGTCCTCTGCCTTGTTGTTCAGTTTGTCCTCTGCCTTGTTGTTCAGTTTGTTCTCTGCCTTGTTGTTCAGTTTGTCCTCTGCCTTGTTCAGTTTGTCCTCTGCCTTGTGTTGTTCAGTCTGTCCTCTGCTTCTTGTTGCTTTGTCAGTTGTCCTCTGCCTTGTTGTTCAGTTTGTCCTCTGCCTTGTTTCAGTTTGTCCTCTGCCTTGTTGTTCAGTCTTGTCCTCTGCCTTGTTGTTCAGTTTGTCCTCTGCCTTGTTTGTTCAGCTTGTCCTCTGCCTTTGTGTTTTTTGTTGTTCATTGCCTCTGCCTGTTCATCTGTCCTTGCCTTTGTTGTTCAGTCTGTCCTCTGCCTTGTTGTTCAGTTTGTCCTCTGCCTTGTTGTTCAGTTTGTCCTCGCTTGTTGTTCAGTTGTCCTCTGTCCTGTTGTTCAGTTTGTCCTCTGCCTTGTTGTTCAGTTTGTCCTCTGCCTTTCAGTTTGTTCCTCTGCTTGTTGTTCCTCTGCCTGTGTTAGTTGTCTCTGCTTGTTTCAGTTGTCCTCTGCCTTGTTCGTTTGTCTTGCTTGTTCGTTGTCCTCTGCCTTGTTCAGTCTGTCCTCTGCCTTGTTCAGTCTGTCCTCTGCCTTGTTCAGTCTGTCCTCTGCCTTGTTCAGTCTGTGCTCTGCCTTGTTCAGTCTGTCCTCTGCCTTGTTCAGTCTGTCCTCTGCCTTGTTCAGTCTGTCCTCTGCCTTGTTGTTCAGTTTGTCCTGTGCCTTGTTCAGATTGTCCTCTGCCTTGTTGTTTAGTTTGTCCTCTGCCTTGTTGTTCAGTCTGTCCTGTGCCTTGTGTTGTTCAGTTTGTCCTCTGTCTTGTTGTTCAGTCTGTCCTCTGCCTTGTTCAGTTTGTCCTCTGCCTTGTTGTTCAGTTTGTCCTCTGCCTTGTTGTTCAGTTTGTCCTCTGCCTTGTGTTGTTCAGTCTGTCCTCTGCCTTGTTGTTCAGTCTGTCCTCTGCCTTGTGTTGTTCAGTCTGTCCTCTGCCTTGTTGTTCAGTTTGTCCTCTGCCTTGTTCAGTCTGTCCTCTGCCTTGTGTTGTTCAGTCTGTCATCTGCCTTGTTCTGTCTGTCCTCTGCCTTGTGTTGTTCAGTCTGTCCTCTGCCTTGTTCAGTCTGTCCTCTGCCTTGTGTTGTTCAGTTTGTCCTCTGCCTTGTTGTTCAGTTTGACCTCTGCCTTGTGTTGTTCAGTTTGTCCTCTGCCTTGTTGTTCAGTTTGTCCTCTGCCTTGTGTTGTTCAGTTTGTCCTCTGCCTTGTTGTTCAGTTTGTCCTCTGCCTTGTGTTGTTCAGTCTGTGCTCTGCCTTGTGTTGTTCAGTCTGTCCTCTGCCTTGTTCAGTCTGTCCTCTGCCTTGTGATGTTCAGTCTGTCCTCTGCCTTGTGTTGTTCAGTTTGACCTCTGCCTTGTGTTGTTCAGTCTGTCCTCTGCCTTGTTGTTCAGTTTGTCCTCTGCCTTGTTGTTCAGCTTGTCCTCTGCCTTGTGTTGTTCAGTTTGTCCTCTGCCTTGTTGTTCAGTTTGTCCTCTGCCTTGTTGTTCAGTTTGTCCTCTGCCTTGTTGTTCAGTTTGTCCTCTGCCTTGTTGTTCAGTTTGTCCTCTGCCTTGTTGTTAGTTTGTCCTCTGCCTTGTTGTTCAGTTTGTCCTCTGCCTTGTTGTTCAGTTTGTCCTCTGCCTTGTTGTTCAGTTTGTCCTCTGCCTTGTTGTTCAGTTTTCCTTTCCTGCTATCGTAGCTTTCCATCCTTCCGCCAGCTCTTTATTTTTCTCTTTTCTGATTTTTGCCCTTTATTTGTTGATTTATTTGGGCTGTTTATCCCTCTTCCTGCTTTATGTTTATGGAGAAGGATGGCCTACTCTGATAACGGCACACTTTGCACTCACATCCGACGGTTCCTTTGCCATTCTCATCACTTTCAGCTCCACCCCCTCTTCGCCCTCCAACCCCCCTCCCACCTCTTTTTTTCTGCTCTTTTCCCCCTTATCTCTCTCACCCACTCACTCACACACTCACTCACTCATTCTCTCTCTCCCCTTCTGTTCCTCTGTCTGTCTGTCTGTTTGTCTGTCTGTCTCTGTCTCTGTCTATCTCTGTCTCTGTCTCTGTCTCTCTCTCTCACGCTCACATGCTTGCTCTTTCCATCTCTCTCTCTCTCTCTCTCTCTCTCTCTCTCTGTGTCTCTGTCTCTCTCTGTCTCTCTCTCTGTCTCTCTCTCACTCACTCACCCACCTCCGCCTTCCCTCAGCCCTGTCTTCCCTCTTTGTCCAATCCCCCGGATTAAAAGCAGAGTTATGAATCTCATCCTGTCTCCGTCTTTGATTCATGCGGGCAGGTCTATTTTCAGGCTGTCGCTGGTCGAGCTGTAGGCATGTGATGAGTCGCCTAGCCCTGTTCTGGTCGAGCTGTAGGCATGTGATGAGTCGCCTAGCCTTGTTCTGGTCGAGCTGTAGGCATGTGATGAGTCGCCTAGCCCTGTTCTGGTCGAGCTGCAGGCATGTGATGAGTCGCCTAGCCCTGTTCTGGTCGAGCTGTAGGCATGTGATGAGTCGCCTAGCCTGTTCTGGTCGAGCTGTAGGCATGTGATGAGTCGCCTAGCCCTGTTCTGGCAGCCTTTGCCACGTCCAGCTATGGGCTGGCTTCGACTGTGTCAAGCCACTGCTGAAGGTCATAGTGACTTGTGGGGAAGAGGGTTCGATTCTTCTGAGTGAAGCTGTAAAGAGGGCGAGAGAGAGAGAGAGAGAGAGAGAGAGAGAGAGAGAGAGAGAGAGAGAGAGAGTGAGAGTGAGTGAGTGACACTGACGCTAGACCTGTGTCAACAAAGGTTTGCGCCAGCCAGAGGCATTTGAATAATGAGCATATTACTATTTTCAGTTATCTATGTCTAATCCCAAAGGCTTTACAAATATATGCTGCAAGCGTAATTTGTATAGATTTGTATTTGCGAGAAGAACTGAAAGTTTAAAGCTCGAAGGCTTATTAAAATACTTTTTTTTTGCAGTGTACGCTTATCTAATTTCCTGATATTTTGGACAAGAGAAAATGAAGTGTACATCTGTTTCGCATGGAATCGACCAAATGGACAGTCACATCTTCTTTCACATGTGTTTTCTCCGAAATCTAACCCTTGGATCTTTAAAGACGAAACTTCTAACCTGAAGCGAATGAACTGTTCTAAGCCTGAGATGTTTCAATTGGTTCAGATATGGCGCTAGAGATAGGAAAGATTTAAATGTGCAACAGAAAGAATATCGTTCACTTGAATTAATGTTTGTTGACCATTCTTGATTATGTGAGTCTGTCCTTAAACTCGGAAATGTTTTTTCTCATCGCGCACTCCTTGATTTTTCCAAACTTCTTCAAAGCCATACTAATACAGCGAATAACGAACAGTTGACGCCGATTTTTTTTTTCTATTCATGAAGATGTAAGAGCATTCTGTAAGTTGAAAATGGCAACCGGTCAGGAGACATTTTAATTACTCGTAACTAGTATTTCATGCACTTTACGAAAAAAGTTGATGTATAATGGGTAACGACTTGTTTCACCGTAGACCAGCCGATTTAATAAAACATTCAAAACTCTCCTTAAGGCGAACAGCTGAACTCTCTCAATGGCTGTCATATGGCTGACCGTTGCCCCGCACCTCTGCGCCTAGCTGAGCATAGGCTGGATTTGCGCATCGAAAAGCTCAAAGAATATTGAAGGAGATCTTTCTTCTGGTGACCAGAGTAATCTGAAAATACATACAACTCCCTTTTTCGCTTGGCTAGCGATATCATTCAAAGCATGCGAGAACGACTAGCGAGAAAAGAGATACCAAGGTACTTAAAAACGTTAACCAGTTCTACTCCATTATCCATTGTGGAGGTTAAGTTCCAGGTCTAGTTTCAGAGCAACCTCATGCAAAACATTTAACTGGTTTTATAAACCACAAACAGAATCAGAAACCAATATGACATCATCTGCAAACATAAGAATAAATATTTCAACAAGGTCTGTTAATAACTGAATACCTTGCCTGCTAAAGTTTGTGATTTTCTCTGCCAGTTCGTTAATAGGAAGGGAAACAAATTACAAACTAGGACAACGAATTTCTCGTTGTTTTACATCTCTGGAGCATAGAAATGAGCCTGTCAACTCATCAACACAAAGACCTTTAGCTTTCATTACTCTATACTATGCTTTGTATGGCTCTGTATGTTTTGCCATCTATACCATGTTTCCTTAATATGGTCCAGACCGTAAGGCTGCACACCGAATCAAATGCTTTCTGAAGTCAATAAAGGCTACATACAACTTTTTATGATACAACAATTGTTTCTGAACCAGGCAAGAAAAGGAATAAATCATCGACAGCGCTATGTTTTTTTTCGGTTTTTTTTTTCGAAAACCAGCCTGATTGTCATTTAAAATGTTATTATCTTCAATCCATTGGGTCAGTCTTTCGTTTAAAATGAAGCTACACAGTTTGCTGCATACGTTTCATGATGACGTGTCTCTATAGTTATCTGGGGTATTTGGGTCGCCTTTCTTATGTAACGGTTGTATAACAGCCTCTCACCAATCATCAGGATACCGACCTAATGTAAATAACTTATTAAGAAAATTGACTAATAAGAGATATAATAGGTACTGAATTTCTAAGGAATTCGTTTATCAATCCATTGGGTCCCGTCGCTTTACCGTCTTTAAAACCGTGCAGCGCTGAGTGTATTTCCAATTAATGTCGTTTTCGAGCAAATCAAAGTTGATTCTTTTACTGCAATTACTGTCTAAGTTATCACCTTCACTATTGTTTTCATCAACTTCAACTTCATTTTCAACTTTACGTGAATTAGAAAGAGAGATAAATAGAGAGAATTAGAAAGAGAGAGAGAGAGAGAGAGAGGAGAGAGAGAGAGAGAGAGAGAGAGAGAGAGAGAGAGAGAGAGAAGAGAGAGAGAGAGAGAGAGAGAGAGAGAGAAACGATTTATTGGGGTTAACCTTTACAAAGCCAGTTCACAAAAAAGGGAAAAGGTGGGATGGGGATTGTGTCTAAAAGAAAAGGTTCAAATATTATGCAATCGATTCATCTGAACATAACGATTTGGAATCCAAAACGCGGAAGCGGCAGATTGGTTAATTACATCACATGAATTATTGGTGATTGTTGTTGTTTTGAACTTGCTTATCGTGAGTCAAATGCGCACGGTGTATGCAATCACGACAGCTCGCCCAGATTTCGGGTGTCGACAGCTGAACTGTTATTGAGGTCCTTTTTTGCGTCGCCCCTTGAAAAAACAACCAAACAAACAAAAAACAAAACAAAAAGAAAGAAAAAGAAAAACGGGCGAAACTATCAATTTTGCCTGTTTGTTTCCTGCAAAACAGAGGAGTATATGCGTCCATGATTTGACTGGGTCAACTGTGAATTATCCAATCGCGGAGAACCCTCCAAAACCTCGTTGAGTTCTAAATGACAAACCTTCCTAGTCTTCATGATTCACTTTCATGTTGCTTGGTGTTGAATAGCCTATCAAGTTCACGCACCACCTCATAGGAACCTTTGCCACAATCTTCTTCAGCGTTGAGATTGTCTGATTCACTGCCTAGCATCAAACCCCTTTCTGGCACGAATGTAACTGATTGTCAATCAATTACCCGTGCCATGTCCATTTCTTGCAGTGTCCTCCCTGTCAATCAATTACCCGTGCCATGTCCATTTCTTGCAGTGTCCTCCCTGTCAATCAATTACCCGTGCCATGTCCATTTCTTGCAGTGTCCTCCCTGTCAATCAATTAGCCGTGCCATGTCCATTTCTTGCAGTGTCCTCCCTGTCAATCAATTACCCGTGCCATGTCCATTTCTTGCAGTGTCCTCCCTGTCAATCAATTGCCGTGCCATGTCCATTTCTTGCAGTGTCCTCCCTGTCAATCAATTAGCCGTGCCATGTCCATTTCTTGCAGTGTCCTCCCTGTCAATCAATTACCCGTGCCATGTCCATTTCTTGCAGTGTCCTCCCTGTCAATCAATTAGCCGTGCCATGTCCATTTCTTGCAGTGTCCTCCCTGTCAATCAATTACCCGTGCCATGTCCATTTCTTGCAGTGTCCTCCCTGTCAATCAATTAGCCGTGCCATGTCCATTTCTTGCAGTGTCCTCCCTGTCAATCAATTACCCGTGCCATGTCCATTTCTTGCAGTGTCCTCCCTGTCAATCAATTAGCCGTGCCATGTCCATTTCTTGCAGTGTCCTCCCTGTCAATCAATTAGCAGTGCCATGTCCATTTCTTGCAGTGTCCTCCCTGTCAATCAATTAGCCGTGCCATGTCCATTTCTTGCAGTGTCCTCCCTGTCAATCAATTACCCGTGCCATGTCCATTTCTTGCAGTGTCCTCCCTGTCAATCAATTACCCGTGCCATGTCCATTTCTTGCAGTGTCCTCCCTGTCAATCAATTAGCCGTGCCATGTCCATTTCTTGCAGTGTCCTCCTGTCAATCAATTACCCGTGCCATGTCCATTTCTTGCAGTGTCCTCCTGTCAATCAATTAGCCGTGCCATGTCAATTTCTTGCAGTGTCCTCCCTGTCAATCTATTAGCCGTGCCATGTCCATTTCTTGCAGTGTCCTCCCTGTCAATCAATTACCCGTGCCATGTCCATTTCTTGCAGTGTCCTCCCTGTCAATCAATTACCCGTGCCATGTCCATTTCTTGCAGTGTCCTCCCTGTCAATCAATTACCCGTGCCATGTCCATTTCTTGCAGTGTCCTCCCTGTCAATCAATTACCCGTGCCATGTCCATTTCTTGCAGTGTCCTCCCTGTCAATCAATTACCCGTGCCATGTCCATTTCTTGCAGTGTCCTCCCTGTCAATCAATTACCCATGCCATGTCCATTTCTTGCAGTGTCCTCCCTGTCAATCAATTAGCCGTGCTATGTCCATTTCTTGCAGTGTCCTCCCTGTCAATCAATTACCCGTGCCATGTCCATTTCTTGCAGTGTCCTCCCTGTCAATCAATTACCCGTGCCATGTCCATTTCTTGCAGTGTCCTCCCTGTCAATCAATTAGCCGTGCCATGTCCATTTCTTGCAGTGTCCTCCCTGTCAATCAATTACCCGTGCCATGTCCATTTCTTGCAGTGTCCTCCCTGTCAATCAATTAGCCGTGCCATGTCCATTTCTTGCAGTGTCCTCCCTGTCAATCAATTACCCGTGCCATGTCCATTTCTTGCAGTGTCCTCCCTGTCAATCAATTACCCGTGCCATGTCCATTTCTTGCAGTGTCCTCCCTGTCAATCAATTACCCGTGCCATGTCCATTTCTTGCAGTGTCCTCCCTGTCAATCAATTAGCCGTGCCATGTCCATTTCTTGCAGTGTCCTCCCTGTCAATCAATTACCCGTGCCATGTCCATTTCTTGCAGTGTCCTCCCTGTCAATCAATTACCCGTGCCATGTCCATTTCTTGCAGTGTCCTCC
>CM031595.1:94779852-94802352 GCA_018398815.1 Conus ventricosus | reverse complement strand
TTTTTTGTTTTTTTTTCTGATCCACCCTCCTTCCCAAGTTTCCCCATTGCGCTCTGTGAAAACTGATCCATTAATTACACCCCTCTTTCGCTCTGTGAAAACTGATCCATTAATTACATGCCGCTTTTGCCTTTGTTGGATGCTGACATAACAGACCCATGGCTGTCTGTGGGCACTCTGGCTGCAGAGGTATGCTGACAAAACAGACCCATGGCTGTCTGTGGGCACTGTGGCTGGCTGCAGAGGTATGCTGACATAACAGACCCATGGCTGTCTGTGGGCACTGTGGCTGGCTGCAGAGGTATGCTGACATAACAGACCCATGGCTGTCTGTGGGCACTGTGGCTGGCTGCAGAGGTATGCTGACATAACAGACCCATGGCTGTCTGTGGGCACTGTGGCTGGCTGCAGAGGTATGCTGACATAACAGACCCATGGCTGTCTGTGGGTACTCTGGCTGCAGAGGTATGCTGACGTAACAGACCCATGGCTGTCTTTAGGCACTCTGGCTGCAGAGGTATGCCGACATAACAGACCCATGGCTGTCTGAGGGCACTCTGGCTGCAGAGGTATGCTGACATAACAGACCCATGGCTGTCTTTAGGCACTCTGGCTGGCTGCAGATGTATGCCGACATAACAGACCCATGGCTGTCTGTAGGCACTCTGGCTGGCTGCAGAGGTATGCTGACATAACAGACCCATGGCTGTCTGTGTACACTCTGGCTGGCTGCAGAGGTATGCTGACATAACAGACCCATGGCTGTCTGGGGCACTCTGGCTGGCTGCAGAGGTATGCTGACATAACAGACCCATGGCTGTCTGAGGGCACTCTGGCTGCAGAGGCATGCTGACATAACAGACCCATGGATGTCTGTGGGCACTCTGGCTGCAGAGGTATGCTGACGTAACAGACCCATGGCTGTCTGAGGGCACTCTTGCTGCAGAGGTATGCTGACATAACAGACCCATGGCTGTCTGTGGGCACTCTGGCTGGCTGCAGAGCTATGCTGACGTAGCAGACCCATGGCTGTCTTTAGGCACTCTGGCTGCAAGGTATGCTGACATAACAGACCCATGGCTGTCTTTAGGCACTCTGGCTGCAGAGGTATGCTGACATAACAGACCCATGGCTGTCTGTGGGCACTCTGGCTGCGAGGTATGCTGACATAACAGACCCATGGCTGTCTGTGGGCACTCTTGCTGCAGAGGTATGCTGAAATAACATACCCATGGCTGTCTTTAGGCACTCTGGCTGCAGAGGTATGCTGACATAACAGACCAATGGCTGTCTTTGGGCACTCTGGCTGCAGAGGTATGCTGACATAACAGACCCATGGCTGTCTGGGGCACTCTGGCTGGCTGCAGAGGTATGCTGACATAACAGACCCATGGCTGTCTGAGGGCACTCTGGCTGCAGAGGCATGCTGACATAACAGACCCATGGATGTCTGTGGGCACTCTGGCTGCAGAGGTATGTTGACGTAACAGACCCATGGCTGTCTGAGGGCACTCTTGCTGCAGAGGTATGCTGACATAACAGACCCATGGCTGTCTGTGGGCACTCTGGCTGGCTGCAGAGCTATGCTGACGTAGCAGACCCATGGCTGTCTTTAGGCACTCTGGCTGCAAGGTATGCTGACATAACAGACCCATGGCTGTCTTTAGGCACTCTGGCTGCAGAGGTATGCTGACATAACAGACCCATGGCTGTCTGTGGGCACTCTGGCTGCAGAGGTATGCTGACATAACAGACCCATGGCTGTCTGTGGGCACTCTTGCTGCAGAGGTATGCTGAAATAACATACCCATGGCTGTCTGTAGGCACTCTGGCTGCAGAGGTATGCTGACATAACAGACCCATGGCTGTCTGTGGGCACTCTGGCTGCAGAGGTATGCTGACATAACAGACCCATGGCTGTCTGTGGGCACTCTGGCTGGTTGCAGAGGTATGCTGACATAACAGACCCATGGCTGTCTGAGGGCACTCTGACTGCAGAGGTATGCTGACATAACAGACCCATGGCTGTCTTTAGGCACTCTGGCAGCAGAGGTATGCTGACATAACAGACCCATGGCTTTCTGTGGGCACTCTGGCTGCAGAGGTATGCTGACATAACAGACCCATGTCTGTCTGATGGCACTGTGGCTGGCTGCAGAGGTATGCTGACATAACAGACCAATGGCTGTCTTTAGACACTCTGGCTGCAGAGGTATGCTGACATAACAGACCAATGGCTGTCTTTAGGCACTCTGGCTGCAGAAGTATGCTGACATAACAGACCCATGGCTGTCTGTGGGCACTCTGGCTGGCTGCAGAGGTATGCTGACATAACAGACCCATAGCTGTCTTTAGGCACTCTGGCTGCAGAGGTATGCTGACATAACAGACCCATGGCTGTTTTTAGGCACTCTGGCTGCAGAGGTATGCTGACATAACAGACCCATGGCTGTCTGTGGGCACTCTGGCTGCAAGGTATGCTGACATAACAGACCCATGGCTGTCTGAGGGCACTCTGGCTGGCTGCAGAGGTATGCTGACATAACAGGCCCATGGCTGTCTGTGGGCACTCTGGCTGCAGAGGTATGCTGACATAACAGACCTATGGCTGTCTGTGGGCACTCTGGCTGCAGAGGTATGCTGACATAACAGACCCATGGCTGTCTGTGGGCACTCTTGCTGCAGAGGTATGCTGACGTAACAGACCCATGGCTGTCTGTGGGCACTCTGGCTGCAGAGGTATGGTGACATAACAGACCCATGGCTGTCTTTAGGCACTCTGGCTGCAGAGGTATGCTGACATAACAGACCCATGGCTGTCTTTAGGCAATCTGGCTGCAGAGGTATGCCGACATAACAGACCCATGGCTGTCTATGGGCACTCTGGCTGGCTGCAGAGGTATGCCGACATAACAGAGCCATGGCTGTCTGAGGGCACTCTGGCTGACTGCAGAGGTATGCAGACATAACAGACCCATGGCTGTCTGTGTGCACTGTGGCCGGCTGCAGAGGTATGCTGACATAACAGACCCATGGCTGTCTGTGGGCACTCTGGCTGCAGAGGTATGCTGACATAACAGACCCATGGCTGTCTTTAGGCACTCTGGCTGCAGAGGTATGCTGACATAACAGACCCATGGCTGTCTGTGGGCACTCTGGCTGCAGAGGTATGGTGACATAACAGACCCATGGCTCTCTTTAGGCACTCTGGCTGCAGAGGTATGCTGACATAACAGACCCATGGCTGTCTGAGGGCACTCTGGCTGCAGAGGTATGCTGACATAACAGACCCATGGCTGTCTGTGGGCACTCTGGCTGGCTGCAGATGTATGCCGACATAACAGACCCATGGCTGTCTGTGGGCACTCTGGCTGCAGAGGTATGCTGACATAACAGACCCATGGCTGTCTGAGGGCACTCTGGCTGCAGAGGTATACTGACATAACAGACCCATGGCTGTCTGTGGGCACTCTAGCTGCAGAGGTATGCTGACATAACAGACCCATGGCTGTCTTTAGGCACTCTGGCTGCAGAGGTATGCTGACATAACAGACCCATGGCTGTCTGTGGGCACTCTGGCTGCATGGTATGCTGACATAACAGACCCATGGCTGTCTGAGGGCACTCTGGGTGGCTGCAGAGGTATGCTGACATAACAGTCCCATGGCTGTCTGTGGGCACTCTGGCTGCAGAGGTATGCTGACATAACAGACCCATGGCTGTCTGTGGGCACTCTGGCTGCAGAGGTATGCTGACATAACAGACCCATGGCTGTCTGTGGGCACTCTGGCTGCAGAGGTATACTGACATAACAGACCCATGGCTGTCTTTAGGCACTCTGGCTGCAGAGGTATGCTGACATAACAGACCCATGGCTGTCTTTAGGCACTCTGGTTGCAGAGGTATGCCGACATAACAGACCCATGGCTGTCTGTGGGCACTCTGGCTGGCTGCAGAGGTATGCTGACATAACAGACCCATGGCTGTCTGTGGGCACTCTGGCTGCAGAGGTATGCTGACATAACAGACCCATGGCTGTCTGAGGGCACTCTGGCTGCAGAGGTATGCTGACATAACAGACCCATGGCTGTCTGTGGGCACTCTGGCTGGCTGCAGAGGTATGCTGTCATAACAGACCCATGGCTGTCTTTAGGCACTCTGGCTGCAGAGGTATGCTGACATAACAGACCCATGGCTGTCTTTAGGCACTCTGGCTGCAGAGGTATGCTGACAAACAGACCCATGGCTGTCTTTAGGCACTCTGGCTGCAGAGGTATGCTGACATAACAGACCCATGGCTGTCTTTAGGCACTCTGGCTGCAGAGGTATGCTGACATAACAGACCCATGGCTGTCTGTGGGCACTCTTGCTGCAGAGGTATGCTGACATAACAGACCCATGGCTGTCTGTGGGCACTCTGGCTGCTGAGGTATGCTGACATAACAGACCCATGGCTGTCTGTGGGCACTCTGGCTGCAGAGGGTCAACACAACTTTTGTTTCAGGAGAGGAAAAGTATTATGGCTTTTTAAAATTAAAACAAAGGACATGGGCATGATGGGTACTTGTAATTTTTAAAAATGAGAAAACAGACAATAGTTCTACGGAAAATTGTTTTCACATGGTACAGCCTATTATCACATGAAAATATCCATTTTTTACGACATGTTAGGCTTTTCACACGACAAAAAGTATTTTCAGTGCTTACAACAGCTAGTAACTGCGTCAAAAACAGTTATTACGTGATATTTTACTGTATTCACCTGATACTATCCGTTCTCTTCAAAGGAATTAATCATCATCTATATGTTTTCTTGATAACAAAAAAAGTATTGTTTTGTGTTGAAAGTAGTGTGAAGACAATTATCGTCATTGTTTAATCCGACATGCTGCCATATAATGCGACGATGAAGAAGCTGTGTGCGGGTGATGTAGCGTGCAGTTGGGCAGTGTGGTTCCACAGTTCTGTGTCCTGTTTGACCAACACGTTTGCAGGGAGAGACTGTGTCACATCATCGGAGGAGGCAGTGACCTGGACTGGGGGGTGCCTCATGGGAGGAAGGGGCGGGACGGACTGGTGTGTGGCGGCATAGTCGTCTGAGTCAGTTCCATCTCCCGCCCATTCTTCTGTCTGTCACATTGTTTCTTTCTGTCTTTCGCGGCTTCTTTTCTGTCTCGTTGTCTGTTTGTCTCTGTTTGTCATTCTCTCTCTCTCTCTCTCTCTCTCTCTCTCTCTCTCTCTCTCTCTCTCTCTCTCTCTCTCTCTCTCTCTCTCTCTCGCTCTCTCTCTCTCTGTCTCTCTCTCTGTGCCTATCTGTGTGTGTGTGTGTGTGTGTGTGTGTGTGTGTGTGTGTGTGTGTGTGTGTGTGTGTATGTGTGTGTGTGGTGTGTGTGTGTGTGTGTGTGTGTGTGTGTGTGTGTGTAATACAAAATCCGACATGTGCGTATTGATGGAAACATTGAAAAACCGTCCGTTTCTTGTCCAAGGTTAGAATAAAACTTCACATGTGTCCTCAATTTTTTTTTTCCATGTACAAAAGACAGTGTATTAACGAATGAAGCCTAGAGAATGATTCAGCAGCATCTTTCCCTAAGTTTAGTTATATTCCCTTTAGGGGAAAAATGGTGAATGTTGCCGCATACACGATGTGTATGTGTGTGTGTGTGTGTGTGTGTGTGTGTGTGCGTGTGTGTGTGTGTGTGAACAAGAACAAGAACAAGAACAAGAACAAGAACATATTTTATTGCCATATGAAAACCAGAGGTTTTGTGGGGCACAGATGATCAAGTTCAGACATTCAACTAAACTAAACAAATCCCAGCGTTGTCACATCTTGCAACATAACATCATTTGTAGCAGAAAGAAAAGCACAGTGTGTATCAGAGTCTGATTAAATTTTCTGTCTCCGAAGAGAAAAACACAACAGGATATACTGGGCAAGTACAGGTTGGAAGCAGTCCAATAACATAAGCTCCGAGGGTTTTGTCATGTTAGTCTGTGGTGGAAAATCAGTTTTTATTATCCTGGTCATCAGGTCATAACGTTGTTGGTCAAATAATTTGCAGTCATCGAGAAAATGTAGTTCATCCTCAACGACGTGGCATGTCGTGCATAATCTGTTTTCTCTGTCAGTGTTGGTATAACGGCCCCTCTCAATTTGGAGGTCATGGGCACTTATTCGTAATCTAGTTAGTGCTCGTCTGCAATCTGTGTCAGTGTGTTGCTCCAAATAAGCCGCCTTTTTGTATTGGGTAGAAACGGGGGCATAAAATTTGAGCTTGGATGTGCTTAAATTTTTTTGGGTTTCTTCCAAAAAACTAAAATATAAAACTTTTCCCCCACTTGGGCATGACCCAGAAACTTAAGGCGAGTCACACTAAAATGTACCCTGTTTTTCCCCAGACAGCTGTAACCTACCCGTTGAAAAAGGTTTGTTTAAAACCTTCGCCCCCTTTTTGCTTCTTCGGTGCCTTGAAGATCATTGCCCTGATAAATCTTTTGGTTTGGTAAGACCCTTGGGTCGCCCTCTAATATTTTAAAATTCCAAAAATGCGAAAAAGCGGGTTAAAATTTTAAAAAGGTAATCGGGAATCTCCCCCCTTTTCCCCCAAAAACCCCGGTTAAGGGCCATTGCTTTTCTATAAAATTTTAATAATTGCCTGCAGAATTTAATGTGGCAGTTTCAATGGGGGAAATTTTGTTTGCAAACCCCAAGGTTTGAACAAATCTGCTTTTTCTTTTCTTGCAAATTTTCATCTTGTTTTGGGTAAAAGGAGGGGAAACACACCTCCGCCCCATAGGGAAAAAGGGAGAAACTAACGAGTCAAATGGGGTTTGTAACTGTTCCATATTTTACATTTTGCCCCTAAAATTTTTCCCTTTTCAAGGAATGTGCGGCTTTTTTTCCCCGTCTTGCAAGGTTCTTGGGTTTTCTGTAAAATGTCCGTTTTTTAAGGGGAAAAAGACTCCAAAAATTTTTAATTTTGATCTACTGTTTCAATTTTTTTCCCCGCAAGGGGGAAGGGAAAAAGGGGTCCCTTTTTGGTTTTCTGTTTTGGGGGAATACAACGCCCTTTTTTCTCTGTGTTGTTTTTCCATTCCCCATCAAAAAACAGAATTTGGGTTAACGGGTTTAATTTACGCTGAATCCCTGTTTTGAAGTCGAAGGATAGTTTAAATCATCCCCTACAAAAGACACGAATTTCGATTTGGTTTTAGATGGGAAACCCGGGGGAATCATGGTCTCTGAAATCCGAAAATTGTCTTTTAAATAATATTTAAATAATTGGGCAAAAGGGGTTTTAAACCTTTGGGGCGGAAAACCTTTTTTGTTTTTAAATATTTCCTTATTAAAACCCAAAATTTGGTTTTCTTGCCCAAACCGTAGCCCCTTTTGGTACATGCCCTTATGTTTTGGGTAGCATTTACCTTTTTTCCCCCTTGAAACATTTCTTCAGTAGGGCTTCTGCCATAAATGATAAAATGCTTTTTTTGAAGTCAAAAAAAACAGCAGTAAAGGCCTTTTATTCGTCTTTAGAACCTTACAACATTTTGACAATTTTAATATTTGATCATCGCCGGGGATCCCTTTCTGAACCCTGCTTGCCCTTTGCCAAAAGGTGTTTCCCCTCAAGATAATTCATTACCCTTTTTTTTTTAAATTATGTTGCAAAACACTTTTCCCCCCAACCCCATTCAAATTTGCCTCTTAAATTGTTGGGTTGGCTGGCCGCCTGAATTTAGATTTGGGCCTGGTTTTCCGTTTTCCAGAGGCCCGGGGGTATTTTTCGTTTTTTAAATTAATTTAAAACGCGTCTTTCAAAGAGGAGTTTTTTCGGGTAACATTGCTTTAACCCTTTTCGTTTCTAAATTCCTTTTTGCCGGGGGATTTTTTTTTTTTATTTTTCCCTGACCGCTTCCTTACCCCGGGTTTCAAATTTTTCATAATCTAACTCTAATTCCCAAAGGGACGAAAAATTTGACCTCTTAAATAAAAACAAAACATGTCATCAACGTTTTTTTTTCTTTTACTGCGATTTTTCTTTTTTTCCCCTAAAAGTTTTTAGATTTTTCAAAACCATTTTTCCCCCGCTGAGAAAATTTTTCCCCCTTGACCAAAATTTTTCCTTGTTCGTATTTTTGCAGTTCCCGAACGGTTTTTCCATTTTAAATTGGGATCAGTTTCTGGGGCTTTTTTTAAAAGGGAAATTTAAGGGAAATTTGTTCCAAAAATTTTTTTTGGTTTTTTTAAAAAGTGGGTTTAAATTTTTTTAACCTTGTAAAAAGTATTTTTCCCTTATTTGTTTTTTTTTGGGGGTTTCTGTGCCCCGCTTTCATAGGGATCTTATCTCTCTTTTTGGGAATGACAGTCTCTTCAAACCACTTCTTCTTTCTCTGTCTTTTTTTTTTTTCAAATCCTCTTTGTCTAACGCTATCTTTGCCTTTGGTTGAAAAAATAATCTTTATCTGTTCAATAGTCGTTTTTTATTTTTGATGTCCTGTTCATGTTGTGTTTTGTGTGGTGTTGTGTTTTGTTGTTGGTGTTTTGTTTGTGTGTGTGTGTGGTGGGTTTTTTACCCTTTAAAAATTTTACTGGACTTTTTTCCCACGGGTTTTTGGTTTCAAACCCCTAGAGAACGTATAAATGCCAATCCTGACTCACTTTCTTCACCACCGAGTTTTTTGGGGGAAAGTGGGGCCCAAAAGTGCTTTTCCTGGCGGAAAAAAAGAGAGAGGAATAAAACCGGGAGACAGACAGACAGACAAGAAGAGAGAACAGAGAGAAGACAACCCAAAAGCCCCCCACACACACACACTCCCCTTTCCTCTCCAAATTAAAATTTACATAAAAAACCGCACACTTTTCGACTAATTTTTCCCCCTACCCAACTTTGTATCCGGGGGAAATCGATCACTTTAAAATTTTCGGCTCCCCGGCAGTTTGGGCCCCCACCTGTGCGTTTAAAAAAGAAACACACTCGGGGCGGGGTTTCAATGGTTGCTCAAAATTCCCAGATGCCAAATCGACAAACCAGATCGGGGGCTTCCCCGCGACACAAATGGGGGGGTCATTGTTGCATTTGGGCTTGCGCTTTTGTTGTGACCAACTTGTTTTTACTTGTGTTTTTTTTTAAAAAAGGGTAAAACGTTTCCCGAAAAAAAGGTTTGTTTTTTCAGCCATAAAAATTTTTCTTTAAATGCATGTTGTAAACCCGGGGAGATTTTTTTTTTGAAAACGAAAAAAGTGAACTAACGCTTTTGGGAAAAGAACCTATCTTAAAGGGTTGTTGGGTTCAGGGAAAAGAAAAAAGATGTAGCTAGTTTTAAAACTTTTGAAAAATTGATGGGATAAGTTTATATTTTTAAAAATAAAAAACCGCACACTTATTTTGACAAAATTTTTAAACCCAAAAAAACAAGTGTAAAAAGATAGGGGACACGAGGCCGAAAACCCCCGCTTAAAATTTTTCGGGTAGCGAGACCCCGCTCCCCTTTGTTCACACAGCGCACGGCAAGCACCCCCAAAAATTTAATAAAGGGAGACGGGTTTTTAGTGGGGGGTGGGGGTAGGGGGGTTTTAATTTATTTCAGGTTGACAGGGGCCCGGGGCCCTTAGCAAATGTTCTAGACTGTTACGTGTCACTCCCACCCTTTTTTGGCCCCCCACGTTAGCAAGACTGGGTTTTTATTGTCAATTTAAGGTGTGGGTGTATGAGAAATTCAGTGACAGTGTACTACCTTTTTTCAGAAACTTTTTTCCACCTTGGGTGTTTTTTGAAACAAAGGGAAAAACAAACACACGGAACACGACTTTGGGGGCCCGGGGATTCGGAAAAAGTTGAAAACCCCAAAGCTGTTTTTGGGTGAAAACGGGACCCTCTTTCTGGGTCTGACGTGGTTTCTAAATATAGAAAAGAACATGCATGCGGCACCCATCTTGCCGCTCTGCCTTGGGTTTTAAAAAAAAAAACGAACATGCATGATCGCAAGGGGCCCTCTTGCTGCTCTGGGCGGGTTTTAAATATATTTTTCAACATGGGATTATCGGGAGCCAAACTTTCTGCTCTGACGGGTTTTTTAAAAAAATAACAACAGCAAAAATCGGTACCATCTTGCCAAAAATACAACTTTCTGCTCTGCGGCATTTTTTTCCTTCCCCTTTCCCCCCAACACCCGTCCTGGCTTTTTTGTGTTGTGTGTTGTGTTTGTTTTTTTTTTGGTTTTTGGGTTTTGGCCCCGCCCCGCATCACACCCCCAAAACCCTCCCCCCCACGCACGGCTCTTAACCCCCCACCCCACCCAACTCCCCCCCCACCCACCCCCAAACCCCACCCACCCCCACCCCACGCATGCAACACTTAAAATCACTTTAGTTCTTAACTTAAGTCATCCTTAAGTCATCCACAAGTTTTACTCAAGTTATTCACAAGTCATCCTCAAGTCATTCACAAGTTCTAACCCAAGTTATCCTCAAGTTATTCTCAAGTTACTTCTAAGTTTTATTCAAGTTGTCCTCAAGTCATCCTCAAGTTCTTACCAAGTTAACCTAAGATCATACTAAGTCATCCTTTAAGTACAACCAAGTTCTTATTAAGTTATCTTATAATATCAAAAAAATACAATCTATGTTTTTATCTTAAATAGTAATGTTCTAATATAGTACACACACGCCTCAAAAAACGCGTCATCGTTGAGGATGTCTTGCTCAGAGTTCTCTGCATAGATTTTAAGGAAGGTCTTACATCCGAATCAACCGCATTGATTACAATTCGGGTCTATGGAAATGTCTTTTAATAGACTCCATGTCTTTATTTATTGACTTTATCATTTTATAATACGCCATGATTTATTTTTATTAAAAAATTTAAAATATTATTGCATTTAAATGGATCAAAATGATCTTTTGTTGTTGACTGGTTTTGGCGTGCAGTTGTCTTTTTCTGTATTTAACGGTTCAGGTTGTTTTAACTTCTTTTGTTTTGTTGCCATTGGATTATATATTTTATAACCATAATAACTGCCCCCAGCAGCAGCAAGGGCGCTAAAAATGGCAACAGTTTTAAGTTCAATATTCCATGAAGACTTTGGGCCCTTGAATCACATGGAGTTTTTATAGCTGGCATTGAATCAACTTGTTCTGGCGTTGGCGGTGTTATGTTTTCATGATGAGTCATATTCTGTAACATAAATTTTTTTTGTCTGTTCCACTCTGCTAATTTTTTTTCCCTGCTCAACACGCCCAGGATTTTATAATGGCTCCACCTGATTCCTCAGCGTTTCCTGCTGATTTTCCTAGCTTGGTTACTTTCTCTTTCCACCTGATTCATTGTTTTCTGGTTCTGATGATGTTCTAGCTCTTCATTTTGAAGGGAAATAAAATCTATAAAGATTAAAAGATTATAATCCCATTATAATGGCGATTAACAAAGTTTACCAAATCTATAGTAATAAATCAACACCCCTAGAGACTCAAATGGACTTTGGGGGGGGGGGTAAAACTGGATCCTGCGTTTAAATCATAAACGTAAGATCTGGTTCAAATCAATAGGAGCACATCTACTGACTAGTTTATGTACAAACTAAACCGTTTCCCCACACTTTCACCATTCTAGACCCCAGCTGCGCGTTCAAACCTGTTATGATACTTTAAAATGTCTTGCGGCGACATCTGTTGAAATCTGTTTCATCTAAATTCAGTTTCCTCGAGGAACGTTTTGTTTTTTCCACACGCTGCCAAAGAAACACCAACATACCTTTTGGGGGCATAACACTTGCCATCAACTTGGTCATTCATAAGGTAACGGGAAGGTTTAGGGCCACCTTGTATCTGTAGTAGATCATCACTGTTCATGTTTTAATAATTATAATATTTATTTTATAAAAAAGAGCACCGAAAAAACTGTTACCACCTTATATACCAATCCTGCTGTTATTGAGGACTAAAGTGTATGATACTCAATGCGTGGTAAAAAAAGGCCTGTTAAGAATAAACCAGCAGATCTACGGCAAACTAGACAGTGAGGATTCACAAAGCTGATTGCTATCATTGCAGCTTCGTTGCCACGACAGATTTTCTAGTTTAAGCAAGAATATTTCCAGAAATATAAATATGTAAGAAAAAAAAATACATTATAAAAAATGACTCACTCGCAATAATGATAGTCGCGCAGGGTTAATGCCTTGCTTTTAAAAGCGGAAAAATTTCGCATTTATAAACTGGGGAAGAACGGCGAGAAAAAAGACATAACAAAGCTATGGAGCAACTAGCAGCTGCACAAGACCCTATGAACTGGCAGAGAGACAAGAGCAGTATATTTTTATAATACACAATGAAAGAACAGGGGCTGGCTGCTATAACACCTTTAAAAAATGATGACCAAGCAATAAAAGAAATTATCTAGTAACAGCAAACCGTTCCAACAATGCCCCCACCAAAATTCATGACTTTTATCAACTCATCAGAAAAACAAAAAAAATGCAAGAAATCGGTTATTGTCGTGTATGACCGTTTGTGTAATTTGTTGCACATAATATTGGCTGAATAAAAAATGAACACAATCTATTAGTCGCCAAAGGAAATTGGAAGGGCATCAACGAGCAAATAAAAGCTAAGCCAAGCGCAGGATCAGTGAACAAACAGCAAAGGACTGGTTATCTAAACAAGCATTTGGCAAATTTAATTTACCCTGCCCCTAACGAATACATGACCCACACTTTGAGAACACAATACCAAACGACACCCAACAAATGGATCTTCTATAAATACCCTCTGATAGATTAGACGAAAGATTTTAAGTACGCACTCACATCAATGACATGGCTTCAAATACAAAGATGCGGAGCCATTAACACAAAAGAGTGCTTCTGCTGTCTGTTGCTATACAACAGATATACCAACGAGGACCTCTAACTTAACCACGCAAGATTCACGTCGATGAAAAAGAATTTAAAGGCTAGTGAATCAATTATTGTTAGAACATAGATTACCATAACAGAGGCATTCCAGAGAGTCCATAATCACAGCTTTAAGTTGAAAACTTAAACAAACATTAGCCGAAAGACTTTTCACCTACCAGTACACAGATGTAGCTGATTGACAATTCTCGCACATCAGAAATGGGTTCGAAGACTGTGCCTCATTTGCGCGCAATGAATAAGAAGAATTTAAAGGGCTAAAACCAGTACAACAATCAAAAGAAAACTATAAATGTTGTTTAGAAGAAGAGTCTTCATCCGGCAAACTATTACCATTTGGATTGAAAGAAAGTACCTATATTTACCGGTGAAGCAGAAGGGGACACTCGCATCAAGGGCAACAGATCCAGTTTGTGGTGTTGATTATCCATATAAAAAAAAAGAATTGTAAAAATGAATCCGCCCCGTGTATTATTTACGAAAACTACACAACAAAACACCAGCTCCTCAAAGAGTCTTTTGTGAAGATGAACTGCCGATAATTCCCGCCAACACAGTTCCGTTTAGATTAAATTTAACGGTTCTCCATGTCCCGATTGCATATGAAAACTTCCTGGATTAACACACACACGTT
Organism: Conus ventricosus; assembly: GCA_018398815.1. Lineage (NCBI taxonomy): Eukaryota > Metazoa > Mollusca > Gastropoda > Neogastropoda > Conidae > Conus > Conus ventricosus. The sequence continues at coordinate 94,788,803 of CM031595.1, read as the reverse complement.
TTTTTGGTGTTTGTTCTATCTAATGACTCATTTGTTACAACCGTTGTGTTGATCTCATGTAGATTAGATCGTAGTTTTTACGGTTGTCATGATGAAAAGTCCTTATGCCAAAACAATTGCTTCTTGTAGTTGTTCCTTTGAAAGTTTTTGACTGGCACAACGCTGCGAGATATCCCTTTGCCTTTCATAATGATTTTCTCCTGGCTCGAAATACTGTACATTTTTGACCTTAAACCAACAAACTCCTTGATCACCCTTTCTCAAGATAATTCATCCTTCATCTTCAAAAACCGATCTATGTTAGTAATTGATTTTAAAGGCTAGTCTTTAAGGTAATCGACGTGTCATACAACCTGCAAGCTCTTTAGCCACTTCGTTTTCCCATGTCTTTATCGAATGTCATTCAGTAGGGATATCTATAACAAAACTATCTGTATCCTGGTAAATACTCAGGACTCAGGATAACAGGGCTTAAAGTATCATAAAGAAATACTAACATCAAAAGCTTTGATAATTCTAAAACAGTAAACCCAATAAATAAAGTTGTCTAATTTGACTTTCTTTTTTTTCATCATTAAGCCAAAAAGGTATCATGAAATCATCTAAGTACCAGATAATTGGTTTTGAAGTCAGCTAATTGCTTCGTTCTCTCTGTGACAAATCTGACATCTTTGCCGCTAGTGCGAATCTCCATAAGTCCTTTCCAAAACAGCTGTGTACATGACAATGAAAAGTTATTCTGAAGCAACTTTGGATTTAGTTCTGAATCAGTGTTCTTCATGATGTATGGTTTCATGAACCTGTTTCTTGATCAAAAGCAATTATCGATCACACTGTCAACTTCAACCCATGTCTTAAATAAAATAGTAAAGTCAGTAATGACAGACATAAATTTTTATGCCTCAAGATTAGGCACAAGTTTTAGCGCTCTCTTGGATCCATCTTTAACTTTCTGCTGCAAATGGATCGTCATTATGCAGGTCATGGATGTCATGAGGATATTCTAAGTTCAACTTCTAGAATGTATCCCCGCGTGTGATCAGGCGTTAAACTTTTCAACCACTTTAATGCCTTTTGAATTAATTATTCGTAACCTGTGTACATTTTAAAGTTACGTAATGGAAAAGTGAATGCGCCTTGCCCAAACAAAGCAGATGTTTGCGTCCTATACATGAGATATATTAGACCTTTTACTGATTTTTTTTTTTCCCATAGTATGGTCTATGTATTTGTAGTTTGCTTTACAATAATGATGCGACTCCAATACTAAATCCTCCACGCAAATCCGTATTCAATCATCTGGATCATTGGTAATATCCGACTAATAAACAATCTGTACTCCATAAACTTTAAGAAATGCGTCCCAGCTCATCCCGCGCAGAAATATAATGCTCAGGATCCAAACTGTAATGTATCATGCAGGTCTTTCTATAATTTTCAAGGAAGACGTCCGCCAACAAACATACTCTGTCCATTAAATATAGAGTCATGATAGTCTCCCATTGTTTTACAAACTAACTTCTGCATGCTTCTTGAGCATGCTGGTAAATATCTGAATCACTGATGTCCATCCTCTAATACTAGAAAAGAACGCACCTCTTAGGAGGAAGTGTATCTCGTCAAACCTTCCCAACTGTTCATGTACTCATAAGTGATAAACGCCCTTTCTAACGAGAAGATAGCTTCTTCAAATATTCTTCTGTTAATTGGGCAGGACATTACAGACATAGCCAGTGCCTCTAATGAACCCATCAAGTGTTGCATAGAATCATAAAAAGACATGTTATTCAGATTAAAAGCACAAGTACGTTTTCTATGACTGTGCAATGCAATGACACCCTTAAGGCATCGTCCCTTCTTTCATTATAAGATGAGAGTCGAAAACCTCGCAAGATTGTGAAAGAAAGATGGTCAGCTTTACCATGTCGTAGGATCAAACCTTAGTTGAAGATCGCATTTAACAGTGTGCTGCTCCTTGAACTTTCCGCTAATGTGATCATGGTCCTCTTACGTTTTGGATTTGTTGCTTCTTCACAGAGTTCTAAACCACAAATCCAACAATGTGTGGCTGATCATACTGTTGATGGTCTTCAAAGGCTTCCATTCTGATATCAGATAAATCCGATTATTAAACAGGCGTTACGCACTTGCTGCATGCGTTCTAAGTAGAATCTCAGCATTTGGTCTCTGTATAAAACTGGCTCTGAATGACGCCATCCGACCCTGACCCATAACGAAGGCAAATGAACAGATCATGATGATTACTCATTAAGACAGTTTTTTTTTCGAAGTTTTTGTGGCGCTGGCCTCTTCATAAGAACAATGAGTATTCGAAGTCTGCGTAACTACGTATGGAGCATGTTGCCGTTTTTTCCAGTTCTTAAACTAACTTTAGATCCATGGTGGGGGCTAATTAGTTCTGTATACATTCAACTCAACTCTGGGGCCGATACAATGTTCTTATGTCGCTCGCGCTTGAACAGATGTAATTCTTGGTTAAACATTTTTACAGATTTCTTGTTTATTGCCCATTCATGGAAGCATGCTGCATTTAGTTTACTCATTGTTCGTAGCAATGTGTAATGCGTAGCCCTGTCAGGTGAAAACATCATTAAGTAAGTCCCACCTGATTTTTGTCTGGTTCGCCAATTATTGGGCTTTCTTCTTAGAGCACTTAATCGCTGTAGATTTGTTTCCTTCATTCCCAAGTGATACATTAACAGTTATATTGGTTGTTTTGCTCGTTCAAACTGATCAATTTGGTCTACACTAAACAGGAAAGGAACCACCCACAAAAGTGAATGTCATTATGTAAGGCTGTTAGTTATTTAGATACTCTCTCTGCGTTTTTGCGGATAAAATGCAGCTTGCGAGAACACACCCATGAAACAATTGTTGTCTGATACCTTTATGTTTAAGAACTGCACTTTTCGCTAACCAACACTCGAGTAGTGGAATGTAAACCTTCCTACAATCGCGCATACTTAGCCTGTTTTTAATCTATTCTCTAGGACTTTCGGCCCTCAGTACCAACAGAGCCTCTCATTTGGCTTCTTCACGGCAGCGTCAAACTGTCAAGCTAGTTCGTCTGCCCAACCGGGTTTAATCATTAGCGGAAAGAAGAGTCATCTGTTTAGAGACGAGACCCCAGACTTCTAAGATCATTCTTCATTTATTGTGTGACATAGTCGATTAAAACAGTCTAAACATACTTTAACTGGCGGGTCTATGGTTATTTACATGTAACTTGAGAAATAGCATGAACAAAAAAAACTCTGCCTGTACCGTTTGTTTGGGTCATGACTTCTAAATCAAATATCATTTTAGTGCTCTTGGATAAACGCTCTCTCTCAAGCATTCCTTCAAACAATTCGGTCTTGTCCTTCTATATCTATCCATTGTTTGAGTTTCTTTTCTAACTCAAAATATTTTAGTTTAAAATAAAAAAAAATTCATTAATCAGAACCAATATCAACGGTCTTTTTGCGCTTGAACTCATAAAGCTAAAGTATAAACACCCATTGGCGTTTTTAATGTGAGCTGTTTAGAACAGAGTTTAATGTCTCGTTTTACTTTTTTTAAGCATACCCTTTTTTGAGCTGCTGCGCGTCTAGGCTGTTGAGAAAAACTTGCCCACCACGCCTTTCTTTGAAGAATCAATACTTTTGTCTTTTGTAGTCATCAAAAACGCCTGTAACCGATTAAATTCTTCATATCCGTGATGTTTGAGTCACTACGCTTTATTTATTGTCAGTTTAAACGAACTAAGTTACCGTTTATTAGTTAACGTAGCTGTGTGCTTTTGGAGTTTAGTTTTTTAATTTTTGCTAGCAGCACCTACAGCTAAAGAACTCAGAAACCGAGCGCTAAAAGCCAAACCTCCTAGAGTAAAAGCTGCGGGTGGCGCCCTATGCCCGATGCTAAGAGTCCTACACTTTTCCTGCCGATGCAAGCACATTATATAGATGCTCCAGCATTAACATATGTAACAGCATTAAAGGCAGCAGAATAAGCTTCGTTATGGTTTGCTGTATTTTGAAGGTCCTTCCTAGTTTTTTGTTGCCTTTTGTGTAATGTTTGTTCATCTGAAGGCTTTAATGTCAGGGGATTCTATAACAGCCTAATTGCCCTGCTATCCCTTCGTTTGGTACTCTGTCGCTGTAGGTACTTTTGGGATAAACGTGAAAGACGCGTTTTATAAAATAAAAAATAATTTAGTAATGTATATCTTTTACTCAGTTATTTTCAATATTCATGCAGCGCATCATATATTAGAAAACATATGTACATTAAGCGGTTTATCGGCTTCTTCCTTCTTTATCATTTGAATGTTTATTACGTCCACTCACAGTCTCCTCCACCGCTTCCATGTAACTGATTCCTCCGTTTGGACACTTAGGTCGAATCCATAAACCGTATTTGTTGTAAAAAATCATCAAGTCCTTACACTGTGAAAGGTGTAAGATCCTTTTAGCCACAAGGTCAACTGTTGGATTATCTACACCTCCCACCTCCAAACAGTTTTCTTATTTTCATACAAAATGCTGATAATGGGGGGGTATAAGCCCGCTAGCATAGATTTGTTAGGGCTGCCCTCAATCGAACATTGGTACTTTTCGTTTATTTTTTGATAAAAAACTTTTCAACTTCCTCTTTTGAATGTTCTTCATCTTCACATCAGCAATAAAATACCTTTAAGCGATCTAGCTGAGACCTAAACTAAAATTCATATAGTGGTCTGCCCTGCTTCTGATAGTTGCATATGAATCTACTCTTTCGTAATATATTGCTAATTTGACTGATATTGTTTCTTCAAGTCAGCCTTGCTAATTAGGGTTGCTACAACTCAAACCTAACGATGTCAGAACTCTGTACTTTGCTTCGTGTCTGATGAATTGATAACCCTTTGTATTCATGAAAAGTTAGTTGCATATACAAACGCTGTCCTTTTATGCTCCTTAAAGTATGCGCATGCGCTTTTAAACACTCAAAAATACTAAGGGAATGGAAATGCGATTTCCAAACGCATAATTTACAGCCACATACTTATTGCCGTCTATTATATCTGCGCCCCTATTCTATGTTTTAGTGCTTCATCATTTTTCAATTCCCTTGAAACGCAAAGTCAGGCCCTTTGTCAGGTCCCGGTTAGCCATAGAATCAGAAAAGTTAAAAATATGACTGCAATTTTGTAAAGAAAATATTTATCATGCCCCTCAATTTTATAGAAATTTTCTTACGATTGCCCGTCCCAGGTTTCTGTACAACTGTCCCTGTATTGGTCAGTTTGTTGAAGCGAGCGCTATTTTGAAAGTAAGACGCGCAGAGCCTGCACAATCACGACATTTGCTCCTAGGTCTGGAATTTGACAGTAAGATTTTGATCCTGCATCAATAGTAGAGGATTTATTTTGTACCGTTATAGTCCGCTTATTTCCCAATCACCCAAAGGGTCTTTCAGTCTTCTATGCGGGACAAAAGCGAGCCATTTGCTTGTGACATTTTTTAAAAAACAAAAATAAAAAATTAATTATTATTTAAAACCATGGCAGGCATTGAAGATGCATAAGATTAAGAATGTTTTTGTATCTGTGGAGACGACTTGAGTGAAATATCCCTTAAAACAGCATCGCTCAACGCTCTCAATGCGGCATGAAATAACGAAATTAAGGTAAATCATTTTACGAAAGTTTAGCCAAGAACTCCCCCCGAATTTATAGACCAAAATGATATTGAATTAAAAGATGATCTTTGTCTGAAAAAACGATCAAGGGCAACATGTTCGGCTTACTACTAAACCCGACCCATCAAAGATTTTAGCCAAGAGTACAATTATACAAAGACCTCCAGTGTGAAAGATCAAAATCGCCCTTGGTCAAGTAGACCGAAATTTACGGCGGAGGCAGTATTCTAAAACGTCAAAACACACTGTGCATGAACTCCCCCAGCCTAGCCAAAATACAAAACATGGACTGCGAAGAATTAAATCAATCGGCAGATGGAATAATAAATGCAATAGAACGCAGAAACCACCAGTTATTTCAGAAGAAACAGCATTAATGACTATACACGACACGCCGCTAACCCATGCGCGAATTGCGCCCTTGATCATGCTTTTGAGAAGCATCAGAGTCGAATTATACAAACAATTTAGCAAAACAAGGTGAACCTAGATGAGCATATAAAAAGAGAAAAAATGAAAAACTCGTTGAGGCTGATGAACGCCAACTTAGGGCCTGATATTAAACGAATAGAATAAGACAAAGATAAAAGATCTTGAACAAGAAAGAATCAGCAAGACTAAAGTGCTAACGACTAACCGAGACCAATTACGAACTCAAGGTGAATAGAAAACGAGAGAAACATCCAAAAAATTTTTATATGAAGACCGACACTAGCAGAACGAATAAAAACACGTTAAGAATCAAGGAGGTCCACATTAAGCAAGCGTTAAAACAGCCTTAGGATTAGCCATAAGTAACTGTTGATGCAATTACAGGCGGTTGGTGGAGAGCAAAGTTTCAGTGCCTCCGCCGCCGATCGCCTCCATCTCCGCCTGATAAATCTGGTAAAAAAACAACTGATCATCTTGCAAGTTATGTCTTTAAAACAAAATTAGCTGGTAAAGCCGTGAACGCTTTACCAGAAAATATTGGGGAGTATTGTCAGCTGGCTTTTGTCTACTGCAAGCAAAGTAGGTTTTGCTTTAAGGCCTAGCAGCTTATGGACAATAGTTCTCGTAATATTTGGGTACATTTAGTAAGATTAAAGACCAAGTAATCCAATGCCAGTTAATCCAAGAAGCAAGCGCTGTCTTTTCATTTCCATGATCATCGCGAACAGAGGTCCGCGAGCTTTGCTGAGCTTCAATGGCCTTTGGGCATTGTACTTCGGGGATTGGATGACTTAATCTTGGGTGTTCTTTTATTGTTTGAAATAATTACTGGCTCAAATTTATGTCGTTTTTCCCAACCCTCTGTTCATTGCCTGCTATAAAGAATTCATTATAATAGTTTATTATGTACCTATCTGGAGTCCTGAGGTCAGAAGGCATCAATGTATAAACCAGTGCCAACACAAAGTCTACTTTCGATCTTCGTATTGTAAAACATGTTGGTACCTTTGAAACTTGAAGGTGAATCAACTGTAGAATAAATGGCGTCCTCTAAAATTGCTAAGTATTGTTTTTGCGTCAAGCCAGTAAAGATCAGTTAGCTCGAACTTGCCTGTGCTTGCGAACCTAGCAAACACCAAACGTAAGTCGAATAGAGTCGATTATATTCGTTCTATTCTCCCTGACCCCCCCCCTAGTTAGGCCCTTAGAAGTGTCTAAGATAAATGTTGTCCAAGCTGTTTTATGCTCTTGCAGGTAGGGACCCAGCTCAACAGATGATTCCAAAAAAGGGAAAAGAATTGAATGGAGGGATGCCTAGCATAGTTACACTTCTGGTGCGGTGCCCCAAAATAAAGGTCCGCCTAGCCATGATATATGATCCAACATTTGGTCTAAAACCTTCTGGATGTTAAAATTGAATTCGTTACAGATCCTTTTCAAAAACCTTCATGTCTATTTCAGTTTCTTAGAGGATTAAACGGTTTTTGTCATTATGGTAATGGCGCTTGCAGTTCAGGTCAAATATACGTCTGAAGGTGGAATTAAAAATTAAATCTGTACACGACCACACCAAAGGAACATGGTGATATTATATTTTTTAACAAAAAAAAATGGAAAAAATCGTCATACGCACCTCCACACCCCGTTGATGCGCAAAAACATCAGCAAAGTTTAACTGTTCTGATAAAACAGGCATCGGATGACTAAACCACACGCTTTCATGATGTGGCGTTATCAATAGGGGGGGTTAAGATATCTCATCAATGGAGTACTCACCTTTTAGAAAATAAGAGGCAGTCTGGGACACATGCAATGTCAAGAGTATCATTGCTAGAAATTTTTAAGAATTGTAGTGCGGCCCAACAGAAAATTTTATGCACCGTATATTTGAATGCACTCAATTTTTAATTTGGTTTTTAAAAAAATGTTTGTAACAAAAACAACCCAAGACCGCCCTCGTTTCGTAAACATGCATTAATAACGAATGTGCGGTGGCCAAAATGGTTTGCGCTTCATAAAATATTTACAAAGGTCGTATGGGGTTAATATACAAGTGAAGCCAGGGGAGAAAATGCGTTTAAAAGTTCTAAAAAGGGAAGGTAGTTAGTCGTTAATAACCTTACCAGAAGTTTATTACGGTATATTGTTCCAGTATAGGGGAACATTGAGTAATTTTGACATTACACCAAACTTAACAATGCAAATCTAAAAACATTGTTTAACATCAAACCTGAGAAGAAGATAGCACATTACCTTTTTGAGTGGTAGAGCTAGCTAAAATTTAGGCTTTGCAGATGACACTCATAGGATTAAGAGTTGTGCCAGAAAACAAACTACTTAAGAGGGGGTCAATCCCTCGATCTTGCATTACAATTCATTTACTCTATGTTCATTTGGATGAGCAGAGCACGTGATGAAAACTTATATGCTGGAGGCCCTCAACTGTTTTTTAATGAGCTCTTCTTCAGGGAAAGCTGCATATTGCGATTATGAAATTATACACTACCCTAATTTACAGTTTTAAAAGATTTAGATTGTGGCGGGTCGGATCATTAATATAAGAATCAAAGACAAAACATGGAAAGTCCGTGAAATGTGGATAACCTTCACATTGTTTTGGAAATAAATAAAAAACAGTACTAAAACATGCGCGTGTGCCAGAAAACCAAGGAGTTCTACATTAAGGACATAGAGCGCCTGTAAGTGTATAACTTTAAATTAAAAGACCTTGCCAGACGTTGCGGACTTTGAACAGAAAGGTTAGATCGCGCATGTATGGTTTTTGAGTACACACTACATGATGGTGAATATATAAACGCAAGAGTTTGGCGACAACA
>CM031595.1:94757352-94767352 GCA_018398815.1 Conus ventricosus | reverse complement strand
ACGTATGAATTTTGATATTTTCTTATACATTTTTTGACACAAGTAAAATGTGCATTGTTTTAATCGAACATTTATGTTGTTTTTATGTTTGTTTGTTTTTTTGTGTGTAGATAGATTACATTGCGCCTTTGGTTGCTGAATAATATCGAAAGTGTTTGTCTTGAGTTACAACAGCCCTCCCATCCATATTCGTCTCCGCAGCTCATCCTCTAGTCACCCCCTACCCCACCACCCTACTCCCCCCCCCCCCCACGCCCCCCGAAAGGCCACACTCACACTGCCAGGTTCTAATGATACCGCACAACATGTTGTTTTGAGGATCTGCTTGACAAGCATGTGTTTGTGCAGTACACCCTGGAACGTTGAACCCAAACAGCTGCAGGGCTACCGTCTTGCCCATATGCCGCCGCCAATCAATATCTCCAAAGGACCATTTCAAGGGGCAGGTTCATTTTCTGCTCTGATGCGCTCATCAATCATACTCATGGCAATAGAGATCGGCGTCAGCAGCAGGCCCCCGTACTGAGATTGACGTGGTGGATGTCAGCAAGTGAGGCCAAAGTGATATGAAGGGAAGAAGAGGTGGGTGCGGGTAAAAGACGGTGTGGTGTGTGGGTAGGGGGGGGGGGGGGGGTAGAGCTCGAGGTATTGGACGACCTCGGGAAGAGAGCAAACGGTTTGAACTGATCGCAGATGTGGCACTGTTTTGATGTGGATTAGTGAAGGGGGGAGGGTGTGTGTGTGTGTGGATTTCTCCTTCTCTCTCTCTCTCTGTCTCTCTGTCTGTCTGTCTGTCTGTCTGTCTCTGTCTGTCTCTCTCTCTCTATCTCTCTCTCTGTCTCTGTCTCTGTCTCTCTCTCTCTCTCTCTCTCTCTCTCTCTCTCTCTCTCTCTCTCTCTCTCTCTCTCTCTCTCTGCCTGTTTAGCGAATACAACTATCATTCCCAATCCGGCTCACATATTGTTCCTCATCCTTTTGTCTTTTATTATTGAAATAACGATAATAACAGATTATCATTATTGCTTTACCTTTCCTTCACTACCATGTGGTGGTCTTACTTTTGATTGTAGTCGGACGTGGTAGAATGGCAAGGATAGGTTGAAAGACTGGACATTGCGCGCAGTTCTTCTCCTCTTAGTTTTGACTCTCTCTTCTCTCTCTCTCTCTCTCTCTCTCTCTCTCTCTCTCTCTCTCTCTCTCTCTCTCTCTCTCTCTCTCTCTCTCTCTCTCAACTGAAAACCTCCAGCAAACTCGCTCACACTTCATTTCTTCTTTCTTAATGGTTATAGATTTGCATGAAAGTGTGTGCATACGTGCGTGGGTAAGTACATGCGCGCGCGTGCGCGCGCGCGCGCGCGCGCGTGTGTGTGTGTGTGTGTGTGTGTGTGTGTGTGTGTGTGTGTGTGTGTGTGTGTGTGTGTGCGTGCGTGCGCTCACGTGCTCGCAAGTGCATGCATACGTGCGTTTGTTGGTGCGTGCGTGTGATGTGTTTGTTTGCGCGCGCGCGCGCGCGTGTGTGTATGTATGTGTGTGTTATTATGATTATCATTATTATTATTATCATTTAGCTATGATTTGATATTATTATCATCATTATCATCATTATCATCATCCATATCATTATTATTATCATAATTATTATTATTGTTGTTATCATCATTAATTATCATTATCCTTGTTTGGAGTACTTAGATAACGCCTTTCCATGGTTAGAGGCCAATCTGTAAACGGATTTACAATCCAACCTCTCTTTTACACAGCGGGCTGCCTACCTGAGTTGAGCCGACTGAAGAGCTGCCTGTTGATTTATGTAGATTTCCGCGTCATTCAGTCTGTGGCTCACTCAGTTTTTCACGCCTGTTTTCATTCAGTGTCGGTGGATGGTTTCTTTACACGTGTCATCCACGCCAACTGCCAACCTGGCCTTCTCTTTTGCATAATGGTGATGGGATTTTATGTGTGTGCATGATGTTATGCGTGCGTTTACCATCATGGAACATATGGAACCTCGGTTTAAAGTCTCATTCAATATGTGTGTGTGTATGTGTGTGTGCGCGCGCACGCGTGTGTGTATGTGGTGCGTGCGTGCGTGCGTGCGTGCGTGTGTGTGTGTGTGTGTGTGTGTGTGTGTGTGTGTGTGTGTGTGTGTGTGTGTGCGTGCGTGCGTGTATGCGTGTGTGTGTGCGTGCGTGCGTACGTGGGTGCGTGTGTACGTGCGTATGTGCGTGCGTACGTGCGGGCGTAAGTGCGTACGCGCGGACGCGGGTGTGTGTGTGTGTGTGTTTGTAAATGGAAAGCGATCCCATTGCATGGACACTAACGGATCCAACGATCGGATTGTACTGGTGATCACTAATCGGAAGCCGTCTGATTGTGCGGGTATTCTGTAAACGATACGTCACAAATGCTGTGAAAATTGCAACATTCGTCTTATTTTCCCTTCAGTCGAGAGAGAGAGAGAGAGAAAGAGAGAGAGAGAGGTGGCTAGGGCCAAAAATGAAGATTAACTGATTGCTTTAAAAGTACGTACCTTAATAGGCCATGCAGAGGTCGTGTCCTCAGTTCAAACCAAAGAAACAATCGGAGGTGAACGTGAGAAATAAAATATTCGTACACGGTTACACATTCTTGAGAGAATGCTTTTTGGCAAGGACAGTCTCATTAATCGTGTGGAAATAATTGCCTATACAAATGCGCTTTGCCTCTCTCTCTCTCTCTCTCTCTCTTCTCTCTCTCTCTCTCTCTCTCTCTCTCTCTCTCTCTCTCTCTCTCTCTCTCTCTCTCTCTCTCATTCACTTCCGCGCCATCTTATTTTCGTTCATTCTTAGGCTTGTTATTCATTCAATTACCTCGACGTAATTATCTTCACTGTAGAGATACTGTCGTGTAATAGAACGCCACAGATATTTAGGATACCGCAGGGGATGATATTACACTGATGTACATTACGTACATAGTAACCTGATACGTTTTCTTCCCTCGCATGATTTAGCTCCAAAGACATTTGTATAATGGGGAATTATATCACGGATGTACTTTAATAAATGTCAAGACATATACATATATATGTAGATTCATTCACGTCAAAGGTACAGTCACGCATACACATCTGCATACATGTCTGTATGTCTGTCTGTATACGTGTGTGCATGTCTGTCTACATTTGCATTCTTTCTCCTTTTTTCCCCTCGATCACCTTTCTTTCATTCGCTCCCCAATGGCGTCTCTCTCTCTCTCTCTCTCTCTCTCTCTCTCTCTCTCTCTCTCTCTCTCTCTCTCTCTCTCTCTCTCTCTCTCTCAGCATTCCTCCCATTTCTTTATCTCTTTATATCTGCTTTGTCTCTTCCTTCCTCCTCACACGTACGTGCGCAAACACTGTTGTTTTCTGTCGTCCTCCACCCCTCTTGCCCCGCCCATTACCGCCTCTTCTCTCTCTCTCTCTCTCTCTCTCTCTCTCTCTCTCTCTCTCTCTCTCTCTCTCTCTCTCTCTCTCTGTATGTGCGTACGTGCGCGCGCGCGCGCATGTGTGTGTGTGTGTGTGTGTGTGTGTGTGTGTGTGTGTGTGTGTGTGTGTGTGTGTGTGTGTGTGTATGTGTGTGTGTGTGTGTGTGTGTGTGTGTGTGTGTGTGCTCTCCGCATCTTCTCTCTCTGTCTGTCTGTCTCTTTCTGCCTGTCTCTCTTTCTCAGTCTCTGTCTTTGTCTGTGTGTCTGTCTCTCTGTCTCTGTCTCTGTCTCTCTGTCTCTCTCTCTCTCTCTGTCTCTCTCTCTCTCTCTCTCTCTCTCTCTCTCTCTCTCTCTCTCTCTCTCTCTCTCTCTCTCCGTATTGACTGCAGTCAGAAGATAGCGAAATTTGGGGGGTAAGAGGTCGGCCGTCTGGGCGGTTTCCGTTGTGGAAGAAAAGGGAGGCTGAAGTCGTCTGGGTAAACCGAGCCCGGCTGTCGTCTGCCTCTTGTTGCCAAGGGCGGAATTCCTCGTCTTCGTCTTTTCGGGCTTGTCTATTTTGGTGTGATCGGTGCTGGACTTATCGAGTGTCTTTGGGGCTCGTTTTGTCTTGTCCTGTCTTGATTTGGCTTGTTCGACGGCTCGAGATTGCGCTCGACTGGCAAGGGCGCGACGTAGATTGATTTGTTTTGTCTTGCCATGCTTAGGTTTGTCCGTGTATGTGTGGTTTGTTGTGTGCTCTTGTCTTGTCAGTAGAAGATTGCATGGGAGTACAGATATTATGTCTGATCTTGTTTTATTATAACCTGGATTGTTTGGGGTTTTTTGCGTCTTTGCCATGCTCGGGTTTGTCAGGGTGTGGTTTCTTGCGTGCTCTTATCTTGTCAGTAGAATGTACAAACGTAGGTTGTTGCACGGGAACACAGATTAAGATGTATCTCTGATCTGGTTTTTGTCATAACCTGCACTGTTTAGCATCTTATGCCTTGTAGATTGTGTTGTCTTTCTGCAATTGTTTTTCTTTTTCTTTATTTCTCCTTGTCTCTGCCCTCCCCCCCCCCCTCTCTCCCCTTTCCCCCCACCCCACCCACTGTTCTCCCCATTAATAGAATTCACAACTTACTAGAGTTCAGGGACAGCTGACGTCAAATGTGATCATTTGAAAACATGTCTCAGACATTGGGTGTAGTTGATTCACTCACGCCACTGTCAGCATATGTTGGAGGCATAGTAGCTCTATGCTCTCGTTTCTTTCTTTTCCTGTCTTTTTGTCCCGCCCTCCCCCGCCCTCCCTGTCCCTGTCTACCCCTGTCTCTATACGCCCAGCGTGAGGGCCGCACTGTTGGGACCAGGTCTATGTCCCTACACACACCCCACCCCCCTCCCCTGATCTGTGTTTCCCAAGGTCTCTTTTTCTCCAGTCTATATTCATTGCCACACGTTTATGGAGATTCCTTGAGGGTGGATACTCCAAAATGGCTAATATACTCAGATCGTGCACGCAATTTGACCTTTCATTCAGAGAAAAAAAGAAAGAAAGAAAAAAAAAGAAAAGAAAGTGAACGTCCTGTGATTGGAGAGGGAGCCGCTGGCATTGTATCTTTCTTGTCAAAGGAGAGGGCAATTACACGCGGGGGAGCGTGCCATATTTTAAAACGTTTGTCAGCCCCTTAATAGTTTACCCATCCTCTCGCTGTCTGGCCTGAGGGTTGAAGTTTGCTTTCTTGAAATAGCATGAAAAACGATTGGTGGTCAGTAACGCGTACACACACACACACACACACACACACACACACACCACAACACACACACACAACACACACACAGAGAGAGAGAGAGAGAGAGAGAGAGAGAGAGAGAGAGAGAGAGAGAGAGAGATGAGGGTGTATGTCTTTTAGTTGTTGATTACTGCAATATAGGATGTGTCGTCTCCAACCTCCGGAAGACGGTATGTTTGGAGGCAATGAACACGTTTTTTAAAAAATTTTTTTTTAAATATTTTTTTTCTCCTCAAAATGTGGAATGTAGTTATTCCAGACAATTCCCCTTATTTTTCATTCACAACGTAAAAAGCAGTACAAAAATGATCGTTGTTTTCGTTTGCTGATTTTGTCAATGATCTGATGGGGAAAAAAGGGGTTTTTTTTAGCTTTGAAAAATTTTGGACTGCAGTAGTTGAAAAGCATATCCGTGGAGTTTTGCTACACAACGGTCATCACTACGGTTCTTGTGCTGTTGACTGAAAGGAAATTCTGCTGTATCACTTCCAGTCGCGTTTTGGAGAAGCTCGTAATTTTATGGAGCAATTCTGATCAGTTGACCAGTAAAAATATCTATAATTACTGCCAGAGTATGCAGGTGCTGGTAACTAATACCTTGAAGAGTCCCAGAAGTGACGGATGAAAACACATATAGGTCAATAAACAAAGGAAAATTAGAGAAATTTCTAAACAAATAGAGGTTTTAAAACAAATAAGCCACAAATGTATTGTCGCTAATAGGCCCTACAGTGTAAGAGCGTGAACTGAAAGCCACGATCCTCTGCCTTCAGGACATTTATTAAAATGTCATTATGTACTCAGGTAGGAAGTGGAGAGAGAGAGAGAGAGAGAGAGAGAGAGAGAGAGAGAGAGAGAGAGAGAGAGAGAGAGAGAGGAGAGAGAGAATGAATGAATGAATGAATGAATGATTTATTGTGTTAAGCTTAACAAGCCCATTCACAAGATTGGGAGACGATGGGGGTGGAGGACTGTGCAGACACAAAACTTAGAAATAAACATCAATACAATACAAGAAAGTACGTCGCGACTGGATCCCAGATCACGGAATTGTATAGACCGTTAAATACAATGATAACACAGGTAACTGTCAATTGGATTTCCAGATGTTCATCAGTTACAACAGTGCAATAATCACGAAGGATTGTCAGGATTTCGGTTTTCCACCTCTTTGCTGGAGTAGAGTGCAGCCTTTCACCTCTTCTTGCAGTTCCGACAGGCGATCATTCATGTTCCTTGCTGTTTCTTCCAAGCACGCCATTAGGTCTGAGATTGTGATGTTTTCTGCATGGGGTGTTTGTGCTGTCACACCAGTGGTATCTGCACAATCACTACTGCTGTCTGTATCACACTGATCTGTTGCTGCCACAAATGTTTGAATTACATGTTGCGTAGATTCAGCTACAGACGAATCATTTTCACAAAACGCACCACAGTTTTCATCATCGTCTTCGTTAACACATAGCTTTTTAACATCTGTGTCAGATAACAGGTCAAAGTTCGAAATTACTGTCACTGACTCACTGTCTGCGTCGCACGGTGCCATGTCGATGTGCAGTGTTCCGTGGTGGGACATCGAACTCGGTGCAGGCAGAGGTACAGAGCAAGGGGGTTGGTGTGAAGGCTCAAAAGTGTCAGCACAGGAGACTCCACTGTTGCTGTCGCTTCTGTCGCCATTGTACATTAGACTAGGTGGAGTCGGCAGGAACAGACCAGACGGGGAAGATGCAGCTTCACTTGCCTTTTGCTTGCGATGCTCTTCAGCCCTTCTCCTGTCCCTGTTGATCTGCGACGGACCTTTTCTCCTGAACACCGCACTGTGAGCTGGGTGACGCGTGACAGCGGAACGGTCGGACATTGTTGTCAGCCTAAGAATCACCACAGTCTGATTTTCACTGCCTTCGATTTTGAATGATGACAAAGTCATGTCACGCAGCGCGGAGTTCAGCATATTTTCTAAATTTACAGGAAGACCTTCAACTGGCATTTTACACGCTTTGTTGTGAAAACGAGCAAAATTGTATCAGAGCTGTGAAAAGGTTCGTCTTGCTGGCAACCAGACAAGGGAAGAGAGAGAGAGAGGAGAGAGAGGAGAGAGGAGAGAGAGAGAGAGAGAGAGAGAGAGACTGACTGGAATATCTCATCGCTGTCTGCAATGGAGAGTGCTGGTTAATTTTACAAGACGGAAACAAACCCCCTGAGTCAATAAACTGGACAAGATATCGGTGTGTAACAAGAAGCATCGACTCCGTTGACTGGGCTTTGCCTGGACTGGCATCACACGAAAGGTCTGAAAGGTGTCCCCACACCCCAAAGCGAGAGAGAGGGAGTAGGTAAGGCGATGACTGGTGCCTGTGGCAAGGGCACGAAGCTGCTGCCTTCACTCATGAACACTCGTATGCAACATATAGATTCTGAGATCTGTCTCTTCCTGTTACGAGGAAGCTAACAGACTTGGATGAATCATGAAGCCCAACGCGCGCGCGCACAACACACACACACACACACACACACACATATATATATATATATATATATATATATATATATATATATATAAACAAAGCTCGCTCTTATGTTTTAGATTGAAGAAATAGGTGGAGATAAGCATTTATATCTGCAGTGGTAGATACTTCTGCCCAACTAACAGCATGTGCTTGAGAGGGTGAATGGGGTAAATGCTTCTCAATGGATAAATGCTTCCCAAAATGAACCTTCAACAAGTTTATAGTTTTCACAGGGGAGACAATCTCCAATGGGGAGGAAACTCACTATCATATAACTCCTGGTTAGATACAGGTATCTCGAAAGCTGATTGTTTCTCCTCAGTGACAGCAGAAAGGGGTAACTTCACTCCTCTGCGTTTTCGGTTTTAAGAAGAATACTATCCCAGAAAAAGGCTGGTGTGCAGTACCGTGGTATGTTTGTTGAGTTTTCAAAAAACCAACCAAAGGTGCCACCTAAGAAGCAAAAGAAAATCATGAAAGAGCAAAACAAGCTACATTTTCTTGTGAAAAGTAGAAAATATAAAAAAGATAACCTCTTAAGACACAAGTGCTGAGGGCCAGTTCTTGGAATGAATCCGCAAGGGACTAAATTATAATAGACTAATAAATTCCAAGGATAAGTAAGCGAGCAACACATTCATTGCAACATCAAGCTGTTCTGTAAGTTGCTGGAATGGTGCTCGGTTACTTATCCTTGGAATTCATTAGTCTCTCTCTCTCTCTCTCTCTCTCTCTCTCTCTCTCTCTCTCTCTTATATATATATATATATATATATATATATATATATATATATTATATATATATACAAAAAACTAATAAATTCCAAGGATAAGTACCTAGCACCATTCCAGCAACTTACGGAGCAGCTTGGTGTTGCAATGACTGCAAGAAATATTCAATTATAAACAAAGCTTGCTCTTATGTCTTAGATTGAAGAAATAGGGGGAGATAAGCATTCATATCTGCAGTGGTAGATAATTCTGCCTAACTAACAGTAGTGCTTGAGTGGATGAATGGGGAAAAATAAAATAAATGCTTCTCAAAATGAGCCTTCAGCAAGCTTATAGTCTCCAAGGGGAGACAATCTCCAATGGGGAGGAAACTCACTAACACATAACTGCTTGTCAGATACCGATATTTCGAAAGCTGATTGTTTCTCCTCAGTGACCGCGGAAAGTGATAATTTGACTCCTCTGCCTTTTCGGTTTTAAGAAGAATGCTATCCCAGAAAAGGCTGGTGTGCAATACCGTAGTATCTAAGACATAAGAGCAAGCTTTGTTTATAATTGAACATATATATATATAATATATATATATATATATATATATATATATATATATATATATAATATAATACTGAACAATTGAATTAGTGGGGGGAAACAAGTGCAGGCTAACAATTCTTCAGTCATTATAGTAATGACTTGGCAAAGATTTGAACTTTTAGAAGAGAAAAAAAAAATCGGGGAATATATTATAAATATGAGAAACCCTTCTCTAGCTGCCTGAGTGAACCATCGTAATCCCTCTTTAAGGCAGATCTATTTGTATTGCCTGCTCCTAGGCCTTTCGTGTGCTGGATCGGACTCATCAGGAGACACGGCTGATTGTGTCTGTGCTCCTGGTGTCAAATAGAGACACACCACAGTCCATAATTCTGTGGTGTTTTCACCACCAAGGGTTCAAAAAAGAATCCAACAGCACCCCCAAAGCAGCCAGCGAAGGATAGTAAATGGAATAAAACGAGAGTGTGGAGAGGAAAAAAGTTGCTGAAAAACTAAAAGCATTATGCAAACAGTATCAAATGTAGGGGATAATCTTTGAGCCTATGCTTGAGGATCCATTCAAGGATGCAAGGGAGATCAAAAGATACGGAACAGTCTGAGTGGTCAGCTCTGCTGTTCAATAACTCAAGCATTGTCAGTGGCTAAGAATTGTGCAGGACAACCTTTACTTGGATCTCCTAAGAGATGCAATCTCCACTGATGACCAAACAATATAATGCTGAACAATTAAATTAGTGGGGGGAAAACAAGTGCAGGCTAACAATTCGTCAGTCATTATAGTAATGACTTGGCAAAGATTTGAACTTTTAGAAGAGAAAAAAAAATCGGGGAATATATTATAAATATGAGAAACCCTTCTCTAGCTGCCTGAGTGAACCATCGTAATCCCTCTTTAAGGCAGATCTATTTGTATTGCCTGTTCCTAGGCCTTTCGTCCGCTGGATCGGACTCATCAGGGAGACACGGCTGATTGTGTCTGTGCTCCTG
>CM031595.1:94744852-94747352 GCA_018398815.1 Conus ventricosus | reverse complement strand
GAGAGGAGAGCTCTGAAATAGCCAACAGAAGACAGCGAGTAAGGAACAGTCGGAGAAGAAGTTGTGAGATTTGTTTTTTGAATCATCCATTTTATTAATTTTCTCCCACGTCTTTGAACGAAAAAGAGTCTAAAAGAATAAAATAAGCAGAGGAGAAGGACTGATCAGGGAATAACATGTTTAATGCTAGGAAGGGTTGGAGAGGGGATGTTTTGACAGATATTGAAAGAAAGAGAGATTTTACTATATACGGCAATGGTTCTCTTCATCTTGGCGTTGGAAATGAAGGAGGAATGCTGGTTGCGTGTCTTTTTTAATACATGCGTACATACAGACAGGCAGACAGACAGACAGACAGACAGACAGACACACACACATGCTGTATAGAGTCATACCATACATACATACATACACACACACTCTTAAAACACCCAAAGATGAAAACACAGGACACAGCTCCAGAGCTTGTAGGGCTGAAAGGTGATGCTCCAGAGCTTGTAGGGCTGAAAGGTGATGCTCCAGAGCTTGTAGGGCTGAAGGTGATGCTCCAGAGCTTGTAGGGCTGAAGGTGATGCTCCAGGGCGTGTTAGGGCTGAAAGGGGATGCTCCAGGGCGTGTAGGGCTGAAAGGTGATGCTCCAGGGCGTGTAGGGCTGAAAGGTGATGCTCCAGAGCTTGTAGGGCTGAAAGGAGATGCTCCAGAGCGTGTAGGGCTGAAAGGTGATGCTCCAGGGCGTGCAGGGCTGAAAGGTGATGCTCCAGGGCGTTGTAGGGCCTGAAAGGTGATGCTCCAGAGCGTGTAGGGCTGAAGGTGATGCTGCAGAGGGTTTGTAGGGCTGAAAGGTGATGCTGCAGAGCGTATAGGGCTGAAAGGTGATGCTGCAGAGCGTGTAGGGCTGAAAGGAGATGCTCCAGGGCGTGCAGGGGCTGAAAGGGGATGCTCCAGGGCGTGCAGGGCTGAAAGGTGATGCTCCAGGGCGTGTAGGGCTGAAAGGTGATGCTCCAGGGCGTGTAGGGCTGAAAGGTGATGCTCCAGAGCGTGTAGGGCTGAAAGGTGATGCTCCAGGGCGTGTAGGGCTGAAAGGTGATGTCCAGAGCGTTGTAGGGCTGTAGGTGATGCTCCAGAGCGTGTAGGGCTGAAAGGTGATGCTCCAGGGCGTGTAGGGCTGAAAGGTGATGCTCCAGGGCGTTGTAGGGCTGAAAGGTGATGCTCCAGGGCGTGTAGGGCTGAAGGTGATGCTCCAGGGCGTGTAGGGCTGAAAGGTGATGCGCCACATGGTTGTAGGGCTGAAAGGGGATGCTCCAGGGAGTGTAGGGCTGAAAGGTGATGCTCCAGGGCGTGTAGGGCTGTAAGGTGATGCAAGATGCACTTCCGTCCCTGAGACGCTGGTATGTCTCCTATCTCTCTCTCTCTCTCTCTCTCTATGATGCTGAACAATTAAGTAGTGGGGGAAAACAAGTGCAGGCTAACAATTCTTCCGTCATTATAATAATGACTTGCAAAGATTTGAAATTTTAGAGAAAAAGAAAAATTTTTTTTGAAGATAATGGGGAAATATATTATAAATATGAAAAAACCCTTCACTAGCTGGCTGAGGGGAACCATCGTGATCCCTTTGGTGGCAGATCTGTTTGTATTGCTGCTCCTAGGCCTTTCGTCGCTGGATCGGACTCATCAGGAGAGACACGGCTGATTGTGTCTGCGCTCCTGGTGTCAAATAGAGACACACCACAGTTCATAATTCTGTGGTGTTCTCACCACCAAGGGTTTAAAAAAGAATCCAACAGCCCCCCAAAGCAAGCCAGAGTGAAGGATAGTAAATAGAAAAACGAAAGTGTGGAGAGGAAAAAGTTGCTAAAAAACTAAAAGCATTATACAAACAGTATAAAATGTAGGGGACAATCTTTGGCCTATGCCTGAGGATCCATTCAAGGATGCAAGGGAGATCAAAAGATATGGAACAGTTTGATGTGGTCAGCTCTGCTGTTCTATAACTCAAGCACTGTCAGTGGCTAAGAATTGTGCAGGCAAACCTTTACTTGGATCTCCTAAGAGATGCAATCTCCCACTGATTGACCAAACAATTGATGCTGAACAATTAAGTAGTGGGGGAAAACAAGTGCAGGCTAACAATTCTTCCGTCATTATAATAATGACTTTGCAAAGATTTGAAATTTTAGAAGAAAAAAAAATTGAAAATAATGGGGAAAATATATTATTTAAAAATGAAAAACCCTCACTAGTGCCTGAGGGAACCATCGTGATCCCTTCTGGAGGCAGATCTATTTGTATTGCCTGCTCCTAGGCCTTTCGTCCGCTGGATCGGACTCATCAGGGAGACACGGCTGATTCTCTATCTATCTATCTATCTATCTATCTATCTATCTATCTATCTATCTATGTATATCTACCTACCTACTTGCCTACCTACCTACTTATCTCTCTCTCTATTCTATCTATCTGTCTATGTATGTCTACCTATCTACTTACCTACCTACCT
>CM031595.1:94714701-94722201 GCA_018398815.1 Conus ventricosus | reverse complement strand
GGAAAGGGGGGGAAGGGTGTGTGTGGTGGGGGTGAAATTAGCTAATCAATTAAATGCCAAAAAGCCCACCAAGAGAAAAAGGCGTGTAGAGGGCTGTCTGTTTTGAACTTCCATGAATTTAGAGGGAGACAACCCTCGGGTGCAGGGGTAAAATACTGCCCAAATGTACTCCCCCGTTTTTGGCAGATGGGAACGAAAAAAAGGGAATGCGTGGTGAGGGAAGGGGGAACGGGGAAAAACGAATGGGAAGAAGAGGGGAAGAGGGTTTCGGTGGCTCTGCGGAGAGAAGGGCAGAGGAGAGGGGGAAGGAGAAAAGGAACCAAGTTGGGAGATTAGCTGGAAGTCTGCAGGGGAAAGGGAGGAGGGGATGTGGAGGAGAAGAGTTGCAATTTATGAAAAAGAAAAAAAAGAAAAGAAAAAAGAAAAAAAAAAGAAACCATGCCCATTTGATGAGCGCTAAAGAGAGAGAAGAGAGAGGTGCAATGCGTTAAAGCAGGAAGAAAGAAAGAGAAAAGTGTGTTTTAGTCACGTTTACCCCAACCGGGGGTTCGCCCCATTTTTTTCCCCCCCCCCCTTTACGCCAAGGGGGCCAAGACCAACACAGTTCCCCCAGGGCCTGAAAACCGTTTGGGGGGGGGAAAAAAATAAAGAAAGAAAAAAAGGAAAAAAAAAAAATTTTGGTAGTTAAATATGGATAAAAATTATTTATTTTGGGAAATGTTTTTTAAAATTTTTGGAATTCAAAAAAATGGTTTTTTTTATTTGAAAAATAAAAAAAATTTTTTTTTTTAAGGAAAAAAAAAAAAAAAAAAAAAAAAAAAAAATTTTTAAAAAAAAGGGGGGGGGGGTTTTTTTTTTTAAAAAAAAAAAAAAGGGGAAAAAAAAAAAAAGGAAAAAAAAAAAGGAAAAAAAAAAAAAAAAATTAAAAAAGGGGAAAAAAAAAAAAAGAAAAAAACGGTTAAAGAAAAAAAAAGAAAACCATAAAAAAAAAAAAGGGGGGGGGAAAAAAAAAAAAAAAAAATTTAAAAAAAAAAAAAAAAAGGAAAGCCAAGCAGAACCACAGACCAACGCACAGTCTCACATGGACCAGGCGCCTCAGACCAACACCGTGACGGCTGTTGTGTCGTTGTTGTGAAGTGACAGTGAAAAGAAAAGAAAAAGAGAAAGATAAAAGACAGTGATTCGTGAATAGTTAAGATCACCTGGCCAGGTAAAGTAGAAATCTATTTATTTCCGGGTTAGTTAATGATGTTATTAGATAAATGATTTTGTGAAGTTCTGGAAAGAGTGAATGTTTTTATTTCATTTGATTCCATATGCATTGATGTTTCGTATTTTTTGAACATGTGTAGTAAAGTTATAGACTTTACTACGTGGTTTTTGATGTGACGAATGCATGATTATGAATGAGATGGTAAGCATGCTGTGTGTGTGTTTGGGCTGTGGCTAGGTCCTTCCTCCACGGACATTACACCGAGGTTGACATTTTATTGGCGAGCCTGGCCAGGTATTCTGGCCCATTTTTTATAATAGTTCAATTCTCAGAGAGGAAGCTGGGTGGGATTCAAGTGTAGTAAATCCTAAGACAAGGGGTTGTCTTATGTATGTTCCCAAGATAGTTAACTACTAGGCTTGGCATGGCTTCCAAGATAGTTACTTCTAGGTTGGCATTTCAGCCCCAGAGTTACTCATTTCGCACTGATTTCCTATAATTCGCTCTCATAGTTGGGTCGGCGCTGGGGCGTCTTATAAAAACTATTTACGTTGTCCCAAGCTAATATTATAATTCATAGGATTGTGCTATACGTCACTCGTGTCCGGAAACCACCAGTTTGGCTGTCGTTGTTATAAAATCTTGTTAAAAATAAAAAGAGATATAATGGCGGAAGAAAGAACACCCTTTGAAACTACTTGTGAGCGTCGCTCGGATCTAGGTTATCAGGAGAGATGAGTTGCCGTGCATTCGTTGAAAACAACAAAAGATGGAAGGGATGAAACGCGCGGAGAGACGCCGGTATCGCAGTCGAAAATAGCAGAACGGAAAAGGTTAGGGAATCGCAGGGAGGAATCAGAAAGAATAAGGGAAGCGCAGGCAGGAAACAGAAGGAATGAAGCAGGAAAACAGAAAGAATAAGGGAAGCGCAGGAAACAGAAAAGAATGAAGCAGGAGACGATAAGAATAAGGGAATAGGCGGAACAGAAAGTCGAGGGAAGCGCAGGAGACAGAAAGAATGAAGCAGGAAACGGAAGATTAAAGGTCAATTCAGAGTTAGAGAAAGTGAGAATACAATTGGGGAGACCACCGAGGATGGAGTTTCAGTTTCCAGTGACTCTGTGCGCAGCATGCCACCAGACCCAAGTTGCCAAAATTTCTCTGATGGAACCGTTGCGATTGATGCATACATCAGTCGTTCGAAACGTTTGCGACCTCAGTCAGGGTTGGCATCATCCTTCAGAAGTGTGGGCAGTCATTTTTGTCTGCGTTATTGAAGGTAAAGCATTGGCAGATTTTCAATGCGTTACAGCCAGAACAAACAGTCTGATTTTGGTGCTGTGAAGGAGTCTTTAATGAAGGGATTTGACCTCACAGAGAAGTTTTCAGAAAGAAATTTCGCTTCTAGCTAAATTACAAAGCAGGTGAAACGTTACACTCAGTTTGGTGCACGTCTGGATCACTATTTTGATAAAATGGTTGTTGAGTTGAGTGGTACAAAGAAGGAGTTCGCTGATGTAAGAGCTAGTTTTGAAAGAACAGATTTGTCAGGTTGCGGCCCTGTGTTAAACCTTAAATTTGAAAGAAAGACAGCCAGAGACAGTCTGAGGGAGTTGTTGAAAGTTCGCGAGGTGTATAGTGAGGCACGTTTGGGCACTAAGGTGCAGGAGAAAACAGGTGTAGGCTCAGTGTGGAAGAGTTGCGAGGAGACTAGGAGGGAGTTTTCTGCAAAGTCTGCAAACCCAGTGGTGGGGCAGAAGGCAAGGGCAAAGGGAATTTAGGTGTTTTCATTTGTCACAGGAGGGGACATGTGGCGAGGGACTGTCGCATGAGGGCAGAGGCAGCAGCCTTGCAAGAGGTGGATAAGGGTCGTCCAGGGGAAACGACCTGCCTGTGGGGACCAAAGGGATTCAGTCTGAGCGGGTGGAGTGCAGCTTATGGCTAGCACTGGACGCAGTCGTGTCAGGGATGGAGGGCACTAGGCTGGGTGGTTTTCGTTACCAGTGGAAGAAGGGTGGATTGGCCAGCAGAGGGTTAATATAACATCAGGTTACGAGATACTGGTTGTTCATGCGGGGTAGAGAGATACGAAACAACGCTGGTCGATAAGGGGATTTGACAGGGATATCAGACCTGTTACTCTAATCGATGGCACTGTGAGGGAGTTTCCAGTTGCTAAGATAGAAGTAACGTACCCTTATTCTTCAGGCGTGTTGTATCTGCGGTGGTGACGGAGAAAACCCTTCCGATTTGATCATCGGAATATTCCCCAGGTGCAAAGATCCAGGGGATCCGGTGTTGTTGACTGCTACAGGGGCAGAGTTCAAAAAAAACGGAGCAAGATGGAGCGAAAAGGTTGTTAAACCGTTTTGTTGTTCCAGGAAGGATGTCAGCTTAGATGGTCGCCTGATGAGTTTAGGGCGCGCCAGGAACAAAGACCCTTCGCTGTAAAGTCTTGGGAATTGGCAAGAGTGGAGGAGAAACAGGAGGTTAGAGGAGGTGAGACAGAATTTCTGGTTGGAAAGGGGCGCTGTTGTACCGAGTGTTCACCAAGGGGAAGGACAGGTAAGGTGACCACTCAGTTAGAGGTACACAATGTTATCGTGACACTGTCATGTCGTGGGCACGGAACGAGTCGCTCAGAGGGTCATCTCGGTACCAGCAAAAAAGCTAACAGCAGTCTGTGATGACTTTCATTGGCCAGGGAAGACCATAGGCATGACATTAAGCGGTTCTGATGTTCATGTGATGTGTGTCAAGGTCTGCCACAGAGGGGTGAAGCGGAAGGCGCCTCTTAAACATCCCCTTTAATGTCACACCGTTTCAGGAGCGTGGCCGTTGACCTGTTTGGCACAATCGCGCCCTGTTCCAATGGTGGGCACAGGTATGTGTTGTCGCTGGGTGGACTACGCGACCAGATACCCAGAGCGGTTGCATTGAAAGGCATTGATACGCAACAGGTCGCTGGAAGGCTGGTAGACATTCTTCTCTCGCGTGGGTGTGCAGCACAAATTCTCAGTGACAGGGGGTCACAGTTCACCTCAGGCGTGATGAAGAGGTCAACAGGCTGCTAGGATCACACGCTGCTCTCTACCCATAACCATCCACAATGCAATTGGCTTGGTGGAAAGATTCAACGGTGTGCTGACGGGGCCTCTATATACCTACCGTTGTGAGAAAAGGCAGCAGATTGGGACCGCAATGCAGCGGCACTGTTTGCCTACAGAGAATCCCCTCAGGAAAAGCACAGGCTTTTCGCCATTTGAGCCTGCTGTATGGGCCGGACAGTTCGGGGACGGTGTGCATTCTCAAAGAGCTGTGGTCGGAGAACAGGAGTCCGGAGAAGTCAAAACCATATCCGACAGTATGTGGTAGACTTTCGCAATAGGCTCGAGGAGACATGTAAGGTCGCTGCAAGGGAGAGGTTTGCAGGAGGCTAGGGGTCAGAAGATGCAGTTATGACGGAAGGTGAGGATGCAATTCCTCAAGGTGGGAGATCAAGTTCCGTTATGTCTTCCCACGGATCCCAACAAGCTGCTGATGCAATGGGAAGGGACCTTCACCATCATGAAATGGTAGTGCAGGACTACCGAATCGATGTGAATGGGAAATCAAAAA
This sequence comes from Conus ventricosus, assembly GCA_018398815.1. Classification (NCBI taxonomy): domain Eukaryota; kingdom Metazoa; phylum Mollusca; class Gastropoda; order Neogastropoda; family Conidae; genus Conus; species Conus ventricosus. The sequence goes on along the minus strand of CM031595.1, from coordinate 94,717,370 downwards.
CGTTTCCATGCAAATTACTCCGCAAATATATTCAGCGTGAGAAGTTCAGCACCTAGGCGCAGCAGCCTTCATTGATTGAGGTGAGGGAGAGACCCAGCCGAAGAAGAGAGATTTTGTTGCCTGAGTTTCCAGGGAAGAGTCATACAGGGGGATGTGTCACTGTATTGAAGGGCTAGACAGTAGGAGAGAGACAGGAGGAAGTTAGTGGGCTCCTAGAACAGTATAGGGCGTCCCTGACTGATAAAACCAGGCAGGACAACTCTAGAAACATGTACGGTGGAGTTAAACCATCAGAAGAAACCCGTACATGTGAATGCCTACCCGATCCCATATGCCACAAGCAAGTGATCGAGGAGGAGGTTAGAAAAGATGTTGGATCCTTGGGGTGATTGATCCGGACCTAATCATATTTAGTGCACCCGTGTCTTAGTGAGGAAAAAGTCAGGGTGTGCATCGATTCTGTGTCGACTATAGACGTCTGAACGTGTCTCCAAGGTCGATGCAGAGGTATACCCAACATGGAAGACCTGTTCGCTCAGATTCGCCACAAGCAAGAGCCGTATTTCACCTGGATCGTCTGAGCAGGAGTTACTGGCAAATAGCCTTGAAGTGATTAACTCAAAGGAAGTACAGCATTTTCCACTCCTATGGGGCTACTACCAGTCGAGTAGCCCTTTGGGGATGGTCACGGCCCCCAACCCCCCCCCCCGCCACCACACTGCGGTCTTTTCTCGAATGATGAGGAAGCTATTGACGGGATGGAAGGTGTTGTGAAAATTTCATGGATGACATTCTGATAGCATCGAGACATGGGAGAGAAGCCTATGAGGCCAGTAGGGAGCAGTCTGGAGAGAGTTGAGACAAGGCAATCTCACAGCCAGACCAACAAAGTGCCAGAGTTGGCTTTCCAAGCCTGGAGTTCTCAGGTTTTGTTGTCGGAAGCGACACAAAGCAGCCGGAAAGAGGGAAAGGTGGAGAGATGATGAATTCAGAGAGACAAAGACCAAATCAGATGATCAGGAAGGTTGCTAGGTTTTATTGGGTTCTATAGGGAGTTTGTCCCAAACTTTGCTGAATCACGAGTCCTTCAGTTGATTTGGTCAAGGCAGTGGAAAACCGGCAGTGGTCGAGTGTCAGAACTCGGCCGAGCAAGCACTGCGACGCGAGTTGAAAAGGACTAGGTTCCGTTCCCATCTTGAAAGCTACCAGATATGTCCAAACCATTTTTGTTGCGGACAGATGCATCAGGTGGTGGGATAGGTGCAGTATTGTTGCAGGAGCATGAAGGAGTCGAGTTTCCTGTGAGATACGCTAGCAGGAAGTTGACAAAGTGTGAAGAAGGGTACGCAACGGTGGAGAAGGAGTGTTTAGCTGTCGTGTGGGCCGTGCAGAAGTTCCACAAATACTTGTATGGGAAAGAGTTCGTGATCGAGACGGATCATCAACCACTCAAATTCCTGCAGGAGGCGCAGTTGAAAAACAGCAGAGTGCTGCGTTGGGCAATGGCACTGCAGCCCTACAGGTACCGAGTGCAGTACATTCCCGGTCGACAGAATGTCGGAGCTGACTATTTAAGTCGTGTAGTCTAGCAAGCTGCAACTCAGAGGAAGTCAGTCATATCCAGGGTGCATTGTTGATAATATGTGTTGATTCCAGTTATGTTGATTGGATATGGGTTCATTCCCAGTTGGCTATGGTTCATATTTTTTTTTGTGTGAGACTGGTTCATATTTTCTTTGTGAGACTTGTTCATGTGGATGTAGTTATACTTGGAGCATACAGTCGCTTGTGTAGTGATGCATTATTTGCAATAAGCGAGGATGGAGATTCCTCAGTGAAGTGTCATGGATCGCGATCATATTATATTGTGCTTTAGAGAACAGCATTTTACCAATCCTGACTCACTTGCTTCACCACCGAGTTTTTGGGCGAAAGTGGCCTTAAAGCCGCCTTTTCCTGTGGCGGAAGAGAGAGAGAGAATCACCGGCAGACAGACAGAGAAGAGAGAGACAGAGAGAGAGACAGACAGACAGACAGAGAGGCGGGCAGACACACACACACACACACACACACACACACACACACACACACACACAAACACACGCTCATACACGCGCGCGCAACAGAGAGAGACAGACAGACAGACAAACAGAGAAGAGAGAGACAGAGAGAGACAGACAGACAGAGAGGCGGGCAGACACACACACACACAGAGAGAGCAGGGTAAACCGTCTTGTTGGCACTGACAGCACAGACTGAGCGAGCGCATGGGCCGAAGGTGTTGGTACACACGAGACTGACACTAGGCTACTAACACAGTAGTCTCTTCAACACGGGACAGACTCAGGAGAAGCAGTATCAACACTGGGCAGACACGGGACGAAAAGGTGTCAACATGGGCCGGGGTAAACTGATCTAAAACAACAACAACAACAACAAAACCTGATCTGGGAGCTGTTCACAGTTTCGTGACGTTGACAGACACACGCCACACACACACAACACCACACTGGGCACAGACAGACACTCATACACGCGCGCGCGGGCGCCTCACACCTGCCGACAAACTGAGAGGCTAAAAAATCAATACTGCCCCCGCCCTCCCTCACCCACAATTACATCAGCAGCGCTGCCACGCGGGCATTGGGTGGCAAGGAACTGGCCTGACT
>CM031595.1:94670147-94714601 GCA_018398815.1 Conus ventricosus | reverse complement strand
AATCAAGTACCCAAGGTCTTAATTAAGTTCTTACTCAAGTCGCCCCAAGTTCTTTAAACAAGTCACCTCAAGTTCTTAATCAAGTTCTTGATCAAAATCACCTCAAGTACTTACCAATTTACCTCAAGACGTAATTAAGTCATCCTTTAAGTACAACCAAGTTCTTAATCAAGTTATCTTATAATTATCAGAAAAAAAAAATACAATCTATGTTTTTGTCTTAAATAGTAGATGTCTAATATAGTACACCCCACGCCTCAAAAAACGCGTCATCGCTGAGAATATCTTGCTCGGGGTTCTCTGCGCGAGATCGGTCAGCATAGATTCTTAATGAAGTTCTTTCATCGTAAGCAACTGCATTGATTACAATTCTGGTCTATGGGAAAAGTCTTTTATAGACTCCATTCTTTATTTATTGACTTCTCATTTTAAACAAATAATTTAAACTGCCATGATCTATTTTTATCAAAAAAAAAAAAAAAATTTTAAAATTAAGTTCTTAAAAATATTATTGCATTAGAAATGGATTCAAAATGGGGAGTTTGTGTTATACTCCCTGTTTGGCTAATATACTTACCATGTCAGACCATAGCATTCAACGGCAGTTAGCCACTCTGTCAGGCCGAATTTTATCCGTGGCCAATGCAGTCATAAGACAGTCACGTGACGTCACCCCACTTCCGCCTCCGAAAGAAGCCGGGGTCAACTTCTTTATCATTCACGAGGCCGTGCGCAAGGTAACCCCGAGAACCTTTGCGCTAGAGGGGAAGGTAGGGAGGGCATTAGAGTCTTGACATGGTAAGTATATTAGCCAAAAAGGGAGTATAACACAAAAATCCCCCTTTTTGGGGTCAATACTGTACCATGTCAGACCATAGCAGAATTTAAAGGAAAACGGAGGAGGGCGACGCCCTAGTTTGGGTTTTCGGGTTGGCCGTTATGGCTGCATTGGCCCCCACAGGAGATCCCTTTAGAACCGTCAGCTCTGGTCATGCGGATATCCCTCAAGTAGAAGTTAATGAAGGGGTTTCCCAACGCCAGTAGGGTGCCTCCAGGAGATGGCGCACGGGGACAGAGCAAATGGAGCGCCGTGGAAGTGGCCAGTGCTCTGACCTCGTGGGCCCTGGGTGATTGGGCGGGGAGATCCTTGTGCGCCTGAGCGGGAGCAGATTCACGTCTAGGGGAGCCACCTAGAGATAGACCCGCCGAGATGTCTCTAGTATTGTGGGGGTTGAGAGAGATAAGGAGTCGCCTCTGGGAGGTGCGCCTGGGCGAGTGCGCTCCCAGTAGCATCTGAGACACCTAGCAGGGCAAAGGTTAAAGTGTCCAGATTTTCTCCCTTTCCCAAGATATCGTCAGGGAGCGGATGACGAGGGAGGGAGAGGGGTGCCCGGTTCCCGAATTTTTTGCTAAGAACTCTGGGAAAGGAACTTGAGGAAACAGAGCCGTCCTGTGGAAGGCGTATCTCTGGGATCACCGCTGAGGGCGTGGATCTCACTTTGTCTTCTGGGCCCAGGCCAGGGCAAGGAGAAAGGTGTCTTAAAAAGAGAAGGTCCCAAAAGGGGAAAAGATGTAATGGGGTTTAAAAAGGGGGGTTTCTGAGGGCGTCGAGGACGATGAAAAGGTCCCAAAAGGGGGGGATGCCCTACCCGGGGACCAAAAACGGTAGTAATATTTTTTCCCCCCGGAAAAAAAGAAACCCCTTTTCCTTTTTTAAAGAAAAAACGGTTTAAAAGGGGGATTTTTCAATCGGGGGGCCCCTTGGAAAAAAAGGGGAAAAAAGGGGGGTGTAACTTTTTCCCCTTTCCCAACACCCCCAAAAAAAATTAACCCCCCCAAAATTCCTTCCCATAAAAAAATTTCGTTTTTTTCCTGTGAACTGACTCCAAGGCGGGATCCGGATCTGCGGGAAACCTTTTCCCGGGAAAATCTGTCCCTTTCAATTGAAAACTTTCCCGGGGGTAGTTTTTTTTTCCCCCCAAAAGGGTGGGGTTTTCCGCCCGGGCAATGATTAAAAAATTGGATTTTCCCACCCCATATGTGTGTGTGTGTGTGTGTTTTAAAATATATTTTTATATAAATATATATATTTTATTTATATATATATATTAAATATAAATATTAAAATTAAAATAAACAAAGCTTGCTTTTTAATGTTTAATTAAAGAAATGGGGGGAATACCTTTTCAATCTGCAGGGGGAGATAAAATTCTCCCCTCCCTAACAGTTTGCTTGAGTGGGGGAAGGGGGAAAAAAAAAATTTAAATTTGTTTTCTAAAAATGACCCTTTAGCAAGCTTTATTCCCCAAAGGGGGAGACTTCCCCCCAAAGGAGGGAAACTCCCAACATTTTTAACCCCCTGGTCATATACCGATTTTTTCAAAAATTGGGGGTTTTCTCCCCCCCCAGTGCCCGCGGAAAGGGGGAATTTGACTCCCCCTGCCTTTTCATTTTAAAAGAATACAATCCCAGAATTGGTTGGTGTGCAATACCGTAGTATTTTTGGGTTGATTTTTCCAAAAATGAAAGCATTTATTTTTTTTTTCCCCATTCACCCACTCAAGCCCCTACTGTTAGTTGGGACAAATATCTACCAGCAGTTATAATGCGTTTTCCCCCCCTATTTTTTTAAAAAAATCTAAGACATAGGGAGCAAGCTTTTTTTATAATTCAATATTTCTTGCAGTCATTGCAACCCCAAGCTCCCTCTGTAAGTTGCGGGAAAACGGGGGGGTATTTTACCCTTTTGGAATTTATTAGTTTTTTGTAATTTTATATTATATATATAATAAATATATTTATATTTATATAAATATTTATATATATTTTTAAAGATAGATAGATAGATAATAGATGGGAATAAATTTGTAAATTAAAAAAATCCAAAAACGTTTTTTTAGAGTGCTAAAAACCCCTTGGGGAGAAACTTTTTTTTAAAATAATTTTTAAAAAAGAAGATAAAAAATTTTGTTTCGAGCGTTTTACGCTGTCACGGGAAAGGCCCCTTGCTGCACTAACCAACAATCCAAAAAACCCATGGGAAAACAAGAAGAAAAAACTATCAAAATCTTCCAAAACCACAACTTAAAGTTTTTTCCCAAATTAAAAAGCAAACAAAAAGGTAGTGAACTATTTAAAAACATAACACGGACCCAAAACAATACAAAAAATAAACCATAAAAAACCCCCAAAGGGATACCCCCTCTTTATGTACACACCAAAAGTAACCATCCACCACGGTATTAAAGCCCCTTTCCCCATGGCATAAACAAGGGGAACTATAAAAACCTGCCCACCCCAGGAGGGGAGTTTTCAACAATGAAGTCGAATCCCAGGGGCACTAAAAAACAAGGGGGGATTCAATTAAAAATTGCAAAACAACCCAGACAAAAACACAAAAAAGCAAAAAAAATAGGAAGAGAAAAATCATTGGTACCCCCCCCCCAAAACGGGGGGAAAAACTAAAAACAAACATAGGGAAAGAATCTTCAAAATCCTAAAAAAACTTCTTTTCCAAAAAAACACAAACTGCCCAAAATATTTAACAAAAAACCACTGTAAAAATTAAATGGGAAGGAAAAAAAATTCTTAGGGTTAAAACCCCCCCATACGAGGGGAAACTCAAAACAAACATAGGGAAAGAATTTTTCCCCAAAACCCTAACAATTTTCTTTTCCCAAAAGAACACAAACGCCCAAAATTTATTTAACAAAAACACTGTAAAACCTATCGAACTCTGTATCCCCAACCTAAAAAAAACCAAATTTTGACGCACCCAAAACAAAATGAAAACCCAACCCCAGCAAAGAAGGGTAAAAAAGGGAAAATCTTCCCCAATTGCACCAAAAAGGAGCAGGGGCCCACTAAACAAAAAAGGGTCTTCACAAAAAACTTTGAACCAGGCTATGTGAAATCGGGAAAATGAAAAAAAAAACCATACATGGGGATCACTAAAAACCACTTAAAAACCCAGATATAAAAACCCCACAAACGGGCTTTTTAAAAAAAGAAAAAAAAAAAAAAACCAAAACAGAACAAAAAAAAATATACGGGAAACTTAAAGCCCAAAAAACAAGCTACAATATATCCGGGAAAAATAAATAAAAAAAAGCATCCCCAAAACAGAAAATTGTTTAAAAAAGGTGCAACCTAGGTTTAACGAAAAAAGGGTTTTTTTTTAATTTCTATGAAAACCCATTAGAAAACTTTAAACCCCAAAACAGAAATAGTAAAAAAATGCAGGAAAATAAAAGGGAAAATTTTTTGGTTAGTAATACACCCAAAGAAAAAAACCAAAAAACCCCCAAAAACCCCCACGGCACCCAAAACCCGCACGTGCAAACAACCGCAAACGGGGGCCCAAACACGTATAAAAACCCATGGGCATTTGGGCAAACCAAAACCATCCTGAGGGGACACGAAAACACGCTCGAAAAAAAATTTTGTAAAATCCCCTTTTTTTTAAAACCCTTTTTTAACAAATTTTTGCCCCCAAAAAGGGGTTGACACCCCTAAAAATCTTTTTGGGTATTTTAATCACTTTGATTTTTAATCGCTCCTACGTAAAGGCACTGGGGACCAAAAAATTTTTTTTAAAATGGAAAAAAATCAATTTTAAAACATTAAACCCAAAAAGCAACCTTTTTTCCAACCCGCAATCCTCCTAAAAAAAATAATAGAACAAACTGAAATTTTCATCCAAATTTTAAAGAGGGGAAAGATTTTTTTTCTGAACCCAAAACGAAAAAAAAAAAGAGGACAAAACACCTATGACTTCAAATCATGGCGACACCACCCCATAGCAAAATGAAACCGTTTGAGGAAAAATTTAAAAAAGAATGATACCCAAACCCTTAAATTTAAAAAAAATCTAACAAGGGTTTTTCCCAAAAAAACTTTAAAAAACCCCAAATTTAAAAAAAAAATACAAAACAAAAAAAAAAAATTTTTTGGGGAAGGGTTTTTTTAAAAACCATTTTAACTACTAAAAATTTGGACCAAAAAAATTTCCCCCAAATCCTTGAAAAAATTTCAAAAAAAACCTACAAAAAAGCGGGACAAAAAATTACATGACAGTATCCGCACAAAGAAAAAGAACTCCCCAGAGGCATAGACCAAAGGGGAAAGGATAAAAGCGACAGCAACAAAAGAACTTTCATAACACCCCAAAGACCACAAGCCCAATTTTTAAAACAACCCAAAAAAAGTAACAAAAAAAAAACCCACCCCACATTTTAATTAGGCAAAATAAGCAAAAAAAAAATTCGGAAAAAAAATAAAGAAGGGAAAACCCCCAAATTTCTGACTACAACCTCTGGAAAAAACCCCATAGAAGTTATCCAAGGGTTTCCCAAAAAACTCAATAAAAAAAAGTAAACGTATTCACACATTTGACAAGTAAAATTTTACCCTTTAATAGATGAGGAACTACCCCCAAAAGCCCCTGAAGTTTCCCAGTAACCAACAGACAAAAACAGGGTCAGAAAGGGAAATCATTCTCCCACCCAAGAAAAAAATTACAACAGCAAAAATAAAAACCTGGATCGGGAAAAACCAACAAAACTAAAACATTCGACGTAACCGGGGATCATATGATGGGGGAAAGAAACATGTGAACGGTGGGATTTTTCATGCGAACATCAAGAAAAAAAAATCAAAAAACAATCGGACTATACAGAGCAAAAGGGCCCTTTGGGGCTGCACAACCAACAATCCAAAAACCCATCAAAACAAAAGAAAAAAAGAACTATCCCAAAATTTTCCCAAAAACCCCAAAACCCTTAAAAAACCCAAATTGGGAAGCAAACAAAAAGGGTAGTAAAACAATTTAGAAAAACCCACGGGATCCCAAACAATCACATATAAAAACCATACAAAAAACCCCAAAAGGGATACACCTCTTTTTGTCACCCCAAAAGAAAACCACCCACCATCTGTTTTAAAGGGCCCAAATCCCCCAGGGCATAAACAAAGCCCAAACAAACCTGTCATGCAGTGAGGGTGTTAAACCCCAATGAAAGCATTTCCGAATCCCAGGGGGGCACTACAAACAATGGATCCCCAATTAAAAATTTGCAATAAAACCCCAACTAAAAAAACACAAATAAAAGAAAGGGAAAAATAGGAAGAGAAAATAAATTTGGTAAAACCCCCCCATACGACGGGAAACTAAAACCCCAAAAACATAGGGAAAGAATTTTTCCAAAATCCAAAAACAACTTCATTTCCAAAAAAAACACAAATTTCCCCAAAATTTTTAAACCCCAAAAAAAACTGTCAAACTATGTATTTCTTTAAATCCCCAAAACCTCAAAAACCTAATTTACCCCATCCAAAAAAAATAAAAATCAACACGGGCAAAAAAGGGGTGAAAAAGGAAATTTTGAAAATTGCCCCAAAAAGGGAAAAGAAAAGTGCCCACAAAAACAAAAAAAGTCTTCAAAAACAACTTTTGTATACCGGTTTCTGTGACATCAAAAAAATGAAAAAGAAAAAAACATGGGGATACGGAAAAACCATTTTCAAAACCAGTTTATGAAAACCCACAAACAGTCTTTTAAATTAAAGAAAAATAAAAAAACCAAACAAAAACTGGGCAAATATTTCTGGAAACTTAAAGACCCCCCCCAAGCACAATAAATCCGGGAAAATCATAAAAAAGCTTTCCACCAAAACAGCATTTTTTAAAAAAGGGGGCAACCTATTTTTAACTGAGAAAGGGTTAAATTACTATGAAAAACCACATTAGCCTTTAAACCCCAAAACAAAAAATATTTAAACCAACTCCCAGGCATAAAGGGGAAATCTTTTGTTATGAATACCCCCAAAAAAAAAAACCCCTAAAAAGCCCCCAAAAAAAACACGTGCACCCAAACCCGCACGTGCAAACAACCGAAACCCGGGACCCCACACCCCTTTATAACAGGGCGGTGGGAAAAACCAAAAACCACCCGGTTTGACAGCGTAACACGCTAAAAACAAATTTGTAGAGGGATTTTTTTTTAAAAAAAACCTTTTTTTTAACAATATATAAAAATATTATATATAATATATATATATATATATATTTTTATATATATATATATATATATATCTGTGTGGGGGAAAATATAAAATATATATATTTTAATTTATTATTTTGCTGAAACAATTAAGTAGTGGGGGAAAACAAGGGGCGGGTTTAAAACAATTTTCAATTTTTTAAAGTAAGGGATTTGGCGAAGATTTAAAATTTTTTTTAAAAAAAATAATTTAATAAAAAAAAATTGAAGATGAAAAAAAAGGGGGGTATTTTTTAAAAATTTATGAAAAACCTTTTTCACTAGCTGCCTGAGGGAACCATCGAAATTTCCATTTTAAAAAAGGCGAAAAACTAAAAAAATTGTGTGTTTTGGCTCATCATCCGCCTAAAACCATTTTTCGAGCGGAAAATTTGGAAACGCCAAACACACTTTTTATGTTTTTCTGACAAGTAAAAACTTAAAAAATTTAAATTTAAAAAATGAAATCCATCACATATTCTCTTTCAATAAAAAAAAAAATTAACGATTAAAAATAAAAAAATGAAAAAACTTTTCGCATCTGGCCGCATTATTGATCCCCTCTGGATCTCATTTTGGGGACGCCATGGCCCCCTGGGGGCCCCAAGCCAGCCCCGGGGGTTTCACATAAAAAAGGCCGTTGTGAAGGGTTTTGAAAATGCCTCCAACAGTATTTATACTTATAACTTGGTTCCCTGCTCGTTTTTTTTTAATTTTGGGGCAATCCCCCACCCCCTTTTTAGTGACTCTTCCAGTTTTGGGGGTTTAGGGGCTTTCCCATAGCCGCGGCCAGTGCCCCAAAAACACATTTAAACACGAAATTGGGTTTTTGGCGAGCTTTTAAGCGGCGCCATGACCAAACACGAAAGGGGAAAAGAGATAAATTGAGGGTGGGGAAAAAAAGGGCCAAATTTAAAATTTTTGCAATCCAGAAAAAACCAAGAATAAAAAACTACCGCAGGATTTCTCAACGTTTTTTTTTTTAAGATTTATATTTATATCCCTGGCACACGGAAAATTTTAGAATTCTAGGGTTTGGTTCAGTTCCCCTAGTTTTAAAGTTTTTTTTTTTTTTTTTGTAAAACAAAAAATTAAAAGCAAATTTTAAAAAGGGGCATCTTCCCTTACTTTTTGGCACTACTTTTTAAAAAAAATTTTTTTTAAAATTTAACTTTATTAATTGAATATAAAAATGGTTTTAAAAATTTAAAATAAAATGTAAAAAAAATTAAACTTGAGGGCGGGGGGGGAAATTTTTAATTGGGGGAAAATTTCCGCAGATTTTTCTTGGGGGGCCCAAAAAATTTTGGGATTTTTGGTTTCCGGGCACGCGTCGCCCCCCCCGGGCCCTATGTAATTTTGTGAAATTTTTGGAACAGGCTGTTTGCGTTGGTTTGGTCGCCTACTAGAAAAGTGACAAATCCCTCCCCCCCAAACCCTTGAAATTTTTGTAAGTGATAATTAAAGGGGTTTTCGCACAAAGGAAAGCAGTTAAGGAAAAAGAATGTAAAAATTGGATTGTGGTTTTTTTTTTAAATTTTATCAACCCCCCAATGGGTTTTCTTATTCAAGTTGCTACCCAAGCCCTTAAAAGGGTTTTTAATCAATCCCCCCAAGTTTTTAAATTTAAAGTTTTTACTCAAGTCGCCCCAAGTTTTTAAATAAAAGTCACCTCAAGTTCTTAATCAAGTTCTTGATCAAGTCACCTCCCAAGATTTAAACTAAAGGGTCACCCAAGACTGTAATTAAGTAAATCCTTAAGTACAACCAAGTTCTTATTCAAGTTATTATAATTTTCAAAAAAAAAACAATACAATCTATTTTTTGGTTTAAATATAGATGTCTAATATAGAAACACACAAACGCCTCAAAAAACGCGCATCGCTGAAATTTCTTGCTCGGCGTTTTTGGGCCGAATCTTCAGCTTTGATTTTAAAATGAATTCTTACATCGAAGGAAAACGGCTTTGATTCCCAATTTGGTCTAGGGAAATGTTTTTTTATAGACCCCATGTCTTTATTTTTGGATTTCCCACCCTTTTTAAAAAACAAATAATAATCTGCCCATGATCTATTTTTATCAAAAAAAAAAACAAAAAAAAATTTTTAAAATTAAGTTTTTAAAAATTTTTGCTTTTGAAAGGGATCAAAAAGGGGGAGTTTGTGTTTTTACCCCCCTGTTTGGCTAAATATTTTCCCCAGGGTCGGGACCATCGCATTAAACCCGGCAGTTAGCCAGTTTCGGTGGGCCAAAATTTTATCCGGGGCCAATGCAGCCCATAAGACAGTCACGGACGTCCCCCCCCATTTCCGCCCCGAAAAAAAACCGGGTTTTAAAACTTCTTCTCCCTAATTCAGCGGGGCCGGGGCAAGGAAAACCCCGGGAGAACCTTTGCGTAGGGGGGAAGGTAGGGGGGGCTTTTAAAGGTCTGAAAATGGAAGAAATTTTAAACCCAAAAACGGGGAAAGTTTAACAAAAAACCCCCATTTTGGCGCCCCAAAATACTGTCCCATGTCGGGGACCAACCCAAATTTTTTAAAGGAATCGGAGGGGGGCACGCCCTAGTGGTTCTGGGGGTTGGGGCCGTTATGGTGCTTTGGCCGCCACAAAGAGACCCTTTTAAAACCCCCGCCCTCGGGGTTCATGGGGATATCCCCAAGTAAAAAAAAGGTTAATGAAGGGTTTTTCCCCGAACGCCAGGGGCCTGCCTCCAGGGGGAGGGCGCAGGGGGGACAGGGGCCTGGAGCGCCGGGGAAGGGGGGGCCAGTCCTGACCTCGGGGCCCGGGGGTAAATTGGGCGGGGAGATCCTTGTCCCGCCTGAGCGTAGGCAAGACCCTCCCTTTTGGGAGACCCCCTGGATAGTTTCCCGCCGAAGGGCTCAGTATTTTTGGGGGTTGAAAAGAGTTTAAGGGAGTCCCCCTTTGGGGAGGTGCGCCTGGGGCGAGTGCGCTCCCATTTCACCCTGAGAAAACCTAGGGGGCAAAGGTTAATGTGTCCAGATTTCTTCCCTTTCCCAAGATACCGCGGGAGCGGATGAGGGGGAGGGGAGGGGGTCCCCGGGGTTCCCTTTGATTTTTAGCTGAACTCTGGAAGGAACTTGAGGGAAACAGAGCCGTCCCTGGGGAAACCCGTATTTTCGGGGATCACCGGGGAGGGCGTGGTTCTTTTTCTTTCTTCTGGCCAGGCCAGGGCAAGGAGAAAGGGGGGTTTTAAAAAAGAGAAAAGGGTTTAAAAGGGAATAATTAAGGGGTTAAAAAGGGGGGGTTTTTCTGAGGGCGTGAGGACGATAAAAGGCCCAAAGAGGGATGCGCCTAGGGGACTGGGTTTTCCCGGTAAAACCCAACTCTTCAGGCCCTCTCTGAGCGGGAAAAAGTCTTGCCCAAAAGGGGAGGGTCCCCCCATGGGCGAAGGGTTGGTACAGAAGCCAAATTTTAACCCCCCAAAAGGAGCTACTGAAGCTTAATGGGGAAAAATGGGTTGGGAGAGGAAATTCCTATCGGGAGTTGGAGGGGCGTCCGGGGGAAAACCAAAGTTTTTCCTGGGGCACCAGGCTACCCATTTCTCCCCCCCACCGGTAATTGTAAAAGGGACTGGGGCCCGGGCCTGCGAGATCCGGGGCAAAAGTCCTCAATCCCTAGAGGCCCCTCCCCCGGGTAGTGTGTAAAGGACGGACGGGGGCCTTTTGCGTGGGGATGGGGGGGAAAGATGTTCGCATTTGGGGGGCTTTGGGCACCCACGGGGGTACGAAGCATCTTGGGATTGGAGTGAGGGAAAAAACCCGAAGGGGGGTTTTTGTCTCAACTGCCCCACCGGGGGCATAGCCGTAGAGGGGGAACGTGAGGAGGGACTTGAGGTCGGGAACCCAAAGACTGGGTCGGCCCCCCACGGGCTTTATGAGGATCCCCCCGGGTTTTTTCTCCGGGCCTCGCTTTCCGGATACCTTGGTATTTTTGGAAAAGGGGGGAAAGGGCGTAAGCCGGGAGGCCCGTCCGGGGGAGGGAGAGGGGGCATCGACTGCATACGCCTGAGGGCCCGGAAGGGGGGAACGTACGGGGCAGGGGGTTTGGGTTTAACCCCTGGTGGCAAAACAGGTCTTTTCATGGCACAAACCTTTTTCCCACACCACAAAAGGGGTTTAATCTTTGAGGGCCCACCCCCGGGGTGGAGTGGGGATTTTCGCCGGCTGGGGGAAAATCCGCCGGGAGTTTGCGGGTTCCTGCTATGTGTCCGCGGGGGAGGGGATCCCCCCCGGTGACCCACTGGGGGAGGGCCTCTGTTCTGGGGGAAAGAGGTTTAAATGGAGCGTCCCCCCACCCTTTTTTGAAAAAAACAAGCAAACCGACATGTTGTCCGTGAAAAGGGAGAACAGGGGTCTTTGTGGGGGCCCTTGTGCTGGAAGGGGGAGAAAGGGCTAGCCGGGGACCGTTTTCCAGCCCCAAGATGTTGATGGGGGGGCGGGTTTTGGGATTTCCCCCCTCCCCTGAGGAAAGGCCGTCCCCCCAAGGGGGCCCCCCGGCCCAGGTTTGGGCGTTTGTACAGTTCCAGTGGGGGGGTTGGGGAGGGAGATGGGGACCCGTTTGAGGTGCCCGGTTTTGGCCACTCCTCTTCGCCGAAAAAAAACCATTCCAGGGGAAAAAGGGACCCGGTCCCAGCTCGGGGTCTGCGCCCAAACGCCCGAGGGAACCCCCTCTAAAAGTTGGCGTTTGGGGCCCCCCCCCAGGGGAATGGGGTGAGACGGGGATTTTCCATCATTCCTACAAAGGGAGGAAAAGGTTTCGGGCCCCGAGGTGTGGGGTCCCTGTGATAGGGAGAGGGGGAGGTCCAGTATGCGTGGGCCCCTTCCCCGGGGTCGGGGGGGAACTATATGGAGTTTGTATCGAAACTCTTTCCCCCCCGGGAAGGGCAAAACCTCGGCTGGGGGGTTCGCACTTCTTTGGGGTTTGGGTTTAAAAACCCCCAGTGTGGGGGCAAAGTTGATCGGGGTGGGGGGTGTCCATCTTAAATTTTTGATGGGCCTGAGGAACTTGGGGGGGGGGGGGATAGGTCTAGGATGGGCCTCCATCCCCTGAGGTTTTGGGTCAAAAAATAGGTAAAGGTAGAACCCGGGGGTTGAAGGGGGGACCCCTCTGTGACCCCCCCTTTTTTTTGGAGGAGCTCTTGGCCTCCACTTTGGGGGGGGGTTTGCATAAAGGGGGGGGTCCCCCTCGGGATCCAATGGTGACACCCCTGATGGGGCCCCCTTTTGGGGCGGCCCAGCGGGGCTTTTAAGCAAAAATTATCTTATTTATCTCGGGGACCCAAAAGGGAAAAGACATACCCCCCCCGGGAGACCCCCCACAAACCCAGGGGTGAGGCCCATAGGTTTTCCCCCGGGGGGCGTTCCGGGAGGGGGTCCCGCCGGGGGGGGGGGGGGCATGGGCAGGGGGGAGAGGGCGAACGGGCGGGGGGGGGTGCCCCCTCGATCGAAGGCTCCCTGGGTTGGGGCCCCAGTCAGCTCCGGGGCGAGATGTTGGCCGAACCGAATTTTTTTGCAGCTTGTTTTTTCGGTTTGGGCCTGGGGGGAAGATTTGGGAACGCTTGGGGGGGCCGTCCCGGGGGTTGGAAGGCAAATCCCGGGGGTGGGGGTTTGGCCCTGGGGAAGGCCCCCGGAAGGGGGGCCCTAGCAGGGGGGCCCGGCCCGTAGCCGGGCGAAAGGAGCGGCCCTTCCCTTCCTCGACTGTTGTTTATACGTCAGTGAGTATTCGCCAACAGCGACTGGCCCTTTGGCCTGGGACACACCGCGGTCCCTTTAAAACCACGCAGGGGGAGAGGGCCCCCGTCCCCGCCCGGCACCCCGGGCCCACCAAAAAAACATTTGAAGTGGCCCCTTTAAGCTGCGCTGTCCGCCGCACCCAAAGATGATGCGAAACCTTTGCCCAGGTGTTGCTAAAAGGGTCCAAAGCAAGCGGGGAATCATTCCCCCCTGGTACGCCTCGGAGCCCCCGGGGCCAAAGGGCCCAGGGGGGGGAAACCGTCGTCCTCCGGCCAAAGACCTCCAGTTGCTTTTGGGAGCATCCCTAAGTGGGATCCCCCTCCTTGGTGGGGGATGCCCATCCGGGCCTTTTTGGGGTCCCTTTCCCTTTAAAAAATTTCTTAAAGGAGATGGTGCCCACTTGGGGGGGGCGGGTGGGGGGACCCAACCTAGGGTCAGACGGTAAATCCCCCATTCCCTGGTAACCGGGTTGTTGGTGAACCAGGGGGCCCGCCCCGAGGGGTTTTTGGCGGCCCCCGGGGGGAGGGCCCCGATTTGGGGGGGGCCCATTGGGTTCTGGAGGGGTCCCGGCCCTGGAGGGGGGGAAGGGCCCCCCTTGCGCCCCCATGGCGCGAGTCCGGCCCTTTCCCAGAGTGAGGGGAGTGACTGGGGGGGGGGGACAAATTCCTTTGGGTTTTTGGATCGCGGGGGGCCGGGGGGGCCTGGTAAAAGGGGGAAGAGGGAGGGAACTTCGCTGGGGGTGCGGCCCCCTCCCCCTAACGAGGTCTGGGCGCCACCATTCCACCGGGGGGGGCAAATTTCAACAAGGGAGGTGGGGGCTAGGCCCTCCTCATCTTCCGCCTAGGGGGGTAAAGGTCCGGGGCAGGGTTCAGGGGCCCCCCCTTTGTGGGGAGGACCGTAAAAAAGGGGGTACTTGCGGGGGTCCCCCCCCTTTTTGGCCCTCTATGTTTCGGTTGGAGGGGGCCCTCTTTCCCCCCGATGGAAACACGCCCGGGGAGGGGGCCAAGGTCAAACCCAGGCAAGCGTTCCCCGGGGTCCCACATGCGACCATCCCATTTTTGGTCGTCGGGTTTTGGGCCCTTTTTAGCCACTGGTCTTTTCTGGGGGGCAAAAAGCCACCGGTCCCCGGGGGGAAAACGGGGTGGGGGGGCCCTTGGGGTGGGCAGAATTTCCCCCCGGGGGACCCCGGGCCCCCTGAGCCACCATTGGGGGGGTTTAACGAGAGGCATGGCCTTAGGGGAACAGTAATATGCCAACCCCTTCCACTTCCCTCCCCAATTTTCGGACCAAAAGGGGCCCCCAGGATTGGCATATTCTGTTTTCTCTGAAAAAAGTAAGACTTCAAAAACCAAAAAAAAAACGATTACTAAACCCAAACATACTGTGTAGGGTTACCCGTTTTTAAACTAATTTACTAAAAAAAATTTTCAGAGAGGGGGGGGTAGGGGGGGAAAAATAGCCGGACTGAACCGCCCCCTAGAGTAACGCCGGGGAAAAGCAGTTGTGGGTGAACCCCGCCCATAAAACGGTGGGGGACTAGGGTACCCATTTACTTCGCAGTTGGTTTAATTTTCAGCGTTGGGGGGGGGAGAAAGAGAATTTACCAAACAAAAATTTTACCCACAAAACTTTGCCCACACAGACAGGCAGGAACCGAGGCTGAAACCCGATTTAATTAAATTTTTGCATGGCAAAGGCTGGGGCAGACGAGGGCCCTTTGTTCACATAGAAAACAGCGCAGGCCCCAGGACAAGAGGTCAACTTGCAACATTGCTAGGGAAAAAATTCTCGGGAAAATTCTTTTAGTACCACGTCGACGGGCCTGTTTACCGACCGGCCATTTTAGCCATGGTTCCCCAAAAGCCCGGGCGTGCTTTGTTTTAAAAAGGGAAAAACCCTTTTTGTTATGGAGGAAAACAATGCAATACTACAAGCTTTGATGGGGGTATAAAAACCAAAAAAAAAATAGGTGGCGTGTTTTTTTTCCCTTTAAACCAAAAGCAAATATTGCATTTTTTGGAAAGGGGGGGGAAAGAAAAAAAGGAATAACCATTAAAGGGAAATAAAACAATTGGGGGGACCCCGGAAAGCTTGTTTGGGTTTCCCCAAAGGATTTTTGAAAGGATTTGGGGAATATTAAATGAAAGAGATGTTGATTTGGTTTGTAATTTGCGGGGGGGGACGAAAATTCCATTTTTAAATAAAAAATTTTCGAAAAAAAAAACTAAAACCCTCCCTGGGTCTGATTAAAGGGTTTTTACTGCCTTGAAAAGGGGGCAAACAATGTTTCAAAGATCCCAAAAACCCAATGAGGACATGGCGTTCCCTTTTTTCGAACCACCTGAATTTTTGATGACTTTATGCAAAAAAAAATGAGGAAAAAAAAAAGAGGAGGGGGGTGGTATAAACCCTTTTTTTTGCGAGAAAAAAGTTAAATGAAAAATTGTTGGGTTTTGGGAGGCAACCGGGGGTGAAGTCAGCCCCTTTTGGGGCTGCAAAATAAAATAGCCCTTCATGCGTGAACGCCTTTTTTTTTCGTAGCAAGGACTGCATAAAAATTTAGGGGCCCTTTCTGACTGCAATAAATACCGGTTTTATGCCGGGGAAGCCTTAAATTTTTGTAAACAAGGGGGGCTGCCGTAAAATCCACCTTTAAAAATAACCGTTCATGCGGTTTAAAAACCTATTTTAGCACAAGAGGGCTTCCGGATGCCCCGTTTCTTGCCCCCATGGTTGGGGGGGGACACAAGGGGGAGGTTTAAAAACCCGCTCACCCCCCCACCCCCCGCATTTCCACACCCCCCCCCCACACCCCCCCCCACGGGATGCACACCCCCCCCCCCCCACACCCCCCCCCACGCAAAGCACACCCCCCAAACCCCCCCCCACGACCACATCCTTTCCCCCCCACCCCCCGTGACACCACACAAAACTCCCACCCCCCCAAATCACCCCAAGTTTTTTAATTAAATTTTTAATTAATCCCCCCCAAATTCTTAATTTAAATTTTTTTAAATTTGTTACTTCAAGTTCTTAAAAAAAGTTCTTGATTAAGTTTTTAATTAAGTTTTGTTAAGTTACTTCAAGAATGTAATTTTTAAATGTCCCTTTTTTTACAACCCAAATTTTTTATTCAGTTTTTCTTAAAATTAAAAAAATAGTTCTATGTTTTTGTTTTTAAAAAGTAGTTGGTTAAAAAAAGTAAACACCCTCAAAAAAAAGCGTTTATCGCTGAGAATATCTTTTTTTCAGCGTTCTCTCCCCAAGATCGGGCACATAATCTTAATGAAATTTTTTAACATCCTAAACCCAAACCCCAATTTTTACAATTCTGGTCTATGGAAATGTCTTTTATGACTTTCCCTGTCTTTATTTATTTTCTTTTTTCATTTTTAAAAACGCCCAAAACTATTTTTATTAAAAAAAAAATTTTAAAATTTAAATTCTTTTTAAAAAATTTTCCATCCCGAAATGGATTTAAAAAGATCTTTTGTTGTTGGCGGTTTTTGGGGTGCAGTTGTCTTTTTCTGTAAATTTTGTGGTTTTAGATTTTTTTGATTTCTTTTGTTTTGTTGCCATTGTGTTATATTTTTTTAACCGTAATAAAATGCCCCAACAGCAGCCCAATTGGCGCCAAAAATGGCAACAGTTTTAAGTTCAAAATACCCCTGGGAAAACTTTGGTGCCCCTTTTATCACTGGGGTTTTTATAGCGGGAAATTTAATCACTTGTTTGGCGTTGGCGGGGGGGGTTAAAGTTTTCATGATATCAAATTCTTAACATTAATTTTTTTTGTCTGTTCCCCTCTGCTAAATTTTTTTTTGTTCCAAAACGGGCCCCGGGTTTTTTAAGGGCTCCACCTGATTTTGCGTTTTTTGCTGTTTTCTGGCTTTGGTTTCTTTCTCCAACCCGAATTTTAGTGTTTCTGGTTCCCCTGATTTTTCCCGCTCGTTCATTTTGAAGGGGAAAAAAAATCTATATATTTAAAAATTTTTAAAACCCCCTGATTTAAAGGCGAAACAATTTCCAAATCTGTAGTAAAGATCACAGCCTAGGACTCTAAAAGACTTTGTTTAAAACTGGATCTTGTGTTTAAAAACATAAATAAAATCTTGGTTTAAATTTAATGGGGGGAAATCTACTGACTGTTTAGTGTACAAACTAAGAAACCCTTTGCCCCACACTTTTCCCCCATTTTAAAACCCCAGCGGGGCTTTTATACCTGTTATGATACTTTAAAAATGTCTTGCCGGGGACACTGTTTAAAACTGTTCAAAAGCTGAATTCAGTTCCCAGGAAAGGTTTTTTTTTTCCACATGCTGCCAAAAATTCAGCCTTCCCTTTTTGGGCATAATGCTTGGCATCCAAATTGGGCATTCCCTAATTCAGGAAGGTTTTTGGCCACCTTGTAGCTGTAGTAGATTTATCATGTTCATGTTTTTTTAAAAATTATAATTAAATTTTTTTTTATAAAAAAAGAGCACCGAAAAAAATGTTTTCTAACCTTGTATACCATTTGCTGTTTTGGGGGCCTAAGGGAGGGTACTCAAGGGTTGGTAAAAGCTTTTTAAGAAAATTTAAACCCGCCGAACTTGGCAAACTAGACTTTGAGGGTTAAACAAAGCTAATTGCTATCATTGCAGCTTCGTTTGTACGAAAAATTTTCTTTTTAAGCAAAAGGGAAAAATTTAAAACAGTTTTTAAATATTTAAAATAAAAAACATTTATAAAAATGGTTCCAATTTTTGTAAAGAAAAGGGGTAGGCGGCGTGTGGTGAATGCCTCGCTTTTTTAAGGGGGAAGTAATTAGGGATTTTGGAAAAAATGCGGGAAAAGACGGGGGGGAGAAAAAAAACATAACAAAGCTATGGAGCAACTAGCAGAGCACAAAACACCATGAAAAAACAGAGAAAAAACCGTTTGATTTTATTAATAACAAACGAAAAAAAGGGACAGCCGCCCTTTCCAAAAATTTAAAGACGTTTTTCCAGGCAATAAAGTATTTCTTGTAAAAAGGCCCCAAACCCAAACGAGCCCTTGCCCCCACCCCAAAAATTCCCGTGATTTTAAACAACCATTTAGGGAAAAACCCCAAAATGCAAGAAATCGGGGTTTTTTTGGGCTTTGGGATGACTGGTTTTATTTTGTTGCGCTAAAATTGGGTGGAAAAAAAAATGAACAAAATCTATTTTTCACCAAAAGGGTATTTGGGAAAGGAAAACAGGGGAAATTAAAAAGCTAAACCAAGCAGCGGAGTCAGTAACAAACAGCAAGGAATGGGTTTTCTAAAAAAAGCGATTTGGCAAAATTTTTTTACCTGCACCCAGAAATACAGAGACCGCGCTTTGGGGAATACAAAACCAAACCCACACCCATCAAATGGAAACTTCTATATTTACCCCCTGATAAGATTTGACGAAAAAAATTTAAATAGCACTTTCAGTCATTGACATGGCTTCAAGATACAAAATGGGGAAAACCCTTAAAAACAAAAGAGTGCTTCTGCTGTTTCGGTCGGGTATAAAAACTAATATACCAACGAGGCCCCCCTAAATTTTTCCTTGCATGTTCAAGTTGTGAGGAAAAGGAAAATTTAAAAGGGGGCCCAGTGGGAAACATTATTGTTTAAAAAATAGGTTTCCATTAAAAAAGGCATTCCGGGAGTTCACAAAATCACAGGCCCTTTTGTTGAAAACTTTAAAAAACAGTTTTCCGAAAGACTTTTCCCCCTACCAGTATCCAGAGAGGGTTATTGCAATTCTCGCAAAAACAGAATGGGTTAAAAAACTGCCCTCGTTTTTTCGCGCAATGAATAAAGAAGGAAATTTTAAAATTTAAAAGGGCAAAAAACCCTACAAGCAATCAAAAAAAAAACAAAAAATTTGCTGAAGAATCCCCGTACAAAAAGCAAACATTACCATTTGGTTTTTAAAAATAAAGGGACCTTTATTTACCCCGGGGGGAAACAAAGGGGACACCCCGCCTTTAGGGCAAAAACCCAAACCAGTTTGGAAATGTTTTTATCCTTGAAATAAAAAAAAATTTTAAAAATGAATCCGGGCCCCTGTATTATTTTCGAGAAAAATACACAAAAAAACAACCCGGGGCCCCCAAAGATCTTTTTTGAAGGGGGAACTGGGGATAATCCCAAACCCGGCACATTCCACCTTTAAATTTAATTTTTCGTAAATAATTTGAGTCTAAAATGGAAGCCAGAAGGAACGAGGAATTTATACAAGAATGATAAATGAAAAACCTTGGAATTGATGGGGGGGGAATATATAAAATAATTTTTTCTATTAAGGCAACGGTTTTCGAGGATTTTGCGGTGGCAAGGCCCCAGATCACCCACAAACCCCCCAAACCCCCCAAATTTTTTAAATTTTTAGGATAAAGAAAAACTTTAAATTAAAAAAAAATTCAAAACGCATCAAGCAAAAAATAAAAAAAATTTTTGGGCTGAAAAAGGATATTGAAAGAGTGAGTTCTAGTAAAATTGAGGAAAATATTATGATTGAGGAAAAAAAATGAAGAAGAAAATTTTAAATTTTGCTGTTCTCCCAATGCCCCAAATTTATTAAAACTCTGGGGTTAACCCAAAAACCGTTTTTTGTTTTTTTTATCTAATGACCCTTTTTTGGTTTCAACCCGTTGTTTGATCTTTTGGGAGATTAATCGCAGTTTTTCGTTGTCATGATGAAAAAATATGTTTTTTTGAACAACGCTTTTTGTATTGTCATCGATATGTTTGACCCCACAACACCCGCAGGGGTTTTCCTTTTGCTTTTTTGTAGTTTTTTCCCGGCTCGAAATATGTCATTTTTCGACCTTTAAAAAACCCAAAAAATCCTTAACACCCCTCCAGATAATTCATCCCTTTATCTTTCCTAAAACCCCTTTTTATTATTAAAATTTAAAGCAAAAAGGTTTAAACTTTTGGGTTTAATTTGGTTTTGGGCAAACCTCCTGCATGCCCCTTTTGCTACTTTTAAAATTTCCCGTCTTTTTAAATGTCTTTTAGTTTGGGATATCTTAACAAAAAATGGGCTGTAACTGTGTAAATACTCTGGACTCGGATACGAGGGGTTTTAAAAAAATCATAAAAATTCTAACATCCCCCAAACCCTTTTAAAATTCTAAAACAGTAAACCCCCCAAATACAGGGTTTTTCCCCAAATTTTACTTTCCCTTTTTTTTTCATTTTTAAAGCCAAAAAGCTGCCATGAAATCCCCTTTTGAAGTCCTGATAATTTGGTTTTTTAAGGCAGCTTAAAATTTCTTTTGTTCTCCTTGGTGACCCCTCTAAATCTTTGCGCTTGTGCGGTTCTCCCTTAAATCTTTTTTCCCAAAAAAGCTGTTGTTCATCAGCTTGAAAAAATCTTTTTCTGAAGCATCTGTGGATTTAGTTTTTGAGTCAGGTTCTTCATGATTATGGTTTCATGAACTGGTTTTTGATCAAAAGGGAATTAACGTTTAACTGCTTTTCAAAATTTAAACCATGTCTTAAATAAAATTGTAGGAAAATCTGTTTTAAAGACGACATAATTTTTTTTTGCCTCGAAAATTAGGCACAAGTTTAAAACGGCTCTGTTGGGGTTTTATCTTTAGGCTTTTTTGCTGAAAAGGGTATCATTATGTAGGTCATGGGGTTCCCGAGGATATTCTAAAATCAACTTCTGAATGTATCCACGGGTGTTGACTGACGTCAAAAAAACCAACCACTTTTAAAGCTCTTTGAATATTTTTGTTTTTAATTTTGTGAAAATTTTAAAGTTGCGTAATGGAAGGGTTGCACCCTTGCCCATCCCCTACAGATTGTTTGCACTAAATTTCAAAGGATAGTTTGACCTTTTACTTGGAAACAAAACATTTTAGGTAAATTTGCTGTTTCTTTACAGTAATGGGCGCGCCCTTTTAATTCCTCCCGGCAACCGTTTTCAATCATCTGAATCTTGGTAGGTCAGGGCAATAAATCAATTTTTTACTCCCAGGAAACTTTTTGGAAAACTCCCAAAAACCCTCCCAGGCGCAGAAATGTAATGCGCGGGATCCAGGCTATAAAAATTTTCATGCAGGGTTTTTTATAATTTTCAAAAAACGTCCGCCAACAAACAAAAGTCAGCCCTCCCCCTATGAATCAAAGATAGTCTTCCCCTCGTTTTACATTTTAAAATTTCTGCCACGTTCTTGAGCATGCTGGGTTTTAGAAACACTGATGTCCTTTCCTCTCAGGCTAGAAAAGAAAAACGCCTTTTGGCGGAAAAAAAGTATCTTCTCAAACCCTTTTCCCCAAATGTTCCCCCTACCAAAAGGGTTTAAAAAACCCTTTCTAAAAAGAGTTGAGTTTAAATATTCTTCCGTTTTGGGGGAGGCCTTTAAGGACCTAGCCAGCGAATTTAATGAACCCATCAGTGGGTGCATAGTTCCCTAAAAAGGAAAATGTTTTTAAAGCGAAAAAAACAGTACTTTTTGAAAGACGTGCAATGATGACACCCTAAAGGCGTCGGTTATGCTTGCAATTATAAAAAATGAGAGTCGTAACCTCCCCAAGTTGTGAAAGAATATTGGGACTTCCATGTCTTTGGTTCAAAAATTTTGTTGAAGATTTTCATTTACTGGTGCGGTCCTCTGAACTTTTTCCCCTAAAAAAGAATTTATTTTTCCTTACTGCGGATTTTCTGGGGTCTGAGGAGAGACCCCAAACCACAAATTTCCAAAAAAGTGGGGGCGATTTTTACTGTTCTTGGTCTTTAGGGGTTCCCTTATTATTTCAGATAAGGGTTTAAAATTTTTTAGAACAATCATTGGCCACTTTCTGCATGCGTTCTAAAGAAGTATTCTGGGAGCCCCTTTTCCCAAATTTTTGGTTTTGGGAAAGGACCCCTCCGACCTAACAATGAGGAAAAAATAGGAGCAAATTTTTATGAAAAACCCACTAAGGGGTGTTTTAGGGAAATCTCTGTTTGGGGTTTGGGCCTTCTAAGGAAAAATGAGCGAAATTTGAAAAATTCCCGCGTAAAAAAACATATGGGTTGTTTGCATCCGTTTTCCCTTTTAAAACTAAAAATTTACTGCCTTCTGGGGGGTTTAAATTTGTTCCCGTATTCGTCAAAATGGACCGATACCCAAAGTTTCTTTTTGGTTTGCTTGCGGCCCTTTAAAGAAAGGGAAATTTTTGTTAAACCTTTTCTGCAGGGGTTTTGTTTTGCCATAATTTTTTGTAGTTGGCCTAAAACTACTCATTGTTTGATTAAGTGTTTAAAGTGGGGCCTCGCTTTTGAAAAAAATAGCAGTAAGTCCCACATGGCTTTTGTCGGTTCGCCAATCGTTGGCCCGTTCCCTTTGGGCACTTTAATGGGGTTGTAGATTTGTTTTCCCCATCCCATGGGGGAGACATTTTAAAATTATTGGGGTTTTTTTTGTTCTTTAAACTGTTAATTTTTTTCCCCGCAACAGGAAAGGATTTCCCCTAAAGTTAAAAATCATTGAAAGTAAGGGGGATAGTTAGACACTCTCTCTGCGTTTTTGGGACCTAAAGCAGCCTTGCGAGAAAACACCACCTTTAAACATTTGTCGTTCTTTTTAAAAAAAATTTTTTTTTTTTTTTAAAACTGCTCCTTTTTTCAACTAATGCGGGGGGGAGCGGGAAAGTAAGACCTGCCCAAAAATCGGGCTACTTAGCCCGTTTTTAATTTTTGATTTTCTAAGGGCTTTCCCCCCTCCCCCCCAACCAGAGGGCCCCCTCAAATTTTGGGTTCTTCAGCGGCCACATCAAACTGGTAAGCATTCGTCTGCCCAACCCGGGGGGGTTTTGTCATTATGAGAAAGAATAGTCCGTTGTTTATCGAGACCCCGACTTCTTTTTTCTTTATTTAATTTTTATTAGTGATTTAAAACAGCTAACATTACTTTAACTGGTGGGGTTTTGTTAGTTTACCCGAAAATTGAAAAAAGCAGACCAACCCCTTTCCCCCCAAGTTTGCTGAAAAAAATGACTTTTTAGAAATGAAATCATTTAAAGCTTTTTATAAATCTTCTTCCTTACGCCCTTGCTTCAAACAAATTTGAGGAACCCTTTATATACTTTTCCATGCTGAGTTTTTTTTCTAACTCAAAATATTTTTTTTAAATTTAAAAAAAAAAACTTAAACCAATCAATATAAAGGTCTTTTTTTGTTGGACCTAAACCCCAAAGTATAAACACCCTTTAGCGTTGTTAAGTGAAACTGTTTAGAAAAAAAGTTTAAAAGTTTCGTTTACTTTTTTTAAAAATTTTCCTTTTTTTTCTGTCCGGGGGTTGGGTGTTGAGAAAAAAAATTTTTTGCCTTTCTTTTAAGATCAAAAATTTTGTCTTTTTTTAGTCCCCAAAAAACGGCCTTAAACGGGGTAAATTCTTTTTCCGTGATGTTTGAGTCAGCTAGTGCTTTATTTAAATTTTCAGTTTTAAGGGAAATAAGTTTAGCTGTTATTAGTTGAAAAAAAAACTTGGGGTTTTGGGTTTAGGTTTTTAAAATTTTTTTCTAGCCACCCCGGCTAATGAGCACAGGGGCCCAGAGCCAAAAAACAAACCGCCTAGGGTTTAAACCCGCGGGTGCCCCTATGCCCATTTGGGTAAGAGACCAACAACCCTTCCCTGTGATGCCCGCGCTTTTTAGTCGATGCCCCATATTAAAAATAAAATAACAAAAAATTTAAAAGGGAAACAGAAAACCCTTTGGTTTTGGGTTTTTTTGTATTTTGAAAGGGCCCTGCTCTAGTATTTGCCCGATTTTTTGTAATGTTTGGGGAATCTGAAAAATTTTTTTTTGTTTAGGGCTTTTTTATAGCGGGAGAGGGCGCCCCGCTATTCCCCCCTTTTTGGATAAAAAGGGAAAAAGACATGCTTTTTTTAAAAATTTTTAAAAAAATTTAGTAAAAAAATATCCCTTTTAAACTGTTATCTTCAATATTTTACTGCAAAATCATATATTAAAAAAACTACACGCTAAGTGGTTTTAACGGGCCCCTTTTTTTTTCAATTTTTAATGTTTATTTTGTTTTCCCAAAAAGTTTCCCCGCTTCCATGTAAAATTAAATTTTCCTCCGTTGCCTTAGGGCAATTTCCCTAAACCGATTTTGTTTTTTAAATAATTTAAAACGAGTTTTAACACTGTTGAAGATGTGTCTTTAGACACAAGGTCTTTGTTGGATTTCACAAACCCCCCGTCCAAAAACCTTTTCCCTTTTTTTATCAAAATCGAAAGGTTTAAGCCCCCAGGTTAAATTTTGGGTTTGGACTACCCCAATTGTACATTGGGACTTTTGTTATTTTTTTTGGATTAACAAAATTTTTTAGTTTGTCTTTTGAAAGGTTTTTTTCATCTTCCCCACAGCAAATAAAATACCCCTTTTAAACGATCTTGCTGTGGCACCCAAAACTAAAAATTTCCCTATATGGGCCCCGCCCTGCCCTTTTTGGAATTTTTGAAAGATGAATCCTTTTTTCGTAATATATTGCAATTTTTACTTATTTTTGTTGCTCGATCAGCCTCGATAAATTAAAGGGTTGCTAACAAAGTCCCAAATTAACGAATGGGCAAAATGCTGTACTTTGCTTTGGGGTCTTTTAAATATAAATAACATATTTGTATCCCTTTTAAAAAATTTTGTTCATTGACAATCTGTCTTTTAACGCTCCTTAAAGTATGGGGCATGCGCTTTTAACAACCAAAATCTAGGGGTATGAAAAAAAAACGATTTCCCCTACGCATAACTTAAAGGGGTACATACCTTTGCCGTCTTTAGCATCCCTTTAGCGCCCCATTTTTATGTTTTAAATGGGATCTTCATTTTCGATTTCCTTTAAACGCAAGATCAGCCCTTTCATTCCCGGTTAGCCTAGAAAAAAAAATAGGTTAAAAAAAATGTCTGCTTGTGTAAAGAAAATATTTTTGCCCCCCAAATTTTATAGAAATTTTCTTAAAAGATTTTTCCCCTCCCTTTTCTGGGCAACCGTCCTGTTGGGGGCCCTTTTTTTGAAGCGGTTCTATTTTTAAAGTAATTGGCAGAGCCCGGCACAATCACTTCATCCGCCCAGGTCTGGAAATTTGACATAAGAATTTGATCCGCATCAATAGTAGATGGATTTTTGGGAACAGTAATTTCCCTTTTTTTCCCTTCACGCCAAAGGGTTCTTTCAGTCTTCTTTGTTGGGGGCAAAAATCGAACCCCAAAGCTTGTGACATTTTTTTATAAAAAAAAATAAAAAGATAAATTTTTTAAAAAAAAAGGCAGGCATGAAGGCGAAGAAGATTTTTGGGTGGGTTTTTTTCCTGGAAAAACACATAGTGAAATGACTCCCTTTTGGGACAAAACGCTCGGGGCCTCTCATTGCATGATGAATTAGTAGGGAAAGGGGAAACAAAGGCCCGGGGAAATTTAAAAGAAATTTAAAGGGCAAAGCAATTTTTCAAAAATTTTTGGCCTAGAACCCCCGAAAAAAATATAACCCCGATGATTTTGAAGGGAAAAAAAGACCATTTGTATGCGAAAAAAAACCAAGGACAACTTGTTTAGCTTTCAGAAAAAAAAGACCCATCAAAGTTTGTAGGGATGAATACAATTAGACAAAGGCTCCGTGTGAGCGATCAAAATCGCCTTAACATTTCTAAACCAAAATTAGATGTGGATGCAGTTGCTAAACTTCAAAACACACTACAAGAACTCCCAACAGATAACCAAATACAAAACATGGAACTTCAAGATTTAAGTCAAACAGCAGACAGAATAAATCAAGCAATAGAAGCAGAAACCCGTTTGTCCGAAGAAACAGTACCAAAAAACAATTGTTGTTTCTTCAGAAGAAACAGTACCAAAAACTATACGCGATTCACAGCCGCCTGTGCAAGAAATAACAGCGCCTGTGCAAGAAATAACAGCGCCTAATCATGCTTTGAGAATCATCAAAGATAAAATAGAAAACAATTTAGCAAAACTAAGAGAACTAGATGAGCGTATAGAAAAAGAAAAAAAAAAAACTCGCTGAGGCTAACGACGCCAACTTAGGGCGCAATGTTAAAGAAAGAATAAACAAAGACTAAAAGATCTTAGTAAAGAAAGATCAGCAACAATAGAAGTGTTGTCTACTGCCCAAGAACAATTCCGAACTCAAGTGAGCAGAATAAGAGAAACTATCCGAAGAATTTTATATGAAGACACGACGCTAGCAGAACGAATACGAACGCTGTTTAGAGAGCAGGGAGTCACATTAGCAAGCGTTATAACAGCCTTAGGATTTGCAATAAGTACACTGGTGTTGGCTATTACAGGTGGCGGTGGTCAAAGTCCAGTGCCTCCACCGCCATCGCCTCCATCACGCCTGATAAATCATGGGTAAAAAAACAGCTTGATCATCTTGTGGGTTTATTAAAAAAATTAGCCGGTAAAGCTATAGACTCTTTACCTGGTATATTAGGGAGTATTGTTAGCTGGCTTTTGTCTACTGCAAGCAAAGTAGTTGGTTTTATGGCCGAGCACTTATGGGCATTAGTTCTCTTAATAGTTGGGTTACTCTTTAGTAAAATAAAGAAGGAGTAATCCTAGGCCAGTTAATCCAAAAACAAGCGCTGTCTTTTCATATTCATGGTCATTATTTTCTTTGTGTTCTTCAACGGGCTTTGGGCCACGGGGATTGGATGACTTAATCTTGGGGGGTCATCTTGTTTGTTTACTGCTTGCAATATTACTGGCTCAGAATTTATGTCTTTTTTTCCGACCTTCTGTTCATTGCCTGCCACAAGGATTTCATTATTGTAGTTTATTATTGTACCTATCTGGAGTCTGAGGTCAGAAGGCAGCATGTATAAAACCAGTGCCAACAGCAAAGTCTACTTTCGATCTTGCGTATTGTAAAACATTTTGGTACCTTTTAATACTTGAAGGTAAATCAACTGTAGAATTAATGGCGTCCTCTAAATTGCCAAGTACTGTTTTTGCGCGTCAAAGCCAGTAGAAGGATCAGTTATGCTCGATCTCGCCTGTGCTTGCGAACCTAGCAAACACCAAACGTAAGTACGAATAGAGTCGTTTATTCGTTCTATTCCTGCTTTAGTTAGACCCTTAGAAGTGTCTAAGATAAATGTTGTCCATGCTGATTTATGCTCTTGCTCTATGGACCCGAGGTGAACGCCTGTGCCTGAAGAGAAAGATGTGTAAGGAGGATTCCAGTCATAGTTATACTTTCTGTGCACGCCCCAAAAATAAGGAGTGCCTAAGCCATGATTAATATCCAACTTTTGTCTAAAGTCTGTCTTAACATTAATATTGAATTCGTTACAGATCCTTTCAAAAACCTTCATGTCTATTCTGTTGCTGAATGGATTAAACGGTTTGTCATTTGGTATTGGTGCTTGCAGTTCAGTCAAAATACGTCTGAGGTGTAATAGAAATGAAATCTATACACTGACCTCACCAAAGGATCAGGATGATTTAAATGATCAGCATACGATACTCCACACCCAGTTGATGCACAAAACACAGCAAAGTTTAACTGGTTCTGATAAAACTGCATCGGATGACTGAACCACACTTTCGCGATGTAGTCTTTTTTAATAGGAGGGTTAAGATAGCTCTTCAATGGAGTACTAACCTTTACTCGAAAGGTGTCAGTCTGGGTCACAGAAATGTCAAGAGTATCAGTTGTTATATTTTTAAGATTGTAGTGCGGCCCAACAGAATATTTTGCATTAGTATATTTGAATGCACTCATTTTTATTCGTTTAAAAAATGTTTGTAACAATAACAACTCAAGACCGTCCTTCGTTTTTAGAACATGCTATTGATAACGAATGCGGAACCCAAAGGGTTGCACTTCATGAAATATTCTACAAAGTCGTATGGTTTAATATAAGTGAATCCAAGAATAATAATAAGATTTAAAAAATTAACAAAACCGGGGCCATAGTTAGCCAGTTAACAATACCTGATGGTTATTACGGGTTTTGCTCACTAAAAGAAGCAATGAGTAACTTTGACATTACTCTCAAACTTAACAATGCGAATCTGAAACAATGTTAACATTCAAGCCTGAAGAAGAAGTAGGTTACTATTTTGATGGAGAGCTAGCTAAAATGTTAGGCTTTACAACTGCCAATCGACCCATTCATAGTTTTAGAGTTACACCAAACAAAACCACTTATGAGGGAGAAAATCCGCTCGATCTTGCATTACATTCATTACTCTATGTTCATTTGGATGAGCTAAGCACTGATGAAACTTATATGATGGAAGGCCCTCAACTGTTTTTAAGAGCTCTTCCATCTGGAAAAGCTGCATATTGCGATTATGAAATTATACAATTCCCTAATTTACAGTTTAAAAGATTAGTTTGTGGGAGGGTCGGATCATTTAATATAAAAATCGCAGACAAAACAGGAAAAGTCACAAAATGTGATAACCTACACATTGTTTTAGAAATAAAATAATTAGTTGTTCTAAAAAATAATGTCGCGGGGGCCAGAAGAACTGGGAGTTACATTTGCACCTGTAAGGTGTATAACCTTAGAATTAAAAGACCTTGCAGACGTTGCGGACTTTGAACAGAACGGTGAGATAGGCGCTTTGTATGGTTTTGAGTACACTAAAGATGGTGATTATAAACGCAAAGAGGTTAGCGACAACAAAAAGTTTCCTAAACTAGAACAACTACGCAATGTAGAAGCAATAATGCTGGCCAGTATGAATATAAAATAGTTCGAAAACCTGACAGCAAATGGCACTTAGAACCATATTTAGAATGGGAAATAAAATTTGAATTCATAAGCCCATTTACATTTTTTAGCCGTCAAAAAAGTTTCAGAAAAGCATTCAACTCTGGCCCTTTACATGTAAGTCTTATGCCAGAGGACAATAGTCGGAAAGAGATTGAAATAACGCCGTATGGGAAAAAACAGTACATCCTCCACAGAAGAGAAACGGTTTTAAAGGAAGCTTCTACAAAATTACAGTTCTTTCCGCATAGGAAATTAGGAGACACGTTCACAATGATATTTGAAATTTCTGTCTTTAAAGATGTGGAGAGGGATGGGGTTGTGGGCGTTAGTGACGTCCTTATAAAAGGAATTAATATTAGCTGGCAAAACTTAGACGTTAAACGTCTTAAAGTTACCATCGTCGTTCTTCACAATGGTGAGGATATTAAGACCATAACAACAAGCAAAAAATCAATGTTGACTTAAATAGAAACAATCTTACAGAACTGAATTGGATTAATCTTACACATTTAGGCCTCATAGGATTTTATTATACTGAACAAGTTTTGACGGAGAGTATGATAAAAATAATAACTGGATTAGATTAAATTATGTTATAAAACTATGGAACAGTTAAATTTTATGACAAAAACTCCTCATTGTTCATTAATTTGTGGACAAACTGGTTGTGGAAAAACAATATTTGTCCTCAACCTATTACAAACAGTTTATCGCTATAATTTTGATTATATTGTAATTTTCTGTCCAACACTTGAATTTAACAAAGCATATCATGATAGAAGGTTTATATGGACAGATGATGACATATATTTAGTTGATCCTAGCAATAACTGAGTGAGTCTTTAGAATACTTTTATAAAGCGTTTAAAGGAACGCAGACGCTATTTATTATAGATGACTGTTCAGCAGAAAAAGACATAGTTAAAAAGAGAAACACTTTGTCAAAACTAGCCTTCAGTGGAAGACATGCTGGAATAAGTGTATGGATTTTATGTCAAAAATATAACGCGGTTTTAAAAGACTTTAGAGAACAGTTAAAAACTGTAGTTTTATTTCACATGAAAGACAAAGACGCATTTGATGAATGTATGCGCGAAAATAATGTTATTAAAAACAACCAAGAAAAACAAAGGATTGAAGCAAAACTACAATCTGAAAAGTTTTGTAAAATTAGTATTGAAAACGGATATCCCTACACAGTATGTATGTTTGTAGATAATCGTTATTTTTTTGGTTATTGAAAGAGAATGTGTGATGGATTATCATTTTTAATTCATTGTTGAAGTCTTACTTGTCAGAGAACTAATAAATGTGTGTTCTGGGGTCAACCGCTCGAAACTGGTTGAGAGCGGTTGAGCCAGAACACACATTTATTAGTTCTCTAAGGCACATTTATTTGTTCAGTTCAGTTCAGTTCAGTGGTATATTTAACGTCTGTTCACCATTGATGATATTAGACGAAAAATAATTTAAAACGTCATCTCTAACTAACAAAGCTTAACCTCAAAGATAAAAAATAACAACAAGAACTTTTTGAATTTGTGGTAAAAATAAACACGCATCAAAGCAACTTGGCAATTTCAGATCGTGCGATAATAGTAGCAATGTTTATGATAGAAGGGCTGGACAATATTTGACTGATATCTTGGACGTTGATATCAAGAGAATGTTCTTTATAAACTGGAGTTAAGACCGAACATTCTATCAACAAATGATGCACTGAAATAGGCTTACCACAAGTACAAAAAACATGGCAAGAATATTTTGTGTTCCATGCATTTAACTTGAGTTTTGTTACTATCTTGGAAATGTGACGAGGACAAGTATTTACATATTTGAGATTTTCTCCACAATTTCTGTTATAAACACAATTTTCTAACTTTAGCAACATTTCTGACGAAGATGCTTTCAGTGAAGATAATAAATTACAATCAAGGCAATGTTTAGTTCCACTTTTAGCAAGTATATCTGCTGCTTCATTCCATTTCAACCCACTATGAGAGGGAACCCAGCAAAAGTCAATACATATTCCATGAATCCTTAAACAGTGTATAAGGTGATGAATATCAAAAAGTAAATCTTTCCGAGCCTTACCATCCCAATGTTCCAGAGACTGCAAGACAGATTTTGAATCAAGACATATGAGAATATTATGAAAAGGCATGGGAGCATCATAAATGTAGCTCAAAGCCTTCAATATTGCATATAATTCTGCTGTAAATATGGAAAACCCTTTGCCAAAATGATAATTCTTTTTCACATTTAGGCTAGGAATGACAAAACCAGAACCACTACCAATGTTATCTAGGACTGAACCATCAGTGTAAATTTTCAGGTGATTGCTATAAAAATTGTCAAGATGAATCCTGACCTCACTAACCAAGAGGTTAACGTTTTCAGTCTTAGAAACACTTGTGTAATTATAATCAAAATTTCCACACAAATGCTCCCAAGGGGGAATCTTAGGCGTGATGGGATCTTCAGAAACGGTTGATAAATCAATGTTACAATCAGACATAAGCTTATACGCGTAATTTCTAATTGGTTGTAAATATAAAATATTTCTAGCTCGTTTGGGATAATCTTTGTTGGAATCCATCAATAGTTCTGTTGTATTTGAGTTCTTAACTGACAGACTTCTAATCATATATTTTGATACGTCTAAGAGCCGTTGTTCTTGAAAAGGTAAAACCTCTGCAGCTTGATAACTTTTGATAGTATTTGCATGAACTGGTACACCTAAGGCCAGTTTCACTGCTTTGCTATCCAAACTTTGTAGCTTTTTTAACAGATACTTTGGAGCAGAATAATATACTTCTTGGCCATACTTTAATTTGGATCGAACTAGAGAAGTAGACAAATGCACTAAAGTTTTTGTGTCTTGCCCCCAGGGCTGATAGTTGATTATTTTTAAAAAAGTTTAATCTTTTTCTTGCCTTGGTTAATAAATGTTCTATATGCTTTTTCCAACTAAGTTTTGTTGTCAAAAAGACTCCTAAAAATTTAACACAGTTTTGATATTTCAAGATATTATCCTCTAAGTTCAAAATAGGTAATATGGAAGGATTTTCACCATTATTAAATAGCATCAAACATGTTTTTTCACCTAACAATTTTAAACCATTTTCTTTTATATAATTTGATAAATTGTTTAGTTCCTGCTGATAAATTGTCTGCACTTGACTGATAATCCTCTTATTCGAACTTTTTTTTAAACTAGTGTTTATCCATACTGCAATGTCATCAGCGTATTGAACCACATGTGTGTTCTTGCTCCTAGGCCTTTCGTCCGCTGGATCGGACTCATCAGGGAGACACGGCTGATTGTTTCTGTGCTCTTGGTGTCAAATAGAGACACACCACAGTCCATAATTCTGTGGCGTTCTCACCACCAAGGGTTCAAAAAAGAATCCAACAGCACCCTCAAAGCAGCCAGCGAAGGGTAGTAAAATGGAACAAAACAAAAGTGTGGAGAGGAAAAAAGTTGCTGAAAAAGTAAAAACATTATTCAAACAGTAAAATGTAGGGGACAATCTTTGAATATATATATATATATATATATATATATATATATATATATATATATATATATCAGGGTGACGAGAGCCCAGCTTAAAACAGCGCTGTAGATGATTTTAGACTTCGTTTTAACTCTTTAATTTTAAACAATATATATATATATATATATATATATATATATATATATATATATATATATATATATATATATATATATATATATATATAATCAAGAGAGAGAGACAGACAGACAGAGACAGAGAGAAAAGGGGAGAGAGAGACAGAGACAGAGAGACAGAGAGTGAGGCAACAAAGAAAAACTGACTGTTGCTATATGTAATGTAAGGATAATGCCGATCACGAAGAGCTGACTGTGCATGTCATGACAATGGTTAAAAAGGACAGCTGACTGTCATGACAATGGCTATAAAGGACAGCTGACTGTCATGACAATGGCTATAAAGGACAGCTGACTATCATGACAATGGCTATAAAGAATAGGTGACTCCATGTCATCACAATGGCTATAAAGGACAGCTGACTGCATGTCATGACAACGGCTATAAAGGACAGCTGACTGCATGTCATGACAATGGTTATAAAGGACAGCTGACTGCATGTCATGACAACGGCTGTAAAGGACAGCTGACTGCATGTTATGACAATGGTTATAAAGGACAGCTGACTGCATGTCATGACAACGGCTATAAAGGACAGCTGACTGCATGTCATGACAATGGTTATAAAGGACAGCTGACTGCATGTCATGACAACGGCTATAAAGGACAGCTGACTGCATGTTATGACAATGGTTATAAAGGACAGCTGACTGCATGTCATGACAATGGCTATAAAGGACAGGTAACTGCATGTTATGACAATGGCTATAAATGACAGCTAAGTGCATGTCATGACAATGGCTATAAAGGACAGCTAACTGCATGTCATGACAATGGTTATAAAGGACAGCTAACTGCATGTCATGACAATGGCTATAAAGGACAGCTAACTGCATGTCATGACAATGGCTATAAAGGACAGCTAACTGCATGTCATGACAATGGTTATAAAGGACAGCTGACTGCATGTCATGACAATGGCTATAAAGAACAGTTGACTCAGTGTCTATTGATAGCTGCTATAAAGCGAAGCTGACTCTGAATGACAGGACATGGGTATGAGGAAAATCTGACTGTATGTCATGACAAAATGACTATGAAGGCAACCTTACGGCATATGGCATGACAGAATGACTATGAAGGCAACCTAACGGCATATGGCATGACCAAAGCTTTATGTCACGGAAAGGACTATAAAGGAAAGGTGATTTTATTTCATATGAATGGCTGTAAAGGGGAAAGTTGGTCGTTTGTTTTATGCAAGAGGTCGTGAGGAAAAACTTTCTTTGTATCTGATGATAATAGCTGATAAGATGAAGCTGAATATGGTTCAGCTGCTACAAAGCTGGAGTCGGACGAGGAATGGAAAATGAGGTTCAGCGTGTCTTACTTCAGCGACCAGACTTTGTAGAGATGGTAAACACTGCGGCGAAACTGAAATCCTCTCTCTCTCTGTCTCTCTGTCTGTCTGTCTGTCTGTCTGTCTCTCTCTCTCTCTCTCTCTCTCTCTCTCTCTCTCTCTCTCTCTCTCTCTCTCTCTCTCTCATGCACAACGCACCAACGCAAACACAATACTGGGTCCTACATAAAAGGACACCTGCTAGCGATGGAAATACATGCCGTAATTAAAATGAAGCAAACAAACAAGCCAATGAGGACAACAAAAAAGAGTACTGGTGGAAGCAGGGCGACCTGTTTACGCCAGCAGAAAACACTGGATACATGTTCCAAGCTTGCCCATATTCCCTGTACCGAACACGTCTACACAGCAACAAGAACTGGAGAAATGAGCAAATGTAAAGTAACTTTTATTCACAGCTTTTTAAAACTTGAATAAACTTGAATAAAGTCTGCTAGGCGATTCGGTGCAGCATTCCTTTGGAGTTATGTTTTCTCGTGGGAGCAAGAGTTACCCTACTTGTTTATTGTGTATTGTTTACTGTTCCCTTCCTCACTTCATATTTACTTTCGTTTCAATTGAATCGAGGTTACTTGTATTTGTTTCTGTCCGTCCTTGTACTGGTCTGACTTTATATTTTTTTAGGGATGTTTCCTTGTTTGTTCTGTGTGCTCTGTGCTGTCATGTCTGCTGAGCGATTCGGTGTCTTATGCAGCATTCTTGAAGAATAGGAAATGAGACAGTGTGAATTGTGATGACGTCATCCAGCAGTCAGAGGATGTTCCTAGTTACGGTGCATGAAGGAATACACCACTGATGGGACAAGCTGGAACACACATTCTTTCTCCTCTCTAGCCTTAAAGACAACCAGTATCCTGTTCTATCGCAGATGAAGCAGGTCATAAACGGGAACAAATGAATGAGACATGGCTGTTTCAACCTCGTCATTTACTTATACGTATCTGGCAAGTTTACCCCTCTCATTCCTGGACGCATCTAATCTGGCAGTCCTCGAATTCAAATTTGCGCCATGACACACTCTGTTTTCTTCATCATATGCTTGAAGCGTGATCATTTCAAATGAGTGTGTTCCCTACCTTGGCAGTGGGCGCAGACGTTACTGAATATACCGAAGTTTCCATGGAGAAAATTAATCTCCGAACGTACATGCAATCTCTCAATGGGCATGGTCTGTCATTGTACAAACTATAGTGAATCTGCCCAATGTTAAAAAAAAAAGTACTCGACCGAACACTACCAGATACGCGGAGCAAAGTAAACACGTTTCCCATCAACGACATATAACTGGCGTGGCAAATGACAGGTGGTGAGAATACAGAAAATGGCGGGGACAGACCAGGCGGCGAAAGTATAGGTCACTGTGTCCACCACTGCTGCTGGCCTCTGAGATCACTGAGACTGTCAATGATGAACTCCAGGCCTCCGACATCAGTAAGACTGTCAATGGTGAACTCCAGGCCTCTCAGATCAGTGAGACTGTCAATGATGAACCCCAGGCCTCTGAGATCAATGAAACTGTCAATAATGAACTCCAGGCCTCCGAGATCAGTGAGACTGTCAATGATGAACTCCAGAATGGAAACCCATCACTTCAAGGTCTGTTTCGTGAAGTTCTAAAGTCAATCTGTCTCGTCTCTAAACATATGAGTTTCAACTTTGTCATCGCTTAGCATTAACACTTGAAAAATTTGCTCTTCCGTTCTCTGTCATCCATCGTTTAAGCATCCTTCATGTTCATTCATCCACTCGGCCCCCATCCCATCCCGATCCCATCCTCACTCCCATCCCCACGTCCCTTCTGCAGTGGTCGGTGCTGATGGGTTAATGTCAATACTAGCCTCATACTGGACAACAAAGAAAGGTAAAGTTAACCAATCAGCGACAAGAAAACTCGACCGTAGACTACAACTGTAAGGAAACACTTTTCTGATCCCAGCACTGATGTTGCGACAGGTAGCGCGGTGTACAGTGTCACTGCC
Source organism: Conus ventricosus (assembly GCA_018398815.1). Taxonomy (NCBI): domain Eukaryota; kingdom Metazoa; phylum Mollusca; class Gastropoda; order Neogastropoda; family Conidae; genus Conus; species Conus ventricosus. The sequence continues at coordinate 94,679,022 of CM031595.1, read as the reverse complement.
TATAACGGTCTTCCCTCCTCTCTCCGTGCCACCCTCTACCCTTCCCTTTTTCAACCATTGCTCATTCTCATCTTCGCTCAAGCTTTATTTTGCAGATTGACGGTACCAGTGCAGCACTGTGCACCCGAGGGCATAGCTCAAGCTGCCGACCGACCGAGGATCCATTCCTTGCTGGCTGACCTGTCCTGTCTGTCTGGTTGTCGTCGGACGGGTCAATAAAGGATGGCCATAACTCGGGGTTTAACAGGGACAGGCAGGAGCAGGGCAAATGACCAGCTGCTGCTGCTGTCATATATCTATAGTTTGGCTGGGCTGGCGTTCTCCGTTACAGATCATTTAGATACACGCACACACGCGCGCACGCGCGCGCGCGCACACACACAAGCACACACGCGCGCGCGCGCACGCACGCACATTCACACGTTCGCTCGTACACGCACACGCACACGTCACCCACACACATACACACACACACTCGAGCGCGCGCGCGCGCGCGTGTGTGTGTGTGTGTGTGTGTGTGTGTGTGTGTGTGTGTGTGTGTGTGTGCATAGGGAGTGGAGAGATTACCTATTTCCTGACGAACCAGTCAACATTAATGTAGTGCACTATATCGGCAGGTACGAATATGAAGTTGCTAAAGATAGCCACAACCTAGTTAACTTACACCACCATCTCATCTTATGTGTCTTCCTATGTGAGTGTGTGTCAGTGTGTATGTCGAGCAGGGCAGATGGGGGACAGGACGAGAGATGGGCGATTCATATTCAGATCAGATATTCATTCATGCTCACGCCTTTGCCTCTTTATGAAGGGCAAAAACTGTATTGTCATATAGTTCAACATAGAAAAAAAAATTATAGTTTTAAAAATATATAAAATACCGCTTGAAATACAAAATCCAGTGCACCAAAAGGCAGACACGTGTCACTTGGAAAGCTTTGTATGAAGAAACTGACTCCATTTCTCAGGGTTCTTTCAGGTGTGCAGGCTTTGGAGAGAGAAGAGGATGACACGAGTGTCTTTATCAATTTTATTCATGAAGATAATTTGGGGAAATTATATTGAAATGTACAGTACTGTTAGTCTTAATCACCTACAGAAATGAAGAAGGGATAAGCAGTTCATAAATCCCTAAAAGACTGCTCCATGATTTGCTTTCTGAGACCAAAGTATGAAAGGCTGAAATCCCATACGCTCATGCCCTACAACCAGGGAACTCAGAGGCTTCAAGGGGTCTGTTGCACGCCACTATGGAAGTCGGAATCCCACCGTCTCCTGCCGTCACTGTAACCTATCCTGAACTGAACCAGTGCCCGGTTTAAATAAGCAAACGACCGCGGGCCATCGACTGAGGAAAATGTGATTCTCCAGTCACTTCAAAGAACCGCGGCCGATGGGCCGTCGTCCAACTACCGTGGGTCGTCGGCTAAAACCACGAGAAACGTCGCGTTGCAGTCCGAGATCCAACATGGCAGCCGATTGCGTATCCATTTACTACTGGCTGAACTGCGAGGACTTTTTAAACCGTAAAAGTCTTACCCAGCGAGTGGTTCGAACTAACGACAGTCAGTTCCGCAGCCAAACATTCTAACCATTTGACCGTGGTCCTTTGGCTCGTTCTGGAGAAGATTCAAATAAGCTACCCACTGGAAAGGTTTGCTTATCAGTATTTACATCAGCAACTGCCAGTTATTTCATTCGGCAGCTGACAATTGTTACATTGTGGAGAAGAGCTCATTAAACTGTAGTAGCATCTTTGCTTGAGTTTTGTCGCCATTTTTAATTCATTTTCGTTTTTTCCCAAACACGGTTTTGTTTTGTTTTTGTTTGTTGTTTTTTCTAGGGCCAGTAAGCTGCTTACTCTTCTTTTTTTTTTTTTTTCTTTTTTTTTTTTTTTGCATAATGCCATCGCTGCAGTCTGGATGTCAAACATGATAAGATCATATCTATACGCATGTCCATTGCTGTTGTTCTTGTTGTTGCTGTCGTTGTTGTTCATCATACTGATGACGATGTTCAAGACGTGACATCATAAACTAAGTTATGCCACTGTGCATAACAATACGCTTATAACGACCTCGGAGGAGAAGAGCTAGGTTTGAAATAAGATTCAAGATGAAAACCTCGGAGGTTTGAAATAAGATTCAAGATGAAAACTACTATTTCAAACAAAAGGCGAAGATAAAAGCGACAAACACCCTGAAAAAAAGGGAATAATTATTTTTAAAAAAGAAAGAGGGGGGGGGGGGGGGGGGGGGGGCTTAGGAGGCGGACACCAATCCGTCAGAATTTTTTTGAGCTCTTAATTTTTTTTTTAATTTTCCTCTCTTTGTTTCTTTCTTACCCCTCCCCCACTCCAGACTCATCCGCTCCCATTCAAATCCACAAAATAATGACCGCTGCTCACGTCAGCTCACATGGATCTCTCCGTTCAACTGTCTGTCAATCACGCATACATTATTCATCTCTCTTTATAATAATAATAATAATAATAATGAATACTTATATAGCGCCTATTCTCGGCTAGAGGCCAAGCTCTAAGCGCTTTACAATCAACACTCGTTTACACAACGGGCTGCCTACCTGGGTAGTGCCGACTGAAGAGCTGCCAGCTGGCGCTTCATTCAGTCGTTTCCCGTGTCATCCATTCAGTATCGTTCAATATCGATCACACATTTTCCTTACTTCCTTCATTCTTTCCATTTCTCACGCAGGTGCATGCTATGTGTAACATGTCATCCATACCAACGGCCAAACTGGCCTACTCTTCCGAAAGTTGGTGATGGGATTTTGCGTGTGTGCAAGATGTTATGCATGCGTTCACACACGAACCTCAGTTTATAGTCTCATTCGAAGGACTGTATGGGAAACGTAACGAAGTCTGTCACCAACCATGATTTTCTCTCTCTCTCTCTCTCTCTCTCTCTCTCTCTCTCTTTCTCTCTCTCTCTCTCTCTCTCTCTCTCTCTCTCTGGTTAATTAACACTTTCTAATCAGTGCTTATCAGGATACATTTATACCAATCAATTTGTGAAGACGGACTGATCATGCCAGTGTCAAATTTATTGCATAGAAGTGTTTGTGGCCAGTTTTACTGGTGTTTTCAAGTTTTCATGCAGAAAAGATCCGAGGCCATTGTGCGTGCACGGGTTAGCAAGATCAACCTGTGCTGGCCACTGAATTTTGTTCGGACTGCTTGTCTCTTTTTCACCGTTTTGACAGTGTCGTGTGCTTTCATCGACAGTGATCAGAAATCGGTCATGTCATCTGTTAGTCAGGACGATTACCGGACCGCCCCCTCTGATATTTCTTCAACCAGGTGCTTCTCTCAACTCTACTGGCCACAGATGCTAGCCACCAGTCTCAGATTTACAGTGCGGAAACAAGTCCCATTGTCTTATCAAACTAGAGTGAGCGTGTCCTACGAGACAAAGAGGGGTCCTTATGGAACTCTTGCCATTTGCTTCATAGTTTTCTTGTCGGATTTCTCTTGCAATGTGGCGACATTGAATCAAATCCTGGACCAGCTACGAGTGCTGAGGCGAATGAGTATACTGATCACACAATGGCGGTACATGTTCACCCCCCACCAAACTCTGCTCGGTATTTTACCCCAATGACTCAACCCTACCATTCGTCCGCTCCCCCGCCTCACCCTTTCCCTCCTGTTCCTGTGGGTTCCCTGCTCCCTTTCCAACCTGACATGCGATGGATGCAAAGCACTGTGAACCACCTCAGCAGTTCAATGGACTGCTTGGCGGACAACATGAAGAGGCAACTGCAGGAGGTGAACCAGACACAGTCAGCTCTTACGAAAGTGATTGACAATCTGAGGGCCGAGAACAACCAGCTTAAGGCAGATGTTGATTGGATATACGGCAAATGTAAACAGCTAGAACAAGAAAACCAGCAACTCTATAACGAGCAAAGGCACTGTTTTGACACATCAAACAGTCTGAGTGAAGAAGTGGAAAAACTTGAGGCCCACTCCAAAAGCAACAACGTCCGTTTCTTCAATGTCTACGAGAGCTCTCATGAAGACAAAAAGACATGTTGCGAAAAAGTCGTCAAGCTTTTGAATAGGTTTTATACAAGCAAAACATGGACTGTTGCTGACATAGAGTGTGCCTACCGACTTGGCCAGAGGCAACACAATCAAAACCGTCCACGTGTTCTGCTGGTACGTCACCACACTTTCCCCGACAAACTCATGCTTCTGGAAGACAAGGATAAAAGAAAACAGATGGCAGATGAACTTGGTGTCCGTATTGCCTCTGACCTAACCACCCGACAACACAGAGCAATACAGCAACATATGCAGAATGGGAGACATGCATACTTCCACAATGGACGTCTGCAGTTCAGAAGTCGTCGTCCTGGTGGACCAAGCCATCAAAGATCGGCCCACAGCACCAAGCCGGCGTCCCCTCCCGGGAAAATGCCCAGAGAAAGACACTATGCTGAGCGGACATCCAACGAACGATGTTCCAGACCTTCGTCTTCTCCACCCCCCACCTCTGACATGGCAGAATATCCGTCACTTTCAAAGCAACAACCACCGCCTAGTCATGAACAGCTGATACAGCCTGCAGGAACTCCAGGAACAGTCTGTGATGATGTATTGTTGGAGGGAAGCTGATCCAGAAGGCAACAGACTGGACAGATCCTGTGAAATTCTGTCCCCTCCCAGTGAGCAAATTGAGGTTCCAGCTTTCCTGACTGACGTCAAGATTCCTACCGGCCACCCCGCTCGTGAATCAACCTGTCCGTCTGCGGTGAACGATGCAGTCCCCCAGCTTCATAAGGACGGCACCAGTCAAGATGTTCCGGCTTCCTGACTCATGAACTGTCACCTGTCTTGTCCCGGTCTGCACATGCTTCCTCCGGTCCTGACCATCCCGCTGACATCAGCCTGTTCGATGCCGAAAGTCAGACATTTGTAAAACAGAGATTCACTTTGGAAGGAGAACCATGTGACAAAACAAGTGAATTCTGGCTCCCACAGAGCAGTGTACACAATAACAATGACAGTCAGGATAATCCATCAGTTAACACTGAGAGAATCACACAGTCAGAGTCCTTCCTTGCCATTGAGAATGAACTCAAACAAACGCCAGTTGTTGGCCCTCAAACACGCAGCAAGGTTAAATGCAGACAAACACAACTCACAGAATCATTTAGAAGCACTCCAAGAAATAAAGATGTTAATTGTAATGTCAACAGCTAGGGACTCGGCCGTGCCCATGTTCTTAAAAGTAATGTCCAAAATTATATGTCCTTCGTCACATACAATATAGAAGGACTGACTTGCCTGTATGACCCAAGCATTAGGTCATACCTGCGTATGTTTGATTTTGTCTTCCTTTCTGAAATTTTCTCTGCAAAATTTCCAGATTTTCTTTCCCAGATTATAACGTCTTTCTTTCACCTCCAGTCAGACTGACAAGCTCTGTTACAGCAAGGCTATCTGGAGGTGTTGCAATGCTTGTAAGAAAACGTTGAAAAATATGATATCTTTGATTCATGTGGAGTTTGACAACTGTATCGTACTTAAGTTGTGTAAGACACATACAGGTTTAAAGACAGACTGTATTTTGCTTGGTATGTATTTGCCTCCATCTCAGAGTACGTATTATAATGAAACTGATATTTACAATGGCATGTCCTTGCTTGAACAATGTTTGTTAGATACCTTTGAAATTACTGGTGATCTTCCTGTTTTGATATGTGGTGACTTAAACGCAAGAACAGGTGGAAAAAATGGGCGAGATGTTCTGCTTTTCGACATCGACCCTGACATTTCTTTTGACGATTCTGTCCATATACGGTCATCTAAAGATTCCATTGTTAACCAGTTCGGAAAATATTACTGGATGTTTGTGATCAGTTTAATTTAGTAATTTGAATGGTTTGTTATCTGGTGATGAAGAAGGGACTTTACTTATATAGCTCACAATGGAGCAAGCATCATTGACTATTTCATTCTGTCTAGATGTATCCTGGACCTTGGACTCAGCATTTAGTTTCTCCTAGAGTGGAATCCAAACATATGCCTATTGAGTTGAAACTTAAATTATGTCCACCAAATGAAACTGCTCCGAGTTCTAACAGACAAACAATAGTAAAATACATTTGGAATGCTGAGAAAAGTTTCGAGTTTAAATCTAAGTTTTATTCAGAAGAAGTACTGTCACTGATGGCAAGCGCATTGGGCTTGATTGACATCGATATCAATGATGCCTTGATAAAATTTAATGAAGCTATGCATAAAGCAGGCTCAGTTATGCAAAAACAATCACGTTGGGCGACAAAAATAATAAAGCATGGTTTGATGTGAATGCTGGATCTAACGTCGTTTTCTGAGACAAACTCTACGGAAGTTCCAAACATCTCAAAAGTCGCCAGAAAAGGCTGGGGAAGACAGAATACAATATATAAATAAAAGGAAAGAATATAAGCATGTTTCTGGCAGAGAAAAAAGAGAAACACAAAGAAAAAGTTCTTAACGCACTTCACTCAAGTTCTAAAGAACCAAGCGTTTTTTGGAAAACGGTCAGATCTTTAACGAAGAAAGAATTCACACAAAGTAGCATTACTCCAGATGTGTGGTATAAGCACTTTAAGGATTTGTTTTCTTCCAGTGTCAATGATCACAATTTGGAGAAAACCTTGTGGACGTGGATACAAATGATGATGGTTCTGTAGTGATTGAAAATCTAGATTGTGATATTACAGAAGACGAAATACTTGTCGCCCTTAGAGCTTTGAAAAATAACAAAGCTCCTGGGGCCCGATGGTTTGATAAATGAATTTTATAAATATTCTAGTTCGTACGTAGCACCATTCCTTGTTAAATACCTAAACAAACTTTTTGAATCCGGAGTTTTTTTCCAGATGAATGGACAGAATCTGTAATACATACCTTGCATAAAAAAGGGGATATTGATTGCCCCGATAACTACAGAGGCATTTCCTTGTTAAACGTGTGTAGTAAGATTTACAGCTACATTTTGAATAACGTCTCACTGCATGGGCAGAGGGCAACGATATCATACATGAAGCGCAGGCTGGATTTCGTCGCAATTACAGTACAATAGACCATGTTTTCACTCTTTAGCTTTAGTACAGAAGCAACTTCTTAGCCATTGTAAACTTTATGTCGCATTTATTGACTTTAAAAAGGCCTTCGATTTAGCAGATAGAAATAACTTGTGGACAGTCCTTAAGAAACACGGAATTAATGGTAGAATGTACAGAGCAATCAAGAGCATGTACAGTGTTGTGAAAGCTAGAGTAAGAGTAGGTAGTGATTTGACAGACGCGTTTTTATGTCCTCTTGGAGTAAAGCAAGGTGAAATATGTAGTCCCATTCTGTTCTCTTTTCTGATCAATGAACTGGCTAATGATGTCCACACTTTAGGAAAACATGGCATCAAGTTGTCACCAGATGACATTTTGGAAATCTTTATACTTCTTTTCGCTGACGATGTCATTCTTTTGTCTTATTCTGTGACTGGCCTTCAGCAGCAACTGAATATTTTAAAAAATACAGCTAGCAGACTTGGTCTTCAAGTGAACTTTGACAAATCTAAAATAGTTATTTTTAGAAATGTGGATACATTTCATCAAAAGAAAAATGGTGTTACGGCGATAGAAAGATTGAGATTGTTAACAGCTATAAATACCTTGGTGTTATTTTTTCTACTGGCCTGACATTTTCATACGCTTTGGAAGACATGGCTCTTAAAGCTAAGAAGGGTGTTCTTTGCATTTTAAAATTGCTGTGGACAGTTGGTGACCAGTCTCCTTCATTGTTTTTTTAAGTTATTTGACTGTCAGATCCAACCAATGCTCACTTACGCTTCTGAAGTATGGGGTCTTATGGCGGATCATACAATTATTGAAAGGGTGCATATGTTTGCGCTTAAGAGATTCCTGAACGTCAGTATCAGGACGCCTAATGCCCTGATTTATTTCTGAAACTGGGAGGTATCCTCTTTACATATGTACTAAAACCAAATGTATAAAATTTTGGCTTAAATTAATAACAATGCCTGAAGGTCGACTCCCTTACAGGGCTTATAAAATGTTAAATAATCTTCATTGTAAAGACAAGAATAACTGGGTTTCTAATGTTTGCTTCACATTGTACAGCTATGGATTCGGCCACGTTTGGGAAAATCAAGGAGTATCTCATATTAATGTTTTTCTGTCTGAATTCAAACAGAGATTAATAGATTGTTTCCTGCAGAACTGGAAATGGTGACGTTTCAGAGAACGATTCTCTTTTTATACCTCTTTCAAGTCAGTTCCTAGTCTTCCGCAATCTGTGTTTAACATAAAGAACATTGCCGTTAGAAAAGTACTCTTACGTTTCAGACTAGTGTGTCGCCATTGAAGAGTCATAAATATCGTTATACTGCCCGGTCACCTGACACAACGTTTTGCCCGTTTTGTAAAGAAGTTCCAGAATCTGAACTTCACTTTTTACTTGTGTGTCCAAATTATCGTGACATCAGAGAAAAATATTTACCTCGCAAATTTTTCGCGCGACCATCAGCGTTTACAATGACCCTTTTAATTGCGAGTGAGAAATATTGTAATGTAGTTGGTTGGTACCTTTTTGAATCTTTGAAAAGAGATTTCTCGATATGGAACGATCTTTAAACAATAATTAAGACTGAATATAACTTATAAAATAGTGTAAAACCTTTCATCATATGTTGATAGAACAAATGAGTGCCCAGAATCAGGTGTTTTTTTTTGTTTTTTTGTTGTTGTTTTTTAAATCGGCACCGGAACAACATAACGTACATAAACAATCGGAATTCTAATATCGTTTTGTTTCATATATTCATACATACACACCGTCATA
>CM031595.1:94657647-94660147 GCA_018398815.1 Conus ventricosus | reverse complement strand
CAATTCATTTTTTATGTAATATCATTTTCACTTTGGATTTTCACTCCACCCATCCAGGTCTAGCAACATTGCATTCGCTTCAGTTTAGTCTTTGCGAATCCATTCGAGCTGTCTTCATCCATAGGAGAGAGAGAGGGAGAGAGAAAGACAGAGAGAGCACATGCGCGCGTTTGTATATATTTATGTATGCATGTATATATATATATATACATATATATATATATATATATATATATATATATATACAACAAACTAATAAATTCTAAGGATAAGTACCGAGCACCGTTCCAGCAACTTACAGAGCAGCTTGGTGTTGCAATGACTGCAAGAAATATTCAATTATAAACAAAGTTTGCTCTTATGTCTTAGATTGAAGAAATAGGGGGAGATAAGCATTCATATCTGCAGTGGTAGATGATTCTGCCTAACTAACAGTATGTGCTTGAGTGGGTGAATGGTAAAAAATAAAATAAATGCTTCTCAAAATGAACCTTCAGCAAGCTTATAGTCTCCAAGGGGAGACATCATCCAATAGGAAGGGAAACTCACTAACATATAACTCCTGGTCATATACCGATATTTCGAAATCTGGTTGTTTCTCCTCAGTGACCGCGGAAAGTGGTAATTTGACTCCTCTGCCTTTTCAGCTTTAAGAAGAATGCAATCCCAGAAAAGGCTGGTGTGCAATACCGTAGTATGTTTGTTGGGTTTTCAAAAACCAACCAAAGGTGCCACCTAAGAAGCAAAAGAAAATCATGAAAGCGCAAAACAAGCTACATTTTCTTGTGAAAAGTAGAAAATATTAAAAGATATCCTCTTAAGACACAAGTGCTGAGGGCCAGTTCTTGGAATGAATCCGCAAGGGATTAAAACTGAAAAGGCAGAGGAGCCAAATTACCACTTTCCGCGGTCACTGATGAGAAACAACCAGGTTTCGAAATATCGGTATATGAGCAGGAGTTATATGTTAGTGAGTTTCCCTCCCTATTGGAGGATGTCTCCCCCTTGGAGACTATAAGCTTGCTGAAGGTTCATTTTGAGAAGCATTTATTTTATTTTTTTACCATTCACCCACTCAAGTACATACTGTTAGTTAGGCAGAATCATCTACCACTGCAGATATGAATGCTTATCTCCCCCTATTTCTTCAATCTAAGACATAAGAGCAAACTTTGTTTATAATTGAATATATATATATATATATATATATATATATATATATATATATATATATAATATATATACCAAAATAAAAACAACAGTCTTTTTATGTCTCAGACTTGTATCTTCAACAAATTCTCGCTCTTAAAAGCTTCATCAGGCCAAGGTACATATATATATATATATATATATATATATATATATATATATATATATATATTATATATATATATATATGTGTGTGTGTGTGTGTGTGTGTTGTGTGTGTGTGTGTGTGTGTGTGTGTGTGTGTGTGTGTGTGTGTGTCGCGCGCCTGTCTCTTTCTTTTTCACACACACACACACACACACACACATACGCGCGCGCGCGCGAGCGCGAGCGCACACCCCCCTTACACCTCATACCTTTATCTCTGTCTGAAAAGTGACTTGACCTGCAGAAAAAGGAATGACAATCGGTTGTCAGAGAGCATGGGGAGGGGTTGGCCTTCACATGCTCCAAAATCCCCCTCACTTCAAGAGATTCTCTCGTCGAAATTTAGTGAAATATTTAGAGTGTTTGAGGCCCTGCTATTCAACCCCCTTCCTGTTTCTCATATGAGCCAATCCAATATGGCTTTTAGTTTTTTTCTTGCTTTTTCCGATGTTTGTTGTTTGTTTTTTTTCAGGCTGGATGTAATTTCATGCTCTAGCTGTAATGATGGAAGAAAGGAGCACAGAATGGGCTTTAATGTTACTCCTGATTAAATGTTCATTTCGGCTATTCAGTTTTCAGTGTGTTTTTCAAATAAGTTCACCCTGCAGACTTTGACCACATTGAAACTTCAAGGTCATTAAACAGAAACGACAGACAGACAGACAGACAGACGGAGTGACAGACAGAGAGACAGACAGACACAGACGATGCTAACCGCGTGAAACCCTTTCAGTTCAGTGGCTACCTTTTCCGTCAGGATAATGAGGAAGAATCAAAAAAAAAAAAAAAAAAAAAAGCGTGAAGTGACGTCATAAAGGGAGAGAACTGACGTGCACACGAGCAGACGATTGATTAAGCCTGTAGGCGTTTAGGACCGCTGCCAGCATTAAAAGACAGTTGACCTGGGTGTCCATCTCTGTACACGTGCGCGGGCGGTGTCCTTCCGTGCTTTCAATGGCAATCAGACAGTGAGGAACAGACATGAACGTTTCCTTGCCATTCTGCCTATCCTTTCACACACACGCGCGCGCGCGCGCTTGACATCTGTTCAACCCCTGAAACGACAATACTCATCAGATTTTTTTCTACTGACCTTTTTATGCAGATATTGATCACAGAGTCAAGCCTGCACAGCATTGTTCTT
>CM031595.1:94640147-94645147 GCA_018398815.1 Conus ventricosus | reverse complement strand
TGCAGACAGACACTGAGATTTGGAAGGGGGAGGACGGGGCGCACGCGTGCTTTTTTAGCTTGTGTGCAAAACCAGATCAAAGGAAGGTTGATGTAGTATCTGGAAATGTTTCCCCTTTCCACTGCCCCCTTGAAATCCCTTCTACCACAACCACCACCTTTTTACCTTTTTACACCACCTCTCCTTTTTTCTTCTCCCCCCCCCCCCCCCCCCCCCCCCCCCCCCCCCCCCCCCCCCCCCTCCCTCATCACCCTCCCCGCCGTAACTCTCCATCACTACCTTTTCAGTCTCGCTCGAAAACCAACGCTGAGATCATCTATGCCGTCATTGTTAGCTTTATGAAAATATGAAAACCAACGCTTGCCGTTATTGTTAACTACATGAAAACAACGCTGAGATCATCTATGCCGTAATTGTTAGCCATATGAAAATATGAAAACCAACGCTTGCCGTTACTGTTAACTATATGAAAACAACGCTGAGATCATCTATGCCTTCATTGTTAAGTATATGAAAACCAACGATGAGATGATCTATGCCGTCATTGTTGACTATATGAAAACCAACGCTGAGATAATCTATGCCGTCATTGTTAAGTATATGAAAACCAACGCTGAGATCGTCTATGCCGTCATTGTTAGCTATATGAAAATATGAAAACCAACGCTTGTCGTTATTGTTAACTATATGAAAACAACGCTGAGATTATTTATGCCGTCATTGTTAACTACGTGAAAACCAACGCTGAGATGATCTATGCCGTCATTGTTACCTACATGAAAACCAACGCTGAGATGATCTATGCCGTCATTGTTACCTACATGAAAACCAGCGCTGAGATCATTTATGCCGTCATTGTTAACTATATGAAAACCAACGCTGAGATCGTTTATGCCGTCATTGTTAACTACATGAATTTTTTTTCTTAAAAACCATCTTGGTCTAAGCCACAATTATGCCGACGTTGCCAGTTTCAATTCAACTGACGCCCAATAACACAACCCCCCCCCCCCCCCCCCCCCCCCCCCTCCCTCCCCTCTCGTCGCCTCCAGACCCTTCCATTCGTATTTTTCCTCCGATCTTTACGTACTGTCGTTCTGGTAGTATCAGAGTGGTGTTTCTGTGATGTCGTAATTCCCCTCATCACCTTTTCTCGAGCGGGGGAGGGGGGGGGGAGGAGGAGGAGGAAAAAGAGAGGATTGGGAGGAAGAAGAAGAAGAAGAAGAAGAAGAAGAAGAAGCAATTACCTCACTTCATTCAGTCTGTTGCTGCAGCTGCATTCTCCTCAACAGCATCCCTACCGCCCACACCTGAAAACAATACACACAAGGACGTTAATCAATGACTTTGAAGTCTCTGACCTTCCAGATCAGAATACAGGTGATTTTAAAGAAAGAAACAATAGAACAAGCATGTGAAAAAAATCTATGGATGAAAAAAACACTGTGGGTGATTACAGAAGGGATGGAGAAACGGGAGGAGGTGAGGGGAAGGGGGCGAGAAGGCAATGAAAGAAAAGGCTTTACGATGTCGGGGTAAAATATGGCCAATGAAACAAAACCTGTGAGAAAACAAAAGTAAGAATAAGGGAAAGAAAAAAAATCTGAAGAAATGAAAGACCCAAAGAAGAAAGGAACAAAAAATGAAAACAAAGAAAGAATAAAACAAGAAAGGATGAAAAACAAACACAAAAAAGATACAGAAAAAGACAAACAAAATAAGAAGGGAAAAAATTGAGAAAAATGGGGGTGGGGGGGGGGGAATGAAGGAACGAGAAACTGAATGGGGAAAGAAATGGAGGACATGAAAACGAATGTTGTTGGGGGGTTTTAAAGGATGAACAATAAAGATAATACAAAACAAAAAAGACATGAAAACCCAAAGAATAAAAGAATGAGAGACGAAAGACAGGACGAAAGGAAAAAAGAAAGAAAGGAAAGCAAAACAAAAGACTCAAAGAATGAAGCAACACGAGAGAAAAAAAAAGGAAAGTACAAACGAAAAACAGAAAAAGCAAAAGAAAACAGAAACAAAACAAAACAAACAAAATAATGAAAGAAGAAAAAAGAAAGAAAGAAAGAAAGAAAGAAAGAAAGAAAGAAAGAAAGAAAGAAAGAATGAATGAAAGAAACAATTAAAGAAAAACAAATGCAAGAAAGAAAGAGTAGCAGGTGGGGTGGGGGGGATACTAAATCAAAATGTAAGAAGACGAAAGAAGAAAAGAAAGAAAGCAAGAATAAAAGAACAGAAGAAGGATTACGAGAAAAAAAAAAGACAGTGCAAGCAAACAAAGTATTCTACAAAATAGACTCTCTTCGGCAGGCGCAGTAAATAAACCCATAGACAGCAGAATGTTGACAACAATAGCAATTCAGGACCACGACAGGCACTCTCAAATGAATAATGTGTAGACCTAAAACAACGGCAACAAAAAAGCTAACACACTAAACTACGTAGGAACGAGTCCCGTTTGACCATTCATTTTAATATTTTTAAGTTTAGATCGACAAGACGAGAGGCATCAGTGTTCCCAGAGAACTGGAAAGAAAAGGGTCACAAATAGACAAAAAAAGGGTGGGAGAGGAGAGGAGTGGAGGCTGGGGTGGGAGGGTTTAAAAGGATACAGAAAAAAAGTTTTTGTTTTCCCTTCGTCCTTTTGTACACACACACATACACACACTCGCGCGCACGCACCTGCACACGTACAGGAACGAGAGAGAGGGATAGACAGACAGACAGAGGATGGAGGGATTGATTGGATGGAGGTGTGGAGGGTGGCGAGGATAAGAAGAAAATTAAAGGGAATTTTTGTTTCTTCTGTCACCCTACCCCCCCCCCCCACCCCACCCTTCCACACACCTACACATACACACATACACGCGCGCGTGACAAATACACGATTACTCTCTCTCTCTCTCTCTCTCTCTCTCTCTCTCTCTCTCTCTCTCTCTCTCTCTCTCCCCTTTTCTCTCTCCTCTCTCTCTCTCTCTCTTGTTTGTATGCTTGTCTATCCATAAGAACAGAACACATAGACGCTGGTTTGTTTTCATGTGCACCATATTCACCAGTGTGATCTATTCAAGTATATATTGCGTTTAAAATGAGAGGGAGAAAAACAAAAAGCATATGAATACTTGGAGACATCCTCAAAACATCTCAGCAGCAACAACAACAACAAAACTAGACGGGTCGTATTCCCTTGCAATCAACAAAACATAAACACCAGAACATCTAAAGCTTCAGACAAATGCACCCACTCGCTACTAACAAAACAATAAACAAACACTCAGACAAATGTATTCACTCACTTCTAACAAAGCTATATTATTATCGTAAACAAAAACAAATATGATCATTCACCGCTTATAAAACAACAACAAATCTACTCAGACAAATGTTATCATTTGCACGTAACAAACAACATCAAATCAACAAAGACAAAAGCAGTCATTCGCTACAAACAAAACACCATCAAATGACCTAGAAAATGTAATTACCCGCCACTAACAAAGCATCACAAATAACAAAGATGAATGTAATCACTCGCTACTAACAAGACAACATCAAATAATTAAGGCACATGTAATTGAACACACACAACATCAAATATTCAAGACAAATATAATTGCTCATTACTGACAAGACAATATCGAAAAAAAATCAAGACAATTATTCGTTACTAACAAAATCACATCAAAGAATCAAGACAAATGAATCACTCGCTACTAACAAACAACATCAAATAACCATCATTCACTCAAAATAAAACAATAACATAATCAACACAGACAACATTATTCAATATATTCAAAGCTTTCGATACAAAACACAATCAAATAACACAGCAAAAATGTAAGAATTCGCCACTAACATCACATAGCAAAGACAAATATGATCATTCGCAACTGACAAAACAACAACAAATAATCAGACAAATTTGATTCCTCGCTGCAAACGAAACAGTATCGAATAAGCACAGGCAAATGGTATTATTTGCAACCAACAGAACAACAAATAAACGATGTTGTCAGTAGGGGGCTTAGTAAGTGGTGTCCTGCGTATGTTAGATCAGGACAGCACCACTGAACGCCACCGAAGTGACTCGGCAGCAGTGCAGTGTCTCCTCCGGTGGGTTGCCTCTTGACGACTTGACATTGACTGCTCCCTGTGGATTGCCTCGACAGCCATAATGCTAGGGAACTTTAGCTTTCCACCTTTAATTAAGTAACGAATATCCACCCACTCTTTTAAACAAATAACTGGGAAGTGATGGGGGGGGGGGGAGGTGGGGGTGGTAAGTGCTTCCACCGCTGAATTCATATACCTGCACGCACGCACGCACGAACACATGCACGCACGCCCCCCCCCCCCCCCCCCCCCCTCTCCCCCCCCCCCCCCCCCCCCCCGACCTCTTCACACACAGACCATTATAACTTCAGTTAAGGTCTGAGGGCAAGCCTTCCGGAGCAGAAGGTAACTCGTTATCGTTTGTAAATACACAAGAGTTTTCCCTCACGAATGTGAAAATTAAATACAATTAAAAACAAAACAAGAATAACACTTTGATTGATAGATAAAAACATATGTGAACAGAAAAAGACGGCCTTTTTCGGCGACTAGCTTTTTCGTGAACATGAAGAAGCGGGAGTTCGGGAAGGGGGGAAGTGGAAGGGGGGGGGGGGGGGGCAAGGGCAGTCCGAACGCATTAAGAAATTTTGTTTTGACGATGAAGTTACAGAATTAAACTTACAGGATAATGTCATTCCTTTTGTGACAAAAACTTCTTCTTTTTTTTCATCAACAAAATTACCAAACACACTTTTTGATACAGACAATCCTTCGTAATCTTCCTTCTCCGCGTCTTTTCCCAAATCAATAACCATCATGGCCCCTAGCGTGGCCCGTCAGCCGTTTCAACCTCTTCCACCAACCTACATCCGTAAATCCCGCTCCACTGCGCATGTGACAAACCTGTGCCGTCATTTCCGCTTCCGTCGCTG
>CM031595.1:94605147-94635147 GCA_018398815.1 Conus ventricosus | reverse complement strand
AAAGATAAGATGTTAGCTGTGCTTTGAAAACAGATAAGGTGGGCTGGTGGGAGGCAGTGAGTTCCAAACAGCTGGGGCAGCAAAACTGAAGCAACGCTCATCAAACGATTTCAGATTTCGCTTTGGTGTCTTCAGCAGTGTCTGACTGGAAGAGCGGAGGGAACGTGATGACATCTGAGCAACAGTCTCAGAGACGATTCACTGAGTGGAAGAAACTACACTGTATGGTGCTAGTCTTCCTAACTGAGCCCACGGCAAGCAGCTGTGGATGAAGATGGGTCTGATGGGAACCGAACACACAACCTCTTTGCACGGATTCCAGGACTCTAATCACCGTGCCACGGCGCCTTCAGCGGAAAACTAAAGTGGCAGCATTCTGACACCCTTTTTCCATCTTCCGTCTGTTCTCAGTGACTGTGTTCGCACGGTGCTCCTTCCCGTGCCCTCACGCATAGCCACACCAAGAATGGCCTTGCTGCAGCCCCAGTGCTGCCGTCCACCAGGAGCTATCAATGTCGGTCCGTGTTGTGGCACTCTGCCGGAGGAGACACTGCACTGCTGAATCTCCTTCCGGCAAACGCCACCACGCCCATACCACAACCGCCACCACCACCACCCCCTTCCCCTAAACCTGACAATAACGAAGAGGTTAACCGAACTCTCCACAGGAATGGACACATGGATAACAGTCAATTCGAGCAGGATACGAAAGGCCACAAAATTCAAGCCCTTTGTTCACTTTTTCCCCACTTATTATTTATTTAATTCTTTATTTTTTTAGTTAGTTAGTTAGTTGGTTATTAAATGATGATCTCGGAGGCTGAGGGTGATCGAGATGACGCTGCGGAGTCCCATTCCGGCCTGAGACTATGTGACAGGACTGAACTTCTGCTTCCTCTCATAATACATCTCGGCGTATCTTAGCCTTCCCCCCACCCCCGTCCCCGTGCCAACATGTCAGAGTGGAGATGTCTGTATACGTTATTACCCACATGAAATCTCTCGTGGCCTGAGGACTCCTGCTGTGAGGATTCTGCTAATGCAGGCGCAAGACCTGTAAATGCAGGCGTAAGACCTGTAAATGCAGGCTGTATGTAAGACCTGTAAATGCAGGCTGTACGTAAGACCTGTAAATGCAGGCTGTACGTAAGACCTGTAAATGCAGGCTGTACGTAAGACCTGTAAATGCAGGCTGTACGTAAGACCTGTAAATGCAGGCTGTACGTAAGACCTGTAAATGCAGGCTGTACGTAAGACCTCGATTTGTTATCTCATGCAGAGACCCAAACGACAGGGTCAGGCAGAAGGGGGAGGAGGGGAGGAAGTATGAATCCTTGTCTGTGGGACATTCCAACCCGGAGCCTGACAACCCCCTTCCCAAATAGAGGGCCAGTCTATTTTATGGCCACCACTTGCCATTTAAAACAAGAGCGAATTCCACCTATACTCCCATCCCTAGTATCATAAAGACATCCCATACTTCCCCTTCTCCTCCTCCTCTTTTGGTCTCCTCACCCTTCTTAGTGACTTTTTAGTCGGTGCACATCCAGTTTGATCAGCGGTCTAGATATTTCGAGGGGGGAAACTGGACTCCATTTCACCTCCAGTGTCCACTCCATTCACCATCCCCATCCCCTTCTCCTTGACATGGTGTGCCCTGCCAAGACTTCATTCCATGTTAAAGTGTGGACCCATCCGCACGTACTGAAGTTTTTTGCGAGGAAACTTCGTCGAAAGACCTCTTAATGCCAGTACAGTGTCTTCTCGTTCTGTTTTTTTTTTTTTTTTTTTTTTTTTGTTTGTTTTCATTTAAAAAAATCCTAAATATTTTGGTACACATTATTCTCTTGTAGCCATTCATTATTATAGTCCTTGCAAGTGACCCGCCTCCCCCTCCCGTCAACGACCTTCTTCGACTCCTTCCCTCCCATCCACGCCACTCAATCCATGCACAGATAGGGCCGAGCATTTCGAGGGAGCCAAAACAGCCTCTCACTGCGAGTGACAGATGGTCAAAGAGCGACAACTGTTGGCATGAACACAACTCTCAGTATTGATTTCCCTTTCAAGGCATACTTTTGTTCTTTAAATCTGCAGAGATATCAAACATAAAACAATATTTTATTGATGTTCACACATTAGGACAATCAAGAAAGTAGCACCACCAAATATGTAGCGATTATCATTAATTGGAGAGAGTAGCATATTATCTCTCTCTCTCTCTCTCTCTCTCTCTCTCTCTCTCTCTCTCTCTCTCTCTCTCTCTCTCTCTCTCTCTCTCTCCTCTCTCTCTCTCTGAAGAAAGTAGCACCACCAAATATGTAACGATTATCATTAATTGGAGAGAGTAGCATATTCTCTCTCTCTCTCTCTCTCTCTCTCTCTCTCTCTCTCTCTCTCTCTCTCTCTCTCTCTCTCTCTCTCTCTCTCTGTGTTGTTACAGAATGTCTCTATAAATAAAGCGGCTGGGCGATCACTTCTTCGTCACAGCTACCTCTGGATGATTTCATCCTTGCTTCCAGGATAAAGATTGGTTTGCGTTTTTATCGGCTTCTGGCTGTCATGTTTGGCAGACGATTTGTTTCGTTGATTGTTCGCTGAGCTTCTTCCTTCCCCTCAGGTGTTTGCTTGATGGGTTGTTAGCTTCCTTGCTTCTTCATTTTTTTTTTTTTTTTTTGGGAGGGGGGGGGCTTGCTGGTTTCCATGCTTGACTCCTTGATTTCCTGTTCTTTTCTTGAAACCGTTTAATGTTTACCGCAATTTAACCAACGAGTACCGTCGAGAGAGATTGTGTTTTTCAAGTCAATTGTTAAAATCTTTAAGCAAAAAGATCTCCTCTCTCTCTCTCTCTCTCTCTCTCTCTCTCTCTCTCTCTCTCTCTCTCTCTCTCTCTCTCTCTTCTATTATTCTCCTCCCTCCCTCCCTCCCTCTCTCTCTCTCACTCTCTCTCTCTCTCTCTCTCTCTCTCTCTCTCTCTCTCTCTCTCTCTCTCTCTCTCTCTCTCTCTCTCTCTCTCTCTCTCTTTCTCTCTGAAGTGGCCACTCTCAACAAACGTTCAGAGAATACTCTCTCTCTCTCTCTCTCTCTCTCTCTCTCTCTCTCTCTCCTCTCTCTCTCTCTCTCTCTCCTCTCTCCCTCTCTCTCTCTCTCTCTCTCTCAAAACAAAAACATTACTCAAAATGATTGGTATGACCAGGAACGTAAACTATATAAATGTAAAATGCGTAGACTACTCCGAAAATTTTGTAAAACGTTAGATAAAGAAGATGGAATTGAATTTCGTATTGCAAGGCGTGAATATAAGAATTTAAACAAAAGGAAAAAGATAGAACAAAATGATAGCTTACTAAATGAACTCGTGAATTCCATTCAGTGTCATAAATCTTTTTGGGAACATGTTCATAAAATACCTAGAAAGAGATCACAACCTTCAAATGATATTCCTATGCGTGAATGGTACCAACATTTCAAAAGTTTGTTAGAAAAAGACGATGATGAGAGTGTCGTTGTGAAGGAAACGTTAACAGATGAGGACAGAGACGTTTGTCTGCTTGACAGACCGATATCTAAGGAGGAGATATTACTTGCTGTACGAAAATTGAAAAATGGTAAAACTGCTGAAAAAAGATGGTGTGGTGTGTGTGTGTGTGTGTGTGTGTGTGTGGTGTGTGTGTGTGTGTGTGTGTGTGTGTGTGTGTGTGTGTGTGTATGTGTGCATGTGTGTGTATGTGTTTGTGTGTCGTGGTGTGTGTGTGTGTGTGTGTGTGTGTGTGTGTGTGTGTGTGTGTGTGTGTGTATGCGCGCGCACGCGCGCGTATGTGTCTCTCTGTCTGTCTGTCAGCCTGTCTGTCTCTTTTAGTGTGTGTCTGTGATCCCTGATAAGGTGAGACAGGCAGGCAGAGAAAGAGACAGACAGACAGACAGACAGACAAAGACACGGAGACAGAGAGAGAGAGAAAAAACAGAGATGATTACACATGATGAACATGGCCCCATAGGAGAGGAATATCCATAGAATAACAATACGTCATCCATTTCCAAAACAGAAGATACAGTCTTTCGTAATGTACATCCTCTGGTGTGAAGAAGGGAAGATTTCTGAAATGTGTAGATAGAAGGCATTGCTGTCTACTACCACATAATTCTGGACATGAAGAAAACAACAATACCAGTTTTTCTTCTGATTCATTACATAATGGACAGATATTCACAACATCATTAAACGTTCCATGACGTTAACAATCTCAATAAACATTTGAAATACCAAGCCTTACCCATTTCATACATTTCAAATGTCTATCAATAACTATTGACAAATATTGTGGAATACAGTGCATATAATTAAGCTTTCTGTTCAATATCAAATCTGAAGTTGTCTTGAAGATGTCAGTTCCATTCCTGCCAAATGCAGTTAAAAGTCTGTTGAAATATCTGAATATAAACATTCATGTCACCTACACCTTTATTTTCCCATACAAAACCAAATCCGCATGCTTACAATTTCAGTCATACATTAGAGATCCAATTTCTCTAACTCCTGACATAAAACTCTAAATCATATTATACGCTTCAAAGGGCAAGCTGTGTGGTTCCATTTGAGTTAGCCTTAACCAGTAACGAATACATTCAGAACACATATATATGAAATATATAGAACATCTGTTCGTCTCTCCCGTGTACTCGGTCACTTCGTGTTTTCATTGAAACACCAACGATGTTTAGAGCATAAAAATGCATTTCCTTAAGACGCACAGTGGTAGAATCGAAACCTTTTTGCTCAGAATCATATTGTAACACAGGTTGAATTTGAGTGTGCCAAAAGATTTCAAAAACAAAGCAAAACATTCCTTATTAAAAGGTTTTAATTTCTTCAAATGTGCATAAGAGCGTGGTTACAGCTACCTCGCAAGATCTTTTCAAGAAACAGGTAAATCTCCTAGAGTGTGGTGAAATTTTCATATTTTTAGGTACTCACAGGCAATGCAGTGTCTCCATTAGTGAGGTGTTTAATGACGGCCTGATATTCATTGCTGCCTGTGGACTATCGGTGATAGGGACAGCAACATGATTCTCCTGTCTGGGGTGTGTATGGGGCGGTGATAGGGATAGCAACATGATTCCCCTGTCTGGGGTGTGTATGGGGTGGTGATAGGGATAGCAACATGATTCCCCTGTCTGGGGTGTGTATGGGGCGGTGATAGGGATAGCAACATAATTCCCCTGTCTGGGGTGTGTATGGGGCGGTGATAGGGATAGCAACATGATTCTCCTGTCTGGGGTGTGTATGGGGCGGTGATAGGGATAGCAACATGATTCCCCTGTCTGGGGTGTGTATGGGGCGGTGATAGGGATAACAACATGATTCCCCTGTCTGGGGTGTGTATGGGGCTGTGACAGGGATAGCAACATGATTCCCCTGCCTGGGGTGTGTATGGGGCTGTGACGGGGATAGCAACATGATTCCCCTGCCTGGGGTGTGTATGGGTGGCCCAAATAAGCGGCGTTGGAGCACCGCCACTGGGGAGATTCAAAACATCGGGAAGCTAAAAAAAGAGTGTATTTGGATTTGTGTGTCGTGCGTGTGTGTGTGTGTGTGTGTGTGTGTGTGTGTGTGTGTGTGTGTGTGTGTGTGTGTGTGTGTGTGTGTGTGTGTGTGTGTGTGTGTGTGCGTGCGTGCGGGCGTGCGTGTGTGTGTGTTTGCGAGCATGTGTGTGTGTGCATGTGTGATAGATAGAGAGAGAGAGATAGATGGAGGGAGGGAAGGAGGGAGGGGTAGATAGATAGATAGATAGATAGATAGATAGATAGATAGATAGATAGACGGACGGACGGACGGACGGACGGACGGACGGACGGACGGACGGACGGACGGACGGACGGACGGACAGACAGACAGACAGACAGACAGACAGACAGACACGGACGGACGGACGGACGGACGGACGGACGGACGGACGGACGGACGGACAGACAGACAGACAGACAGACAGACAGACAGACAGACAGACAGATAGATAGATAGATAGATAGATAGATAGATAGATTTGCACTTGTAAGTCGTTCCACTCAATTCGATGGTGATTATGATTTTCAGGTTCCAAGCTATTGCTTTAGGCAGACGACTTTGTGCTTCATGCAACAGTGAGCTGACCCAATTGATGAGGAGGTTCGCTACCCTGCTGCACGTGTGGGACCCTAAAAGAAAACATAGTACCTTACCAGGTTAATCTTCAAGATGGCTTTTCTGCAAATATGAAGATTCAGTTTCTTTTAGATTCGAATCTTATTAGTTTGATTATCTTACTAGTCTAAACATTGCAATCATCCAGACTGGGCAAGCTTGATAAGTGTATTCGCATTATCATAAATTCATGTTGTAATTTCATTACATGTGCTTCTCTTTATTTTCTTGTGTGTGTGTGTGGGGGGGGGGGGGTGAGGGAGGGGTTTTCTTATGTGCTATCTTGACCTTAGTAAATATTTGCATATAAGCACCAAGCACGATTCTATGTGCATAAATGTGTTCACTTATTGGCTTAAAACCCACCCTCACCCCTCACCGAGGAGCCTAAGACGATCAGAACTCCAAAGTTTGAACTTGAAGGAACATCACATAAATAACCATAAAAATCTGTAATCGTCTCCTGTTAAACAGGAAGCATCAATTTATTGTTTTAAACCAAGTCATTCCTATTACTCATACAGGTCAGGTATTCGGAATGACCCGAAGATATGGAGAGACGGTGTAAAAGGGAAGGAGGGGGGGGGAGGCGGAAGGGGGAGCAGGGGGTGCTAATATGCAATCGAGCGTGTCATCAATCATGCGCCGAATTTAATAACAGGCGTAAATGGCTTGTTATGGCCTTCCTCCTTTTATTGCCGGGATTTAACTGCCACCCCCACCCCTTCCCTTTCCTTCTACCCTCCCTTCTCCCCTCCCATCCCCCGTCCCCTTCCCCACTTCAATCCTCCACTGATCCCTCTCGATCCCATCGTCCCACTGGGGGATGGTCCTGTCCTAGTTTAGAGCAGCTGTGACGAGTCCTAGAGATAACCCTGTCTGCCTGCCTCGCTCAGTGCACGTCTGTCCGTCTGTCGCATGCGTTTGGCTTTGATTGGCGGGATATAGTCACTTCTCTTTCTGTCTTTCTCTTTGTCTGTCTCTGTCTGTCTGTCTGTCTGTCTGTCTGTCTGTCTCTCTCTCTCTCTCTCTCTCCTCTCTCTCTCTCTCTCTCTCTCCTCCTCTCTCTCTCTCTCTCTCTCTCTCTCTCTCCTCAGCCCATCGACGTCGCATAATGTATTCTCCAAGCCTTCGTGCATAGTCCAATTCCTGTTCTAAAGTTCTTTTTATTTTGCTGAGTCGGCAAGGCGAGGAGGAGTGAGAGGAGATGGAAATGGAAGGGAGAGGTGGATAGAGGGGGGGGATCAGAGGAGAGTAGGTAGGAGAGATAGAAGTGAGGGGAGGTTAGGTTGCAGGCGATAAACAGTCTGTGAGAGCGCGAGAAAGATACTTGCAGAGAGAAGAAGATAACGGCCGTGTATGTCTGGAGAGGAATCAGCTTTCTGTCACATCAAAAGAGAAGTTTGCGGATGTCGTTACAGTGTCTCTGCGGTGGTTCGTGTCCGACTGTTGAAACGATTAGCCGCGCGACCACAATGTGTGCGGAAACGCAATCCGGAAGGCAAAAGAGTTTTCGGCTGTGGATACACACAGGACTGATCACACGAAGGCCGCGTTCACATCGGTGCGGAAGCGGAAACGGAAACGTGCACGCAGTTCGAAAACATCGCACCTGTGGAAATACAAGGGGTGTGAACACACATAAGCACAACCCAACTGCAATCCGTATAATCATTTGAACTGCACCAGGATGTGAAAATTTTCTGACAGCTGCGTCACGTCTGTTGTGGCACTGTTTGGGCCATGGCACTTAATGCTTAAAAAAAAAAAAATTTTTAAGCAAAAAAGAACGCTTCTCTGTCATCTTGTCCGTGACGGAGTACTCGACTTCCATGGGCTTGGTGCCGATTTCCAGAAGTGGCGATCTGTTGCACCACAATACACGTTCTGTATGGTCTGCAGCTTCCTTGTTGTCTGTGATGCCTGATCCTCCCATTGTTTCCTCCCAGCTCCTGCCCGCTGCCCTGTCAGGGTACTGTGTGGTCAGCTCCACTATCATGACACTGACCTTGCCCCTCTCTCGCTCTCTCTCTCTCTCTCTCTCTCTCTCTCTCTCTCTCTCTCTCACACATTGTATATACGACAGAGAGAGAAAGAGAGAAGTGTGTGTGTGCGTGCGTGTGTGTGTGTGTGTGTGTGTGTGTGTGTGTGTGTGTGTGTGTGTGTGTGTGTGTGGTGTGTGTGTGTGTGAGGAGAGAGAGGTGTCACGGTCAAAATTCAACACAACCAAAGTGTGGTCAGTCGTCGGCCACTCCAACTGGACATAAGTCCAAACTCAAACATTCTAGGCGTCAGAAAGACGGGCCCACAGGTCGGGTCCGCCAATTAAGCATAGGGGAGAGGCTCCACAGAGACGTTCTGTCCCGCCAGACGACTAAGCGGCTTTGACCGACGCCTCGATGTCTGCCCAGACGGACCTCAGTGCCTGGGCCAGGCTCATCTAGCCAATTTGTGAACCAACGTCATTGTTAGTCGGAACGTCGCAGTTAAAGCAGAAAGGGAGAGAGAGAAGTAGTGTGTGGTGGGGGTGAAATCTAGCTAATCAATTAAATGACCAATTGACCACCACAGAGAGTAAGGCGTGTAGACGGGACTGTCCATGATTTGAACATCCAATGGAATTAGAGGGGGATAACTTCGGTGTCAGGGCGTAAAAATACTGACCAATGGTACTCGCCCTTTTTGGACAGATCGGAACGAATAAAGGAATGCGTGAGTGAGAGAACGAGGAGGAGGGAAGAACGAACAGAGAGAGAGGGAGAGAGAGAGGTTCTGAGTGGAGCTCTGCAGGAGAGAAGGGCAGAGAGAGAGAGAGATGAGGGAGGAGAAAGAGAACCAAGTTGAGAGATAGCATGAGATAGTCTGCAGAGGAAGGACTGGGAGAGATGTGGAGAGAGAGAGAGAGTTGCTAATTTATGAAGAAGAAAAGAAAGAAAAGAAAAAAAGAAAAGAAAAGCAACCATGTCCATTTGATAAGAGCAGACTAGAAGAGAGAGAGAGAGAGAGAGTGCAATGCGTTAATGCAGGAAGAAAGAAAGGAGAACAGATCGATGTTGATAGTCACTGTTCTACCCTAACCGGGGGTTCGACCTCATACCTGGCAGCGTCACTTCGCCAAGCAGAACCACAGACCAACGCCAACAGTCTCACCTGACCAGGCGCCATCAGACCAACACCAGTGCCGCAGTTGTGTCGTGTTGTGAAAGTGACAGTGAAAAGAAAAAGAAAAGAAAGAAAAAGACAGTGATTCGTGAATAGTTAAGATCACCTGGCCAGGTAAAGTAGAAATCTGTTTATACCCGGTTAGTTAATGATGTTTTTAGATAAATGATTTTGTGAATTCAGGAAAGAGAGAATGTTTTATTTTGTTTGATTCCATATGCATTGAGTTTCTTTCTATGATCATGTATAGTAAAGTTATAGACTTTACTAGTGGTTTGATGTGACGAATGCATGATATATGAATGAGATTGTAAGCAAGCTGTGAGTGTGTTTGGGCTGTGCGCTAGTCCTTCCTCCACTGACATTACAACCGAGGTTGACAATTTATTGGCGAGCTTGCCAGGATATTCTGGCCCATTTATTATAATTGTTCAACTTCTCAGAGAGGAAGCTGGTGGGATTCAAGTATTGTAATCCTAAGACAAGGGTTGTCTTACTGTATGTTCCCAAGATAGTTAAATACTAGGCTTGGCATTGCTTCCAAGATAGTTAATACTAGGCTTGGCATTTCAGCCCCAGAGTACTCATTTCGCACAGATTGCCTATAATTCGCTCTCATAGTTGGTCAGGCGCTGGGCGTCTTAATAAAAACTAACTACGTTGTCCCAAGCTAATATTATCATTCATAGGATTGTGCTATTACGTCACTCGGTCGGAAACCACCAGTTTGGCTGTCGTAGTAATAAAATCTTGTTCAGAAAAAAAAAAAAAAAAAAAAAGAAGAGATATAATGGCGGAAGAAAAGAACACCCTATTGAACAACTTGTGAGCGTCGCTCGTGATTTAGGTTACTCAGGAGATGAGTTGCGAGCATTCGTTTGAAAACACAGCAAAAGATGGAAAGAGATGAACTGCGGAAAGACGCCGCGTCGCATTGGAAATAGCAGAGCGGGAAAAGGCTAAAGAAGAGCAGAAACAGAAAGAATGAAGCAAACGCAGGAAACAGAAAGATTAAGGATTCAGACTAGCGAAACGCAGGAGACAGAAAGATTAAAGGTCCAATAGAGATAGAGAAAGTGAGAATGCAGAGGGAGGCCACCGATGATGGTAGCTCACTTTCCAGTGACTCTGTGCGCAGCTATGCCCCCCGACCCAAGTTGCCAAAAATTCTCAGAAGGGGACCGATTCGATTGATGCATACATCAGTCGTTTCGAAACGTTTGCAACCAGTCAGGTTGGCCTCCAGAAGAGTGGGCATCATTTTGTCGGCGTTACTGACGGGTAAGGCATTGCAGATTTTCACTGCGTTACCAGCAGAACAACAGTCTGATTTTGGTGCTGTGAAGGAGTCTTTAATGAAGGGATTTGACCTCACAGAGGAAGGATTCAGGAAGAAATTTCGTTCAGCTAAATTACAAGCAGGGGAGACGTACACTCAGTTTGGTGCACGTTTAGATCACTATTTCGAAAATGGTTAAGTTGAGTGGTACGAAAAAGGAGTTCGCCGAATTGAAAGAGCTAGTTATGAAAGAACAGATTTTGTCAGCTGTGGCCCTGAGTTAACCATACATTTGAAAGAGAGACAGCCAGAGACAGCAGGGGAGTTGTTGAAGTTCGCAGAGGTGTATAAGAGTGCACGTTTGGGCACTAAGTGCAGGAGAAACAGGTGCTAGGCACAGGTGAGAAGAGTGCAAGGAGACTAGGGAGTTTTCTGCAAAGTCTGCAAACCCAGTGGTGGGCAGAAGGAAGGGCAAAGGGACATTAGGTGTTTCATTTGTCACAAGAAGGGACATGTGGCGAGGGATTGTCGCATGAGGTTCCAGAAGGCAGCAGCCTTGCAAGAGGTGGATAAGGTCGTCAAGGGAAACGACCTGCATGGAACCAAAAGGGATTCAGTCTGAAAGGGTGGAGTGCAGCTTAATGGCTAGCACTGGACAGCAGTCAGTGTCAAGGATGGAGGCACTAGGCTGAGTGGTTCGTTACCAGTGGAAGAAGGGTGGATTGGCCAGCAGAGGGTGAAAGTGTTACGAGACACTGGTTGTTCATGCGGGGTAGTACGAACAACGCTGGTCGATAAAGGGGATTTGACAGGGCAAATCCAGACCTGTACTCTAATCGATGGCACTGTGAGGGAGTTTCCATTGCTAAGATAAAGTACGTACCCCTTACTTCTCAGGCGAGTTGTCTGCGTTGGTGATGGAGAAACCCCTTCATGATTTGATCATTGGAAATATTCCATGTGCAAGGGATCCAGGGATCCTGAGTTGTTGACTGCTACAGGGGCAGCAGTTCAAACACGGAGCAAGAAGGAGGAAAAGGTTGTTAAACCGTTAGTCGTTCCAGAAGGAAGTCGGCATAGACGTGTCGCCTGATGAGTTTAGGGCGGCACAGGAACAAGACCCTTCGCTCGTGAAGTCTTGGGAGTTGGCAAGAGGTGGAGAGAAACAGGAGGTTAGAGGAGTGAGACAGAATTTCTTGTGAAAGGCGGGCTGTTGTACCGAGTGTTCACCAAGGGAAGACAGGTAAGGTGACCACTCAGTTAGAGGTACCATGCATGTTATCGTGACACTGTCATGTCAGTGGGTCACGAGTCGCTCATGGCGAGTCATCTCGGCACCAGCAAAACAGCGAACCGAGTCTTTGATGACTTTCATTGGCCAGGAGCAATGGCAACATAAAGCGGTTCTGCATGTCATGTGATGTGTGTCAAAGGTCAGCCACAAGAGGGGTGAAGAGAAGGCGCCTCTTAAACATCCCCCTTTAATTGACACACCATTCAGGAAGTGGCCGCCGAACTGATTGGCCCAATCGCGCCCTGTTCCAAAGGTGGGCGCAGGTATGAGACACGTAAGGTTGCAAGGGAAAGTTTGCAGGAGGCTAGGGTCGTTCAGAAGAAGCAATATGACAGGAAGGTGAGGAAGCAATCCCTCAAGGCGGGAGATCAAGTCCTGGTACTGCTTCCCACGGTCACAACAAGCTGCTGAGGCATTGGAAAGGACCATTCACCATCACTGAAAAGGTCGGTCGGGATTACCGAATTGATGTGAATGGGAAACCAAAACTTTTCCATGCAAATTTCCTCCGCAAATATTCAGCGTGAGACCAGCACATAGGCGCAGCAGCAATCATTGATGAGGTGAAAGAGACTCAGCAGAAGAAGGGGAGATTTTGTTACCTAAGTTTCCAGAAGAGTCATACAGGGATGTGTCACTGTATGAAGGGCTACAGTAAGGAGTTCCTAGGTTTTTGTTGTCAAGGCGACACAAAGCAGCCAGAAAGGGGAAAGGTGGAGAAGATGATGAATTCAGAGAGACCAAAGACCAAAACAGAAGTCAGGAGTCTGCTAAGTTTTATTGGGTTCTATAGGAGTTTGTTCCCAATTTCGCAGCAATCACGAGTCCTCTCAGTGATTTGGTCAAGCAGGGAAACCGGCAGTGGTCGAATGGTCAGACGCTGCAGAGCAAGCACTGCAGACGGTGTTGGAAAGACTAGGTTCCCGTCCCATCTTGAAGCTACCAGATATGTCCAAACCATTTTTGTTGCGGACAGATGCATCAGGCGGTGGATAGGTGCAGTATTGTTGCAGGAGCATGAAGGGGTCGAGTTTCCTGTGAGATATGCTAGCAGGAAGTTGACAAAGTGTGAAGAAGGGTACGCAACGGTGGAGAAGGATGTTTAGCTGTTGTGTGGGCCGTGCAGAAGTTCCACAAATACTTGTATGGAAAGAGTTCGTGATAGAGACAGATCACCAACCACTCAAATTCCTGCAAGAGGCACAGCTGAAAAACAGCAGGGTTCTGCGTTGGGCAATGGCATTGCAGCCCTACAGGTATCGAGTGCAGTACATTCCAGTCGACAGAATGTCGGAGCTGACTATTTAAGCCGTGTAGTCTAGCAAGCTGCAACTCAGAGGAAGTCAGTCATATCCAGGTGCTTTGTTGATAATATGTGTTGATGACAGTTATGTTGATTGATATGGGTCCATTCCCAGTTGGCTATGTTCATATTATTTTTGTGTGTGACTTGTTCATATTTTCTTTGTGAGACTTGTTCATGTGAAGTAGTTATGCTTGGAGCATACAGTCGCTTGTGTAGTGATGCATTATTTGCAATAAGTGAGGATGGAGATTCCTCAGTGAAGTGTCATGGATCGTGATCATATTATATTGTGCTTTTCATAAGAATTGTGAAAAGGAGAGATGGCAAATCCGCAGGTAGGGGAATTGCATAAGTGCGCACAGAGGTCGTTATAAAATGAGTTGAAATAACGCAAGAGCGCACGTCAATGATAACTCATTGGAGTGGTATTCACTAATGATATATTTTATAACTTATAAACCGTTGTTGTAAAGTATTTTGTTTTAAACTTTGCGCGTGTAGCTGTGTGTCAGCAAATTCGGTTGTTGTCTTTTTTGTACCGTTGTTTTGAGACAATGCGGTGCATAGTCTTTTGCAAGGGGAAATTGTCACGTCAAATTCAACACAACCAAAGTGTGGTTCAGTCGTCGGCCACTCCAACTGGACATAAGTCCAAACTCAAACATTCTAGGCGTCAGAAAGACGGGCCCACAGTCGGGTCCGGCCAATTAAGCATAGGGAGAGGCTCCACAGAGACGTTCTGTCCCGCCAGACGACTAAGCGGCTTTGACCGACGCCTCGATGTCTGCCCAGACGGACCTCAGTGCCTGGGCCAGCTCATCTAGCCAATTTGTGAACCAACGTCATTGTTAGTCGGACGTCGCAGGTTAAAGCAGGAAAGGGAGAGAGAGAAGGTATGTGTGGTGGGGGTGAAATCTAGCTAATCAATTAAATGACCAATTGACCACCACAGAGAGTAAGGCGTGTTAGACGGACTGTCATGATTTGAACATCCAATGGAATTAGAGGGGGATAACTTCGGGTGTCAGGGCGGTAAAAATACTGACCAATGGTACTCGCCCTTTTTGGACAGATCGGAACGAATAAAGGAATGCGTGAGTGAGAGAACGAGGAGAGGGAAGAACGAACAGAGAGAGAGGGAGAGAGAGAGGTTCTGAGTGGAGCTCTGCAGAGAGAAGGCAGAGAGAGAGAGAGATGAGGGGAGGAGAGAAGAGAACCAAGTTGAGAGATTAGCATGAGATAGTCTGCAGAGGAAGGACTGAGAGAGATGTGGAGAGAGAGAGAGAGTTGCTAATTTATGAAGAAGAAAAGAAAAAAAGAAAAAAGAAAAGAAAAGCAACCATGTCCATTTGATAAGAGCAGACTAGAAGAGAAAGAAGAGAGAGAGTGCAATGCGTTAATGCAGGAAGAAAGAAAGGAGAACAGATCGATGTTGATAGTCACTGTTCTACCCTAACCGGGGTTCGACCTCATACCTGGCAGCGTCACTTCGCCAAGCAGAACCACAGACCAACGCCAACAGTCTCACCTGACCAGGCGCCATCAACCAACACCAGTGCCGGCAGTTGTGTCGTGTTGGAAGTGACAGTGAAAAGAAAAAGAAAAGAAAAGAAAAGACAGTGATTCGTGAATAGTTAAGATCACCTGGCCAGGTAAAGTAGAAATCTGTTTATACCCGGGTTAGTTAATGATGTTTTTTAGATAAATGATTTTGTGAAGTTCAGGAAAGAGAGAATGTTTTATTTTGTTTGATTCCATATGCATTGATGTTTCTTTCTATGATCATGTATAGTAAAGTTATAGACTTTACTAGTGGTTTGAGTGACGAATGCATGATATATGAATGAGATTGTAAGCAACTGTGAGTGTGTTTGGGCTGGTGCGCTAGTCCTTCCTCCACTGACATTACACCGAGGTTGACAGAGGGGGGGGGTCAATCTTTATTTGCATGTGGCGGAGGGAGCGAATATGTTTTCACGCACGCCTGTGATCTATTTTAATCTTGAATTTTGTTTTGCGCCCATCACGTGTCTTCGCCCTCAACCCACCCACCCACCCTACCCTCCGCCGGCCCTCCTCCTCTACCTAGACGGTTGTAAATTGTCATATACAATGAGGAGAAACCGGTCCTCATTCGATGTCCACAGCTTTAACAAACTTGAAGAGATATTTTCTCTTCCGGGGAAAGTTTTTACCACATGCACTACAAACTATCACGGACTTCTTTTACTTTTGAATTTGCGTTTGCGAACTAAGGTGTTTACAGAAGTCTTTCCTCTTGGAATTGGATTATTCGCCTCCATGGGAGACTTTGCCTCTGTGTGTGTGTGTGTGTGTGTGTGTGTGTGTGTGTGTGTGTGTGTGTGTGTGTGTGATGTGTGTGTATGTGTGTGTGTGTGGTGTGTCCAAGCGTATGTGTTCGTGCGTGGGTATATCTCTGTGCGTGTGCAAGTATGCGTGCGCGCGCGCGCGCGCGCGTGGTGTGTGTGTGTGTGCGTGTATGTATTTATTTTGTGTCTCTTAGAGAGAGAGTGACTGTATGTGTAGGTAAGTGTGCACACGCGCCCACATGCGAGTAATATGGATGAGAGTGTGTTTGGCGCATATGCGCATGGGTGTGCATGTGTTTATACGAATGTTCACCTGTGTGGTGTTCGAATTTGCCCGCCTATTGTGTTTATTGTGTTTTATATGTGTCGCAGTTAAAGAGTAGCTGACACAGTCAATTCCGTGTCTAGACAGGATATCGATCAGTTTGGAAGAGTGGGGTGGGGTGTCGAAAAAAAAGCGGGGGGTGAATGTGGTATGGAAGGTGTTGGACAGGAGGGGGTGTCATCCGGGATAGAAAAAGAGCGTGACACAAAAACGTGATCGAGTATTGTCCATCTGCACACACACGCCCGCCCACTCGCCCGCACTAAAGATACAGGATAGGTGTAGTTCGAGAATGTTGAGCCGACGCATTTGAGAGAGAGACAGACAGACAGACAGACAGACAGATATATATATATAATATGAAACTAATAAATTCCAAGGATACGTAACTGAGCACCATTCCAGCACTTCACAGCAGCTTGTGTTGCAATGACTGCAAGAAATATTGATATAAACAAAGCTTCCTCTTATGTCTTAGATTGAAAAAGAGGGGAGATAGCATTCATACTGCAGTGTCGATAATTCTGCCTAACTAACAGTATGTGCTTGAATGGTGAATGGGGAATAATACATGCTTTCAAATAACCTCACTTCCTTACCTGTCCCTAAACACTCTCTCACTTTCTACTCCACTCCTCTTTTAGGACAACCCCTCCTCTCTCTCCCCCTTCCTTACCTGTCCCCTAACACTCTCTCACTTTCTACCTCCACTCCTCTTTTAGGACAACCCCCCTCTCTCTCTCCCCCTCCTTACCTGTCCCCTAACACTCTCTCACTTTCTACCTCCACTCCTCTTTTAGGACAACCCCTCCTCTCTCTCCCCCTTCCTTACCTGTCCCCTAACACTCTCTCACTTTCTACCTCCACTCCTCTTTTAGGACAACCCCTCCTCTCTTCCCCCTTCCTTACCTGTCCCCTAACACATCTCTCACTTTCTACCTCCACTCCTCTTTTAGGACAACCCCTCCTCTCTCTCACCCTTCCTTACCTCCCCTAACACTCTCTCACTTTCTACCTCCACTCCTCTTTTAGGACAACCCCTCCTCTCTCTCCCCCTTCCTACCTGTCCCCTAACACTCTCTCACTTTCTACCTCCACTCCTCTTTTAGGACAACCCCTCCTCTCTCTCCCCCTTCCTTACCTGTCCCCTAACACTCTCTCACTTTCTACCTCCACTCCTCTTTTAGGACAACCCCTCCTCTCTCTCCCCCTTCCTTACCTGTCCCCTAACACCTCTCACTTTCTACCTCCACTCCTCTTTTAGGACAACCCCTCCTCTCTCTCCCCCTTCCTTACCTGTCCCCTAACACTCTCTCACTTTCTACCTCCACTCCTCTTTTAGGACAACCCCTCCTCTCTCTCCCCCTTCCTTACCTGTCCCCTAACACTCTCTCACTTTCTACCTCCACCCTCTTTTAGGACAACCCCTCCTCTACTCTCCCCCTTCCTTACCTGTCCCCTAACACTCTCTCACTTTCTACCTCCACTCCTCTTTAGGACAACCCCTCCTCTCTCTCCCCCTTCCCTTACCTGTCCCCTAACACTCTCTCACTTTCTACCTCCACTCCTCTTTTAGGACAACCCCTCCTCTCCTCTCCCCCTTCCTTACCTGTCCCCTAACACTCTCTCACTTTCTACCTCCACTCCTCTTTTAGGACAACCCCTCCTTTCCCTCCCCCTTCCTTACCTGTCCCCTAACACTCTCTCACTTTCTTTCACCTCCACTCCTCTTTTAGGACAACCCCCTCCTCTCTCCCCTTCCTTACTGTCCCCTAACACCTCTCACTTTCTACCTCCACTCCTCTTTAGGACAACCCCTCCTCTCTCTCCCCCTTCCTTACCTGTCCCCTAACACTCTCTCACTTTCTACCTCCACTCCTCTTTTAGGACAACCCCTCCTCTCTCTCCCCCTTCCTTACCTGTCCCCTAACACTCTCTCACTTTCTACCTCCACTCCTCTTTTAGGACAACCCCTCCTCTCTCTCCCCTTCCTTTACCTGTCCCTAACACTCTCTCACTTTCTACCTCCACTCCTCTTTTAGGACAACCCCTCCTCTCTCTCCCCCCTTCCTTACCTGTCCCCTAACACTCTCTCACTTTCTACCTCCACTCCTCTTTAGGACAACCCCTCCTCTCTCTCCCCCTTCCTTACCTGTCCCCTAACACTCTCTCACTTTCTACCTCCACTCCTCTTTTAGGACAACCCCTCCTCTCTCTCCCCCTTCCTACCTGTCCCCTAACACTCTCTCACTTTCTACCTCCACTCCTCTTTTAGGACAACCCCTCCTCTCTCTCCCCCTTCCTTACCTGTCCCCTAACACTCTCTCACTTTCTACCTCCACTCCTCTTTTAGGACAACCCCTCCTCTCTCTCCCCCTTCCTTACCTGTCCCCTAACACTCTCTCACTTTCTACCTCCACTCCTCTTTTAGGACAACCCCTCTCTCTCTCCCCCTTCCTTACCTGTCCCTAACACTCTCTCACTTTCTACCTCCACTCCTCTTTTAGGACAACCCCTCCTTCTCTCCTCCCCTTCCTTACCTGTCCCCTAACACTCCTCACTTTCTACCTCCACTCCTCTTTTAGGACAACCCTCCTCTCTCTCCCCCTTCCTTACCTGTCCCCTAACACTCTCTCACTTTCTACCTCCACTCCTCTTTTAGGACAACCCCTCCTCCTCTCCCCCTTCCTTACCTGTCCCCTAACACTCTCTCACTTTCTACCTCCACTCCTCTTTTAGGACAACCCCTCCTCTCTCCCTCCCCTTCCTTACCTGTCCCCTAACACTCTCTCACTTTCTACCTCCACTCCTCTTTTAGGACAACCCTCCTCTCTCTCCCCCTTCCTTACCTGTCCCCTAACACTCTCTCACTTTCTACCTCCACTCCTCTTTTAGGACAACCCCTCCTCTCTCTCCCCCTTCCTTACCTGTCCCCTAACACTCTCTCACTTTCTACCTCCACTCCTCTTTTAGACAACCCCTCCTCCTCTCCCCTCCCCCTTCCTTACCTGTCCCCTAACACTCTCTCACTTTCTACCTCCACTCCTCTTTTAGGACAACCCCTCCTCTCTCCTCCCCCTTCCTTACCTGTCCCCTAACACTCTCTCACTTTCTACCTCCACTCCTCTTTTAGGACAACCCCTCCTCTCATCTCCCCCTTCCTTACCTGTCCCCTAACACTCTCTCACTTTCTACCTCCACTCCTCTTTTAGGACAACCCCTCCTCTCTCTCCCCCTTCCTTAACCTGTCCCCTAACACTCTCTCACTTTCTACCTCCACTCCTCTTTTAGGACAACCCCTCCTTCTCCCTCCCCCTTCCTTACCTGTCCCCTAACACTCTCTCACTTTCTACCTCCACTCCTCTTTTAGGACAACCCCTCCTCTCTCTCACCCATTCCTTACCTGTCCCCTAACACTCTCTCACTTCTACCTCCACTCCTCTTTTAGACAACCCCTCCTCTCTCTCCCCCTTCCTTACCTGTCCCCTAACACTCTCTCACTTTCTACCTCCACTCCTCTTTTAGGACAACCCCTCCTCTCTCTCCCCCTTCCTTACCTGTCCCCTAACACTCTCTCACTTTCTACCTCCACTCCTCTTTAGGACAACCCCTCCTCTCCTCTCCCCCTTCCTTACCTGTCCCCTAACACTCTCTCACTTTCTACCTCCACTCCTCTTTTAGGACAACCCCTCCTCTCTCTCCCCCTTCCTTACCTGTCCCCTAACACTCTCTCACTTTCTACCTCCACTCCTCTTTTAGGACAACCCTCCTCTCTCTCCCCCTTCCTTACCTGTCCCCTAACACTCTCATCACTTTCTACCTCCACTCCTCTTTTAGGACAACCCCTCCTCTCTCTCCCCCTTCCTACCTTCCCCTAACACTCTCTCACTTTCTACCTCCACACCTCTTTTAGGACAACCCTCCTCCTCTCTCCCCCTTCCTTACCTGTCCCCTAACACTCTCTCACTTCTACCTCCACTCCTCTTTTAGGACAACCCCTCCTCTCTCTCCCCCTTCCTTACCTGTCCCCTAACACTCTCTCACTTTCTACCTCCACTCCTCTTTTAGGACAACCCCTCCTCTCTCTCCCCTTCCTTACCTGTCCCCTAACACTCTCTCACTTTCTACTCCACTCCTCTTTTAGGACAACCCCTCCTTTCCTCCCCCTTCCTTACCTGTCCCCTAACACTCCTCTCACTTTCTACCTCCACTCCTCTTTTAGGACAACCCCTCCTCTCTCTCCCCCTTCCTTACCTGTCCCCTAACACTCTCTCACTTTCTACCTCCACTCCTCTTTTAGGACAACCCCTCCTCTCTCTCCCCCTTCCTTACCTGTCCCCTAACACTCTTCTCTTTCTACCTCCACCCTCTTTTAGGACAACCCCTCCTCTCTCTCCCCTTCCTTACCTGTCCCCTAACACTCTCTCACTTTCTACCTCCACTCCTCTTTTAGGACAACCCCTCCTCTCTCTCCCCCTTCCTTACCTGTCCCCTAACACTCTCACTTTCTACCTCCACTCCTCTTTTAGGACAACCCCTCCTCTCTCTCCCCCTTCCTTACCTGTCCCCTAACACTCTCCTCACTTTCTACCTCCCACTCCTCTTTTAGGACAACCCCTCCTCTCTCTCCCCCTTCCTTACCTGTCCCCTAACACTCTCTCACTTCTACCTCCACTCCTCTTTTAGGACAACCCCTCCTCTCTCTCCCCCTTCCTTACCTGTCCCCTAACACTCTCTCACTTCTACCTCCACTCCTCTTTAGGACAACCCCTCCTCTCTCTCCCCTTCCTTACCTGTCCCCTAACACTCTCTCACTTCTACCTCCACCCTCTTTTAGGACAACCCCTCCTCTCTCTCCCCCTTCCTTACCTGTCCCCTAACACTCTCTCACTTTCTACCTCCACTCCTCTTTTAGGACAACCCCTCCTCTCTCTCCCCCTTCCTTACCTGTCCCCTAACACTCTCTCACTTTCTACCTCCACTCCTCTTTTAGGACAACCCCTCCTCTCTCTCTCTCCCCTTCCTTACCTGTCCCCTAACACTCTCTCACTTTCTACCTCCACTCCTCTTTTAGGACAACCCCTCCTCTCTCCTCCCCCTTCCTTACCTGTCCCCTAACACTCTCTCACTTTCTACCTCCACTCCTCTTTAGACAACCCCTCCTCTCTCTCCCCCTTCCTTACCTGTCCCCTAACACTTTCTCACTTTCTACCTCCACTCCTCTTTTAGGACAACCCCTCCTTTCCCTCCCCCTTCCTTACCTGTCCCCTAACACTCTCTCACTTTCTACCTCCACTCCTCTTTTAGGACAACCCCTTCCTCTCTCTCCCCCTTCCTTACCTGTCCCCTAACACTCTCTCACTTTCTACCTCCACTCCTCTTTTAGGACAACCCCTCCTCTCTCTCCCCCTTCCTTACCTGTCCCCTAACACTCTCTCACTTTCTACCTCCACTCCTCTTTTAGGACAACCCCTCCTCTCTCTCCCCCTCCTTACCTGTCCCCTAACACTCTCTCACTTTCTACCTCCACTCCTCTTTTAGGACAACCCCTCCTCTCTCTCCCCCTTCCTTACCTGTCCCCTAACACTCTCTCACTTTCTACCTCCACTCCTCTTTAGGACAACCCCTCCTTTCCCTCCCCCTTCCTTACCTGTCCCCTAACACTCTCTCACTTTCTACCTCCACTCCTCTTTTAGGACAACCCCTCCTCTCTCTCCCCCTTCCTTACCTGTCCCCTAACACTCTCTCACTTTCTACCTCCACTCCTCTTTTAGACAACCCCACCTTTCCCTCCCCCTTCCTTACCCTGTCCCCTAACACTCTCTCACTTCTCACCTCCACCCCCTCTTTTAGGACAACCCCTCCTCTCTCTCCCCCTTCCTTACCTGTCCCTAACACTCTCTCACTTTCTACCTCCACTCCTCTTTTAGGACAACCCCTTTTCTCTCCCCCTTCCTTACCTGCCCCCCTAACACTCTCTCCTTTCTACCCACTCCTCTTTTGGGGACAACCCCCCTTTTCTCCCCCCTCCTTTACCTGTCCCTAACACTCTCTCACTTTCTACCTCCACTCCCTTTTGGGACAACCCCTCCTTTCTTCCCCTTTTTTCCTGCCCCCAAACACCTCTCACTTTCTCCCCTCCACTCCCTTTTAGGACAACCCTCCCCTTTCCCTTTCTCCCCCCCCTTTCACCTCCCCCCTTCTTCCCTCCCCTTCCCCCGCCCATCTTGGCTCTCTTAAAAGATTCTCCTTTTCTTCCTGTACCCCCAAAATTCAACACAACCAAGTGTGGTAGTCGTGGGCCCACCCCAAACTGAATAGTCCAAACTCAACCCATTCTAGGCGTCAGAAGCGGGCCCACAGGTCGGGCCCGGGCCCAAATTAAGCATGGGAGAGGCTCCACAGAGACGTTCTGTCCCGCCAGACGACTTAGCGGCTTTGACCGACGCCTCGATGTCTGCCCAGACGATCTCAGTGCCTGGGCCAATGCCCTTATCCGGCCAATTTGTGGAACCAACGTCATGTTAAGGCGGACGTGTCGCAGGTTAAAGCAGAAAGGAGAGGAGAAGGTATGTGTGAGGTGGGGGTGAAAATCTAGCTAATCTTTTAATGATCAATTGACCCTCACAGAGAGTAAGGCGGGTAGACGGACTGTCATGCTTTTAACATCCAATGGAAGTAGAGGGGATAACTTCGGGTGTCAGGGAGGGCGTAAAAATACTGACCAATGGTACTTGCCCTTGGACACGGTGTAGGCATAAAGGTATGTGTGAGGGAGAGAAAGGGGACAAGGAGGAGAAAGACAACAGACAGAGAGAGAGTGAGGGAAGTTCGGAAGAGATGCTCTCGCCTACAGGAAGGCAGGGAGATGAACCGAACGAGACAGAGAGATGAGGAGGTTTTAGGTGTAGGCTCCTGCACGATGGACAAGGCAGAGAGAGGAAAAGGAATAGAATCGAGGAAAGAACGAAGAGAGAGAGAGGGGGAGAGAGGTTCTGAGTGAGCTCGGCAGGAGAGAAGGGCAAGAGAGAGAAGATGAGAGAAAGAGAACCAAGTTGAGAGATTAGCATGAGAGATGGTCCTGCAGAGGAAGACTGAGGAGAGAGGTGGAGAGAGAGAGAGAGTGCTAATTTATGAAAGAAGAAAAGAAAGAAAAGAAAAAGAAAAGAAAAGCAACCAGGGCATTTGATAAGAGCAGACTAGAGCGAGAGAGAAAGAGAGAGAGAGTGCAATGCCTTTAATGCAGGAAGAAATAAAGGAGAACAGATCGATGTTGAAGACCCTGTTCTACCCTACCCGGGGGTTCGACCTCATACCTGGCAGCGTCACTTCGCCGAGCAGAACCACAGACCAACGCCCAACAGTCTCACCTGACCAGGCCCGCATCAGACCAACACCAGTGCCGGCAGTTGTGTCGTTGTTGTAACGTGACAGTGAAAAGAAAAGGAAAAGAAAAAGAAAAGACAGTGATTCGGGAAAGTTAAGATCACCCTGGCCAGGTAAAGTAAAAGCTGTTTTATACCCGGTTAGAGTTAACGATGTTTTAGATAAATGAATTGTGGAAAAGGGGAAAAGGAGAAGTTTCATGCAAGAGAGACGTTTTTATTTCATTTGATTCAGAGCAATTGATGTTTCGTTCTATGAACATGGGTAAGGTAAAGATAATAGACTTATACGATGGATTGATGTGACGAATGCATGATAAATGAATGAGATCGTAAGCAAGCTTGTGAGTGTGTTTGGGCTGTGCGCTAGTCCTTCCTCCACGACATCACCCAGAGTTGACAATTTAATTGGCGAGCTTGCCAGGATATTCTGCCCTTTTATTATAATTGTTCACCTTCTCAGAAGGAATCTGGTGGGATCAAGATTGTAATCCTCAGACAAGGGGTTGTCTTAAACTGTAAGTTCCCAAGATAGTTAGAATACTAGGCTTGGCATGGCTTCCCAAAGGATAGTTTT
Organism: Conus ventricosus; assembly: GCA_018398815.1. Taxonomy (NCBI): domain Eukaryota; kingdom Metazoa; phylum Mollusca; class Gastropoda; order Neogastropoda; family Conidae; genus Conus; species Conus ventricosus. The sequence continues at coordinate 94,611,308 of CM031595.1, read as the reverse complement.
AATACAGGCTGGCAATTTCAGCCCCAGAGTACTCATTTCGCAGCAGATACCTATAATTCGCTCATCATAGTTGGGTCAGCGCTGGGCGTCCTTATAAAAACTAATTACGGTTGTCCCAAGCTACGATTATCATTCCTAGGATCGTGCATTACGTCACTCGGTGTCGGAAACACCAGTTTGCTGTCGTAGTAAAAATCTTGTTCAGAAAAAATAAAAAAAAGGAGATATATTGGTGGAAGAAAAGAACACACCCCTATTGAACAACATTAGAGTTGAGCGTGTAACGAAGAAGGAGTTCGCTGAATTGAAAGTGCTAGTTAGAAGGAACAGAAATTTTGTCACGGTTGCGGCCCTGAGATAACCATACATTAGAAAGAGAGACCAGCCAGAGAACAGCAGGAGAGTGTTGAAGTTTCGCAGAGGTGTAATAGAGAGGCACGTTTGGGCACTACGGTGCAGGAGAAACAGGTGCTAGCACAGGTGAGAAGAGTGCAAGGCGAAGAGGAGAAGTTTTCTGCAAAGCCTGCAAACCAGTGGTGGGCAGAAGAAGGGCACAGGGACATTAGGTGTTTTTCATTTGTCACAAGAAGGAACCTGTGGCGAGGATAGTCGCATGAGTTCCAGAAGGCCAGCAGTCCCCCCCCCCCCCCCTGCCTTGCACAGAGTGGATAAGGTCGTCAAGGGAAACGACCTGCAAGTGGAACCAAAAGGGATTCAGTCTGCAGAAGGGGGGGTATCACCTATGCTAGCACTGGACAGCAGTCAGTGGAGGGATTGGATGGCACTAGGCTGAGTGGTTCGTGACCAGTGGAAGAAGGGTGGATTGGGCCAGCAGAGGGTGAAGTGGTTACAGACACGGTTGTTCATGCGGGTAGTACGAACAACGCGGTCGATTAAAGGGATTTGACAGGGCAAATCCAGACCTGTACTCTAATCGATGGCACTGGAGGGAGTTTCCCGTTGCTAATATAGAAGTACGTACCCCTTACTTCTCAGGCGAGTGGTCTGCGTTGGTGATGAGAAACCCCTTCAAGGATTTGATCATTGAAATATTCCAGGTGCAAGGATCACAGGGGATCCGAGTTGTTTTGACTGCTACATAGGGCAGCAGCTTCAAACACGGTAGCAAAAGGAGAAATAGGTTTGTAAAACCGTTAGTCGTTCCAGGAAGAAAGTGCGGGGGGGGCAGTATTGACGTGTGCGGTGCCTTTTAGTGGGTGGGGGGTTAGGGGGGGGGTAGGAGAGGGGAGGTGTGTGGGGGGCGGTTGCACAGGGGAAGAGATAGGGAGCGCTGGGGGGGGGGGGGGGGCTGGGTGGGGGGGTCAGGGCTCGGAGACTGTCATGAGTCTTGGGAGGTTGGCAAGAGGAGGAGAGAAACAGGAGTTAGAAGGAGGTAGACAGAATTTCTTTTGAAAAGGCGGGCTGTTGTACCGATGTTCACCAAGGGAAGACAGGTAGTGACGCACTCAGTTAGAGGTACCAGCATGTTATCGTGACACTGGTCATGTACCAGTGTCACGAGTCGCTCATGGCGAGTCATCTCTCGGCACCAGCAAAACAGCGAACCGAGTCCTTTGATGACTTTCATTGCCAGGAGCAATGGCAAACATAAAGCGGTTCGGCATGTCATGTGATGTGAGTCAATGGTCAGCCACAAAGGGGTGAAGAGGAAGGCGCCTCTTAAAATCCCCCTGTAATTGACAACACCATTCAGGAGAGTGGCCGCCGAACTGATTGGCCCAAGCGCGCCCTGTTCCAAAAGTGGGCGCTGGTATGAGACACGTAAGGTTGCAAGGGAAAGTTTGGGCAGGAGGCTGGGTCGTTCAAAGAAGCAATATGACAGGAAGGTGAGGAAGCAATCCTCAAGGCGGGAGATCAAGTCCGGGTACTGCTTCCTCCCCACGGTCACAACAAGCTGCTGAGGCATTGGAACGGACCATACACCATCGACTGAAAAGGTCGGTCCGGGATTACCGAATTGATGTGAATGGAAACAGAACTTTTTCATGCAAAGTTCGTCCCTCCTCCGCAAATATATTCAGCGTGAGACTCTAGCACTTAGGCCAGCAGCAATCATTCATGCAGGTAAAGGAGACCCAGCAGAAGAAGGGAGTTTTTTGTTGCCTAAGTTTCCAGAAGAGCATACAGGGAGGTTGTCACGGTATGAAGGGCGGACAGGTAGGAGTTCCTAGTTTTTGTTGTCGGAGGGCGACAACAAAGCAGCCGACAAGAGGGGAAGGTGGAGAAGATGATGAATTCAGAGAGAACCAAAGACCAAACAGAAGACAGGCGTCTGCCTTGGTTTTATGGGTTGCTCTAGGGAGTTTTGTCCCAAACTTTGCTGCAACTCCACGATCCTCGTCAGTGATTTGGTCAAGGCAGGGAAAACCGGCAGTGTCGAGTGGTCAGACGCGGCAGAGCAAGCACTGCTGACGTGTTTGGAAAGACTAGGTTCCCGTCCCATCTTGAAGCTTTACCAGATATTGGTCCCAAAACCATGTTTGTTGCGGACAGATGCATGCAGAGCGGGGGGGGGGGGATTAGGTGCAGTATTGTTGCAGAAGCATGAAGGGTCGAGTTTTCCTGGAGATATGCTAGCAGGAAGTTTGACAAAGTGTGAAGAAGGGTACGCAACGGTGAGAAGGAGTGTTTAGCTGTCGTGGTGGGCCGTGCAGAAGTACCACAAATACTTGTATGGGAAAGAGTTCGTGATGAGACAGATCACGCATACCACTCAAATTCCCTGCAGGAGGCACAGCTGAAAAACAGCAGGGTTTCTGCGTTGGGCAATGGCACAGCAGCCCTACAGGTACCGAGTGCCAGTACATCCCAGGTCGACAGAATGTCGGAGCTGACTGATTTTATTATGGCCGTGTAGTGCTAGCAACTGCAACCAGAGGAATCAGTCATATCCGGTGGGCTTTTGTTGATAATAGTGATGATGACAGTTATGTTGATTGGATATGGGGGTTCATTTCCAGTTATGCTATGGTTCATATCTTTGTGTGTGTGTGAGACTTGTTCATATTTTTCGTTGTGAGACTTGTTCATGTGAATGTAGTTATGCGTGGAATCATACGTTCGCATGTGGAGTGATGCATTATTTGTCTATAAGTGAGGATGGAGAGTCCTCAGTGAAGTTCATGGATCGGATCATTTTATATTGTGGCTTTTCATAAGAATATTTTTGGTGAAGAGAAGATATGGCAAATCCGCAGGTAGGGTGATCTGCATAGGTGCGCACAGAGGTCCGTTAAAAATGATTGAAATAACCGCAAGGAGCCGCACGTCAATGATAACTCTTTGGGTGGTTTAAAAATTCACTAATAGACTATTTTATAATTAAAACCGTTGTTGTAAAGTATTTTTTTTTAACTTTGTGCGCTGTAGCGGTGTGGGCAGCAAATTCGGTTGTTGTCTTTTTTGGACCGTGTTTGAGACAATGCGGTCATATCTTTTGCAAGGGAAATTGTCCACTGTCAAAATGCACACAAACCGAAGTTTGGTCAGTCCCGGCCACTCTCAACTGGACAGAAGTCCAAACTCAAACATGCTAAGGCCGTCAGAAAGACGGGCCCACAGGTCGGGTCCGGCCAATTACGCATAGGGGAGTGCTCCACAGAGACGTTCTGTCCGCCAGACGACGAAAGCGCTTTGACCGACGCTCGATGTCTGCCCAACGAGTCTCGAGTGGTCCTGGCCAATCCTTATCCGACCGAATAATTTATTTGTGGAACCAACGCATTGTTTGGTTCGGACCGTTCGCAGGTTAAAGCAGGACAAGGGAGAGGGGAGAATGTAGTGTGTGGTGGGGGTGAAATCTAGTCTATTCAATTAAATGACCATAGACACCAACAGAGATACGACGGCGTGTAGACGGGACTGTCATGATTTTGAACTCCATGAATTAGAGGGGATAACTTCGGTGTCCAGGGCGTAAAAATACGGACCAATGGGTACAGGCCTTGGAACACGGGTTAGCGCATAAAGGAATGTGTGAGGGAGAGAAAGACAAGGAGGAGGAAGACGAACCAGACAGAGAGAAGTGAGGGGACGTATCGGGAGAGTAGGCTCTCGCCTACAGGAAGGCAGGGAGATGAGAACGAACAGAGACAGAGAGAGATGAGGGAGGTTTTTAGGTGGAGTCTCTGCACGAGGGAAAAGGCTGGATATGAAAGAGGAGAGAACGAGGAAAGAACGAAAGAAGAGACAAGAGGGAGAGAGGTTCTAGAGTGTAGCTCTGCAGAGAGAAGGGCAGAGAAGCGAGAGATGAGGAGAGAAGTGAAAACAAGTTTGAGAGATTAGCATGAGATAGTCTGCAGATGGAAGGACTGAGGCGAGATGTGGAGAGAGAGAGAGAGTTATGTGCTATTTATGAAGAAGAAATAAGAAAGAAAAGAAAAAAGAAAGAAAAGCAACCATGGGCCCATTTGATAAGAGCAGACTAGAGAGAGAGAGAGAGAGAGAGAGATGCAATGCGTTAATGCCGGAATGAAAGAAAGGAGAACAGATTCGATGTTGAAATCCACTGTTCTACCCTAACCGGGGTTTCGACCCATTACCTGGCAGCGTCACTTCCGCCAAGCAGAACACAACAACAACGCCAACAACTCACACCAGACCAGGCGCCATCAGAACAACACCAGTGCCGGGCAGTTGTGCGTGGTTGTGAAAGTGACAGTGAAAAGAAAAGGAAAAGAAAAGAAAAGACAGTGATTCGTGAATAGTTAAGATCACCTGGCCAGGTAAAGTAGAAATCTGTTTATACCCGGGTTAGTTAACGATGTTTTAGATAAATGATTTTGTGAAGTTCAGGAAAGAGAGAATGTTTTATTTCATTTGATTCCAGATGCATTGATGTTTCGTTCTATGAACATGTGTAGTAAAGTTATAGACTTTACTAGTGGTTTGATGTGACGAATGCATGATATATGAATGAGATCGTAAGCAAGCTGTGAGTGTGTTTGGGCTGTGCGCTAGTCCTTCCTCCACTGACATCACCCGAGGTTGACATTCACCCCCCCCCCCCCCTTTTTTTTTTTACTCTCGGTCCAACCCCTCTCGTAACAGCCCCCCCCCCCCCCCATTCATTTTACGTTCTTTATCCCCCCCCCCCTCCTCCTCCTCCCCCTCCCTTCCTCCTCTTTTCCCGTCCACCACCAATATCCATATTCCTTTCTGTATTTATTATGCTGAACTTGACATCTGAAACAGCAGAATTCTAGCTCAGATGTTTGGAACTATGCTCGTGTGAAATACTGCTTTTTATACGTCTATACCTTTTTATACGTCTATACCTTTTATACGTCTATACCTTTTTACACTAGAAACTCAATCTTGTGAAGTTGAATTCTTCATAACAACCCCACCTCCACCCACCCCCGCCACCAACAATCCTCTCTCTCTCTCTCTCTCCCCTCTCTCTCTCTCTCTCTCTCTCTTCTCTCCTCTCTCTCTCTCTCTCTCTCTCTCTTCTTCTTCTTCTTCTTCTTCTTCTTCTTCTTCTTCTTCTTCACGCACATACACACTCACACATACACACACGCTCACGCACGCATGCACGCACAAACGCACACACGCATGCTCACACACACACACAACACACACACACACACACACACACACACACACACCACACACAAATGTGATTTTTTTAAGCGAGAGATGGAGCCGAGAGACATGCGAAGCACACACTCGAGAGGACAGCAACAAGAGATCAGATTCAAGACGTGTTCACCGTTGACACTCGTTTGGGAGAAAGGAGAACAATAGAACAATACGGTGAAGTGTTTCAACAGACTCAACATGAGCAGTGAACCAATAACACGGAAATATGAAAGGTAAAAAAGGTATAACTGATCTATTGGCACTGTCCGCGCTCAATGATACATTTCACAGACTGTGAGGTACTCAATGATACATTTCACAGACTGTGAGGTACTCAATGATACATTTCACAGACTGTGAGGTACTCAATGATACATTTCAGATTGTGAGGTACTCAATGATACATTTCACAGACTGTGAGGTACTCAATGATACATTTCACAGACTGTGAGGTACTCAATGATACATTTCGCAGACTGTGAGGTACTCAATGATACATTTCACAGACTGTGAGGTACTCAATGATACATTTCGCAGACTGCGAGGTACTCAAT